>JANFOE010000788.1:0-652488 GCA_025667525.1 Glebionis coronaria | reverse complement strand
AAAGTATTATTATTAAGTATCATATATACTTTCTTGGTTTTAATTGATTAAACCCTCTTGAACGTTTTGGTGTTCCACCAACGTTCTAAAGTCATCGAAGGCGTTCACTTCACGTGATCGTTTTCATTCCTTGAGGCTTCTTTAATCAAGAGATTTGATTAAGGAGGAGATTTGTAGATTTTTGTCTACTTAATATAATTCCAAAATCCAAAAAAAGTAAAAACAATCAAAAATCCAAAAAAAAATTGAAAAGTTAAAAACACCAAAAAGAATCTTCTTTGCTCATCCCCACGTTGTACGTGACGTTTATGCTTACTCGTAATCAAGCAAGACGTGCACGTAAACGAAAAAACAAAAAGGAGTCAACACCTACTCCTAATCTTTCTAGTGAAGAGACTCCAAGTGAGGAACCTATTGTAGAACAAGAAGCTACCATGGCTAATCGTACTATGATGGAGTTGCTTCAAGCACCCACCGAGGGTTTTGGAGAGGCCATTGTGATTCCCGCCATCCTTGCGGAGAACTTCGAGATCAAGACGGGTTTAATGTCTATGCTTCAAGCCAACAAGTTTCGCGGACACGAGAAAGACAACCCACATTATCACATTAGGCAATTTAATCGTCTCACCGCGACAAGCAAGTTTAAGGATGTACCACACGATGCCATTAAGATGATGTTGTTTCCATACTCGTTAGATGGACCCGCCAAGATATGGCTCGAGAAAGAACCCCCAAATTCGATTTTGACGTGGGGTGATCTCGTTTCAAAATTTGTGAATAAATTTTTTCCACCATCTAAAACAACACATCTGAAAAACGAGATTTCACGATTTACTCAAAGATCTAATGAAAGTTTTTCAATGGCTTGGGAAAAGTTTAAAGAAATGTTACATGAATGTCCACACCATGATTTTTCCGAATTGCATCAAATTGACACTTTTTATAATGGGCTTAATGATCATGAACGAGATTACTTAAATGCCGTCGCGGGTGGTAAGTTTTTGTGCAAAACGACCGATGAGGCTTTGAAAATCATTGAGAATAGGTCTAAGGTTTATAGCCCTCGTAACACACCGAGTGTTGCCAATTTGGGTTCGTCATCGTCTCGTAGCATTAATGCCTTGCAAGATGAAGCAAATGAGGAGAATCGGTTTTTCGATAGGTTTTCAACTCTTATGACTCATTGGAAAGCACAAGATGCTTTAAATTCCGCATCGGTTAAGGTGGTTGCCAAGAGTTTTATTTCGTGTGGTGGAGCTCATGATTTTTCCGAGTGCATTACCGCGGATGGTAACACTTTGAATGCTTATGTAGCCACGGGAACTTATAACCAAAACGGTCAAGGTTCCCGCCAAAATCAAGCTCCACAAAATCAAAATGCTAACAACTATCGAAACAAAAATCAAAGTGGTGCTTATCAAGGAAATCAACGTAACTACAACAAGGGTAATTATCAAAATGGAAATGGGCAAATTTCAAACCAAAACCAAAACCGTGATTTTCAAACTACCACACAAGGTTTTCAAAATGATCACACCAAAAATCTTCAAGGAGATTTTTTGAATTATGCTAAAGCAAACGATGCTAAGTTTGATAATATGCAACGTGAAATGGTTAGCTTAAGATCCGAGTTGAAAAACGAGCTTAAAAACGAACTTGCTAATGAACTTAAAACTCATGCTTATAAAATGGAAGGAAATGTTCAACGTCTCCAACAAAATCAACAAAAAATGGAGCAAGGTCAACATGAGATTAAGCAAGAATTGTTAAAAGCGGATGCTAGGCAATCTAAGTTTGAAGACCGAATGGGAAAAATGTTTGAAGCTATCATGTGTAAACCTTCTTCTTCGGGTGGTCTTCCTAGTGATACCATCGTAAACCCGAAAGGAGAATTGAAGGTTGTTACTACTCGTAGTGGTAAAACTTTCAAAGAACCCATTTCTCGTCCAAGTACTTCTACGGAGAAGGAAAAAGAGAAAGAACCCGAGGTGGTGGTAGAAAAGGAGCAAATTCCAAGCCCACGAAGTACCGCTCAAACCACACCTACGGTTGAACCAATACCAATAGTGGAACCCGAGATTCCAAGGCCTTTGCCTATGCCCCAACCCACACCACCCTTACCTTACCCTTCAAGACGAAACAAGGAAAAGGCACAAGAACAAAATAATTATCAATTTGAACTTTTTATGAAAATGTTTCATGACTTGCATTTTAATATAAGTTTTGCCGACGCCTTGGTCATGATGCCTCGATTTGCCGTGAACTTTAAAAGTATGTTGAATAACAAAGAGAAATTGCAAAAGTCGTCTAGTTGTTCTTCGGTTTTTCTTAGCCGCATACCTCAAAAAGTCGGAGATCCCGGTAAATTTTTAATCCCATGTGCAATACAAGATATGGAGGAATGCTACGCCTTGGCCGATCTTGGTGCTAGTATTAATTTGATGCCTCTTGAGATTTTTAAGTCGCTCAATCTTCCCAATCTCACTCCTTCAAGAATGTCAATCGAGATGGCCGATCATTCTACAATTCTAGCTTGTGGAGTAGCCGAGGACGTCTTCGTGAAAGTTGGAAAGTTCTACTATCCCGTGGACTTTATTCTTGTTGACATCCCCATCGATCCTAAAGTTCCTCTAGTTTTAGGTCGATCATTTTTGGATACCTCGAGAGCACTTATCGATGTGCATGCTAGGAAAATCACTCTTCGTTTCAATGAGGAAGAACTCGTCATAAATGCAACTGAAAACTCCACACTTTCTCATGTGTATTCTATCACGTCTTTGAACAATGTTAGTCCCATCAAAAACATTTGTAAAAGGATTTCAAAAAGAGTTTTAGGAGTTGATGATAAAAACGATTTTCCGTCCCCTCCGCCGGTGGAGGTTAAGAGTGTTAGGCCTACGTTTCCAATCACGAATGATTCTTCGGATGATGAATATGTTGATCCCGATGGGGAAGTTTTCTTTGTTGACAAACGTTTTGAGAACTTGCCGCCACCTAAACCAAAACGGTTTTCAAATGTGAGAATTTTTAGTGTGACTAACATTGATTTAGAAACACCAAATATTTTTGACATAATTAAGTCGGGTTTTCATAAGGAGAGTTTAAAAGATGCAAAAGGGAAATATTTTAAATTTGATTTAAAAGATTTTTCTATAATGCTAACTCTCACCTCGTGTTTTGAGTGCTACAAGCTCGTCTTCTCCTTTTGACGATGCTTTGTGTGGACTTAGTGTGGGGGAAGCCCCTTATGTTCCCTCCCCTTTCTCCACCGAGGACGAGATATTTGATCCCGGAATTGCTTATAAAGGGAAATCTCGGTCTTCCACCGATGCAATAAACGGAAAATCTTTCTATTTGATTGGTGCGAGTCTACCTCGAGTAGCTCATGGTTTTTATGACTTACCCATTGTCCCACCCTTCTATTTCTTCTCATCTATTTTCTTGAAACCCTTTGGGTTTGTGTTGACACATGATAAAGTGGCGTTGATTTGTTTTTCCAATGAAAACGAGAACGCCATCTTCGATCCCGGTATTTTGCACCATCAAAGGACTTAGTCCTTAATACCAGTTGTTTTTGGGCCTTGTTTATCATGTAAGCCCCACTAAAAATTGACCACACCATGATTATCCCTAAATGATCACATTTATGGGGATTCGAGTCAAGCTTTTGACTCGGTTATCAAAAACAAGGTGCCTCGTGGGGGAAACCCATGCTTATCCATGTACATATTATTGCTTTCTAATTAGTTTAATGTGAGGGGATTTGTGCCCTTCCAACCTTTGTTCCGTGGTTGTTTGTGAATTGTGGTTTTTAGATCATGATCTTCACGATTGGAGCCTCTCGTGTTTGTTTTATGAGAGCACTCGATCGATTGCTTTGAAGACTTTCTCAATATCCAAATGATATATCCTTTGATTTTCTAACCTTAGGTTTTTAGCACACTTCATAAACGGCTATTAATTTAACGGTTACACCCTTTCCATGCTAGATTAGGCATTCGACTACGTCTCTAGTATAGGGGTGTTTGCACCCCTAGACTCGAAACATTGAGGACAATGTTTAACTTTAGTATGGGGGGGTGAATAGATACTTGCCTTGCCAAACCTTCACGCTTTCCAAAGTTTATCTTTTTTTTATCGTTTTTGTTGCAAAATAAGGCTAAAAATGGCCAAATTTTAAATTTTTCTCATGTTCTATAAGTGTTTGAAGACACGAATGTAGATTCTCCGATGGCGAGAATAAGAGTAATTTTTGACTCGACCGTGCGTGTTGAGCACTTAGCTTTGATTCCTTAACTTCACATTAGGCTAAGTCTCTTAAATGAGGACGAGAAATGATAGAGTTAATTATAAGTTACTATGCTAAACGTAGAGTACTCGTATTCTTTCAAAAACTCATGTGTTCTCGTTGTTTGCTTATTCTCCCTTTGCATGTAAATATTTTTGCTTAATAAATATTGACTTAGCGGTTTAGTTGGGATTGTTGGGTTTCTAGTCTTTTCTAGTAGCTTCCGTGTAATTAAATTGGCAAGACATTAAGGTATCGCCAGCGTCACGGTTTTGAAGTATTGGCACCCAAATAATCAAAAGCTTCACCCAATAATAAGATTTCAAGTGCTCACCTAAATCAAGCAAACAATTTGAAGCCCCACAAGGCCGAAAAATCTATGCAAAACTGAAAGTGAATCAAGCCTTAATCTTCGAAGCTTTAAAGATCCAAAATTCGCCTTAGCGTGAGGATATACGTCTTGGGCTAATAAAACCACCGATGAGGCGGATAATAAAAGGCAAGGCAAGACCGAAGTCATAATAAAATCTTCATGGCGAATTTGAATAAAAGATGGAGGTAAACCAAAGACAATAAGGCCCTTCCGTTAGGGAGCGTATAAAAGTCTTGGTAACAAGTCTCATGTTCAAAACCGTTATAAAACCATGTTTATCGATCCTTCTTGTTGACTTAATTTTTTGACATCGTTGTCTATTAGGAGGGGTTATTGATTTGATGGTCTTGGTTACACCGTTAGGACTCTATTTTTAGACCTAAATCTCTATCGCATAAGTCAAACAATGTATCCTCGTGAAACATTCAAGACAAAATAAAATATAAGAGATACAACTTAGGAATAATGGGAGGATAAGTACGTGATTAGGGCATATGAGTAGTGTTAGCATTACTAACTTATAATGACAATGATCTCGTTGCACGCATGGCATGGAATTGGGGTGAAAATCGAGGACGATGAAATTATTTCTAACGAAGCATTCACGTGTTCTTATTCTATGAACCTAAACGTCCCATTTTGCGATGAAAATCATACATTATGTCTAAAACACAAGTAGTAGTAATAGTAGTAGTGTAGCTAGTTTATCATTCAATAAAATGAATAAAAATGAATTTTGGAGGTGCTACGATACTTTATTCTAGCATTGCGTGAGGGCACGGTAATGGTTTAGTATGGGGGAGTGATGAGACTGCTTTTATACATAGTCTCATCGTCCAAAATGGGCTTACAATGCATTAAATATCATTAAAAATGCCAAATATATGCTCGTGTTTGTTGCTTGTGTATTTTAGGTACGGATACTGAGGAAATGACAAAAATATCACAAGAATCAATCAAAAACGAACACGGGAAACGAAGCCGCACAATGAACCGGACCCGAATCAAGGATTTCCAAAATTACCCTTGAAGAATTGAAGATTGACAAGATTGGTCGTTCATCTTTTGAAGACTTAGCAATTTATACCCTTGCAAAACTCACTATTTGCATTTGGGTCCCTAAATTACCAAGATATTACAAGTTATGCCCTTCAAGAATGGTCAAGATACACTTTTGGTCCTTGTTATAAAGTTTGAAAAACACTTGTGCTGTTTTTGACAACTTAGCCAAACTTCTTTACAAAGGGAACAAGTTGTTAAGCTGTTTATTACTAAATGAAGAAGACAAGAGAGATGGGGGACTATTTTCGCCAAGACACACAAACCCTCACCAGCCACTCCAAAGCCGACACCTCACCCTGACCAGTCAAACACCCAATCAAAACCCTCAACCCTTCCACCTCACACCCCACTCACGTTTTTAAACTGATTTTTGTAATCAGTTTATAAACTTCCCTCCTTAACACTCTTTTTAAAATCTTAATCCTACTAATCAGATTAAACCCACCCTAAACTACCCCATGAACCCTAATTTCCCAGAATCAATTACCCCTAAATCATAGGGGTTTTACCCAAAATTGTCCAGATCACTAATTCCCTACCTTCTTATCACAAACCCACCTTCACCTTTACCAAAACTACACCCATGTGACCAGTAGGGTCACCCCTGCTCACGTCTCTATCCCCCATTCCCAAAAACCCGACCAATTGAACAAATCACGTGTGTTCCTTCGCCCCAAAGGAAGATTAAACGGCTAGGATCATCAAAGAAAGTTGTCAATCACATGTATCCACATTTGACCAAGATTCCTCACAAGACCAAGGGCATTTCAGGAAATCCCTTAGCTAGGGTTTTAGTTTCTAGATTTTTCTTTCTCATTGTATAAATATGGGACGTATGTGTCCCATATCACTTGTTCCAGATTTTTGCTATAATTTTTGTAATCCCTTTTTATTTAAATAAAAGTTGGTGTTTTGTTATAAATGTAATTCCTTTTTCTTTATTAAAAGTTGGTGTTAAATTTAGCATAATCTGAGTTCCATTTATCCATATTATTCTTGTTATTCCAAGGTTTTTAGACTAAAAAACGTTTTTAGAAAAATCAATTTAAAGGTTTTTGGGAATTTGTTTTATAAGCTTGGAGAAACCCTTTTGAGGAAGTGAAAATGGATTCAAAAGGGTAATCCAAAGCTTTTGTTAAGCTTATTTCAAGGTTTCAAAAGTTTGCAAGTTTGTTTCCAAAGTGGTATTTCAAGATTGGGATTTTCAGAAACTTTTCATCATTTTTAGTGTAGCTTACTGTTCATATTAAGCTAACTATAAGCTTCTTGAGAAAAGCTTATAGCTGGCTTAATTGATCTTGGATTTGCCTTTGTTTCATCAGGTTCAAGAAGGGTTCAATCTTCCATCTTAGTTCTTGTTGATAAGTTTTCTTTGAAGGATCATTCAGTTCAGTCACTATAGCACAACAGCTTATCCATAAGCTTTTAGCTCTAGATAAGCTGTTGAGGAAGATGGCATCAGCCATCCACTTGGCTTGGATGTAAGCCAAGTAGGTAAGGCTTGAACCCTTTTTCACAATTTCTATGGTTATTGTTTATGAATCTTAGGCTGTTGTTTGCTTTGTGAATTGTGCTATTTGTTCATTATATGTTATTATCAAATGTTATGCATGATTAATGTAGTTTTGCATGAGTTTGAACTGTTTAGATATAAAGTCTTTAGTTAAATGATGATTCTCATCAGTAAAGGGGTGTTTGGATTTGGGTTTATAGTTTGATTATTGAAAGATTTTTGCTTCAAATCTGTTTAGACACATCAATCTTAGTAGGTTTCTAGTATATTAGTATTTGGTATTAAAAATTGGTAAGGTTTGAAAGGAAATGCATGTTCATTTTTAGTGAAACCTGCTAGAAATCAGTAAGGACTTTATATAGCTTGATTTTTAGTGGTTTGCTTAATTAGATCTTGTATACTGATAAGCTATGGTATAACTTAGGGCTCTAAATTAATTAATGATAGTTTAGTGTTGTTGTGAGAAAGATTTGGTAGTTTAAATCTCATTGCTTGGCCATTTGTATCAGCTACTGTTCACAGACCCCAATTTAGCCCTTAACAGTGACTGAATACGTGATTTTGTGTGTTGTTCTTGGCTTGTACTTGTGGTTTTTTATGTTTTTATAGACTCCCCACAACCCAACTGGTTGTGGGGGTGCCCCAGTGTCTAAAGAAAAGCATCACATAAGCTTTCCTAAGCTTATTCAGTCACCAGACCTAAAAAATACACTAACAGTGGGAACCAAGTTCCCCCTGCTAGCACATTTGTTACCACTGCCAAGCAAAAGGACAAAAGTCCTTGAATGTCACTATCAGTTACTTGATTTTTTTTGTCTTTTGTGGGTTAAAATAGGAATTAGGGTTTGAAACAAGTTTCGTTATTTTTCTTATTTTATTTTTGATTTTTCAGTTTAATTAATTATTATTCTACTGTTCATCTGGTATTTTTTAGATTAAATAGCTATTTTAATTACTTTTTAATATTCTGATTTTTGTCCTTTAGTGGTAAAATTAAATATTTTTCAATTTTAAAATTTTTATTAGATTTAGAAAGAGATTTTAAGATTTCTAGTTTAAAAAAGTTTTTACTGTTCACTTTTTAATTAATTTTTATAATTAATTTAGTTTAATTAAGGTTTTATTTATTAACTGTTTTGTCTTTTAGTACAAAATTTTAGTTTTTTCAAACTTTTTCATTTTTCTACTGTTCAATAGAATAATTTAGGATTTTTAAAATTGTCAAATTATTTTTAGCATTATTTTATTATTTTTTATGATTATTTTAGTTTAAAAATAGTTTTTAGTGTTTTAAAAATAGAAAAATAGTTTTTAAAATTTAAGAAAAATACTTTTTAATCTTTAAATAATATAAGTAACTTATTAGTTCAATAAAATAATATTTTGGACATTTTGTTAATTATATTTAATTTTAGGGCTTTAATTAGTATTTAAAATTGAATATTTAATTAATAAAAGGTTTTAAAATATTTTTGTTGGATTTTAATTCTTATTTATATTATTTTAGACTTAGTTTTAACTTTTAATTAATTTTTAGGTTTTAATTTTTAATTTGGTGCTTTTTACGGTTTTACGTGAACGACCTTTTCGTCTTAGTGTAATCCGTCATCGTAACCGTCATTCTCTTCTTACCCCATTTCTATTTTCTTTTCTCATAACAATAAAATCACAAAGATAATCATTTCATTACACAATGCACTAGCCTCCTTGAGAACGAACTCACTTTAGGGTCATTTACACACGGTTTTCCTAAATCGTCGTGCTTACCCTACTTTGGTACCTTTTTCCTAAAGGGTATACAAAAACTCAACCATCATTTTTGGCGCCGCTGCCGGGGAGGCGTGTTGTGTTTTGATTTGACATTGTTGTTTTTTATACTAGCCATAATAGTATTTGTATTAGTAGCACTCTACTAATACGTATTATCGATTTTTCGTTTTTTGTGAATACTATTACTATATTGCATACGTAGAACAATAAATACACAAGTACTCCAAATACGTGAGAAATCACAACCTTGACTTGGGAGGTCGTTACCCAATCATTGTATTCGAATCTCAAACCAAAGAAAAAAGGCAAAAATAGATAAATACTTTCGAGAAGCTCGATTTTGAAAATACAAACTATAAGGTGGGCATAAGGCGGATATTATAAAATATATCCTAAGGAAAAAGGCTCTTAAGTGCTTCGCGCCGCCTCGTTTCCCCGCTTGCTTGAGAGTATTTGATTTTGAGAACTAATCGAGGGTTTTGCCGCCCAAAGTATTATTATTAAGTATTATATATACTTTCTTGGTTTTAATTGATTAAACCCTCTTGAACGTTTTGGTGTTCCACCAACGTTCTAAAGTCATCGAAGGCGTTCACTTCACGTGATCGTTTTCATTCCTTGAGGCTTCTTTAATCAAGAGATTTGATTAAGGAGGAGATTTGTAGATTTTTGTCTACTTAATATAATTCCAAAATCCAAAAAAAGTAAAAACAATCAAAAATCCAAAAAAAAATTGAAAAGTTAAAAACACCAAAAAGAATCTTCTTTGCTCATCCCCACGTTGTACGTGACGTTTATGCTTACTCGTAATCAAGCAAGACGTGCACGTAAACGAAAAAACAAAAAGGAGTCAACACCTACTCCTAATCTTTCTAGTGAAGAGACTCCAAGTGGGGAACCTATTGTAGAACAAGAAGCTACCATGGCTAATCGTACTATGATGGAGTTGCTTCAAGCACCCACCGAGGGTTTTGGAGAGGCCATTGTGATTCCCGCCATCCTTGCGGAGAACTTCGAGATCAAGACGGGTTTAATGTCTATGCTTCAAGCCAACAAGTTTCGCGGACACGAGAAAGACAACCCACATTATCACATTAGGCAATTTAATCGTCTCACCGCGACAAGCAAGTTTAAGGATGTACCACACGATGCCATTAAGATGATGTTGTTTCCATACTCGTTAGATGGACCCGCCAAGATATGGCTCGAGAAAGAACCCCCAAATTCGATTTTGACGTGGGGTGATCTCGTTTCAAAATTTGTGAATAAATTTTTTCCACCATCTAAAACAACACATCTGAAAAACGAGATTTCACGATTTACTCAAAGATCTAATGAAAGTTTTTCAATGGCTTGGGAAAAGTTTAAAGAAATGTTACATGAATGTCCACACCATGATTTTTCCGAATTGCATCAAATTGACACTTTTTATAATGGGCTTAATGATCATGAACGAGATTACTTAAATGCCGTCGCGGGTGGTAATTTTTTGTGCAAAACGACCGATGAGGCTTTGAAAATCATTGAGAATAGGTCTAAGGTTTATAGCCCTCGTAACACACCGAGTGTTGCCAATTTGGGTTCGTCATCGTCTCGTAGCATTAATGCCTTGCAAGATGAAGCAAATGAGGAGAATCGGTTTTTCGATAGGTTTTCGACTCTTATGACTCATTGGAAAGCACAAGATGCTTTAAATTCCGCATCGGTTAAGGTGGTTGCCAAGAGTTTTATTTCGTGTGGTGGAGCTCATGATTTTTCCGAGTGCATTACCGCGGATGGTAACACTTTGAATGCTTATGTAGCCACGGGAACTTATAACCAAAACGGTCAAGGTTCCCGCCAAAATCAAGCTCCACAAAATCAAAATGCTAACAACTATCGAAACAAAAATCAAAGTGGTGCTTATCAAGGAAATCAACGTAACTACAACAAGGGTAATTATCAAAATGGAAATGGGCAAATTTCAAACCAAAACCAAAACCGTGATTTTCAAACTACCACACAAGGTTTTCAAAATGATCACACCAAAAATCTTCAAGGAGATTTTTTGAATTATGCTAAAGCAAACGATGCTAAGTTTGATAATATGCAACGTGAAATGGTTAGCTTAAGATCCGAGTTGAAAAACGAGCTTAAAAACGAACTTGCTAATGAACTTAAAACTCATGCTTATAAAATGGAAGGAAATGTTCAACGTCTCCAACAAAATCAACAAAAAATGGAGCAAGGTCAACATGAGATTAAGCAAGAATTGTTAAAAGCGGATGCTAGGCAATCTAAGTTTGAAGACCGAATGGGAAAAATGTTTGAAGCTATCATGTGTAAACCTTCTTCTTCGGGTGGTCTTCCTAGTGATACCATCGTAAACCCGAAAGGAGAATTGAAGGTTGTTACTACTCGTAGTGGTAAAACTTTCAAAGAACCCATTTCTCGTCCAAGTACTTCTACGGAGAAGGAAAAAGAGAAAGAACCCGAGGTGGTGGTAGAAAAGGAGCAAATTCCAAGCCCACGAAGTACCGCTCAAACCACACCTACGGTTGAACCAATACCAATAGTGGAACCCGAGATTCCAAGGCCTTTGCCTATGCCCCAACCCACACCACCCTTACCTTACCCTTCAAGACGAAACAAGGAAAAGGCACAAGAACAAAATAATTATCAATTTGAACTTTTTATGAAAATGTTTCATGACTTGCATTTTAATATAAGTTTTGCCGACGCCTTGGTCATGATGCCTCGATTTGCCGTGAACTTTAAAAGTATGTTGAATAACAAAGAGAAATTGCAAAAGTCGTCTAGTTGTTCTTCGGTTTTTCTTAGCCGCATACCTCAAAAAGTCGGAGATCCCGGTAAATTTTTAATCCCATGTGCAATACAAGATATGGAGGAATGCTACGCCTTGGCCGATCTTGGTGCTAGTATTAATTTGATGCCTCTTGAGATTTTTAAGTCGCTCAATCTTCCCAATCTCACTCCTTCAAGAATGTCAATCGAGATGGCCGATCATTCTACAATTCTAGCTTGTGGAGTAGCCGAGGACGTCTTCGTGAAAGTTGGAAAGTTCTACTATCCCGTGGACTTTATTCTTGTTGACATCCCCATCGATCCTAAAGTTCCTCTAGTTTTAGGTCGATCATTTTTGGATACCTCGAGAGCACTTATCGATGTGCATGCTAGGAAAATCACTCTTCGTTTCAATGAGGAAGAACTCGTCATAAATGCAACTGAAAACTCCACACTTTCTCATGTGTATTCTATCACGTCTTTGAACAATGTTAGTCCCATCAAAAACATTTGTAAAAGGATTTCAAAAAGAGTTTTAGGAGTTGATGATAAAAACGATTTTCCGTCCCCTCCGCCGGTGGAGGTTAAGAGTGTTAGGCCTACGTTTCCAATCACGAATGATTCTTCGGATGATGAATATGTTGATCCCGATGGGGAAGTTTTCTTTGTTGACAAACGTTTTGAGAACTTGCCGCCACCTAAACCAAAACGGTTTTCAAATGTGAGAATTTTTAGTGTGACTAACATTGATTTAGAAACACCAAATATTTTTGACATAATTAAGTCGGGTTTTCATAAGGAGAGTTTAAAAGATGCAAAAGGGAAATATTTTAAATTTGATTTAAAAGATTTTTCTATAATGCTAACTCTCACCTCGTGTTTTGAGTGCTACAAGCTCGTCTTCTCCTTTTGACGATGCTTTGTGTGGACTTAGTGTGGGGGAAGCCCCTTATGTTCCCTCCCCTTTCTCCACCGAGGACGAGATATTTGATCCCGGAATTGCTTATAAAGGGAAATCTCGGTCTTCCACCGATGCAATAAACGGAAAATCTTTCTATTTGATTGGTGCGAGTCTACCTCGAGTAGCTCATGGTTTTTATGACTTACCCATTGTCCCACCCTTCTATTTCTTCTCATCTATTTTCTTGAAACCCTTTGGGTTTGTGTTGACACATGATAAAGTGGCGTTGATTTGTTTTTCCAATGAAAACGAGAACGCCATCTTCGATCCCGGTATTTTGCACCATCAAAGGACTTAGTCCTTAATACCAGTTGTTTTTGGGCCTTGTTTATCATGTAAGCCCCACTAAAAATTGACCACACCATGATTATCCCTAAATGATCACATTTATGGGGATTCGAGTCAAGCTTTTGACTCGGTTATCAAAAACAAGGTGCCTCGTGGGGGAAACCCATGCTTATCCATGTACATATTATTGCTTTCTAATTAGTTTAATGTGAGGGGATTTGTGCCCTTCCAACCTTTGTTCCGTGGTTGTTTGTGAATTGTGGTTTTTAGATCATGATCTTCACGATTGGAGCCTCTCGTGTTTGTTTTATGAGAGCACTCGATCGATTGCTTTGAAGACTTTCTCAATATCCAAATGATATATCCTTTGATTTTCTAACCTTAGGTTTTTAGCACACTTCATAAACGGCTATTAATTTAACGGTTACACCCTTTCCATGCTAGATTAGGCATTCGACTACGTCTCTAGTATAGGGGTGTTTGCACCCCTAGACTCGAAACATTGAGGACAATGTTTAACTTTAGTATGGGGGGGTGAATAGATACTTGCCTTGCCAAACCTTCACGCTTTCCAAAGTTTATCTTTTTTTTATCGTTTTTGTTGCAAAATAAGGCTAAAAATGGCCAAATTTTAAATTTTTCTCATGTTCTATAAGTGTTTGAAGACACGAATGTAGATTCTCCGATGGCGAGAATAAGAGTAATTTTTGACTCGACCGTGCGTGTTGAGCACTTAGCTTTGATTCCTTAACTTCACATTAGGCTAAGTCTCTTAAATGAGGACGAGAAATGATAGAGTTAATTATAAGTTACTATGCTAAACGTAGAGTACTCGTATTCTTTCAAAAACTCATGTGTTCTCGTTGTTTGCTTATTCTCCCTTTACATGTAAATATTTTTGCTTAATAAATATTGACTTAGCGGTTTAGTTGGGATTGTTGGGTTTCTAGTCTTTTCTAGTAGCTTCCGTGTAATTAAATTGGCAAGACATTAAGGTATCGCCAGCGTCACGGTTTTGAAGTATTGACACCCAAATAATCAAAAGCTTCACCCAATAATAAGATTTCAAGTGCTCACCTAAATCAAGCAAACAATTTGAAGCCCCACAAGGCCGAAAAATCTATGCAAAACTGAAAGTGAATCAAGCCTTAATCTTCGAAGCTTTAAAGATCCAAAATTCGCC
The DNA here is from genome assembly GCA_025667525.1 of Glebionis coronaria. Taxonomy (NCBI): domain Eukaryota; kingdom Viridiplantae; phylum Streptophyta; class Magnoliopsida; order Asterales; family Asteraceae; genus Glebionis; species Glebionis coronaria. The sequence continues at coordinate 638,266 of JANFOE010000788.1, read as the reverse complement.
TTAGCGTGAGGATATACGTCTTGGGCTAATAAAACCACCGATGAGGCGGATAATAAAAGGCAAGGCAAGACCGAAGTCATAATAAAATCTTCATGGCGAATTTGAATAAAAGATGGAGGTAAACCAAAGACAATAAGGCCCTTCCGTTAGGGAGCGTATAAAAGTCTTGGTAACAAGTCTCATGTTCAAAACCGTTATAAAACCATGTTTATCGATCCTTCTTGTTGACTTAATTTTTTGACATCGTTGTCTATTAGGAGGGGTTATTGATTTGATGGTCTTGGTTACACCGTTAGGACTCTATTTTTAGACCTAAATCTCTATCGCATAAGTCAAACAATGTATCCTCGTGAAACATTCAAGACAAAATAAAATATAAGAGATACAACTTAGGAATAATGGGAGGATAAGTACGTGATTAGGGCATATGAGTAGTGTTAGCATTACTAACTTATAATGACAATGATCTCGTTGCACGCATGGCATGGAATTGGGGTGAAAATCGAGGACGATGAAATTATTTCTAACGAAGCATTCACGTGTTCTTATTCTATGAACCTAAACGTCCCATTTTGCGATGAAAATCATACATTATGTCTAAAACACAAGTAGTAGTAATAGTAGTAGTGTAGCTAGTTTATCATTCAATAAAATGAATAAAAATGAATTTTGGAGGTGCTACGATACTTTATTCTAGCATTGCGTGAGGGCACGGTAATGGTTTAGTATGGGGGAGTGATGAGACTGCTTTTATACATAGTCTCATCGTCCAAAATGGGCTTACAATGCATTAAATATCATTAAAAATGCCAAATATATGCTCGTGTTTGTTGCTTGTGTATTTTAGGTACGGATACTGAGGAAATGACAAAAATATCACAAGAATCAATCAAAAACGAACACGGGAAACGAAGCCGCACAATGAACCGGACCCGAATCAAGGATTTCCAAAATTACCCTTGAAGAATTGAAGATTGACAAGATTGGTCGTTCATCTTTTGAAGACTTAGCAATTTATACCCTTGCAAAACTCACTATTTGCATTTGGGTCCCTAAATTACCAAGATATTACAAGTTATGCCCTTCAAGAATGGTCAAGATACACTTTTGGTCCTTGTTATAAAGTTTGAAAAACACTTGTGCTGTTTTTGACAACTTAGCCAAACTTCTTTACAAAGGGAACAAGTTGTTAAGCTGTTTATTACTAAATGAAGAAGACAAGAGAGATGGGGGACTATTTTCGCCAAGACACACAAACCCTCACCAGCCACTCCAAAGCCGACACCTCACCCTGACCAGTCAAACACCCAATCAAAACCCTCAACCCTTCCACCTCACACCCCACTCACGTTTTTAAACTGATTTTTGTAATCAGTTTATAAACTTCCCTCCTTAACACTCTTTTTAAAATCTTAATCCTACTAATCAGATTAAACCCACCCTAAACTACCCCATGAACCCTAATTTCCCAGAATCAATTACCCCTAAATCATAGGGGTTTTACCCAAAATTGTCCAGATCACTAATTCCCTACCTTCTTATCACAAACCCACCTTCACCTTTACCAAAACTACACCCATGTGACCAGTAGGGTCACCCCTGCTCACGTCTCTATCCCCCATTCCCAAAAACCCGACCAATTGAACAAATCACGTGTGTTCCTTCGCCCCAAAGGAAGATTAAACGGCTAGGATCATCAAAGAAAGTTGTCAATCACATGTATCCACATTTGACCAAGATTCCTCACAAGACCAAGGGCATTTCAGGAAATCCCTTAGCTAGGGTTTTAGTTTCTAGATTTTTCTTTCTCATTGTATAAATATGGGACGTATGTGTCCCATATCACTTGTTCCAGATTTTTGCTATAATTTTTGTAATCCCTTTTTATTTAAATAAAAGTTGGTGTTTTGTTATAAATGTAATTCCTTTTTCTTTATTAAAAGTTGGTGTTAAATTTAGCATAATCTGAGATCCATTTATCCATATTATTCTTGTTATTCCAAGGTTTTTAGACTAAAAAACGTTTTTAGAAAAATCAGTTTAAAGGTTTTTGGGAATTTGTTTTATAAGCTTGGAGAAACCCTTTTGAGGAAGTGAAAATGGATTCAAAAGGGTAATCCAAAGCTTTTGTTAAGCTTATTTCAAGGTTTCAAAAGTTTGCAAGTTTGTTTCCAAAGTGGTATTTCAAGATTGGGATTTTCAGAAACTTTTCATCATTTTTAGTGTAGCTTACTGTTCATATTAAGCTAACTATAAGCTTCTTGAGAAAAGCTTATAGCTGGCTTAATTGATCTTGGATTTGCCTTTGTTTCATCAGGTTCAAGAAGGGTTCAATCTTCCATCTTAGTTCTTGTTGATAAGTTTTCTTTGAAGGATCATTCAGTTCAGTCACTATAGCACAACAGCTTATCCATAAGCTTTTAGCTCTAGATAAGCTGTTGAGGAAGATGGCATCAGCCATCCACTTGGCTTGGATGTAAGCCAAGTAGGTAAGGCTTGAACCCTTTTTCACAATTTCTATGGTTATTGTTTATGAATCTTAGGCTGTTGTTTGCTTTGTGAATTGTGCTATTTGTTCATTATATGTTATTATCAAATGTTATGCATGATTAATGTAGTTTTGCATGAGTTTGAACTGTTTAGATATAAAGTCTTTAGTTAAATGATGATTCTCATCAGTAAAGGGGTGTTTGGATTTGGGTTTATAGTTTGATTATTGAAAGATTTTTGCTTCAAATCTGTTTAGACACATCAATCTTAGTAGGTTTCTAGTATATTAGTATTTGGTATTAAAAATTGGTAAGGTTTGAAAGGAAATGCATGTTCATTTTTAGTGAAACCTGCTAGAAATCAGTAAGGACTTTATATAGCTTGATTTTTAGTGGTTTGCTTAATTAGATCTTGTATACTGATAAGCTATGGTATAACTTAGGGCTCTAAATTAATTAATGATAGTTTAGTGTTGTTGTGAGAAAGATTTGGTAGTTTAAATCTCATTGCTTGGCCATTTGTATCAGCTACTGTTCACAGACCCCAATTTAGCCCTTAACAGTGACTGAATACGTGATTTTGTGTGTTGTTCTTGGCTTGTACTTGTGGTTTTTTGTGTTTTTATAGACTCCCCTACAACCCAACTGGTTGTGGGGGTGCCCCAGTGTCTAAAGAAAAGCATCACATAAGCTTTCCTAAGCTTATTCAGTCACCAGACCTAAAAAATACACTAACAGTGGGAACCAAGTTCCCCCTGCTAGCACATTTGTTACCACTGCCAAGCAAAAGGACAAAAGTCCTTGAATGTCACTATCAGTTACTTGATTTTTTTTGTCTTTTGTGGGTTAAAATAGGAATTAGGGTTTGAAACAAGTTTCGTTATTTTTCTTATTTTATTTTTGATTTTTCAGTTTAATTAATTATTATTCTACTATTCATCTGGTATTTTTTAGATTAAATAGCTATTTTAATTACTTTTTAATATTCTGATTTTTGTCCTTTAGTGGTAAAATTAAATATTTTTCAATTTTAAAATTTTTATTAGATTTAGAAAAAGATTTTAAGATTTCTAGTTTAAAAAAGTTTTTACTGTTCACTTTTTAATTAATTTTTATAATTAATTTAGTTTAATTAAGGTTTTATTTATTAACTGTTTTGTCTTTTAGTACAAAATTTTAGTTTTTTCAAACTTTTTCATTTTTCTACTGTTCAATAGAATAATTTAGGATTTTTAAAATTGTCAAATTATTTTTAGCATTATTTTATTATTTTTTATGATTATTTTAGTTTAAAAATAGTTTTTAGTGTTTTAAAAATAGAAAAATAGTTTTTAAAATTTAAGAAAAATACTTTTTAATCTTTAAATAATATAAGTAACTTATTAGTTCAATAAAATAATATTTTGGACATTTTGTTAATTATATTTAATTTTAGGGCTTTAATTAGTATTTAAAATTGAATATTTAATTAATAAAAGGTTTTAAAATATTTTTGTTGGATTTTAATTCTTATTTATATTATTTTAGACTTAGTTTTAACTTTTAATTAATTTTTAGGTTTTAATTTTTAATTTGGTGCTTTTTACGGTTTTACGTGAACGACCTTTTCGTCTTAGTGTAATCCGTCATCGTAACCGTCATTCTCTTCTTACCCCATTTCTATTTTCTTTTCTCATAACAATAAAATCACAAAGATAATCATTTCATTACACAATGCACTAGCCTCCTTGAGAACGAACTCACTTTAGGGTCATTTACACACGGTTTTCCTAAATCGTCGTGCTTACCCTACTTTGGTACCTTTTTCCTAAAGGGTATACAAAAACTCAACCATCATTTTTGGCGCCGCTGCCGGGGAGGCGTGTTGTGTTTTGATTTGACATTGTTGTTTTTTATACTAGCCATAATAGTATTTGTATTAGTAGCACTCTACTAATACGTATTATCGATTTTTCGTTTTTTGTGAATACTATTACTATATTGCATACGTAGAACAATAAATACACAAGTACTCCAAATACGTGAGAAATCACAACCTTGACTTGGGAGGTCGTTACCCAATCATTGTATTCGAATCTCAAACCAAAGAAAAAAGGCAAAAATAGATAAATACTTTCGAGAAGCTCGATTTTGAAAATACAAACTATAAGGTGGGTATAAGGCGGATATTATAAAATATATCCTAAGGAAAAAGGCTCTTAAGTGCTTCGCGCCGCCTCGTTTCCCCGCTTGCTTGAGAGTATTTGATTTTGAGAACTAATCGAGGGTTTTGCCGCCCAAAGTATTATTATTAAGTATCATATATACTTTCTTGGTTTTAATTGATTAAACCCTCTTGAACGTTTTGGTGTTCCACCAACGTTCTAAAGTCATCGAAGGCGTTCACTTCACGTGATCGTTTTCATTCCTTGAGGCTTCTTTAATCAAGAGATTTGATTAAGGAGGAGATTTGTAGATTTTTGTCTACTTAATATAATTCCAAAATCCAAAAAAAGTAAAAACAATCAAAAATCCAAAAAAAAATTGAAAAGTTAAAAACACCAAAAAGAATCTTCTTTGCTCATCCCCACGTTGTACGTGACGTTTATGCTTACTCGTAATCAAGCAAGACGTGCACGTAAACGAAAAAACAAAAAGGAGTCAACACCTACTCCTAATCTTTCTAGTGAAGAGACTCCAAGTGAGGAACCTATTGTAGAACAAGAAGCTACCATGGCTAATCGTACTATGATGGAGTTGCTTCAAGCACCCACCGAGGGTTTTGGAGAGGCCATTGTGATTCCCGCCATCCTTGCGGAGAACTTCGAGATCAAGACGGGTTTAATGTCTATGCTTCAAGCCAACAAGTTTCGCGGACACGAGAAAGACAACCCACATTATCACATTAGGCAATTTAATCGTCTCACCGCGACAAGCAAGTTTAAGGATGTACCACACGATGCCATTAAGATGATGTTGTTTCCATACTCGTTAGATGGACCCGCCAAGATATGGCTCGAGAAAGAACCCCCAAATTCGATTTTGACGTGGGGTGATCTCGTTTCAAAATTTGTGAATAAATTTTTTCCACCATCTAAAACAACACATCTGAAAAACGAGATTTCACGATTTACTCAAAGATCTAATGAAAGTTTTTCAATGGCTTGGGAAAAGTTTAAAGAAATGTTACATGAATGTCCACACCATGATTTTTCCGAATTGCATCAAATTGACACTTTTTATAATGGGCTTAATGATCATGAACGAGATTACTTAAATGCCGTCGCGGGTGGTAATTTTTTGTGCAAAACGACCGATGAGGCTTTGAAAATCATTGAGAATAGGTCTAAGGTTTATAGCCCTCGTAACACACCGAGTGTTGCCAATTTGGGTTCGTCATCGTCTCGTAGCATTAATGCCTTGCAAGATGAAGCAAATGAGGAGAATCGGTTTTTCGATAGGTTTTCGACTCTTATGACTCATTGGAAAGCACAAGATGCTTTAAATTCCGCATCGGTTAAGGTGGTTGCCAAGAGTTTTATTTCGTATGGTGGAGCTCATGATTTTTCCGAGTGCATTACCGCGGATGGTAACACTTTGAATGCTTATGTAGCCACGGGAACTTATAACCAAAACGGTCAAGGTTCCCGCCAAAATCAAGCTCCACAAAATCAAAATGCTAACAACTATCGAAACAAAAATCAAAGTGGTGCTTATCAAGGAAATCAACGTAACTACAACAAGGGTAATTATCAAAATGGAAATGGGCAAATTTCAAACCAAAACCAAAACCGTGATTTTCAAACTACCACACAAGGTTTTCAAAATGATCACACCAAAAATCTTCAAGGAGATTTTTTGAATTATGCTAAAGCAAACGATGCTAAGTTTGATAATATGCAACGTGAAATGGTTAACTTAAGATCCGAGTTGAAAAACGAGCTTAAAAACGAACTTGCTAATGAACTTAAAACTCATGCTTATAAAATGGAAGGAAATGTTCAACGTCTCCAACAAAATCAACAAAAAATGGAGCAAGGTCAACATGAGATTAAGCAAGAATTGTTAAAAGCGGATGCTAGGCAATCTAAGTTTGAAGACCGAATGGGAAAAATGTTTGAAGCTATCATGTGTAAACCTTCTTCTTCGGGTGGTCTTCCTAGTGATACCATCGTAAACCCGAAAGGAGAATTGAAGGTTGTTACTACTCGTAGTGGTAAAACTTTCAAAGAACCCATTTCTCGTCCAAGTACTTCTACGGAGAAGGAAAAAGAGAAAGAACCCGAGGTGGTGGTAGAAAAGGAGCAAATTCCAAGCCCACGAAGTACCGCTCAAACCACACCTACGGTTGAACCAATACCAATAGTGGAACCCGAGATTCCAAGGCCTTTGCCTATGCCCCAACCCACACCACCCTTACCTTACCCTTCAAGACGAAACAAGGAAAAGGCACAAGAACAAAATAATTATCAATTTGAACTTTTTATGAAAATGTTTCATGACTTGCATTTTAATATAAGTTTTGCCGACGCCTTGGTCATGATGCCTCGATTTGCCGTGAACTTTAAAAGTATGTTGAATAACAAAGAGAAATTGCAAAAGTCGTCTAGTTGTTCTTCGGTTTTTCTTAGCCGCATACCTCAAAAAGTCGGAGATCCCGGTAAATTTTTAATCCCATGTGCAATACAAGATATGGAGGAATGCTACGCCTTGGCCGATCTTGGTGCTAGTATTAATTTGATGCCTCTTGAGATTTTTAAGTCGCTCAATCTTCCCAATCTCACTCCTTCAAGAATGTCAATCGAGATGGCCGATCATTCTACAATTCTAGCTTGTGGAGTAGCCGAGGACGTCTTCGTGAAAGTTGGAAAGTTCTACTATCCCGTGGACTTTATTCTTGTTGACATCCCCATCGATCCTAAAGTTCCTCTAGTTTTAGGTCGATCATTTTTGGATACCTCGAGAGCACTTATCGATGTGCATGCTAGGAAAATCACTCTTCGTTTCAATGAGGAAGAACTCGTCATAAATGCAACTGAAAACTCCACACTTTCTCATGTGTATTCTATCACGTCTTTGAACAATGTTAGTCCCATCAAAAACATTTGTAAAAGGATTTCAAAAAGAGTTTTAGGAGTTGATGATAAAAACGATTTTCCGTCCCCTCCGCCGGTGGAGGTTAAGAGTGTTAGGCCTACGTTTCCAATCACGAATGATTCTTCGGATGATGAATATGTTGATCCCGATGGGGAAGTTTTCTTTGTTGACAAACGTTTTGAGAACTTGCCGCCACCTAAACCAAAACGGTTTTCAAATGTGAGAATTTTTAGTGTGACTAACATTGATTTAGAAACACCAAATATTTTTGACATAATTAAGTCGGGTTTTCATAAGGAGAGTTTAAAAGATGCAAAAGGGAAATATTTTAAATTTGATTTAAAAGATTTTTCTATAATGCTAACTCTCACCTCGTGTTTTGAGTGCTACAAGCTCGTCTTCTCCTTTTGACGATGCTTTGTGTGGACTTAGTGTGGGGGAAGCCCCTTATGTTCCCTCCCCTTTCTCCACCGAGGACGAGATATTTGATCCCGGAATTGCTTATAAAGGGAAATCTCGGTCTTCCACCGATGCAATAAACGGAAAATCTTTCTATTTGATTGGTGCGAGTCTACCTCGAGTAGCTCATGGTTTTTATGACTTACCCATTGTCCCACCCTTCTATTTCTTCTCATCTATTTTCTTGAAACCCTTTGGGTTTGTGTTGACACATGATAAAGTGGCGTTGATTTGTTTTTCCAATGAAAACGAGAACGCCATCTTCGATCCCGGTATTTTGCACCATCAAAGGACTTAGTCCTTAATACCAGTTGTTTTTGGGCCTTGTTTATCATGTAAGCCCCACTAAAAATTGACCACACCATGATTATCCCTAAATGATCACATTTATGGGGATTCGAGTCAAGCTTTTGACTCGGTTATCAAAAACAAGGTGCCTCGTGGGGGAAACCCATGCTTATCCATGTACATATTATTGCTTTCTAATTAGTTTAATGTGAGGGGATTTGTGCCCTTCCAACCTTTGTTCCGTGGTTGTTTGTGAATTGTGGTTTTTAGATCATGATCTTCACGATTGGAGCCTCTCGTGTTTGTTTTATGAGAGCACTCGATCGATTGCTTTGAAGACTTTCTCAATATCCAAATGATATATCCTTTGATTTTCTAACCTTAGGTTTTTAGCACACTTCATAAACGGCTATTAATTTAACGGTTACACCCTTTCCATGCTAGATTAGGCATTCGACTACGTCTCTAGTATAGGGGTGTTTGCACCCCTAGACTCGAAACATTGAGGACAATGTTTAACTTTAGTATGGGGGGGTGAATAGATACTTGCCTTGCCAAACCTTCACGCTTTCCAAAGTTTATCTTTTTTTTATCGTTTTTGTTGCAAAATAAGGCTAAAAATGGCCAAATTTTAAATTTTTCTCATGTTCTATAAGTGTTTGAAGACACGAATGTAGATTCTCCGATGGCGAGAATAAGAGTAATTTTTGACTCGACCGTGCGTGTTGAGCACTTAGCTTTGATTCCTTAACTTCACATTAGGCTAAGTCTCTTAAATGAGGACGAGAAATGATAGAGTTAATTATAAGTTACTATGCTAAACGTAGAGTACTCGTATTCTTTCAAAAACTCATGTGTTCTCGTTGTTTGCTTATTCTCCCTTTGCATGTAAATATTTTTGCTTAATAAATATTGACTTAGCGGTTTAGTTGGGATTGTTGGGTTTCTAGTCTTTTCTAGTAGCTTCCGTGTAATTAAATTGGCAAGACATTAAGGTATCGCCAGCGTCACGGTTTTGAAGTATTGGCACCCAAATAATCAAAAGCTTCACCCAATAATAAGATTTCAAGTGCTCACCTAAATCAAGCAAACAATTTGAAGCCCCACAAGGCCGAAAAATCTATGCAAAACTGAAAGTGAATCAAGCCTTAATCTTCGAAGCTTTAAAGATCCAAAATTCGCCTTAGCGTGAGGATATACGTCTTGGGCTAATAAAACCACCGATGAGGCGGATAATAAAAGGCAAGGCAAGACCGAAGTCATAATAAAATCTTCATGGCGAATTTGAATAAAAGATGGAGGTAAACCAAAGACAATAAGGCCCTTCCGTTAGGGAGCGTATAAAAGTCTTGGTAACAAGTCTCATGTTCAAAACCGTTATAAAACCATGTTTATCGATCCTTCTTGTTGACTTAATTTTTTGACATCGTTGTCTATTAGGAGGGGTTATTGATTTGATGGTCTTGGTTACACCGTTAGGACTCTATTTTTAGACCTAAATCTCTATCGCATAAGTCAAACAATGTATCCTCGTGAAACATTCAAGACAAAATAAAATATAAGAGATACAACTTAGGAATAATGGGAGGATAAGTACGTGATTAGGGCATATGAGTAGTGTTAGCATTACTAACTTATAATGACAATGATCTCGTTGCACGCATGGCATGGAATTGGGGTGAAAATCGAGGACGATGAAACTATTTCTAACGAAGCATTCACGTGTTCTTATTCTATGAACCTAAACGTCCCATTTTGCGATGAAAATCATACATTATGTCTAAAACACAAGTAGTAGTAATAGTAGTAGTGTAGCTAGTTTATCATTCAATAAAATGAATAAAAATGAATTTCGGAGGTGCTACGATACTTTATTCTAGCATTGCGTGAGGGCACGGTAATGGTTTAGTATGGGGGAGTGATGAGACTGCTTTTATACATAGTCTCATCGTCCAAAATGGGCTTACAATGCATTAAATATCATTAAAAATGCCAAATATATGCTCGTGTTTGTTGCTTGTGTATTTTAGGTACGGATACTGAGGAAATGACAAAAATATCACAAGAATCAATCAAAAACGAACACGGGAAACGAAGCCGCACAATGAACCGGACCCGAATCAAGGATTTCCAAAATTACCCTTGAAGAATTGAAGATTGACAAGATTGGTCGTTCATCTTTTGAAGACTTAGCAATTTATACCCTTGCAAAACTCACTATTTGCATTTGGGTCCCTAAATTACTAAGATATTACAAGTTATGCCCTTCAAGAATGGTCAAGATACACTTTTGGTCCTTGTTATAAAGTTTGAAAAACACTTGTGCTGTTTTTGACAACTTAGCCAAACTTCTTTACAAAGGGAACAAGTTGTTAAGCTGTTTATTACTAAATGAAGAAGACAAGAGAGATGGGGGACTATTTTCGCCAAGACACACAAACCCTCACCAGCCACTCCAAAGCCGACACCTCACCCTGACCAGTCAAACACCCAATCAAAACCCTCAACCCTTCCACCTCACACCCCACTCACGTTTTTAAACTGATTTTTGTAATCAGTTTATAAACTTCCCTCCTTAACACTCTTTTTAAAATCTTAATCCTACTAATCAGATTAAACCCACCCTAAACTACCCCATGAACCCTAATTTCCCAGAATCAATTACCCCTAAATCATAGGGGTTTTACCCAAAATTGTCCAGATCACTAATTCCCCACCTTCTTATCACAAACCCACCTTCACCTTTACCAAAACTACACCCATGTGACCAGTAGGGTCACCCCTGCTCACGTCTCTATCCCCCATTCCCAAAAACCCGACCAATTGAACAAATCACGTGTGTTCCTTCGCCCCAAAGGAAGATTAAACGGCTAGGATCATCAAAGCAAGTTGTCAATCACATGTATCCACATTTGACCAAGATTCCTCACAAGACCAAGGGCATTTCAGGAAATCCCTTAGTTAGGGTTTTAGTTTCTAGATTTTTCTTTCTCATTGTATAAATATGGGACGTATGTGTCCCATATCACTTGTTCCAGATTTTTGCTATAATTTTTGTAATCCCTTTTTATTTAAATAAAAGTTGGTGTTTTGTTATAAATGTAATTCCTTTTTCTTTATTAAAAGTTGGTGTTAAATTTAGCATAATCTGAGTTCCATTTATCCATATTATTCTTGTTATTCCAAGGTTTTTAGACTAAAACACGTTTTCAGAAAAATCAGTTTAAAGGTTTTTGGGAATTTGTTTTATAAGCTTGGAGAAACCCTTTTGAGGAAGTGAAAATGGATTCAAAAGGGTAATCCAAAGCTTTTGTTAAGCTTATTTCAAGGTTTCAAAAGTTTGCAAGTTTGTTTCCAAAGTGGTATTTCAAGATTGGGATTTTCAGAAACTTTTCATCATTTTTAGTGTAGCTTACTGTTCATATTAAGCTAACTATAAGCTTCTTGAGAAAAGCTTAGAGCTGGCTTAATTGATCTTGGATTTGCCTTTGTTTCATCAGGTTCAAGAAGGGTTCAATCTTCCATCTTAGTTCTTGTTGATAAGTTTTCTTTGAAGGATCATTCAGTTCAGTCACTATAGCACAACAGCTTATCCATAAGCTTTTAGCTCTAGATAAGCTGTTGAGGAAGATGGCATCAGCCATCCACTTGGCTTGGATGTAAGCCAAGTAGGTAAGGCTTGAACCCTTTTTCACAATTTCTATGGTTATTGTTTATGAATCTTAGGCTGTTGTTTGCTTTGTGAATTGTGCTATTTGTTCATTATATGTTATTATCAAATGTTATGCATGATTAATGTAGTTTTGCATGAGTTTGAACTGTTTAGATATAAAGTCTTTAGTTAAATGATGATTCTCATCAGTAAAGGGGTGTTTGGATTTGGGTTTATAGTTTGATTATTGAAAGATTTTTGCTTCAAATCTGTTTAGACACATCAATCTTAGTAGGTTTCTAGTATATTAGTATTTGGTATTAAAAATTGGTAAGGTTTGAAAGGAAATGCATGTTCATTTTTAGTGAAACCTGCTAGAAATCAGTAAGGACTTTATATAGCTTGATTTTTAGTGGTTTGCTTAATTAGATCTTGTATACTGATAAGCTATGGTATAACTTAGGGCTCTAAATTAATTAATGATAGTTTAGTGTTGTTGTGAGAAAGATTTGGTAGTTTAAATCTCATTGCTTGGCCATTTGTATCAGCTACTGTTCACAGACCCCAATTTAGCCCTTAAAAGTGACTGAATACGTGATTTTGTATGTTGTTCTTGGCTTGTACTTGTGGTTTTTTGTGTTGTTATAGACTCCCCACAACCCAACTGGTTGTGGGGGTGCCCCAGTGTCCAAAGAAAAGCATCACATAAGCTTTCCTAAGCTTATTCAGTCACCAGACCTACAAAATACACTAACAGTGGGAACCAAGTTCCCCCTGCTAGCACATTTGTTACCACTGCCAAGCAAAAGGACAAAAGTCCTTGAATGTCACTATCAGTTACTTGATTTTTTTTGTCTTTTGTGGGTTAAAATAGGAATTAGGGTTTGAAACAAGTTTCATTATTTTTCTTATTTTATTTTTGATTTTTCAGTTTAATTAATTATTATTCTACTGTTCATCTGGTATTTTTTAGATTAAATAGCTATTTTAATTACTTTTTAATATTCTGATTTTTGTCCTTTAGTGGTAAAATTAAATATTTTTCAATTTTAAAATTTTTATTAGATTTAGAAAAAGATTTTAAGATTTTTAGTTTAAAAAAGTTTTTACTGTTCACTTTTTAATTAATTTTTATAATTAATTTAGTTTAATTAAGGTTTTATTTATTAAGTGTTTTGTCTTTTAGTGCAAAATTTTAGTTTTTTCAAACTTTTTCATTTTTCTACTGTTCAATAGAATAATTTAGGATTTTTAAAATTGTCAAATTATTTTTAGCATTATTTTATTATTTTTTATGATTATTTTAGTTTAAAAATAGTTTTTAGTGTTTTAAAAATAGAAAAATAGTTTTTAAAATTTAAGAAAAATACTTTTTAATCTTTAAATAATATAAGTAACTTATTAGTTCAATAAAATAATATTTTGGACATTTTGTTAATTATATTTAATTTTAGGGCTTTAATTAGCATTTAAAATTGAATATTTAATTAATAAAAGGTTTTAAAATATTTTTGTTGGATTTTAATTCTTATTTATATTATTTTAGACTTAGTTTTAACTTTTAATTAGTTTTTAGGTTTTAATTTTTAATTTGGTGCTTTTTACGGTTTTACGTGAACGACCTTTTCGTCTTAGTGTAATCCGTCATCGTAACCGTCATTCTCTTCTTACCCCATTTCTATTTTCTTTTCTCATAACAATAAAATCACAAAGATAATCATTTCATTACACAACGCACTAGCCTCCTTGAGAACGAACTCACTTTAGGGTCATTTACACACGGTTTTCCTAAATCGTCGTGCTTACCCTACTTTGGTACCTTTTTCCTAAAGGGTATACAAAAACTCAACCATCATTAGCCAATTGTTATAGAAACTAGATTTCAAGATCTTTCCAGTGGTAAAAACCACATGGTAATTGAATTTGTGGTTTGGGGGATATGCCCTCTCCAAGTCAGCCTTGTCGAGAAATGTTTTTATGACTTTTACGTCTAGAGTTGTCTTAACTTGTGACGTTTTATTGTGCAAACTAAAAGAAAATAATTGAATGTGGATTTATACTTATAACTTGGGATCTAAATGTAGGTTGTTAACTATATGGGATATGGTTACACGTTAGCTCGGTTAATGGGGCAATGTAGTTTATGTATTGCATCATATCGAACATTTTTGCATCATAGTTTTACGTATTCATAAAACACGTATTTAAGGACGTGATCACGATTGTAGGTCGCGGATAATCCTTGGGATACCTTTTTCATTTCTATACAGTCTGGTTCATTCCTCTGTTGTATCGCACAAAGGTGAGTCTATGGCCTCGTGTCTAAATTTAAATATGATTTCATAAACCCCACGAGAGAGATAACATGCTTGTTTTAAAAATACAACACAAGGGACACGATATAGATGCCTTGATTATTATAAGTTGCTTATTCGCTGAATAAAAGTCCCAATATATATATCATGAATTTTTAGCTACCGAGTAATGGTAGGCGCTTATACATGAAATAGTACTATTTGGGAGGACCGACCTCCTCCCGTCCTATGAAGACTAGCTATCATTGAGGAACGTTGGAGGCCTAATTATGGGATATATGTGTGAGAGTATAAAGTAAACTTAGCGAGGTGTATAGTGGACAAAAATTATGGTAAGGTTTTAAGTTTATGGACTTATATTTAATAGTCGTGTGATAAGATCGAACTAGAGATTACGGGATTGCACACAATACGTAAAGAGTTAATTTAATTAATAAATATATTTATTGTATTTATTAAATTATTTAATAAATATATATTTATGTATTTATTAAATTAAACCGAGCAAGTAACTATATAACTTTAATGATAGTTAATTAATTAATAGTTAAGTATTAACGAGTGTTAAGTAATATATAGAAAAAGATATATAAAGGAAGAAGGATGGAAGATTCTGGAACACCCCATGGGGGTGTTTGGTCGGTCGGTTAGGGCTCCAAAGCGAGGGGGTAAAAGTTACCTTTTATTTACTTGGGCTATAATGGGTTTGAGGCCTATAAATACACCTCCTTATCCCTCAGAATCTTCACAACTTTAATCTCTCCTCTCCCTCTCTCTTGGTTCGATCGCAGAAGGAAACCCACGAAGGGTTTCGGTTGGTTTTTCTTGGTTGATCGATTGTGTATATAATCTAGTCCTAGCCCCTCTCTAGGGTTGTTGGGTAGATTAATTAAAAGTGTTGTAGCTCGGTTTTTTACGTGCTAGAATCATGGTTAGCTCGTTGTATTACATGTGTACAATATCGTAATATAGTATTACTTTAAACAATATCTTGGTGTATTACGGTATAAACCCGAATTGGTGATTTGTTCTTCGTCTTGTAGAATTGCTTTAGCGTAAAGGTATGTGACTCTAATTCGATTAATTATGATTGTGTTATTATTATGATCTTGTTAAATTGCTTCCGCTATACGTGCTTTGATCTAGTTTAAAGTTTTATATAATTGTTATGATGTTAATAAACCTTCAGTGGAATCGAGAGCCGTTTTAACATGTTATAATTATCGAAAATCTAAAGTTTTTTAACTAATAATTGTTTTGAGTTAAAACTACATGTTTTTTAGGATTTCATAAAATTAGCGTTATATTTTTTAAAAAAATTAGGGTTTTGGCCGAATTTTTAATAAAAAGAGTGAATTGTTTTTAGACCCTAAAATTCATCTGGGGTAATTTTAGATTAAATTGCATGATTAATTGTTATGTCATGTATGATTACGATCCGTAGAGATTTAATTGTTAAGATTTGTGGGGAGTCCATGATTACGTGCATGTTTTCATGGATTATAAATTATATGTTTATATGATTTTATGTGCTACGTGATTATTTGATTCAATGAATCTCAAATTAGGGAAGACTTTTATATGAATATAAAGACCTAAATTTTGTGATTATTAAATAAATCGTATGCATGTGGCTATTTGATTTATTTGTTACACATATAAATGGTTATTATGTGTTTATGATTTTTTTTACTTGTTTATATATAAAATTGTTGAATTGTTGTAAACATGGGTTTTTTTATGAAAAGAAATAATATGGACTAAATCATATTAAAATAATGATTTGTAAAGAGATCTAATTACATAAGATTAAGTTTATTGGTGAATTGCAATAATAATCTAACGGCCTACTCCTTTTGACAAACTATAAAGTGGGTATAACGCAACGCTAGTCATGTACCCGGTTAGGAAGGAGGTGTTATATCATTAGTCGCTGACCAAATTCCCGGCTCGCCTGTGCGTCAAACTGAAATTACCTACGATTATTATTTGAATTATACCATAAGGTTGATTTATCACAAATTCCCATCCGAAACACAATGAATAAGGGTATTGCTTTGTGCATAGCCGAGTTCTAGCAAAAGTACGTTGTGAATAGTTGTGGATAAATTCTTTAATTGGTTTAACCAATACCTCAACATAATTTATGTAGAAATTTAGTCTCGTGAAGAAGTTTATTAAATATTTTATTAAACTTATGCTATGGAGTTGTATGTATGCTTCTCCATACATTGATTTTGACATCAAAGTTTATACCCTTAAAATTTAAGTCGAATGCTCCTAATTGACGAACACTTGAAATTACTTCGTCATCAAATGAGATTTTTGGGTGATGTTGTGATGGAGAGAAAACCATTTGTAGAATGAGAATTCGTATGATGGTTTTACGTTACTCAGATTAGATGACTTAATTAAGTTACTCAGTGAGATCTGGAAACTTAAGGCATTCAGAAGGGATGAAACATGTTTACAATGCAAAACGTTTTTTTGGCAATGTAAATCCCTTAAATATCTAGAAATTGAAAATTGTTTGTCAATTGAATTGTTCAACAAGTCGCTATGTTGAGTACATTCATTACTAGCAGATCAACTGATGTAATGGATTTATGTCAATATAGTTCTAGGATTCAAGTAAAATAATATGGTATTTATACCAGGGTAATTTTATTTTCTTGGAAGTATTTTATTATCGAAAATACTAATATCTGAACTTATTTCTTTAGAAATGGCTCAACCCGAAAACAATATGACTATAAGTGTTGCGTTCAAAGCTTTCTTTGATCGTCCTGAACTTACTGGCCCAAACTTCAATGACTGGTATCGCTCACTAAGAGTTTTCTTGAGAGTAGCGGGTACTATCGATATCTTTACTACTCCTTATCCGGAGGATCTTGCTGAAAGAGCATCTGATGCGCAAAGGCTTGAACACACTGCTAATGTTAAGAAGCACTCTAAGGTGGCTGCTTTAATGTTAGGAAAAATGGCTCCTCCACTTCAACAGAAGTATGAGCTATTTTCACCTAAGAGAATGCTTGATGAACTCAAGGCTATGTTCAAGAAGCCGCAAGCTGTGGAGATCTATGACTTGGTAGATGCTTTGCATAGCTGCAAGCAAGCTCCTAGAAAGTCTGTAAGTGCCCATTATATGGAGATGAGGGGTTATATGGAACAGCTCATTTCACTAGGACAACCTTATGATCATAATATGGCTATCAACTTGATCAATAGGTCCCTTAACAAGAACTTCAATGATTTCATTTGAAACTATAATATGCATTGCACGGGGAAGACAGTTAATGATTTGCATGCAATGCTCATTGACTATGAAAAGGGTTAAAAGACAAGGCATCTACCGCTACGCCTTATGTACTAACCATACAAAAGGGAAGAGTGAGTAAGCCAAAACCACAAGCGAATAAGAAGAAAGGCAAAGGTAAGGGTGATAAGGGCAAACTAGTTGCCACTTATTCGAAACCTAAGCAGAACTTTGTCAAGAAGAATAAATCTTGTCACCATTGCTAGGCAAGTGGTCACTGGAAGAGGAATTGCCCTCTTTACCTCGAAGAATTGCGAGAAATAAAGAAGAAGTTTGAGCAGAGCGTTGCAGCTTCAGGTACTTTATTTATGATTGAATTGTTCAATTTAACATACAAATTAAATTCCTAGGTATATGATACGGGATGCGGTATTAACATATGTAATACGCTGCAGGGGTTCAATCTGAAAAGGAAGCTATCCTTTGGGGAACAATTTCTGCAAGTGGACAATGGCGCACAAGCAGCGGTTGAAGCTATAGGAACATTTAATCTAGTTTAACTTCAGGTTTAGTACTGATTTTAAATGATTGTCATTATGCACCTACAATTGTTAGAGGTGTTATTTCCTTTTCTTGTTTGTTAAATGATGGATTTTTTCACACGACTGATAATAATGGAATTTCTGTTTAGAAAAATGGTATTTTCTATTTTAATGCAATTTCTGTGAATGGTGTGTTTGAGATAGACATGCATGATAATGAATCCAAGAATAATAAATATGTCTTTAGCATGAGTAAGAAGAGAAAGTTTGACAAGAACTCTTATTATCTTTGGCATAGTAGACTTGCCCATATCGAGGAGTATGTAAAACGTGACTCGGGTGACAAACTCCAACAACGATCTGTAAAATGTATCTTTATAGGATACCCTAAGGAAACTATGGGTTACTACTTTTATTATCCACCTGAGACAAGTGATTGTTGCTAGGTATGGAGACTTCCTTGAATCTGATCTTGTAAATCAAGAATTCATTGGGAGAAATTATGATCTAGAAGAGAGTCATATAGATACATTGCCTTCTAAAAACACTAGCGAAATAATTCATGTAGAACCAGAAAGCCTGGCGGTTCCACCAAAATTAGTTCCTCTGCGTAGATCCGCAAGGATTAAAAACGTAAATATCAATATATGTATTAACAT
This sequence comes from Glebionis coronaria, assembly GCA_025667525.1. Lineage (NCBI taxonomy): Eukaryota > Viridiplantae > Streptophyta > Magnoliopsida > Asterales > Asteraceae > Glebionis > Glebionis coronaria. The sequence continues at coordinate 619,530 of JANFOE010000788.1, read as the reverse complement.
AGAGGATGATGATGAGTTAGGGGATCTTGGTGAACCCGCTAATTATAAATCCGCCATACTTGATCCTGAAAAGGATAAGTGGATGGTTGCTATGGATGAGGAAATGAAATCCATGAAAGTAAATGATGTTTGGAGTCTTGAATAACCACCACCGAATGCTAAAGTAGTGAGACATAAGTGGATATACAACAAGAAAACCGACATGGACGGAAAAGTACAATCCTATAAAGCTCGTTTAGTAGCTAAAGGTTTTACTCAAACTTATGGCGTAGACTACGAGGAGACATTTTCTCCTGTATCAGACTTAAGAGCTATTAGGATTCTCATAGCTATAGTTGTATACTATGACTATGAGATATGGAAAATGGATGTTAAAACTGCCTTCTTGAATGGTCGCTTAGATGAAGACATCTATATGCAGTAACCAGAAGGGTATGTTGATCCTGAAAAACAAGGACATGTGCGCAAACTTCAAAGGTCCATTTATGGTTTGAAGCAAGCATCACGTCAATGGAATAAACGATTTGACGAAGAAATCAAAAAGTTTGGATTTATTCAGAATCGTGATGAGCTATGTGTATATCGTAAAGCTAGTGGGAGTGATGTAGTATTCCTAGTCCTATATGTTGATAACATATTAATCATGGGAAGTAACATTCCAAGACTTAAAGTTGTTAAGGATTATCTTGGTAAATGTTTTTCTATAAAGGATTTAGAGAAGCTGCATACATTCTGGGAATTAAGATCTGTCGAGATAGGAAAAGACGGTTAATTGGTCTAGGTCAAGATGCTTATATACATAAGATTTGAAGAAGTATAATATGCATAATTCCAAAAAAGGTTTTCAACCTATGGAAGTTAAGCATAATCTGAGTCATGAGATGGATGCATCAACTCCTGAAGATGACGCATACATGTAGAAGGTGCCTTACGCTTCGGCTGTAGGATCTATAATGTATGTTGTTAGATGCACAAGGCCTGATGTGGCGTTTGCTCAGAACTTGGTCAGTAGATACCAACAGAATCCAGGGAAGCTCCACTGGACTGTTGTCAAACATATTCTAAAGTATTTGAGGAGTACGAAAGATAAGTTTTTTGTATTTGGGGGAAAACCTACACAGATCTGAATGTTACAGGTTTCTGTGATGCGTCCTGGCAATGTGATAAAGATGATACGAAGTCTCAGACGGGTTACGTTTTTGTTATCAATGGAGGAGCAGTTGACTAGAAAAGCAAGAAACAGACAACGATTGCAATGCATGCTACTCAATCTGAGTACATGGCTGCTTCAGAAGTTGCAATGGAAGCTGTTGGATTAGCAAGTTTGTTGAAGATCTTTGAGTGATGCCTTCAATTAAAGAACCTATAGATATGTATTGTGACAATTCTGCTGCAATAATATTTGCCAATGGCCCTGGAGTCGTGAAAGGCGTCAGACACTTTATGCGTAGACAACACTACTTACGAGAACAAGTTGAAGCTCGTGAAATAAAATTGATAAAAGTTCACACAGATGATAAAGTAGTCGATCCTTTAACTAAGGCTTTGCCTAGACCAAAGGTAGTTAAGCATGTCAAAGCGATTGGGCTGCAACTAGCTAGCGAACTCATGCAATAAATATGTGATTAGTATTTGGATAAAGGATGTTATGACATTATTATTGTAAAACCCGTATTTAATTTTAGTATATTAAATACGCGTTTTCGAGAACGTACTCTTATGTTTAAAAAAAAGAGTGTAGACTATATGAATTAAATTTTGGCCGGCTACTTTTAAAAAAAAACTTGGGCCAAGCCCATTTGAAAAAAAAAAAGAACGGGGGTTAAACCCTTTCCCATTTTCACAAACAGTAAAACAAAAAAAAGGTAGGGTTCGTTTGGTGTTGAAGAACTGACGGCAGAAAAACCAAGACAAAAAAAGGGGGGCGACAGCTTGGGTTGATCATTCATTCGTTTGTGTAACCATTGTTCCTCTATTAACGCAAATCAAGGTAATACTTAATCCTACTAGTTCTTAAGTGATCACGAATCTCATTTGTTATAATAAAAAAAACGTTTTAAATCAAAGATTAACCATGAAATCAATGATTCGTGTGTCGGTTTTGGGGTGTTGCACGCAAACCGAGACACACTAGGTGTCTCGGTGTTTGTTTTCTGTGACCCAACCGTATAGGCTGTTGGTTCGGGTTGGACAGCAACGAACTAGAAATCACCAGGGGTGTTTGGTTTATAAACAGTGGGTAAAGGGGCAGTTAAGGGGGTGTTTGGGTGATGAATCAGTGGGAACCAATAAGGGTGCGTTTGGCTTATGAAATCAGTGGGAAACGTAATATAAGCAGTGGGTACAAGGGTACATCAGTACCTAGTTTTAAGACAGAAATAGACACTTTTATATTCAGTTTAGCGACAGTTTTTGTGACACTATTTTCTGTCGCAAAAAGTGCTTTTCAGACAGTTTTAAAAACTCAGTTTTAGTGACACTTTTAGTGACTCAAATTTCTGTCACTAACTTCATATAGGCAGATTTTTATATATTATGTTTAATTTTTTAGTGCGACCGAGAAGGGGTATCTCGGTAGGCTCGGGGCATAATTATAATAATAAAAATGAAGATTTTTATATTATACCTTTTTATTACTGGTTTTATAAATATTTTAAAATGTATTTAAATGAATTAAATTAAAATAGTTTTTAATATTTTAGAAGGGTATAATTTTATTATATGAATTAAATTGTTTTAGAAACTTTCTAATTAGAAACCTTATGTTTTGACGAGTTAATTATTATGGTATTAAATAACGGCAGAACACGTTTGTATCATAATTATTAGTATGTCGTTAATATATTAGGAAGAATTATTATAAGTTCAGATTCATTAGTTAATATACGTACAGAACTTCAGAAATAAAATAAGTAAATGAGAAAAATAAGAACAGTAAATTAAATAATAATCAAGTAACTTATTCACGTCTATATTATTATTGTAGCTTCCGTGAAAGCCCGAGTAGTATTCGTTCAGTCTTCCATTCAGTCAATATCTGGACTAGAGGTACGAATTTTCCGTCCTTTCAGTAAGGACTTCCTTTCCTATGCATGATTAGGATTCCCCGTCTACAGCCAAATATTTTCCCCAGTATATGTTTAAGCTTATCAGTAATCATGTTAATAACTAAAAAAATTGCTTGAGCAATATATACAAGCATGACTTGTTTATGTACTAGTTACGGAGGTACCGTAACCATGGCACTAGAGGCACCGGTGTCGTGACTCACATGCAGGAGAGTGATATCCTGCATCGTCCCTTCACGTTTTGGCCATTATTATTATCATGTAATGTGGGGCGTATGGATGCATCCTAGGCTTATCAGTTTACAAGTTATCAGGGTGAATGTGGTGTGTGCTCTACATCCTTCACATTGGAGCTGATCCCTCCACCCAACACAGTATTTAGAGGTCACTCCTCTACAGTTATTTAGAGGTCACCCCTCTACAGCATGACGAGGACACCCCTCCAGTTATTCATGCACCGTTGTTACAACACATGACCTATATAAGCTCTGGCAATTAAAATACAGTAAATGCATGTTTTCAGATTTAACAGATAACAGTTCAGTTTTATTATTTATAAATCAGACTTTACAGATTATACACAGATTTCCGCTGCAACTTTACTTATCAGTCTTACAGCTCTAGTATTTTATCATCTGTTTCATTTCAGTAATTCCTTATCATGCTTTATATTCGTTCACTGAGCGTTATGCTCAGCCGTAGTTCCTTTCATGTTCTAACGGTAGGGACACCAGGACACTCTTTGGATTCTGAGAGCATGTGCATTTGGATGGAAGCTATCCAGACTTCTTACTTTATGCATTTCTTATATTATTCTGCTTATTTGGACATTGTTTAGTCCTTTCCTTCAGTATTTACTTTTCATGTTTTGAGCTTATGTTGGATTACTGATGTTTGATTCCGGTATTTTCTTTATGGACAGTTAATGTTCTAGGACATTTACCTTATGCTTTGATGACACGCCATAAACACACGGAACGGTACACTTATCCAAGTGGGGTGTTACAATTATGGTATCATAGTTATAGGTTCGACCTGTAGGCTCTAAAACTTGACCTGTGACTAGTGGGTAGTCACCAGGAACTTCCCAGATTTTGGCGTTGTTATCTTTCATGTTTCTCGTGCATGTATCAGTCATTTTTCTTCAGTTATCAGTCGGTTTTCTTAAAGTTTTTGACTAAGTAAAAGGTTGGTACAGTACTGGCCATATTTAGTCGCATGTGCTTTTCTGCAAATTTTGTTTTGGTGAACCGACCCATAGACGTTCACCCTTGCCCGTTCAGATTTTTGTATTGGTGAACCGACCCAATGGCGTTCATCCTTACTCTTGACAGATTCATGCTTTCAGTCGAATATTACTTGGTGAACCAGCCCATATATGTTCATCAATGTTCAGATCAGATTTCATGTTTTTCAGTTGAATGTTGTTTTGTGAACCGATCCACAGTTGTTCACCTTTGTCATATTAGGACATTTTATAAATTTTGACAAGTATGGATCGAACCAGAATAGCCCATACTTAGTCACATGTTTTCTTCTTTGAATTCTGTGGATTGAACCATAGCCGTCCACATCAGTTGATATTACACCTCAGTTGATTTTTTTTATGTTCCTTGTAACATTCAAATTTTCATACCCTCATGTTGATGTTATCTTCATGATGATTCAGTTTCATGTCTCCTTACGAGGATTATCTTTTCAGCAAAGTAATGATGTTTTCATGTTAAGATACACAAGAATTTCAATAAAACCCATTTTCATGATAAATCATGATTGACCTTCATTAATCATGCTTCATGCTGACCATTGTGGGACTTCGATTGTATCATACTTTCAGCCTCGAAACAACCAGCAGTAAGTCGACGCAGAAATTGTCAGCCTATCATGTTACTTATTCCAGATCAGTTTACTACTGTTTAAATCCATTTATTTCTTTGATCATGTCAGACAAGCGACACCAGTACCGATCATCCCATAAATTTTCCACCAGTGCCATGTACCGTATTCCATATATACCCCACGTACAGTGTCTCAGTTATACTCCATGGACAGTATTTCATGAGTACTCCACGTACAGTGCCTCAGATATGTTCCATGTGCAGTATTCAGTTTGTACTTCATGTACAGTAGTCGAGGTGTACTCCAGGTACCCTACTCCATGGATATTGCTAATCGATACTCAACCATCTCAGGCGTTGCCACTTGTCGATATTCTACCAGGTGCTGATACTGCTCGTGAGTTGAAAGATTGTACCAGATGTTGATGCTGCTAACACTTTGAAGACCTCACAAATGTTGATGCTGCTGATACTTTGGAGAATTCTCAAGATGCTGATGTCGTTTATACTATGAAGACTCTGCAGAACAAGGACGAAAACTATAAATTTGAAATTTCTGAAAAGAATAAATTTCAACCATGAGACACTACCATTCCATTCCATATTTTTACCTTCTCAGCTAGATGTCACACTTCACTCAGCTAACTGTTTATTTAGAAGAGTGGGAACCAGAACCTAGCCGGCCACTCAGCAGAATAGTTACAGGAATCACGGTCATGATAATGACCGTCATAAGGTGACAGACAATGCAGTAGTGACAACCACCGTAATTATAATTAATCAGTCAGTAACCATCGGAAATCCGAAACGGACGTGACCAGAAATACAAGAGGTCAGTAGTCTAACCGATCCGCCAATCCTAGCAATTACCAAAAACTTTCAGCCTTGTCCAGGTTCATCCACTAAAACACATGTCAAGACGACAGTCAAGACGCAGGTCTCAGGTATCATTTCGGAAGACACATATCAGGACACCAGTCATGGTACACGTCATACGAATCTTTTCTCAAAATACGAGTCAGAACTCATAACTTTGTATGTTACTAAATCGGGCTCTCAGAAATTCAGGGTACCCTCCAAGGGGGTATACCCGTTCTATTATGTCACACATGAACCAGATCATTTAAAAATCCAGTCACCACCACTAGAGTATTATTCAGTTTAAACACGCAGTATTCATTATGTGGGGTTACAGACAAAAAAAAACATTCAGCAAAAAGTCGCCATGTTTACTTCACGTATTCCTATGTCAGCTTTATCTTAAATCAGGTAGTCCCCTGCATCTCAGCCAGAAAAGACTCCACGGTATCAACCATGTTTAATAAAGTTATCCTTTCAAATAACGACGAGATCCATCTTACTAAATCCCAAATATATTCATTATATCTTCTGCCAGAAAAATTAGTACAAGTTGTTTCTGCTTTACAAGCACGTGACTTATCAGTCCATAGCTACGAAGACTTTCTAGCCACCAGTTATAAATTCACTTTTGAAATTCCTTAAACTCATGACCAGCAGATTACTCCAGAGTTCCCGGACATAATTTCAGAAAGTTTTTCAGAAATTCCTTTCTAGCCACGAAACAGAATTCTACATCAAGCTTGCCTCAAGAACATAACATGTTTTCAAAAACCATTGTTGCTGGACTGCAGCTAAGTTAAAAGAGTCGCAGTAATTGCTGCAAGAATTATCGGAATGAGGCTTTATTCGCCTTGGCGCACCACCAGGAAGTGCACCGTTTTCTGTCTATTAGAAAGAAGGCCGGTATCATGAGATCATGTATCGACCACTGAAAATTTTTACAAGATCACCATTCTTAATCAATGTTCATTCCAGAAATAGCAGGTCTATCTGAACTGCTACGATGTCTTAAACATTTTCCAGAACAATTTCCGATCATGCTACCACTTGTGGTGAGAGAAAGAACATGATGTTTTCCAGACTGCTGTTGCGCATATTACAGTCTCTAAAATATTAATTTTATACTTCTGAGCTCCCTAATTCTCCAGCTATATTATGAAATTTACGAATAAATTCTTCCCATATTTCTTAGACAAAATCGTCAGTATATTTATTGATCACATTCTGATCTGCTAAATTATAGAGAAGAACATGAGAAACATCTTTCCACGACCCCGTAGATTCTCCGATAGGAGGAAATTATATACGCAGCTTTCCAGATATGAGTTTCAGATGAACATGGTGGCATTCTGAGCCACCCTATTTCAGCAAGAAAAAATTTCAGACAGTCCTGCGAAGGTAAAGGCCATCACAAAATGGTCAAGACCGACGTCGGTGACAAACATACAAAATTTCTAGAACTCAGAAAACTACTACCGCAGTAATCCCCGACAGTTCTCACGATCAGCCTCCCATGACTAAGCTTACGCATAAAGAAGGGAACCTTCACCGAATTATGTCTACTTTTCCGTGAATATTCACTCAGGTTCCATCAGAATGTATCATAATCCCAGGAAGAATTTTGATAGAAGCAGTATAACACATTGATGCAGCTATGTTCATATCTAGATGCCTGACATACCATAGGTTTAAGATAGAACGCCGTCATACTATCGAGTTATTACTACCAGTAGGAATTCTAGACCGAAAGGAGACAAGACTCCATGGAGATTATTATCAGTTTACCACAGACTCAGAAAAAGTATAATACTATCTAAGTCATTGTCGACCATGTAATCAACCTACGCGTTTCCTTTCACCCGGAAGGATTATGTAGTAGCGGACCTGCAGAAAATTCAGAAGTAAATTGTACGATTTCAAGGCTTTCCATCGACCGTCATATCAAACAGAATTCATGTTCACGTTCACGTGTATGTTTACGTCCACTTTACGTTCATGTTTATTTTCACTTTCACGTTTACGTCTCATTCGCAGTATGATGTTGTTTCAGTTCATGTTTTATGTTATCTCGTGATTTAAGCTCACGTTAGCGTTCATAACATTGTCCACGTTCAGGTTCGTGTTCCATCTCGCGATACGCATTTCACAGTTTATTAGCGAATACGGTTACAGAAAGCTTGAGAAACCAGATTCAAGTTTAGGACAGCTGTTCCATAACCAGGCAGATGTTTCACATCTCAGGCTGTATCGTTTGGCATACTTTCCTCAGTCAACGTATAATCATGTTATGTCCTAGCATCACGTTCACAATATGTTCCAAGTATCACATTCACGGTATACTTCATGCACAACGTTCCTTATATAATCGCGAACCACGTTCACAATTGCTCTCGTAGCATGTTCAAAATTGTTCACGTAGATCGTCCCTATATATTTTCAGCAGCTTGCGCAGAGATATAAATGTTATCTTTTCAGAATATTTACACGTACCGTTTCATGTATCATACATGTTATACTTTATTCACTCTATCAGATTTAGAAAATCCATCCTAAATATGGAACCAGAAACTATTCAGCATCGTCAGGACAGGGTCATTAGGACCAAGATGTTCATTATGTTTAGAACCTTTAAGGAATCATTTCGAGTGGGAAGCTACTCGAAACGGAGGAGTCCATCCGGACCTCTCATCACTTTTCCTTCAATAAATCCAGTTAAGTTCTTCCAGTCATGTTACGTTCCATGTCCTCTTCAGTCACGTCACGTTACATGTTCACTTCAGTCATGTTATGTTTATACCTTTCAGCAGCATTATGTCTTAATTAGAAGACGAATTATCCTTTCACCTCATAGACCTTTCCAGTTTTCATGTTCTTTCAGCCTATATCGTCCTTTCAGCCTATACGTCTTTCAGCTTACATATACTTTCAGCTTTTACTCCAATCATCTTAAACTACCTATAATTCGAGGACGATTTTTTTTAGAGGGGAAGAATTGTAAAACCGAGTACGGCCGTATTCTTAATTCGGGGACGAATTATTTTTTTTAGAGGGGAAGAATTATAAAACCCGTATTTAATTTTAGTATATTAAATACGCGTTTTCGAGAACGTACTCTTATGTTTTAAGAAAAAGAGTGTAGACTATATGATTAAATTTTGGCCGGCTACTTTTAAAAAAAAACTTGGGCCAGGCCCATTTGAAAAAAAAATAACGGGGGTTAAACCCTTTCCCATTTTCACAAACAGAAAACAAAAAAAAAGGTAGGGTTCGTTTGGTGTTGAAGAACTGACGGCAGAAAAACCAAGACAAAAAAAGGGGGGGGCGACGGCTTGGGTTGATCATTCATTCGTTTGTGTAATCATTGTCCCTCTATTAACGTAAATCAAGGTAATACTTAATCCTGCTCGTTCTTAAGTGATCACGAATCTCATTTGTCATAATAAAAAAAACGTTTTAAATCAAAGATTAACCATGAAATCAATGATTCGTGTGTGGGTTTTGGGGTGTTACACGCAAACCGAGACACACTAGGTGTCTCGGTGTTTGTTTTCTGTGACCCAACCGTATAGGCTGTTGGTTCGGGTTGGACAGCAACGAACTAGAAATCACCAGGGGTGTTTGGTTTATAAACAGTGGGTAAAAGGGGCAGTTAAAGGGGTGTTTGGGTGATAAATCAGTGGGAACCAATAAGGGTGCGTTTGGCTTATGAAATCAGTGGGAAACGTAATATAAGCAGTGGGAACAAGGGTACATCAGTACCTAGTTTTTGGACAGAAATATACACTGTTATTTTCAGTTTAGCGACAGTTTTTGTGACCCTTTTTCTGTCGCAAAAAGTGCTTTTCAGACAGTTTTAAAAACACACTTTTAGTGACTCAAATTTCTGTTACTAACTTCATATAGGCAGATTTTTATATGTTGTGTTTAATTGTTTAGTGCGACCGAGAAGGGGTATCTCGGTAGGCTCGGGGCATAATTATAATAATAAAAATGAAGATTTTTATATTATACCTTTTTATTATTGGTTTTATAAATATTTTAAATTGTATTTAAATGAATTAAATTAAAATAGTTTTTAATATTTTAAAAGGGTATAATTTTATTATATGAATTAAATTGTTTTAGAAACTTTCTAATTAGAAACCGTATGTTTTAACGAGTTAATTATTATGGTATTAAATAACGGCATAACACGTTTGTATCATAATTATTAGTATGTCGTTAATATATTAGAAAGAATTATTATAAGTTCAGATTCATCAGTTAATATACGTACAGAACTTCAGAAATAAAATAAGTAAATGAGAAATTCAAGAACAGTAAATTAAATAATCATCAAGTAACTTATTCACGTCTATTATTATTGTAGCTTCCGTGAAAGCCCGAGTAGTATTCGTTCAGTCTTCCATTCAGTCAGTTACTGGACTAGAGGTACGGATTTTCCGTCCTTTCAGTAAGGACTTCCTTTCCTATGCATGATTAGGATTCCCTGTCTACAGCCAAATGTTTTCCCCAATATATGTTTAAGCTTATCAGTAATCATGTTAATAACTAAAAAAATTGTCTGAGCATTATATACAAGCATGACCAGTTTATGTACTAGTTACGGAGGTACCGTAACCATGGCACTAGAGGCACCGGTGTCGTGACTCACATGCAGGAGAGTGATATCCTGCATCGTCCCTTCACGTTTTGGCCATTATTATTATCATGTCATGTGGTGCGTATGGATGCATCCTAGGCTTATTAGTTTACAAGTTATCAGGGTGAATGTGGTGTGTGCTCTACATCCTTCACATTGGAGCTGATCCCTTCATCCAACACAGTATTTAGAGGTCACCCCTCTACAGTTATTTAGAGGTCACCCCTCTACAGCATGACGAGGACACCCCTCCAGTTATTCATGCACCGTTGTTAATTCACATGACCTATATAAGCTCTGGAAATTAAAATACAGTAAATGCATGTTTTCAGATTTAACGGATAACAGTTCAGCTTTATTATTTATAAATCAGACTTTACAGATTATACATAAATTTCCGCTGCAACTTTACTTATCAGTCTTACAGCTCTAGTATATTATCATTTTTTTCATTTCAGTAATTCCTTATCATGCTTTATATCCGTTCACTGAGCGTTATGCTCAGCCGTAGTTCCTTTCATGTTCTAACGGCAGGTACACCAGGACACTCTTAGGATTCTGAGAGCATGTGCATTTGGATGGAAGCTATCCAGACTTCTTACTTTATGCGTTTCTTATATTATTCTGCTTATTTGGACATTGTTTAGTCCTTTCTTTCAGTATTTACTTTTCATGTTTTGAGCTTATGTTGGATTACCGATGTTTGATTCCGGTATTTCCTTTATGGTCAGTTAATGTTCTAGGACATTTACCTTATGCTTTTATGACAGGCCATAAACACACGTAACGGTCCACTTATCCAAGTGGGGTGTTACAATTATATAATGAAATAAAGATTGGGTTTCGTTTATTTTTATTATCTAATAAGTGTATCCTATTTTACATGTTTTAATCCATGAATAAATGTTATGCTAAATGTCCGTTGTCGATTAATAATATGGGAAAATTATTAAATTAAGACAAATCAAACTAGCGATAGAGTATACTTGAAAGTATATTAATCGATTTTGGATGATATTTGATGAATCGAATATTAGACTTATCCCAACTATATGATTTTATTTTATGGATCTTTGTCATCAAGTAAAAACATAAAATAGTTATCCTTAGACTTGAGATACCAGGAAACTATTGTGAATCTAGTGCATCTCTGTGGAATAATCTAACGCTAAACGTAACTGGCAGCTATAAGGATTATTTTCGGAAGTGTTGCAAAATACATAAGTTTTGCTCGTAGTCAATATCAAATTTATTTCCTCCAATTTTGTTTTGGAGTTTAATACAGCTGGGCCCCTCGTGGCATTAGTAAGATTTTTGTGTGGCCACACCCAAATTTGTTTTGGTAATCTTGTTGAATCTGTGAACGAGAAACAGAACGGTTATTGAAAGGAAATGACTGAGATCCATATCCTTATTAACGTTGTATTAGAAATAAAAGGATAATAATAAATGATAAATCATTTAAAAGGTTTTGTCCAGGAGACCTTACTCGAGTTGTACTAGAGGCATTGCTAGTGTAACTAGACGCTAGTCAATGTGATCACGATATTCGAAATATGTCCAAGTGGGAGCTGTAAGTTTATGGACTTATATTTAATAGTCCTGTGATAGGATCGAACTCGAGATTACGGGATTGAACACAATACGTAAAGATTTAATTTAATTAATAAATATATTTATTCTATTTATTAATTTATTTAATAAATATATATTTATGTATTTATTAAATTAAACCGAGCAAGTAACTATATAACATTAACGATCATTAATTACTTAATAGTTAGGTGTTAACGAGTGTTAAATAATATATAGAAAAATATATATAAAGGAAGAAGGATGGAAGACTCCGGAACACCCCATGGGGGGTGTTCAGTCGGTCGGTTAGGGCTCCAAAGGGGGGGGGGGGGGGGGGGGCAAAAGTTGCCTTTTATTTACTTGGGCTATAATGGGTTTGGGGCCTATAAATACACCTCCGTATCCCTCATAATCTTCACAACCTTAATCCTCTTATCCCTCTCTCTTGGTTCGATCGCAGAAGGGAACCCACGAAGGGTTTTGGTTGGTTTTTCCTGGTTGATCGATTGTGTATATAATCTCGTCCCAGCCCCTCACTAGGGTTGTAGCTCGGTTTTTCACGTGCTAGAATCACGGTTAGATCGTTGTATTACGTGTGTACAAGATCGTAATATAGTCTTACTTTAGACTATATCTTGGTGTATTACGGTATAAACTCGAATTGGTGATTCGTTCTTCGTCTTGTGGAATTGCTTTAGCGTAAAGGTATGTAACCCTAATTCGATTAATTATAATTGTGTTATTATTATGATCTTGTTAAATCGCTTCTGCTATATGTGCTTTGATCTCGTTTAAGAATTTATATAAATGTTATGATGTTAATAAACCTTCAAAGTTTTCAATGTCATGATGCTTATAATAAATCTTTATAACTTTGTTTGATCCACATTGTTATGATCTTGATGGTTTTAAAATATACTTGTGTTCAGTAATGTTTATGAATAAACTCTACAGATTCACTCAAATTTTGTTGATGATTTAGCATGTTTTATCTCATGTCTTTGAAGGTAATGGCGAAGAGGGATTCAGATACTTGCGAAAATAAAGTTGCAAAAGACTCACTATTTTGTGGAAAAATTATTAAATTATCTTTTTGTGGAGAAATTTGTAATCTTTTGTGAACTTAAATGTGGGACCATATCATGATTTACTTATCAACTTTTGTTAAATTTGAATGATAATCTTTAAAAACGATTCTTTTTGAATCGTTGTCTATTGCTTGAGTTGTTATATTATGAAGTGACACCCCATAAGCTTTCGCATATGGCCCGAATTTGGGGGTGTTACACTAGAAGAAGGTATGTTTGGTATAACGAGCTTTGGGTAGAGAGACATGGATATATATATAAATATATATATATATATATATATATATATATATATATATATATATATATATATATATATATATATATATATATATATATATATATATATATATATATATATATATATATATATAGACGTGAAAATTGAAACATTGTGCAATTTAGGTTCTTAAAATAAAGGGGGCACTTAGAGTGCTTTTATTGATAAACAAAAGTGGGTACAAAACACACCCCGGTCAAAACAGGGTAATTAAAACAAGAACAACAAAAACAATAAAAACATGGTCGATATCCTAATCACTATCTTCCATAAGATCCACATAAGCTTGCTTATGGCTTATCGCATCCCTAGCTTTCTAAATCAATTTGGTCACATCAGCCAATTTTTGTGTGTCACTATCACGCATTTCCTTCAAACAATCGACCCACCCATCTTCATCTTCATCAACCTTTGTCTCAATCTCGTCGATCAACATTCCAATGTTTCCTAGGGAATGCCTCAGCTGCTGGCACTGACTGCGCAAAACATCAACATAAGCTTGTTCGGCCGCGACCATTTGACCTATGTACAGACCCATACATGCGTTCAGATCAGAATCTCTGCATACTTCCTTGAGTTCGTTAAGGATAGGAGTTCTTCCAGTCATTTTACTTGATAAATTGATTAGTTGAAAGGGTTTGCGAAAGAGTTAGGGTTACAGATGAAACTAGGGGCGAATGTTAATTAACCACCGAGTGTTAAGAATATATAGAAGTCTGAAATGTCGTTCAACTTAAGTCCCTGAAAAGTTTTAGTTACTGAAAGGTCGTGCAATCTAATTCCTTGAAAATGTGTCAAAATTGGCCCACCAACTTTTATTTGCGATAAAACGGTTTCAAGGACGAAAAATGCATAAACCAAAGGTGGTATCAATCGAGACGGGTAGTAATGTTTTCGGAGACGAAATTGCATAAGAGAAAGGTGGGATAGTGGATGACGAGATGGGGTGGAACGAGAAATGACGAATATACCCTCACGTGCCAGGCAGGCGGTGTTAACGACAGAACGTTAGGAAAAGTCAAAAATTGACGACCCAGTGGCAAAAATGCAGGTGAAATGAAAGTTAGGGACAAAAATGCTTGTAGTTTGGACTCACAGACATATTTGTGGATTTTAAAAAGTTGAAAAACGTTTTTTTTTTGCATTTTACCCTCAAATCAACCATCCAAATACAAAATAGCTTCATATACTTTCATTCTTTTGTTTATTGACATAACCAGAACAGCAGAAAACAATACAACATTTTTAGGGGTTGTTTGGTTCACCCTATTTTGTGGGTTTTCATTGTATTTATATTTAAAAATTGGCGGATGGCGTGTTTGGTAGCAAAATAGAGGTAGTTTTTGCATTCTAAGGCTGGGGGAGTGGTGCAAGTAAATCCCACCGCCACCTCAGCGACACTTCAGCTTTCTCTTTCCTCTCACTAACCCACTCAAAACTCACCTTTCAAGGTTCTTAAGGAAAAAAAAACCCACCACCACCCCACCTCCACCTCATCTTTCCACTATCACTTTAATCTTTTATTTACTATTTTTAAACTAAAATAAATAAATAAAAACATTAACTATATGAAATTAAACAGTCATTGGCCCACTCCAATATACACATATATTATTTCCCCATCAATTCTTCTTTCTCTTTCTCTACATTTCTTCAACACACACACACACATAGTAGCATCAGGTTTTCTTTTTTTGTTTCATACTTTTTTCGTTTCTTTTCTTTTTTAATAGCTAGGAACCCACCATGAAATGAGGGTTATAAAAGAAAAAGTGAAAATGGAGATTATATAGAAATAAATGGAGATAAAAATGAAAGATTTGGGGTATTATGAAGGGTGAGAAACTCACTTGTAGCGAGTTTTTTTTGCACGGAGAACAGCAACCCACGCGTGGGTTTTTGAGGTGAGATGGTGGGGTTCTTGGTAACCCACGCGTGGGATTTTGACACCTCAGACCCACCCGTGGGTTTTTCTTACCACTCCCCCCAGCCTAAACACTACAAAAAACACGAGTTGTAAAAACATTGGGTGAAGGTGTAATTTTAAAAACGGGACCACATGTTACAATTAAAGACAAAGATACCCCACAAATAAATAAGGGTCGTATGGTTCGGACACCATCACCCGTGGTCCAAAATGCAAACTGTTAGTCATACTTTTTTTGTCAGTAAAGTCAGTCAAAAATATACTCTACTTTTTTCTCTTTCACACAAACATTACTGTATTTCACTCTCTTTCACACACGCAATATTTAACTTTATAACCACTGTTTAAATATCGGGCCACCATCTCTTTCAATCTCTCCGGCCAAACAGCTATATTAAAGCCATCGATCGACACCATTTCTATCACCACCTCCTACCAACGCAACTCTAAAGTGGATTTATACCTACTAAAAACAGCCATATTCACCACCGGCAACAACCTTCGCCAGAAATAGACGAGCCATCGAATCACCGTCATCCGCTCCCAGATCTGAAATAATAGATCTCTTAGAGTGTAATAGATCTCTGACCAATTTACCCAGATTTCTAAACCCCAAATTAGTTCAAGACAGATCTTGGTTGTCCACATCTTGGCTTTTCTTTGGATCATAGATCTAGGTTGTTCAAGACATAGATCTAGATTGTTTAAGACATACAAACACACGCATCACGCCTCACGCCGGATTTGTGATAGGGTGATTTTTTGTTGCTAATTTTGAAGATGTTGAGAAAAAAAATCAAATCATAGCCATTGTTGATTATTCAAAAGAATATAAAATATGTGTGTGTGAGAGAAGTAAAATGATGTAGGTGAAAGAGAAACAAATAAAATAAATACTGAAATGTAGAAAAACATGAATCAAGAGACCTCAAACCTTAAACCTTATATTTAATAGATCAAAAGATATCAAACTTAAACAGAAAAATAAAGAGGCTACCAGTGCTACTCTCGTGTAGCCCTATTATCTACATGATAATAGTTTTACAAGAGAGATCAATAACAATAACAAGAACAAAATACAAGTTTCTGAGATCAAAGTATTAAGAGAGAGTGAAAAGATGTGTGAGAGAAAACACACACATCAAATGGACGATACAAACAAGAAATGGGAGCGTCGCTCCATATATCCAAAAGTCAAGTCAAAAGTAGCCGTTCGGGTAAGTGAATGGGCTTTGACTGGGCTTCAGCCCAAAACATGTATCTTCACCAAAACTTCACTTTAGCCCCCTATCATCCAAGTTTCCTTCCATTTTGTATCCTTATGGCTAACTGAGAGAATAAACAAACACACAATAAGCCCCCAAGGTTAGTAAAGGCTATCAGATTATATCATTCAACACCCCATCTTAATCTGATAGCCTATACAGGTTAACCATACCAAGTTTGTCAACAAACTTATGATGCAAGTCAATGTCTAACCCCTTAGTGAGAACATCTGCAATTTGATTTGCAGAGTCTACTTTCACAGTTTTTATAACACCATTTAAAATCTTTTCTCTAACAAAATGAAGGTCAATTTCTAGGTGTTTGGTTCTTTCATGAAACACAGGGTTAGCTGCTATCTTAATAGCAGAGTTACTATCACAAAAAAGATTCACAGGTAAAAGATCATAAAAATTAAGATCTTTTAATATTTTCAGAATCCATATGACTTCACTTGTAGTGGAAGCAAGGGCTCTATACTCAGCTTCAGCTGAGGATTTAGAGAGAGTAAGTTGTTTCTTACTTTTCCAAGAAATTAGGTTATTGTTCAAGAAAATACAGAAACCTGTAACAGACCTTCTTGTAACAATGCATTTAGCCCAGTCTGCATCACAGAAAGCTTTGAGAGTCATACCTGAATCTTTTACCACTTGGATTCCAAGTCCAGGACTTCCCTTTAGATACCTCAAGATTCTAAAGGCAATCTTTTGGTGAGACCTCAAGGGTGTGTGCATGAACTGACTCAAATAGTGAACAGCATAAGATATATCAGGTCTAGTATTGGTCAAGTAGATCAACTTACCCATAAGTTTCTGGTAATCAACAATGTTCTCAAGGAGAGGATCATTCTCAGATTCTTCATTAGTGATGGACAGTTTAGAAAACAAAGGTGTTTTAACAGGTTTGCAAGCAAGCATTCCATATTCAGACAATAAGTCTAA
Organism: Glebionis coronaria; assembly: GCA_025667525.1. Classification (NCBI taxonomy): domain Eukaryota; kingdom Viridiplantae; phylum Streptophyta; class Magnoliopsida; order Asterales; family Asteraceae; genus Glebionis; species Glebionis coronaria. The sequence goes on along the minus strand of JANFOE010000788.1, from coordinate 602,047 downwards.
AACATATTTTCTTTGATTTAGGAAAACCCCTGAATCAGTGTAAATAACCTCAATTCCCAAAAAGTATTGAAGTTTTCCCAAGTCTTTGATTTTAAAATTTCCTTTTAACAACCCTTTGAATCTGTCAATCTCCTTTTGATCATTACCAGTCACAATAATATCATCAACATACACAAGCACAGCAACAAATAATTTATCAACATTCTTGGTGTAAAGAGAATAATCAGATTTGCTTTGCACAAATCCATTATCAACAAGAACAGAAGTGAGCTTAGAATTCCACTGCCTAGGGGACTGCTTAAGCCCATAAATGGACTTCTTAAGCCTACACACAAGATTTTTGTTACCAGTGTAAAATCCTTGTGGAGGTTTCATGTAGACAGTTTCATCAAGTTCACCATAAAGAAAGGCATTGTTAACATCAAGTTGATAAATAGGCCAAGATTGGTTAACAGCAAGATTAACTAAACATCTAACAGTGACCATTTTAACAACAGGAGAAAAAGTTTTCTCATAATCAATTCCCTCTTTTTGCCCACATCCCATGGCAACAAGTCTAGCTTTATATCTTTCAATTTCACCATTGGACTTAAACTTAAGCTTCCAAACCCATTTAGAGTTTAAAACATTTCTACCATGAGGCAATTCAACTAAGTCCCAAGTATCATTTTCAAGAAGGGCAGCAAACTCTAAATTCATGGCATCAACCCATTGAGGGTTTTGGGATGCTTCAAAAAAATTCCTAGGCTCACTATTTTTATTCAACTGAGTAACAAAACACAAAGCATCACCCTTGATCCTAGAGTATCCCACAAACCTCTCAATCCCATACTTTACCTTTGATTTTACAACAAAATCATTGTAATTTTTTGGAAAAACAGAAGGTCTAGAAGACCTTCTTAACACTTGATTACCCTGAGCATTGGTATTAGGATTATCACCCAAGTTTTCTCCCATGTTTTGGACATGAGGAGGAAGAATTGGGTTAAATTCTAAATGACCCTCAGACATTTGATTTTCATCAAGTGTGGCAGTCTCATTCTCATTTGAGCTGGCATCTGTGGTATCATTGCCTGAGGCAATGTGTCCACTGTCACCTAGACTCATGAGTGGGCTGCTAGCACTTGGTGACCCATTGTCACCATTATGTGCATTAATCACTCTCTCATCATCATAGGGTAGCTCAGGGTTTTCTAAATCAAAAAAAGTTAACACTTTATCATTTTGCAAAACATCAATTTGGTCAATATTATTCTTTTTGTTCAAAGTACCATCCTTAAAAGGAAAAATAGACTCAAAGAACTTCACATCTCTAGAGACAAAGAATTGATGTCTGTCAAGACTATAAAGTTTGTAACCCTTTTGAGAGTTAGAAAATCCCATCATAACATATTTTTCAGACCTACTGGACAATTTATCATGACTATTTAAAATAGTAGCAAAGCAAAGACATCCAAAGGTCCTAATATGAGAGAGGTTTGGGGATGACTTATAAATCATCTCATAAGGAGATCTACCATTTAGCACAGAAGAGGGTAATCTGTTGATAAGATAAGTAGCAGTTAGAATGCATTCAGTCCAAAATCTCAAGGGTATTCCCCCTTGAAACATAAGGCATCTAGTGACATTTAACAGATGCCTATGTTTCCTTTTAGCCATCCCATTTTGTTGTGGGGTATATGGACAAGAGGTTTGGTGTACAATCCCATGATTATGACAGAAATTTTGAAATGAGTGATTAATAAACTCTGTTCCATTGTCACTTCTAAAAATCTTGACATTTCTTTTAAACTGATTTTTTAACAAGTTAAAAAAGATTTCAATATAGCTCCCAACTTCATCTTTACTTTTTATTAAGTACACCCAAACAGCCCTTGTATAGTCATCCACAACAGTGAGAAAAAATCTATGCCCAGTATGGTTGGTCACCCTATAAGGACCCCATAAGTCTAAATGCACCAAATCACCAAGAACTTTAGTTTTATGATCACTTAAAAGAAATGTTTCTCTAGTTTGTTTAGCTCTTTGACATATTTCACACAAATCAGATTGACCAACTTCAGTTATGTTTAAAGAGTTTTTAAGGACATTCAGAGCAGGGTCATCAGGGTGACCTAACCTAACATGCCAATCATGTTTAGAAAGAGAGCAAGTAGGCACACTGAAATCATGAATCACCTTAGTATCTTCTATATCTAAATAGTAAAGACCACCACATTGTCTACCAGTCCCTAAAACAGTTTGGTGATTTAAATCCTGATTCACAAAAAAACATTTATCTTCATCAAAAACAACCAAGACCTTATTATCCTTAGCAAGCTTATGCACAGAAATAAGGGTAACACAATAATCAGGGATAACAAGAACATCAAACAAAACCAACCTATTAGGAAGTTTCAGGTTACCAATTTTAGAAATAATAGCTTCAGTCCCATTGGGATGAGCAACCTTGATATTTAAATGAGTGATGTCAAAAACATTGTCCAATTCAGATTCATTATTAGTCATATGTTGATTTGCCCCAGAATCAACCACCTTTCCCTTATAAGTAAGTTTGGTTTTGATGTTAGTGTTGGAACAGAAAAACTTTCCAAAATTATCATTAAAGACCTTGCTATTGTTAAGGTAAATACCTGCCATATTGGCATGAACCACCTTTTGAGTATCATTAGCACTGCTTTTGTTATCTTTAATGAGAGAGATCAAGGTAGACAATTGTTCATCAGTGAATCCAGAGGAAGAGGGTGTCCCAACAGAATTATTAGACACATTTTTTCCTTTGTAATTTTGCCCCCTTTCCTTTTTCCAAAATCACTAGGATAACCAATTATCTTAAAACATCTGTCAATGGTATGCCCATTATACCCACAGTTCTCACAAACAATCTCAGAATTACCATTCCCATTAGGTCTATACCCATTGTTGTTGTTAGGGGTATTAGGTCTAAAGGTAGTAGTAGTAGAATTAGGTCTAAAGTTCCCATTGTTGCCAGAATTAGGTCTGTAATTACTCACTTGAGAACTTTGAGAGGTCTGAGGTCTTTGGGTGTTGTTTCTAGCAGGCCCATTAGAGAAAAAAGCAGAGTTTTGAGTCCTCTGAGAAGACCCAGAACTACCACTAGAAGCCAACCTATGTGATTCCTCACTGGATATTATGGCATAAGCCCCCTTAACATCAGGGAGATTCTCTCTAGATAAGATAGAACTTCTAATGGTCATATAAGAATCATCTAATCCCATCAAGAATTGCATTAACTTCAACAACTGGTTATGTTTTTTGAACTCATTAGAAGCAGTGCACACACAAGCAGGTAACTCAACCATAGCATCATATTGTTTCCAATAGGCATTAAGTTTATGATAATAATCAGACAAATTAGACCCATTCTGTTTCAAGGTATTGATCTTATAATGCAAATTAAAAATCACAGACCCGTCAACCTTATGATAGGTCTCTTTGAGTTCTCTCCAAACATGTTTAGCCTTTTTTGAAAAAATTTGCCCCAAAAAAAGTTCTTCAGAGATGGAATTAAGAATCCACCCCAACACAACAGCATTCACCCTATCCCATTGTTTTCCCAAAATTTCATTAGTTATAGATCTCTTACAAGACCCATCAATAAAACCAGTTTTATTCTTTCCTTCCAAAGCAAGTAACATGGCATTAGCCCAAATCTGATAATTTTCAGTTCCTTTAAGTTTCACATTCACAACAGTTAAGACAGCAGAATCATTAGGGTGCAAGTGTAAAGGATCACTCAAATCAAGCTTACTGGTCAGTGTAACTTGGTCAGTTACACTCTCAGTATCAGTATCACCATGTTCAGACATGGTGACAAGTCAAAGGGTCAAAAAATAACTCAGTCCAAAGCCAACAAAGTTCCCAGGCATCCAAACCACTCAAGGTGGTAGGTCAAGGGCAAGGCAGAGGGTGAGGATCCAGATAAAGGGTGAACAATAAACAAATAAAACACCAACAAACAAAACAATAGAAACAAAAATAAGGAGAGAGAGCTTGAGAGGTGTTACCAACCCTAACCAAAGCACAAGCGAACTGTTGTGTCTAGATTCACTTAGTCTAGAACACAACAGAACCTCCAAAATCACAAACCCTAATTTCCTTCGAGGGAAATTAGAGGTAAATGATCAAACTCCAAGGTACCGGTATGAACAACGTTCTTATAAGAAAAGAACCCACCAACAACCAATCTTTCAACCAAAAAATGAAACCCTAATTTTTTCTTTTGGAAAAAAATTGGGGAAAATCACTTTGATCGAAAGAAGATATCACCAATCGTATGAAACAATCACCAGAAAGTATGAAGCACCAGATCTCAGAAACCCTAATTTTTCAAAATCAAATTGAGGCCTCAAAACTTTGAATCAACAAGTAATATTAACAGATCCTGCTATCTCAATAGCAGATCTACTCAAAAAAGTATGTTATATCAAAAACCCCCAAAAAAACTTGAAACCCTAAAAATATTTTTCATCGATTTTCAGAAACCTGTCTCTGATACCATGTAGAAAAACATGAATCAAGAGACCTCAAACCTTAAACCTTATATTTAATAGATCAAAAGATATCAAACTTAAACAGAAAAATAAAGAGGCTACCAGTGCTACTCACGTGTAGCCCTATTATCTACATGATAATAGTTTTACAAGAGAGATCAATAACAATAACAAGAACAAAATAAAAGTTTCTGAGATCAAAGTATTAAGAGAGAGTGAAAAGATGTGTGAGAGAAAACACACACATCAAATGGACGATACAAACAAGAAATGGGAGCGTCGCTCCATATATCCAAAAGTCAAGTCAAAAGTAGCCGTTCGGGTAAGTGAATGGGCTTTGACTGGGCTTCAACCCAAAACATGTATCTTCACCAAAACTTCACTTTAGCCCCCTCTCATCCAAGTTTCCTTCCATCTTGTATCCTTATGGCTAACTGAGAGAATAAACAAACACACAATAAGCCCCCAAGGTTAGTAAAGGCTATCAGATTATATCATTCAACATGAAACTATACTGCTAGTTTGACTGTTAGTGAGTATATTTTTATTTCTTTTTTATATATTAGTGGTGTCTAACAGTGTCTATATACAAGAGTGATGGTGTCTTAATACCCAAAACCATAAATAAACATGTTATCTTTCCTCTCTTATCTCCCCGATCTTGTTCCCTATCTCTCTTTTCTAACACAGTAACAAACATGGCCTCCATTGATAAGGATTCTTACATATCAACAAATCTAAAGAATCTTAACATCGTTTTTTATATAGTTTTTATTCATAAAATTTTAAATTTCTTTTTCATTTATTTATCTCAAGTAGTCAAGTTGTTCTTGCTATAAAGCTTTAATTTTTCACTTTCGGTTATTGCGAAATTCGATTAATAAATGGCGTGTGTGTGTTTATGGAGATCCATATTTCAATATTAAAGAAGCGATATATGGTTTAGAAAAAATGTTTTTATGTACCCTAATTCTTGTTTAGTTTACATATTTTAATGAATTTGTTTGTTGGTAACTTGTTGTTTGCTGGTAAATTGTTGTTTAGTTTACATTTTTTATTTGATGTTGGATTCGATGCTTTTGCAAGAGAGATGGTTAAACTGGTAAATCGTTCCAAGATGCGATAATGTAATTTGTTGAATGTCAACATAGATCTTTTGACCAAAATCGTGTGTACCAAACATGAAAAGAGTTTGTAAAACGCAGTTCTTTTAATGCTCCACTTTTTAAACTCATCAGTAAATGGAATACTAAGATTTCAAACTTTGTGAACCAAACAGCCCCATAAGAATTTGTGAATTTGGCTCCTAAAAGTTCAAAAATGTCTTATAAACATAGCAGATCAAAAAATATAAACAATAAAAGTAAAACTTACGAACATAGTGTTGAAAGTACACACACTTTTAATGATGTATACACACACACACACACACCCTTGAATGCCCAAAAATGCTAGTATAATATGTGCCGTGGGCATTACAGAACTAATAAAATCGGCTGTCTGGGTCGGTGGATAAATAAAGCTATTGACTACATGATCACAATAAGGTAACTGTTAACTATTTAGAGTAATCAGGTCTGACCCCATCGGCGCCGCAAGTTACATGATTGTTTGCACATATCAAGCACCGGAAGTGCATTCGCATGTAATTCCTGCACATATCAGACATAGTTACTAAACAATTTTTTTACAAAAAAACTTATTAAACAATTATCTTAAGACATCTTCTAAGGATTTAAAACATAAATGAGTATCAAAATAACAAATCCCTAAAAAACATTTTGTTAGAACCGAGGTTATATGAAAAGGTAGGATGAATGGGTTATATGAAAATAGAATGATAGATGTGATTTATTGAAGAACAATGCAGAACCTGAACAAAGAAACTTCAATATGGAGAGGACCAGACTCCTAATAAATCAAAGACTAGAGCATTATCGGATGCCTTATTCTTAATCTACTGCCACAATTTATAGATAGTAAAAGTAACTGAAAGATACTAGGAAATCATAATATGCTGACATTGGGTCTGAAGATCAGGGGAAATCAATTTGCACTAAATCAGGGACTTATTAATGGTCCTGATTTATCTCCTAAATCTTTCCATTTGCTTTCTTTCTTGCTAAAGTACAGATCCTTATCACATTTCTAGAAAAAATTGCAAATATATACCTGATGCGCAACATACTGACATCAGCCACACTTCCACTTCTTAAAGCAATCTGGAAGGCACTTTGAAGGCGGCCACATTCACACAAGCGGATTCACAAAACTTAACCTGTGGCTGCTAGTTAACATGTTGATTAGACGGTCAGGTCGCTCCTTATGTTTGTTGGCATATACATTGATAGCAACTCCCAAAACCTACATTCATCAAAACATATTACAAAAGCTCACTCCCGTTATTTTTCACTCTTTTAAGATTCATTATAATCAAAATTACCTGATCCCAGTCTTCATCATCAATCGTACCCTTAACATTTCTGAAAAGTTCAGTTAACTGACCTCAAGCGATGAAGCAACACCAGCATATATATCAACAGCTGGAATATCAAATCAATTCAACAAAAGAGTATATTATAACTTAATTCTTCAACATTTAACAAGATTAAACTGAATGTCGTGAAGCAGTTAAGTACCAGAAAGATCGAACAAATAGATAACACGAAAAGCTAAGTCCAAGTTTTACTCAACAGGAGTTTCAGCAATTTCACATCTCCTTCTGAAAGTTTCTGGATCGTTTGGATTTTCCAAAAATAGAATATTTCCATTGAGGCCCATCTGTATCACTGAAGGATTTTATCACATCCGTCTGTAAATCAACAACATATTAATATTTCTTAGTATTATAATGAATTAAGACACGTTAAGATTAGATTTAAGAAAATGGAATTGTACCTGCACTGAAACTCGAGCAGAAAACTTCATTAATCCTTCTTGTGTAAGTTTTTGTGATGCCCTCTTTCCACGATCCTCCTTTGTGACAAGCTTCATTGAGCCTTCACTTTGTATTGCTGACAATGCTTCATCAAATTGCACCTTCATACACAAAAAGTAAGATAAGTATGATAATGCTCCCAAATTGTAAGATAATTATATATATTGGACTTGCCTTTACGTTTTCCAAGTGTTTTACAGCTTCATCAAGTGCAGATCAATTAACATATATTTGGATACAGCAAAGTCCAGCCGCCACATGACCCTTTCCTATCACCTGAATCATTATTATAAGATCAAACCAAACATCATTTATTGACATTGTTTTAGAATAAAATAAATATGATACTGAAAAAATGCATGAATATTAGAACAGTACATTAAAAGGTGTAACCAAATATGTCACTCCACAAGTCCACGAGTCTACAGATATAGCCCCTAAAAATACTGTGCTGTAATGATGGGTCTCTCACCCTTATCTCATACTTGAGGAACAAAAGCACATTTATCTCTTACTCGAGGGAACAAATGTGAAAGTAAATAATATTTCTAGGGACATGTAACCAATATCAGAGAGAGACCAACTCCATAATGTTGAGCAAACCCGAGCGACCATTTGTGTAATTTACTCGAAATAGTATTAGTTTAGAAATTGTAATTTGTCAATTTTATCAGATTATAGAGGTCGTAAAAGAAAAGGTTCCCCCCTTTTAGTTTTTATTACAATATTACCTGGAATCTGTAGAGATAGTTAAAATGCTTATGAGTTTCACGGAAGACACAAATGCGGTTAAGTGCAGCTCCTGTATACTGCTTCACTGCCACATCAACTGTTTCTGTGGACGACATTCTAGAAGCCATTACTTCCTCTAGGACAGGCATGGCTCCATGACCAAACACACAGATCACACAAATCATCAATTGATCCATAATCAGTTGAGAGAGGATCCGGTTTCTGTTGATTAGATGATGACATAGCTGTAAGTTGAGAAGAAGGAACACCATTATAAGGGAAAAATAGCATGCAAGCCTCTTTATATTGCCATGCTTAAAACATAAAATCAAGCAAATCCTGGCGTGTAAACTGCAAATGGAAAATAAAATGATATCAGAAAATTAATACTGTATCTTTTTAGGATTAATAATGGTTAACACTCAAAATTTGACTCGATTAACGGTTTAACCCTGCAAAAAACATATTATTTTTTTCTGTTTAAATTTAATCAACCAACCTTCATTATATAACCGATTAAGACCCTTGGTATAATTCCGTCTAAAGTCTAAACTGTATTTTACACACACAGAAAAATTGTGAAGAAAAATACCAATTTAGGTATGATGGCTAAACCATTGCTAAAAAATATTTACGGGTTAAACGTAAACTGAATGAATGTTTGAATAATAACCCTTCTTTTGACAGAGGTTGCTGAATAAATGCTTTACTTCTTGTAAATAGTTAACACATTCAAGGTATCTAATGCTATCCAGGTTGCTACGTGGAACATCTTGAAGTTCTGAACTATTAACAGAATTGTCATTTGAAGCTTCTTGCAACCTCCTTGACCTCTCAGATCTCGGAAATGTAGATGGCATGTATAAAACATTAAGATAAGAGTCAGCAGAAAGAGAATCATCCAAGATTGCAGGTGCACTTTTGGCCAAATGCTCATACCTGAAGCATAATAAGTTAATACTTGAATAAGAGAGATGATTAGATTTCACATATATACCACAAACATAATAGAAACTTACATGGAGCGAACAGATGAAACATCAGCTGGTGGACTTCCTTCAATTGTATTAATGATATATTGAATAACGAGAGTAGGATCACCTGTGTACAATTGAAGTGCTTGCCTATGCACAATATAAGCAGTAGAGATTATTATGCAGAAACTAAACAACTTGATTTACTAAAGGGCAAAATATAAGCTTAACATACTTGAAAGTTACACGAGCTTGGGCAAAATGCTCCATCCGAATCAACGCAAGCCCCTAAGCATTCCAAACAGCAAATGCATCAATCTTCATTATTTTCAGAAAAGAAAGAAAAAAAAAACATACAACCATCAGATAAAGAAACACAAGAAATAAATTTCGCAGAATGTTTCTACTGTATCATACATACCTTACACTTCTTGCAAGTATACACAGCCATACTACACCGTTCCTCAAGAATCAATGGATCTCGCAGTCGTGCAGAAGACCCCTTATCAGCAATATCATCAAGGGAAGCAGCGATTCCATATCCCAAAAGGCTTTGCAAGAGTTCTGCACTTCTGAGCCACGTGTCAGCTTGTGATAGGATTTCAGAGAGTTCATCTGTTGACTGACTTCCAAGTCCAACACTCGAACTGCCTGCATCGGAAGATGTATCTTCAACATCTTTACTTCTTTCTGGATAACCAGAAACCTCAAGCTTCCTAAGCAGACCGTTATCATAAAGTAAACCCTGAAAGAGAACACAATCTCAATTAACACCTATATATAATTACATTTTATAAGATCAACAAAACTAAATAGATACCTGAACGAATGTCTCGGTAGCATGATAAGCCCGACCTATAACTTCCACTGATGCACTTTCAGGGAACTGTTGACAGCTTAATACTGCTCTCATTTGACTAACACACAAATCCGAAGCCCCTTTTGTGGAAGAACTCTCATCCGAACACAGATAAAGTAATTCCTGCACACATAAAAGTAAACCCCTGAATAAAACAATATCACAATCTATGAAACACAAAAGCCTTTCTAAAAAAAGGGAAAAAAATCTATGAAACGCAAAAATCCACAACTTTGACCAATACAGATGGTATGCATAACTAATAATGTATTCAGAAAAGCCATTTTCACGCCTATCTGGTGTAGAAACTAATGAACAAACTGTATTCTTGAATTGATAATTTTTAATAACAAAGTGCAGTGCAATACATATATATAGACTAAACATAAAGGTAAACCCTAAAAGCTAAATGGGCCGCGGGCCTCTTATGGGCTATAAGCTAACATCTCCCCTCAAACTCACAATGCTGCAGCAAGAAACATTGAGAGTTTGTCGATCAGAAAACGGAAACGTGGTCCAGAGTGTGGCTTGGTAAAAACATCTGCAATCTCCAAAGCAGACGGAACAAACGGTAGAGATAGTCCCGGCCTGAAAATGATAACGAGTGAAATGACAATCTATCTCGATATGCTTGGTGCGTTCATGAAATACTGAGTTACGCGCAATCTGAATAGCACTACGATTATCACAATGTAATGGCGTAGAGTGAGTGATACAAACACCCATATCTGCAAGCAACCAACGTAACCAAACAATCTCACTAGTAGTCACTGCCATGGCACGATACTCGGCTTCTTTAGAAGATTTAGAAAGTACATCCTGTTTCTTACTCTTCCACGAAATAAGGGAATCACCCAAAAATATACAAAAACCAGTAGTTGACTTACGTGAAACAACATCACCAGCCCAATCAGAATCACAATAAGCACGCGGGTTCAAGTCAGACGTAGAAGGAAACAAAAGTGTTTGGAACTGAGTACCTCGAAGATACCTTAGAATATGCAACACAACAGCCCAATGAACCGTTGTCGGATCAGAAACAAACTGACTCATAATATGTACCGCATAAGAGATATCTGGACGTGTAACGGTAAGATAAACCAAACTTCCAACAATAGTCCGATACAAACTCGGGTCTGGCAAAGGATCACCATGTCGGAGTGTATTTTGCCTTAGCATCAATAGGAATATCTTCAACCATTTTGTCTGTAATTCTTGCACGCTCAACTAAATCACCTATATACTTGGACTGAGACAAAATATAACCTTTTGGTGAATAAGCAACCTCAATACCCAGAAAATAACATAGTAAGCCCAAATCCTTCATAGCAAAACGATGAGCTAACTCCAATTTTAGTGATTCAATTCCTACACAATCATCTCCAGTAATAATCATGTCATCAACGTATAACAACAAAAGTATACGCCCAGCACTTGATTGTTTAACAAACATTGCGGAATCATGGTGGCTAGATATAAAACCAAGAGACGTAACTACTGTTGAAAATTTCTCATACCAAGCACGAGGTGCCTGTTTGAGACCATAAAGAGCTTTTCTAAGCTTGCAAACTTCTCCTGGTTTGTGAGAGACACCAAGAGGTGGTATCATAAAAACCTCTTCATTCAAATCACCATTCAAAAAAGCATTTTTGACATCCAACTGAGATAGTTTCCATTTACGACTAGAAGCAACAGCAATCAAAGTTCTTACCGTTGTCATTTTCGCAACTGGAGCAAATGTCTCTTCGTAATCCATACCATATTCTTGAGCACAACCTTTAGCAACAAGACGAGCCTTATATCGTTCAACAGACCCATCAGATTTTGTTTTAATCTTGTATACCCAACGAGATCCAATAGCACGCTTGTCGACTGGTAATGGTACTAAGTCCCATGTTTGAGTTTGATGTAGTGCAGCAAGTTCCTCGGCCATGGCAACCTGCCAAAGTGGATCACAAACAACCTCTCTATACGACTCAGGCTCATGAAGACGATGTACAGATGCAATAAACGAACTAAACGAATTAGAATAACAAGAATAAACAAAGTCGTCCCTTTTTGTAGACTTGCAATTACGCTTTGGTCGACGACTACTTGCGGGAGGATCTACGGTAGAGGTGGTCGTTTGGGTTGTGGTGTTTGTTGTGGCTTGTAGTGGTGTTGTTTCTGGTGGTGCCGGTGTGGTTTCTGGTGGTGTCGTTTCTGGTGGTGTGGTTTCTATGGTTGTTTCTGGAAAAGGTTCTGGTATTATTGGTGACAAAACAAGTGGCGGTTCATGAGTGACATCATCAAAGGGGTCAATCTTTATGAGTTCACATTGTGTCAAGTTGTGTGAGCTAGCAGGAACAGAATAATAAGGAATGTGCTCTAAAAAATCCACATGGCGAGATGTATACAACTTTTGACCGACTGGATCATAACAACGATATCCCTTCTGACTAACACCATAACCCAGAAACACACATAAGGTTGACTTTGAAGATAGCTTCGTACGTTCAACATGTGGTTTTAGAACAAAACAAGTACAACCGAACACACGCAGTGAGGAATAATCAGGCAAAGTTCCATACAATTTTTCAAAAGGAGACAAACCTGAATTATGTGCGGTTGGGATTCTATTAATCACATACGTGGCTGTAAGAACTGCTTCTCCCCAAAAAACACTAGGAACGTCAGCAGACAACAAAAAGGATCTAGCTGTCTCAACAAGATGGCGATGCTTCCTTTCAGCAACACCATTTTGTTGAGGAGTGTCCGTACATGAGGTTTGATACATAGTCCCATCTGATTTAAGTAGACGAACAAACTCATTAGAAGTGTATTCACCCCCCAAATCACATCGAAAGCATTTGATGATCGCCGAATGTTGAGTCTTCACAAGAGCTCTAAATTCTTTGAAAATTGTAAGAAAATCGGACCTACGTTTCATCAAATATATCCAAGTATAGCGAGTGAAATCGTCAATAAATGAAACATAGTATTTGGAACCCCCTTTTGTTGATACGGGAGAAGGTCCCCACACGTCAAAATGGACTATATCAAATGGAGCAGTAATACTGTAATTGAACGGTAATGCAGAAAACTTGGCAAGTTTACACCCACTACAATCAGAAATATCATGAACATCTAGCTTTCCAAGCGCTCCAGTAGATGCTAAATATCGTAAACGGAACCAGAGACATGACCCAACCGAGAATGCCATAGATAAAATGTCGAAGAAGAATGATTCAACCAAAAGGAAGACAAATCCACACTAGATGATGCTGTATCATGAATGTCTCTAAAGTGGTCCAAAACATAAAGATCTCCTTGCCTACGACCAGTCCAACTACCTCCTTTGTTTTCCGATCATATATAGAACAATCAGAATCCAGAATCACAAATTTTACTAACCGAAGCAAGATTCATAGTAAGGTTTGGTATGTAATAAACATTAGATAACGCAACAGAAGGTGTGTCAACTGATCCAACGCCTGCTAATGGCATAGAACCACCATTAGCTGCCACAATTGATTTCAAAGAATTAAGGTTCAATGAAATAAATTGTGACAAAAGATAAGACATGTGATGTGTGGCACCCGAATCTAATATCCAATTAGAAATAGATGTGAAACCCTTATTAAGCGAGGTTGACATAATATGAGGTTCAACGGCCAAAAACTTCTTTAACTCCTCTAACATATCTAAAAATATCACAAACTTGTCATACATGTCCATAAACTTTTAAAACTGCGTAAACAATAATGTATCCGATTCAAAACTATTCTTACAAGTATCCATGGAAGACAATCACCTTAACCCGTAGAATACACAAGCGAACAATACCAACCAAACCGATGTTTTTAATTACTCGAACAAACAAATGTTTTAAGAACCAAAACACGTGTATATTGAAGACAAATTTAACCTAGTCTATATCTTAGACAAATTCAACCTCATGAATCCATCCCAATAGCTTAGTCAGAACCTTAGAACCAATATTATACAAACAAATGGATCTAGTTTCTTATAACCAAGCGTATAAACAAAAGAATAAAATACCAACCAAATCATTAGATTGCATAACATACCATAATTTAGCCGCCATATAAAGAACACTCATTACTTAAGCAAATCCAACTGAACTCACCAGAAAACATATAAGAGCCGACAACTACGAACAAATGAACTTTTTTTTTTTTATTCTGGCTCTCTGATCTTAACCCTAGCTCTTGATACCATGTAGAAACTAATGAACAAACTGTATTCTTGAATTGATATTTTTAATAACAAAGTGCAGTGCAATACATATATATAGACTAAACATAAAGGTAAACCCTAAAAGCTAAATGGGCCTCTTATGGGCTATAAGCTAACATCTGGAACAATAAGCAGGGGTGCAAGAGTAAGTACAGTGGAACCCGATGGTCATGTTGCCTTTAAAAGTTCAAAAGCTTTAGCTTTTACAAAAAAAAATGGCAATGAAATCCAAAAATTGTTGACACTTTTTTTTGCCATAAGCCTAATATAATCATAAGAAATAATACACTCCTGAAATCAAACACTCTACTGAACATTCTCTGTGCCTATTTTCTAAATTGAATTTACTGATAAATGATTCAGAGTTAAGATTCCCCTTCAAAGTATGTGATTGCAAGTGGCACACCATTTATAAAAAATCCAAGCTCAGTGAACATATAGACCCAAAATAGTTAAAGGGCACTAAGGTGATATGTCCAGCTACCAACTAATTAAATAATCACTCATAACAATATACTTGACATATAACTAGGTACCTTGAAAAGAATTATGTCTGGGGCACTTTCATAACGGTGAGATTACCGAACGATATTGAAATATTGAACAAAATAGTTAATAAATCACGAGATAAGAAATAAACCTGTAATCTTGATGTCCTTCGCAAAAAGTGTCCTGGGTTCGTAGTAGTCGTTGACGAGCACATATGATGGCAGCAAAGTATGGGATTTCTATACTCATTTCCATCTGTGGCTTCACAAGCAAATTTAACAGCCTAAAATTCAATGGTTTTTATTTGCTGAAACAGAAAAATACTGCAGTAGCAGACCATAGAATACCTGTAGAAGAAAAAGATTAGTAACTCAGTTTCACTTACTGGTATGCAATACAAAAGATATATTTATAACCAGTAGCAGCTCATACTTGGATTTTCTTTGGATTTTCAGCAGCAACTTTAAGTGCATTATATGCACCAATGCGCCTGATTGCTTCAATGATTTCTACATCAGAACGATTATCTAGTAACGCTGTCAGGTCATCGATGGTTTTTGGAGCTTCAATTGTATATAGACGGTCCACTTGTAGAGTTCCAGTAAGTTTGACCTTTGAACATCTAAATTATCCTCATGTTCTTTGGTAGTTTTAACCTTCTTACCGTCCCTTGGTTTTATCTCCAAATCATCATCGTCATCACTTTGTTCCCAGTCTTTTAGAGATTGTGGCACGCAACATTATCATCTTCCTCTTCCTCGTCCTCTTCTTCCTCGTCATCATCGTCTTCATCATCATCTTCACTATCAACATCAATTTCATTCTCTTTGCATCAGTAGGATCCAGGCCAATTTGGTCCTTGGTTCTTCAGTATCAAAAGAATCTCCAAGATCGTCCCAAAAATTGATGTTACTTTCTTAACGATTGACTTTTCTTGATCATCATTGTCATTATCATCATCCGCGGAATAGTTTGAAGGATTATACACGCCTGGCAATTTGTTTTCAAAATTCAAATCACTAGATTCATTACCTTTCAACACTCTAGTAGGCTATTCATGTTTAACTACACCTTGGATCCCAAACTTAGATATTTGAAATATGCAATCCTTATCTCTAAGAGGGAGTTTGGGATTGTGTATTTTAAGTGATTATTGGCTTGTTGCGTCTTTTTAAGACATAAGCACTTTTGTAACACAATACAAATTGTTGTTTTATTAAAGAAAGTGAAAACGCACCTCAGAGTTTTGAGATGGTTCCGTACTGCTCTTCATCTACCCCAATCAACAATGAATAATCCATCACATCAATTCTCTGTAGGATCATACATTACGAAACAGTCACACACTTGGAAAATATTCATGAGATCAACTACATTAATTAAATTTTATATATCTAGCAAAGTTGTTTAAAGTTTAAAGTGCTATTTAATGTTTACCTTCTTCAATCTCGAAGGATGCTTTAAAAGGCTTTGTTCCACTTGTGCTTGCTTCTGAAGTAGAGGGTGCGTAGATGCTAGATAAATTAGTGGGAACAGACATTCGACGATCTAAAACTTTACATACATCCGACATGCACGGCCTTTTCTCAGGCTTTAACTGTAAGCACCATGCGGCTAATCTGAGCATGTCACCAGCCTCATTATCGTTTTCGTGCTTCTTACCAATAATCTCATCTGTATTCCCGGTCATGATGAATTTTTCGAGCTTAAAGCGTAAATCAAGTTTATCATAAGGGTGCTCTCTACAACAAATTTCCAATACAATCATACCAAAACTATAGACATCGGCCGTTGACTTGATTATCCCACACAGCCGTTCTGGTGCAACATAACCCCTTGATCCATGCCAAATATCATGGTGGCGTGTTTTACTTGTGTTTTGCCTTTGACTTGTGCTTAGGAATCTAGATAACCCAAAATCACATATCTTGACATTAAAATCAGTGTCAAGTAGTACATTTTCCGGTTTTAAGTCAAAGTGCAAAATCCCGTGGCTACTACATTCTTCATTTAGGTAAGTCAAACCTTTGGCTATCTCAGTTATAATTAGCCTCCAGGTTGACCATTTAATTTCATTTGTCTCTCTTTTGATCCACTTGTCTAATGATCCGTTGACCATATACTCGTATACAAGAAGTGGACCCTCTACAAATGGACAATAGCCTATAAGTTTAAGTATATTGACGTGATGGAGACTTGCAATGGCTTTGACCTCACTTATGAAAGATTCATCACGTTCAACTCTTCGGGCAAACTTTTTCACTGCAATCTCGAGGCCGTCTAAAGTACCCCGAAAACAAGATGCTTCTCCTCCTTGACCAATTAAATTTTCTTCACTGAAATCATTAGTGGCGGTTCGTAGATCTTCGTAGGAATACCAGGTAAACCGCAATCCCAGGACATTCTGCATATAGTTAACTTCATCATATCTTCCCAACTTATGATATAGTTGTTCGTTGTTTCTTTTCTCCTTAAGATATTTGTAGAAACTGATTATGAACGCAAAAAAAGAAAAAAAAAACACTAAAACTCCGAGGCATATGGAAATGATGATTATAACGGGAAGTCCCCGCCTTTGTAGATGAGAACGTCCACCAAAATGCCCCTGTGATGACTCTGGCATTTGAATCTTGATGTAAGTTTTGTCTTTTTGGGTGAGCATAGAAGGATCAACTTTCACTAATGTGTCAAGCTTCGTTGGTAAATAACAACTTCCGTTGGAAGAATCAGAATGATGTCGAAATACAGCTGCCTTGCAAGAACACTTGCGTGAACATGCTTCGTAGCACGTAAGCATGTCCACACTCTCCATGTGTGTCTTAAAGATGTGGTGTTGAACATTAGATTCTAAAATCAGCCTTTGAGTTTTGGTATCGTTGCACTGGAGAGGAGCGAGTGGATAGCAACCCAGGTGTTTTTGCAAATGGTTTTTTGGTCTAAAAAATTGTGAACCGACGCAATCACATTGTTGATTACTAACCGTGCAAATAGAGTTTTCACCACAAGCCAGTGGCTGACCGCACTTTCCACGAGGACTCTTGAATATATCAGCAACCTGTATCCACTCTTGTTGGTTCAACTCAAGTACTATCAAACGACCATCAGGCATTAGTTTGAGATATTGCACCGACAATGCTCTAGGTATACTAAAAGCAATGTCGGGCTCATTAGGCTCAGCGGAAAGTATAAAGCAAGCTAAACTTCCATTTAACAACCTAATGTAACTGACTGCTAGTTGACTGTCCACTGGTTTCCTACTCGGCTTCACCAAGTAACGGTAATAGAGAGTAGGTGGGGTTGAATCAAGATACGCAAACACGCCTTCACCTGTTACTTGAAGATAATAGGACCTATACGGAATTTTGGTATTGGTAAATGGAGAAGTTGGGATTAGCTTGGTCGCTCCTTGGGTGAATTTTTGTCCGGGCAACAAAGAATCAGTGGGGTAACTAAAAGAATCCCAAACGGGCGAGTGACGTGCATCATATAACTCAAGATTACCATTATCATTTAAAAATAATCGGGAAATAGATGTCTCCCGGGAGGTAGGAAGGTAGGAGGTCCAAACGACGGTTTTATAATCAGCATCATGCAATACCAAACCAGCTTGTGGATCAAGTAGTAGCATCGCACCTTCTTTGACAGGATTGTTTGGGTTAGCAGACCAGACAAGTTGAGGCGGAGCATAGAAAAGGGGTACCAGGTGTTGATCATGAGCAAGAATAAAGACGGAAAACAGGAAATGTGTGCAATTCCCATTCCCACCTCGACAGTAAAAACCACAAGCAAATTTAACGCGGTTATCGGAAGTAGCTGTAGAAATGAGTACGGGTATGACTCTGGAGCCATCAAAAAAAGGTCCGTATTCAGGAAGAGAATGGTTTAGCGTCCAAGTAGTGGACGCATTTACAAAGGCATTGTGAGTAGGGAGTGATTTGTTAAGATTAGCTAAACAGAAAGAGTGCGCGCATAGCAACACGAGAGCAAACAATACTAATAAACAAGACAACATAGGTAAGGAAAATGTAGTCAGTCAGTAATGGTTGGAAAATGACGAAATGAAATTGTGTAATAGCTTACCTACCCTCTCTACTCCAACTGAATTCCCTCCCTCCCCCTTTTATTTATTTCACCATCCGTTTATACAAATGCTGGCTGGCTGGCTGGCTGATTGTTGTAATTAGCAAGTCAATGTAAGTGCAAATGTGGCTATAATTCATAAAGATTTTGTGAATCTGAAAATCACTAATGTTAAGATTCAATATAACCTGAATTAGCTGTTTGATAATGGAAGTGAAAGTAATGGAATATGACCGTTTGTCAGAGTTTACTTCAAGTTTCATGTACTGCCAAAATCTAATGGATCGTCCTGGGTCAAACCCTAGTCAGCTAGTGATGTCAATTGGGCTACTCGGCCCACAAGTTTCTACTTTGGAAATATACCACTAGTCTAGTTAAAAACGCTCTTGAAAAAGTTTAACACGCACTGTAAAACGTTAACTAATTTATACTCTTACGAAATCAGTGGTATCGATTATTTCTCGAGTATAAATTAACGGTACCAGTATCGTAGCAAACAGGATTCGATATTGATTCCGATACGGGTATCGATACCGGTATCAAAAAATCGGGTTTTCCAGTTTTGATACCGGTTCTAAATATTTTTCGCTTTATTTTATATTTTCAGTACCGTACTAAACGGGATTCGATACCAGAAATCAGTATGGTACCGGTTCGATTTCGAGATTCACGTCGAAATAATCATCCGTACTCATATGTTAATATACTTGATTTTCATTTATTCATATATTATGGCTACGTTTGGCAAGAGCTACTTTAGAGCTTTTTAAGAGCTATTAGTTTTTTTTTTACAAAAATATTTTTTTTCAATCTAAAAGCTCTGTTAGGATAGGAAGGCTACTAGAATTTAAAATCAAGTGATAAAATGTCTGCTCTTGAAAAGTTTAGGTATTTGTCTACACACTTGCATTAGGAGTATCTAATAGGGATGTTCCAGAGCGTTTTTAACGTTCTGGAGAGACTATTAGTAGAGCATTTCATGACGTTTTAAACGCGATAACTGCTAATGGTGACGGTTTTCAGGGTCTAGCAAGTGATGTTATTAGGCCAAAAGATCCTAATTTTCCTATACCACCTCAAATTATGGATGATACAAGATACATGCCGTATTTTTAGGTAGTACTTCCGTTATCTTAAACAAAATTATTAAAATAAAAAAAATCATGTTGTTAACATTTATATTATTTAATGTGGTTTCAGGATTGCATTGGATGCATTTATGGCACACACATAGGAGCATGTATCCCTGAGACTCAACAAATTCGTTATATCGATAGAAAATGGATACCTACTTTCAATGTAATGGAGACTTGTGATTTTAATATGTGTTTCACATTTATATCAGTTGGTTGGGAAGGATCAGCACACGACACACGTGTCTTTCTTCATGCATTAACACGCAAGCAATGAACTTCCCTAAACCACCTAAAGGTGACCATACATATATGGGATACTGTTATGTGGGTAAATATACATGTTATAATACACTAATCATCTTTTTAACTATTATGACAGGTAAATATTATCTAGTTGATAAAGGATATACGGAAGGAAATGGATATCTTGTTCCGTATTCTAAGATACGATATCATCAGTCTTAGTTTCAAAATGAGCCACCTACTAACATGAAAGAAGCGTTCAATCGTTCTCATTTATCTTTACGAAGCTATATTGAGAGGTCGTTTAGAATTCTAAAGAAACGGTGGAAAATACTTGGAGGAATGCCCCACTTTAGTGTGAAAACTCAAATTGAGGTAATTATGACTGCATTTGCTTTGCATAATTACATCTGTAATAGTGATGAAGAAGATATGATGTTTACTACAATCGAGCAGCATCCAAATTACATACCAGTTGATGAACTTCATGATGTTCATTGTAATGAAACAAACAGTGCGAATGTCAGTCTCAAGGAACATCTAATGAGATGAAACGGATCCGAGGTGATATTGCTACAACAATCTGGAATGCACGTAATCACTGACTATTACAGTCAGAGTTGCAAAAATCGGCCTTGGCGGCCGATTAATCGGGGATAAATCGCTTAGCGGGGATTAACCGCAACGATTTTCACTAATCGGCCTTATTAATCGGTTTGGTCAAAATTGGTCAAAATCGGATAAATCGAAAATATATCGGGGATAAATCGGTCATATCGGATAAATCGGCCAACTCGGTTTCAAAAATAAATCGGAAAAATCGGATAAAAGTCAGACAAATCGGCCTAATCGGGCATATACTTTCAAAAAATATTACTTTTATACCTAAAAAATCCAATCTGAGTAATCCTCGATTAATCCCCGCCAAACCGATTAATCGCTTGGCGTTACCCAACCGCCTAGCTAGCACCGAGCGATTTTTGCAACCTTGATTACAATTATGTTTTCTCAAAGCACTACGGTTATTATTAATATAATACTTTACATTTGTTAACAATTATGTGTATATATTTTTTTGTCATTTTAAATCATATTATTACAGTTAACAGCTAATCTATTAAACACTTTTATTGAAAAACAATACAGCTAACAGCTTTATAGCTAACAGTTAAAAGCTTACAGCTATTTTTACCAAACATAACTTATATGTTATTAAGACATTAGCTTATAAACCTATGATGAATCCCTGGTAACTTATATAAAATGTAAAAACCAACATTTGAAATAATTAAGTTATACTTGTTAAACAATAAGTTTCGAAAACTTTTGTTAAAAATTTTTTTGCCTAAGGTAACTCTTTTTATTTAGTTGCTTAGACGTTGGCTATTTTTATTTTTAAAATGTTATAAGTAGTTTATATAATAAGTTGTGTTTATTATAGTTTGGTGAGTCGAATGTGCTTTTTATACATACATTAATACATACATACATACCACTAAGAATTTGATTAAAGACAATTTTTTTCATCGCCCCTTACTTATTGTTTTATAAAAATTACTTATCCAATTAGTATGCCACGTGTCATGTCCGGCTTTTGAATATGTCATTTGAGAAAATAAAACGCATGCCAAGTTTCCTCGATACGGTTTGAATTTTCACTGTACTATCATAAAAAAGTTCCAACGGATCGTCTGTTTTCTCCATTTTTAATTTTTATTTTATTTTATTCCATACAAAGCACCACTATGTAGGCATATTAATTCATAAAACAGGAACCAACTTTCTTCGTTGTCTAGTTTTGTCACATTATTTAGGGTCCGTTTGGTTTGAAGTTGGGTTTTACTTTAGGTGTAAGTTTATAAAGTAGAGGGTTTAGGATTAAGGGTCCGTTTGGTTTAAAGTTAGGTTTTACTTTAAATGTGGGTTTATAAAGTTGGAGTTTAGGATTAGGAAAGATTTGGATTTGATGTATAATTTATTAAATAATTTTAAATATATTTTTTTGAATAAAAAATAAAAATGATATAAAATATAAGTATGCATGTGGGTTGAGATTTTTCTGAAAATAAAAAATTGCATTCTAGTAATTAAGAGAGAGAAAACCTTGGGGGTTATGTGGGATTTACTGTTAGGGATGAAAAGGGCATGTGTATCTAAACTAGGATATACCAAACAAAGTATTTTAAGTGGGCTTCAGCCTAAAGGTGGCCACCCTGGGTACCAAACGCACTCTAAGTAAGATTTGAATTAAATAATAAGAAAAATAAATTAATATATTTTAATTAATATATTATTTTAAGAATAAAATATATTATAAAATATATCTTATAGATAGTGACACAAACAAATGTAGTGTGGGACCTACAAAAAGTTTCAAAATCCATCTCATGCATTGCTTTGGTGTCAGTGGGTTTATTGTCCAAATATTCATCTTACTAAATTAACCAAACAAGAGATATTAAAGTAAAAGTAATTCTTGCCTCCTAATAGTCACCTACCAAACTACCCCTTATACTTCTATTTTATATCTATATCTATATTTATACGTCTATATTTATATATATACTTCTATACTATTATATAAAGAAACTAACTTCGATCTTAATCCCGAACCTAAAGTTTCTAAACCTAACTCCAAACCAAAAATTAAGAAGGTTAAATTGATCTTATCTATATATATGTTTTTATAACAAACTTTTGTAACAACCTTAATAACAAACAATTCAATAAACTTTTATTTTTAAATTAAAATATTTTTTGATATATTTATTTTTTTTATAATCTAATTTCACCATATTTTCTAAAATTTCGTGCTCTTTAATTCAACATCCATTTTGATATAATTTTATTAAATTTTAGTTGTTTCGTTTTTAATTAGTTTATTTAAGTTAATTTAATTTTTTTTACTACTTTAACTTTAATTTGAACCTTAGTAAAATTTTAATATTTGTTCGCTAAAAAAATAGTCATCAGGTACTCGCCGCTGCATTGCGCGGTTACTATGCTAGTAAATAATAAAACGTGTTAAAATTTTAAATACGACACGTCATCAAAATGTGCAAGTAGATACACTTTTGACAGTTCGTTTTCATACACATATTTTTTTTTTTAAAAATCACTTACCAAAAGTAGTAATGAAACTTCGTTGACATTTTATGACTAAATCCGTTTTATACGGTGGATTGACGGTGCTTCATTTCATCTAAATACTTTTGTTCTGTTTGTCTCTACGATTTTAGTTTTATTTTAAATACTAGCTTAAAAACCCGTCTAACATTGGGACTACTTTAAAAAGTGGTTTTCGTAAAATAAAATGAAAGGATGTTTATATTTAAAAAAGTGAAACGTGTTCTCGTAATAGATGAGGACAATAAAAGAAAGAACAGGTAGCATGCATGGCCATATTAAAGTTTGTGACAATAAAAAAAAAGCCTTCAATCCGCTATGGTCTTCACGTATGACGTATGTTAGTCCCAATTGATTGAAAAGAAACTGTAGAAACTAGAAGGGGGGTTGAATAGTTTCTCATCGGTTTATCTCCTAATTAAAATTCCTTTCAATTAGGTGAGTGCACAAAACTATCTTTTACTTGAAAACTAGTTGCATAATAATTAGGTTCAATTCTAATGCATTAACAATGTATAGTAAGTGTAGTGATAATGAATGTAAGTAAAGAGTAAGGAAAGAAACAACCTAGTAGGAAGACACCAATATTTATAGTGGTTCGGCAACAAGGCTATATCCTCGTTCCTACTCCACTCCTCGAGTACACCTTACTCGAGATTTCCTGTAACACCCCCACTTTGTTAAGTGGACCGTTACGCGTAATTATGGCATGTCATCAAAGCATGCAAGGTAATATGTAATAAAACATACATGACCATATGGAAAACCGGAATCAAACATCGGTTCCCAAACATAAGCCCAAAACATAATGAAAGAAATGAATGATGAAAGACTAAACAAGCATAAGTATATGAAGGCAAAAGGAGAAGAAGTCTATGGCAGCTTCCACCCTATGCACGTCCTCCAATGCTTGAGTCTGTCCTTAGGTACCTTCCGTTTTGGGACATGAAAAAGAAAGTAACGGCTGAGCATAACGCTCAGTGCACGGATATACAAGCATGGAATGAATAATATAAGCATGTAAAACATATAGCAGCGGAATTGATTAAGTCCTGGAAAACCTGACGTAACTTAGTAAAACTGGTTTTATAATTTGAAAAGCCTTATGTTTATCTTATAAAAACTGTTTAACATGTTTACCATTAGCCAATATAGGTCATGAAATGTCAACGTGCATGAATACTTTGAGGGGTGACCTCGTCATGCAATTAGAGGGGCTGCCTCTAATTAATATAAGTTTGGGTAGGAGGGATCAGCTCCTTGTGAAGGATGCAAGGCACACACCACATTCACCTGAATAATCTGTAAAAACACGTAACCTAGGATGCACCCATACGCCCCACATGATAATAATAATATGGCCAAAAGCTGAAGGGACGCCACGAGCTATCACTCCGCCGTGGTGAAGTCATAACACAGGTGCCTCTAGTGTTATGGTTATGGTACCTCCATAACTAGGTGAAACTGGTCATGCATGTATATGGCTTAGGCATTTAATTAAACATAAGCAATTCAAAACATATTAGACATATACTGGGAAAACAGTTGGCTGCATACGGGGAATCCTAATAAGGAAGAATGTCCATACTGAAAGGACGGAGAATCCGTACCTTGTGACCAGTGAACGGAAAAGAAGAACGAAAGGAAGTCCTACTCCGATCTCACTAATGCTACATAAAAGGGTACATGAATAAGTATATTGTTTATTGAGTATGTAACTGATTATAGTATGTCTTGACTTGTTTTATGTGTTTTAGTCTTGTCTTACTGATTTTAATGTTATATTGTATTTATCATGTGTTTTAAGTCTTCTGATTAAGTATTAACTGATATTCTTGTATTATTATACTTGTAGTGTAATAATAAGTAGATTTCTAAAAATAGCAGGTTTCCTAAAATAGAAAGTTTCCAAAAAAAGATTACTGCTTAAAATAGAATAGTTTCTAAAAATAGAAAGTTTCCAAAAATAGATTATTGCTTAAAATAGAATAGTTTCAAAAAATAGAAAGTTTCCAAAAATAGTAAGTTTCCGGAAATAGAAAGTTTCTACATTTAGAAATAAGCTGGATTAATAAGCTAAATAATATAAGCTTTGTTTTACTGACTAAATACGCTAAGTCATGTGATTAATAGTATAGTTTATTAATTATAACATGTAAATTAAATAAACTATATGCTATAGGATTTAATTAAATATAATCATGATTTAACTAGATTACGTGTATGAAAATACTTAGGTTAAAACATGTATTAATATTTATATTAGTATAACCTAAGTCATGATAATTAATTAATTTCATGTCATGTTATTAATAATTAATTAATTACTATAGTCTAATTAAATAACAAAATACTTAGGTTATAATCATGTATTATGAAATATTAATAATAAACCTAACTAATGTTTTAGTTAAATTAATTATAGGACATGTTAAATTAATTTAATTAACTTGAAAATAAATATACTTGTAGAATTAAATAAACTTGTAAAAGGAATCATGAATCGAACCGTGTATTATAATTTTAAACATGACGTGAACCGGACCCGGAACGACATGAACCGGACCAAATTAATTTAGTAATTCTCGTATAGCTAAGGTTTTAAATAACATAACTTAACTTGACAAAATTAAATCAATATTAACTAGATTACATAAAATTAATATCGCTTGATTAATTTAATACTCTAATTAAATTAATTAAACTAGCTTGAAAAATGATAACCAAACATCCCTTTTAAAAGTTCTAAAACTGATATCCAAACAGCCCCTTAACTGCCCTTACACCGCGAACCAAACACCCCCTTAACTGTTTTTAAACCAAAAACCAAACAGCCCCTAACCTGTTTGGTTTCCCCCGCCAGTTCAACCTACCCCCTGCCGCATATAAAATTCCTACCGGCAGTGGTAGTTTCCCCCTGTTCAAGTCAAAGTCCCACCGAGACCACTAGGGTCTTGGTTCCCACTGCCTGACCAACCTATATGCTGGGGTGTGCCACCGACAGACCAAACCCAGCCACTGGCCTTGCGTCTGGTGGTATTTAATCACCACAGGAGACTCCCATGAGTCTTGGTGTGCGTGTAGGCTGAAAACACGACACAACCCACAGCCTTGTGTGTTATCCCTGTTTTTATTACATCCTAATAATCTGTTTTAGTGGGTTCTAGATTAATTACCCATGGAAAAATAAACAAAACGAGATCAAGATGATCTTGTTCGCGTGCTAGGGTTTAGAAAATCAAAACAAAAACCAACCTTGATCTCCTGAATTCAAAAACCACGTTTGTTCTTGTTCTTGGTGATGAAAACACACGGCAGAAGGAGCCCCAAAGATAAAGAAAAGTGACGGCATGTTTTATTTTGTTTTAGGGTTTTATGTATGATTACTATGTTGTCCAAAAAATATAAACTCCCTCCCGTCTATTTTGTTTACACGGTTTAGCCCCATGGGCCTTGGCCAATTCTTCCTCTTTTCTTTTGTCCAAACCGCCCCTTATACATTCTTATATAATTCGCGTCTTAAAATGATACGCGTACTCGTGTTTAAAATGTCGTGAATTTTCCCACGGTTACTCTTATATGTGTAAAACGTAAATATTATATACGTAATAATATTCGTTTTAAATATTCGTGTCGCGTGATTTAAATGACGTGATTTATTATCTTGCGGTTTTACTTATTAAACGTGAATTCATGTCGTAGATTAATAATAATCATAACATACGTAATTACTTACCGTACGTAATTAATATCCATAATTACTCGTCGCGTCTAATTAATATACGCGATAATCATGTTAGGTGTTCATGATTATAAGTTCGTGTTTTATTCATCATAGTTAATAAATATCGTGTATTAACAAGTACGTAACAATTATTGTGTAATAACACGTACGTAATTCTTGTAATTAATATTCGTGAAACGTATTCATGTTATAAAAAGGAAAGTTTTCATCTTGTACGTACGATTATTAGTGTATTGTTCATGGTAAAAGCATGCGGGTTTTACAACTCTTCCCCCTAAAAAGAATAATTCGTCACCAAATTATAGATAAAGTAAACTGAAAGAGAAACATACCCGAATCAAACTGAGAGGGTATGTAAGATAAAAGGACATGCAGGTGACATGGTAGAAGGAACGTGGAACGTGACATGTCTTGAAAGGACATGGAACGTGACGTGACTGAAGAATCTTATTGAATTATGGAAGGATTAGAGGATAAAATCCGGATGGACTCCTCCGTTTCCAAGTGGCTTCCCTCTCGAAACGGTTCCTCTATTAAATCTTGACACACTGATAAATCTTGGTCCTACTGACCTTGACTTAAATACGTAAAAGCTTATGGGTATCAACGTAAGATAGATTAGTAACATCTTAGCAATGATGCGCGAGACATACTGGAACGTAGTACGTGAAAAAATGTGAACGTGATACGTGAACAATGTTGAACGTGGTACGTGGAGATATGGTGAGTGTAATATGGGCAAACATATCATGATCAATGATACGTGAAACATATCGTGAACGTGATATGGGAACCGTGGAATGAACATGACATGTGAAACATATCGTGAACATGGAATACGGCGGCTGTAACGCCAAACGCTATAAGGTGAAACGTGGAATGTGACGTGAAACGTCTGTCTAAGGATAGATAGTTATACTAAACTTGAGTCTGGTCTCTCAAGTTCTTGCAAAACTTCCCAGAACGAAAATAAACGTAAAACCGTAAGCCAGGAGACAACCATGAACGTGAATAGTGTCATGAACGTGAGTGTGAAAGCAAGTCGTAAAATTTTAACAAAGACGTGAAAGTAAATAAGGAGTACAAATGTGAACCTTCTCTGGCCCGGTAGCTGAGGGATTACCAAGTGATCGGATGATCCCTGGCTGGAACACGTCCGATCATGTGAGACCCCTAAAATCTGACATGGAACAACTAGGCAATGAGGGGGTAACACGTCATAGTATAAGAAACAATGAATTACAGTTCATACAAAGCTGACGAAATAAAAACGTGTACATTACATCATAAAAGGTCTGAGTTTTTAAACATAGGTCCCAGAGTTTTTTTTAGAAGCGGAAAATTAATTTATTTCGTCTCGATTTGTAACATTAAGTTGCCCAAAAGACAGAATAAACTTCTGTCAGTTAATATAAAACAAATCTTTCAAAAACATCACAGAAATCTCCAAGCTGCGATAATATCCCGCGGGCTCCCATCCAAGCAAAGCTAAGTAATAATACCTGAGATTAAACATGTAAAATCGTCAACATAAAGTTGAGTGATATTCATAGGTTTAGCAGTAAACGTGTGGAACACAATAGAATTTGTAAAACACGTAATGGGGGGGTTAACTATGTACGTCCATAGTCACGATGCATATTATTGCTGTTTAGTCTCATGAACCGAAGCTTAACTAAAATGTAAGTTCCTCTAGGGAGTATTCAGCCTAAATACTCAAGTATAAACGAATATTAGTGCGTCAAAGTAATCGGGACGGGGATTGTCAATCCCGATGGATCCACCCACAACATTCGCGCTTAGCGCAAAGCATACGGGACAATTAACGGTTCATGATAGGAGAGGAAACTCAAGGCTAACGTCTAAAAGCAATAATACCATTGAAATCATCTGTAAAGCATACACGTTCAGAATAACATACGAGTTCTGGATAGCAATACAATTTTTATTTGGTTGTGTTCCACCATGTAAAATCTCACCCCGTGTTTAGAAACCATGTACAAGTAAAAAGGGACTATGAACTCACCTTAGCCACGAGGTAAGTCAATCACGGTACTCAGCAACTGAGTAGATACGGTAGTGGTAGACGATCACCGACGATATGGATGCCCGGGAAACACGAAAACCGCAACCTATCAAAATAAGGCGCGCGTTAAGACTCGAACTCAAATATCGATATATACTAAATATAATATGACTCAAATGTTTTCAAAGTATTCACGTTTCAAAACCATTGACACGAATCAAATGAATACATTTATCCAACGTTACACGTTAAAACACTTGAACACTTGAGAATGACCCTTTATACGATACCAAGTCAACGCAAGTCAAACTATCCTTTAACCTTACTTGGACCAGTAGCTAAGTCATTTATACAATGACTAAGCACTTGAATAAGTCATCATGTCCGATGATGAATACTTAAACTCACGCAACACAAACATTGAACTAAGTGTCCAAAATAAAATCAGCAAGTACACCCCGAATGTACACACCGATCTACCCTATCTAGACTTGTCCGTTTTAAACGAAAATTGGTGTCAAGGTCACTTATAACCTGTATAAGACCTCACCAAAATTTGAGCCAAAGTTCACACTTTAAAATCCATCAGCTCGACACTTTACTCGACTCCAAATTTTAGGACAGATTTGTGCACTTGTTTTGTAAAACCGTTTGGACCACTGTAAAAGTACTAACTCGACAATCCTTATTTTGATACCACTACTAGACTCATCAAGCTCAGTTTGTAAACTTTGAAAATCAGTAGTATCAACTATCTAACCAAGCCTAAAGTCCCCGAGAGTCGACCCAAAATCAGCCATAATTTCGGATTGTGCCGACTTGCGTCTCCCGGTACACGAAAACTAAAACTAGCATAACTTTTGACTCGTAATGACTTAGATGCTCTATCTTATACCAAAACGACCGTCTCAGAAAACTCTACAACAATATCATATAATCTTAGTCTTTCACAGACCTTAAACCCACGAAAAATCAGCTAAAGACCTGCTGTCCCAAATTACCTTTTTAAAAAACATGTCAAATCCATTTTTCAACCAAATCCACTCATTCCCGTACCTCTAGGATTACTATACTATCATTCCTATCAACCAAACACTTCTAAAAACACTTGCATGTAAAATCTAACAAAATCAAAGATTAAAAACAAGACTTTTTATGATCAAAACAAGTTAATCTTACCAAAAACACCACATGCATGATGATTAAAATATCATACAACCACAAAATTATAAAATCTTCAAAAGTTGATGCATGTACATGATTTTGATATCATTAGAATCACCACAAGATTTTAGGAGGTGGTCTTAATTTTGTTTTGATCAAATCAAGTTATTTGATGATGAAAATGGGGTGTTTTGGGTTGAAGGTGACGGCAAGGGTGAGAGGTGGGGAGAGAGTGGTGATTTTTTTATAAAATGTGTTTATGTGTGAGTGGAAGTGGAAGAAATTTGTGTTTATATATGGTTTAAGTGTAGGGACCAATATTGCCAACTTTAAAACTTGTGGAGTTAAAAATAATTAATGGTTTTAAAGGGTAGAAGATGTCTATTAGTAAATCTTGAAAATATTTACGGGGCTCGGGTTTCGTAAATACTTTTCAAAAGTTACAATGCATCATAAAAATGATTATACGATTTCCCGACACGACTTAATACGTAATTAAAACGAAATCGTCGAAAATATTAATTATCGAAACAATCAATAAATAAACGTAATATTTTGGGCATCCATCGGTATCGCGATCACTAGGAATTCTCGTTGTACATTGATTTTGAATAAACTCGTTGTAAAACGCACGCGGGTGATTTTAAATCAAAAACTTTGATTTTAATAGAATATGGAAAAATAAAATAAAATTTTTATAATTCCATACAAAGTATTTATCGATGATCAGAAAAATACTTAAAAAGTATAATTTAAAGATCTCAGGATTTACATATAAAATACAAGAAAACAAAAAACGTTGAAAATTCAGAAACACGAGCAAAAAGAATAAAATAATGCTGGGAAAAGTACGGGTTCTCACAGATCAATCTTCTGGTTCTGAAATCCTTGCGATGTAAGGATTCTGCAAACTTCGTTAAACTGTTGACAATAATCCAGATAGCACCATGCTTTTTCTGAGTTTGCGTTAATCTGGTAACCAAAATCCATGGAGATCTTGTCCTATTTATGTTCACTTTTTTCCGATGATGGAAAACATCCTAGTCAGTTGGTGTTCTATCTTAGCATGTTGGTATGTCAGGTACTTAGATATGAACGTAACTATATCTTGCTTCGTAGAAACTTGATACATAGAAATTTGCGGAACTATAAGTATCCGAAATTAGACTTCTCTTAGCGTAGGATTTTTTGGAACACCTAATGTAGTGTAGGGTTCTCAACTTTATGCATAAGCTGAGTCATGGTAAGATTAACCGTGCGAATGCATGTGATTTAGCGTGTTACTGTAATCAACCAGAATTTATATTGGAAAATTTCAAGGTGAAATTTCTCTTGTCGTAAAATTTGCAATATAGTGCAAATATGGTCTTCCTGCTCTTCTCTAGACCTAGAGAAAAAAATCAGGTTGTTCTCGATGAAAATACCGATGAATTTGTTTATGAGTTCATGGAAACTCAATTTATTAAGTCTATAATGCTGCTGGAGCATTTATGAGACTAATACAAAATCACGAATCTAGCATGACCGATTCGTGTACGAATAGCAGTCATGGAAATGTTCTGCTCTTTCACTCGTCACTGTTGGCAGCATGATCATGAGTCTGATCTTGAAAAGGTGATTAACACCCTAAAGTTGATTGGACGTGTTTTCAATACGTGGAGGAGAATACCGGTTATGGATGGTGATTTGTTTTAAATCGACGGTAGTCGACACGTAATCTCATGTTACCGTCCTTCTCCTTGAAGGTTCTTCTGGAATATATGGGAAGATTTTGGTATAATCGGTTGGTTATGCGTAAAAGGAACTTCAGTGGTCGTGTCTTAACTGACAGCTAGAAAATTTTAGGAGTCATGGCTAACAAAGCACGTGCTTGGAAAGCATAGATAATTTGTACAGATTTTCCTGATGGAAAACTATGCTGAATGTATTCAAGAGCCTGAACATTACTGTACAAAATATGAATCGTAGCAGGGTGTGCTGCTCGTAGTCCATAATTAGGATTAAATTCAACTCGCATATGTCTGAGGTAATGCGTTAGCAGCTTGGATCTCATCATTAGGCTGAAGGAAAACCTTCGTATACATGGGGATACCAATGGCGTCCTTTATGGTCATGAATATATGAAATATAGGTGCAAGAAAGGAAAGTATCAATGAACAATCGTGACAGATCTCACTGATATGCCGGTGCTGGTACTGAAATTCTTGTGGCCTGATTAATACATGGCACCACAAAATGGATATACCCTTTGGAGGGTACCCTGAATTTCTTAGGGATGTTCCAGAATTGGACGTGAGTCGTGTGTCTTGACTCGTGTCTTGGGAGGTATAAGCATGACACGTGTCTTAACTGGTGTCTTGACATGTGTCTCGAGATGTGAAACAAATAGAACTACAAATATTAGGTTATTATGCCAGAATTGGCGGATCAGTTGGACTACTGATCCTTTGTATTTCTGATCACGTCCGCGGCCGGAGCTTCGGTTTCGATTGCTAGGATAGTTGTTGTCATAGTAGTGGTTACTATCGTCTTGTCTGTCAGTTCCATGACCGTCATTCTCATGACTGTGATTCATGTAACTATTCAGTTGAGTGGCCGGCTGGTACCGGTTCGCACTCATATGACTGAAACGACAACTGAATGACGTGTGACATGTAACTAAGAATTTGGGATAATGATTGATGGAAATCGTCTGGTGGTGAAGCATCTTCTCGTCTGATCGCTTTGATCTAACGCCTTTGTCTTCGTCTTGTAAGATCTCCAGGTTGTGAACAGCATCAGCATCTCGTAGCGTCTCTAAAATCCGCAGCATCAACCCTTAGTAACATCTCTAAGCTATGAGCGGCATCAGCAATTTGTAGAGTATCAGCAAGTGGAATACGCACATGGGATACGGTACATGGAATGCACATGAAACGATCGGTACGGGGTCGATCATCTGACATGATTTTTAAAGGCAAATGATTGGTTAAACGGTTAGAAAGACCATCATGATAACCTGGCAATGCCAGTATATACCTCATTCTGGTTGCATAGAGAAACGCTAACGTGTGGTTAAATGAATTTCAACGATGATTTTACTGAAAGCATGATTAATGAAAACCAACCATGACTATCATGAAAGCATGATTTAAATAAATTCCAACAGTGTCTTGCATGAAAGCATAAACAACAAAAGAGAAGTAAGACGTAATCAATCATGAAGACGAAATCATCATGGAGAAACATGAAACAACTTAACATGAAGGAGTATATAACATAATCAACATGAAACTGAAGTTAACCATGACAGTATGAAAACATACTTGACATAAAAAAACATAGTAACTTATGAGGGGACATGAAAAAAAAATTATGCCAATAAATCATGAGAAACATTTTATGCATGAAAACAATGCGTGAATGTATGATGCAGTTTATAAAAACCTTTATATGCGCGAGGGTAAACGCCTATGGTCACTTTACCCAAAACAAAAGACATGACGAGGGGACGCCTATGGGTCGGTCGCAAAGTTAAAAGTTTCGATAAAAACACATGCGGCTAAATAGGGCCAGTCCTGTACCAACCGTTACTTAGTCATAAACCTTCGACAATGATACATGAAATAAATAAATGAAACTCAGCTGTCAAAACTTAACAGAAAAAAATTTATGTGACCAGTTATGAACTATTGGGGTTCAGTTCTCATTAATCACATTTCACAAGGAACATCGTGCATGAAACAATGACACGTAACTAAGTATGGATGACGGTTGTTCAGTCCATATTAGTAAAAGCGATACTGATGAAAACATCATGGTTAAAACAACAAGCTGCTGAAACATCATGGTTAAAACAACAAGGTGCTGAAAACATAAATACATGGAATAACAAGCTTTGGCTTAGGAAGCTCCTGATGACTATCCACTAGTCACAGGTCAAGTTTTAGAGCCTACAGGTCAAAGCCTAGGCTCTGATACTATAATTGTAAAACCCCACTTTGTTAAGTGGACCGTTACGCGTAATTATGACGTGTCATCAAAGCATGCAAGGTAATATGTAATAAAACATACATGACCATAGGGAAAACCAGAATCAAACATCGGTTCCCAAACATATGCCCAAAACATAATGAAAGAAATGAATGATGAAAGACTAAACAAGCATAAGTATATGAAGGCAAAAGGAGAAGAAGTCTATGGCAGCTTCCACCCTATGCACGTCCTCCAATGCTTGAGTCTGTCCTTAGGTACCTGCCGTTTTGGGACATGGAAAAGAAAGTAACGGCTGAGCATAACGCTCAGTGCACGGGTATACAAGCATGGAATGAATAATATAAGCATGTAAAACATATAGCAGCAGAATTGATTAAGTCCTGGAAAACCTGACGTAACTTAGTAAAACTGGTTTTATAGTTTGAAAAGCCTTATGTTTATCTTATAAAAACTGTTTAACATGTTTACCATTAGCCAATATAGGTCATGAAATGTCAACGTGCATGAATACTTGGAGGGGTGACCTCGTCATGCAATTAGAGGGGCTGCCTCTAATTAATATAAGTTTGGGTAGGAGGGATCAACTCCTTGTGAAGGATGCAAGGCACACACCACATTCACCTGAATAATCTGTAAAAACATGTAACCTAGGATGCACCCATACGCCCCACATGATAATAATAATATGGCCAAAAGCTGAAGGGACGCCACGAGCTATCACTCCGTCGTGGTGAAGTCATAACACTGGTGCCTCCAGTGTTATGGTTATGGTACCTCCATAACTAGGTGAAACTGGTCATGCATGTACATGGCTTAGGCATTTATTTAAACATAAGCAATTTAAAACATATAAAACATATACTGCGAAAACAGTTGGCTGCATACGGGGAATCCTAATAAGGAAGAATGTCCATACTGAAAGGACGGAGAATCCGTACCTTGTGTCTAGTGAACGAAAAAGAAGAACGAAAGGAAGTCCTACTCCGATCTCATTAAGGCTACATAAAAGGGTACATGAATAAGTATACTGTTTACTGAGTACGTAACTGATTATAGTATGTCTTGACTTGTTTTATGTGTTCTAGTCTTGTCTTACTGATTTTAATGTTATACTGTATTTATCATGTGTTTTAAGTCTTCTGATTATGTATTAACTGATATACTTGTATTATTATACTTGTAGTGTAATAATAAGTAACTTTCTAAAAATAGCAGGTTTCCTAAAATAGAAAGTTTCCAAAAGTAGATTACTGCTTATAATAGAATAGTTTCTAAAAATAGAAAGTTTCCAAAAATAGATTACTGCTTAAAATAGAATAGTTTCTAAAAATATAAAGTTTCCAAAAATAGTAAGTTTTCGGGAATAGAAAGTTTCCACATTTAAAAATAAGCTCGATTAATAAGCTAAATAATATAAGCTTTGTTTTAAGACTAAATACGCTAAGTCATGTGATTAATAGTATAGTTTATTAATTATAACATGTAAATTAAATAAACTATATGTTATAGGATTTAATTAAATATAATCATAATTTAATTTAATTACGTGTATGAAAATACTTAGGTTAAAACATGTATTAATATTTATATTAATATAACCTAAGTCATGATAATTAATTAATTTCATGTCATGTTTTTAATAATTAATTAATTACTATAGTCTAATTAAATAACAAAATACTTAGGTTATAATCATGTATTATGAAATATTAATAATAAACCTAAGTCATGTTTTAATTAAATTAATTATAGGACATGTTAAATTAATTTAATTAACTTGTAAATAAATATACTTGTAGAATTAAATAAACTTGTAAAAGGAATCATGAATCGAACCGTGTATTATAATTTTAAACATGACGTGAACCGGACCAGGAATCCCATTAACCGGACCAAATTAATTTAGTAATTCTCGTATAGCTAAGGTTTTAAATAACATAACTTAACTTGACAAGATTAAATCATATTTATTAGATTACATAAAATTAATATCGCTTGATTAATTTAATACTCTAATTAAATTAATTAAACTAGCTTGAAAAATGATAACCAAACATCCCTTTTAAAAGTTCTAAAACTGATATCCGAACAGCCCCCTTAACTGCCCTTACACCGGGAACCAAACACCCCCTTAACTGTTTTTAAACCGAAAACCAAATAGCCCCTAACCTGTTTGGTTTCCCCCGCCAGTTCAACCTACCCCCTGCCGCATATAAAATTCCTACCGGCAGTGGTAGTTTCCCCCTGTTCGAGTCAAAGTCCCACCGAGACCACTAGGGTCTCGATTCCCACTGCCTGACCAACCTGTATGCTGGGGTTTGCCACCGATAGACCAAACCCAGGCACTGGCCTTGCGGCTGGTGGTATTTAATCACCACCGAGACTCCCATGCCTTGTGTGTTATCCCCATTTTAATTACATCCTAATAATCTGTTTTAGTGGGTTCTAGATTAATTACCCATGGAAAAATAAACAAAACGAGATCAAGATGATCTTGTTCGCGTGCTAGGGTTTAGAAAATCAAAACGAAAACCAACCTTGATCTCCTGAATTCAAAAACCACGTTTGTTCTTGTTCTTGGTGATGAAAACCCACGGCAGAAGGAGCCCCAAAGAAAAAGAAAAGTGACGGCATGTTTTATTTTGTTTTAAGGTTTTATGTATGATTACTATGTTGTCCAAAAAAATATAAACTCCCTCCCGTCTATTTTGTTTACACGATTTAACCCCATGGGCCTTGGCTCATTCTTCCTCTTTTCTTTTGTCCAAACCGCCCATTATACATTCTTATATAATTCGCGTCTTAAAATGATACGCGTACTCGTGTTTAAAATGTCGTGAATTTTCCCACGATTACTCTTATATGTGTAAAACGTAAATATTATATACGTAATAATATTCGTTTTAAATATTCGTGTCACGTGATTTAAATGATGTGATTTATTATCTTGCGATTTTACTTATTAAACGTGAATTCATTTCGTAGATTAATAATAATCATAACATACGTAATTACTTACCGTACGTAATTAATATCCATAATTACTCGTCGCGTCTAATTAATATACGCGATAATCATGTTAGATGTTCATGATTATAAGATCGTGATTTATTCATCATAGTTAATAGTTATCGTGTATTAACACGTACGCAATAATTATCGCGTAATAACACGTACGTAATTCTTGTAATTAATATTTGTGAAACGTATTCATGTTATAAAAAGGAAAGTTTTCATCTTGTACGTACGATTATTAGTGTACTGTACATGGTAAAAGCATGCGGGTTTTACATTTCCACTATATCCATAAGCTCCCTTTTTGGCGGATAAAACCTTACAACGTCGCTTACATTATTTTCCGACACTAAGCTAAATGTCGAGACCTAATATTAGCTAGGACCAATCTACATAACGTCGCCCACTTCACTCTTTTACGACACAAGGCTATATGTCGAGTTCTAATCTAAAGGTAGAACCAATCTTCACAACGTTGCCTACTTCACCATTTTCCGACACAAGACTGAATGTCGAGTTCTAATCCAAAGCTAGAACCAATCTTCACGACTCTTCACTTTGAAGCTAAGTGAGAACTTCACACAACACAACTACATATCACTTTATAGTTTAGTGAGAACTCACAAGACACAACCACATCACTTTATAGTTTAGTGAGAACTCACAAGACATAACCACATCACTTTATAGTTTAGTGAGAACTAACGCAACTAATTACAACTCAACTAATCATATCCAAGTACACATATGTAGCTTGCATCTACACAACATAAATCCAAGCACACGCTTGTGCAATGGATGTACACAACTCTAATCCAAGTATTCATAAATAACTTGGATGAACACAACTGTTCAAGTATTCACAAATACATTGGATCTACATAAGACACAAATAAACAAATGATGAACATGACTAGATCTTTAGGAGAAGGTGATCTTCATCAATTCTAAATCTTTAATCACATCACAAGTGTGTGAGTGATCTTCTCTCTGGACAAGGTAAATAAGGAGATCAAGAGGATAATCATGAGTAAACATACTTAACACATTAAGTGATCATTTACAAATGACTAGGATTAGGAAGGAGAAAGAAGGTTGAAGAAGATGTCCAAAAAGGGTTAATGAGAATGCAGATTTGATCCACTATTTATAGGACAAAACATCCAACGGCTATATCTGGTTGCGGTTCCTTATTGGAGCCCGCAGTTCCTTATCGATAAGGAACGGCCATAGGTACTAAGGTACCGCCGACGTAGACTCCGCTCCTTTTTGTCTTTTAGTGAATTTGAAATATTTGAGGCCATTTAAACCTTCAAAGGTATTCTTATGGCATATGGATTATGTCATATTCAAATTTGCATTTTCATTTTAATAAAACATTTTCTTAAAAATAAAGTTTATTAAAATTCTTTTGTAATGTTTGTCAAAAGTGAGTTTTAAGGCTAATCATTTTTATTATCACTAAGCATGATTAAAATATGTTAGTGTAATGATTATTACCTTGATGATAGTGTTTGTTAGATAATTCATTTTATGATTGTGTTTGACAATAAATGTCTTTGTAATTTGTCGTGATCAAAACTAAGAAAGATTAATTAATACTAACAATGTTTTTAGGCATTGCTTTGCATTAACAATCTCCCCTTTTTTTATTACGACAAACTATAAAATCATTTACGTAAAATACAAGTTTATTCGAATTATTAACGAGTTTATCACTATTATTTCTCCCCCTTTGTCGAAGCAAAAAGGTTAGCACAAGTCTTTGAAGAAGAAAAGAACCGGACTTTTGCTAGTAGCTCCCCCTTGGTGCTTACTCCCCCTTGCTTGGGGCACCACGTCAATGAGCTAAGGTGACATTCTACACAAAGGTTAGAAGAAAGAAAAGAAACATCAATATATATATATATATATATATATATATATATATATATATATATATATATATATATATATATATATATATATATATATATATATATATATATATATATATATATATATATATATATATATATATATATATATATATATATATA
Organism: Glebionis coronaria; assembly: GCA_025667525.1. Lineage (NCBI taxonomy): Eukaryota > Viridiplantae > Streptophyta > Magnoliopsida > Asterales > Asteraceae > Glebionis > Glebionis coronaria. The sequence continues at coordinate 562,753 of JANFOE010000788.1, read as the reverse complement.
TATATATATATATATATATATATATATATATATATATATATATATATATATATATATATATATATATATATATATATATATATATATATATATATATATATATATATATATATATATATATATATATATATGCACTACTTACTAACTAACTTGAGAGGGAGAAGGAAAAGAAATCTCAAATTAGAAGCAAGCATTTGCTAAGTATGTCCAAAGAGTGTGTATTGACAACATCATAGTTCAATTGGTGGAATAAAGGAAGAAAAGAAACATCCAAACCAATCAAAGATGATTTAAAATGTCAATGGGTTAAAATTTAGAATTTATGGAATCACCCATAATTAACTTTAAGTTTTAACCATGATCAACTTCTTAACAAATGTGTGAAATATAATTAGAGGGAAAGATAACACACATAACATTCATATTACATAAATATGAAATAACATACAAGATAAATATTCATACACACAATATGAATATTTAAAGCAAAAAATATGGAAAATAGACCACAAAGCATAAGCTACACTAATAGTGATAATCTTCCAAGATTGCTTAAAATTTATCGACTCAAACAACTAAAGTACAAAATGTGCCTTAGTTGGAAAAGAAAGACGACGAAGCATCGTTCGAAGTTTTGTTCATGGGAACGAAAACTTTATGAGGAGGTCGAGTGAGGAGGAATTCAAGAAAATTTAGCTTTTCATGGATATGAGCAAGTTCAATTTGTTGAAAACGACAACAAACATACGAGGAACCATGATGCAAAACAAAGTCGTTAGATGGGGGAGGTCCATCAAGATTAGAGGTTGGTGGGGAGGGAGATAATGGATAAGAGATGTTTTCACACTAGTGAGGTTAGGGAAAGAAGATAGGTCATTGAGTTTAGGAAAGTTGAAAGGTTTAGGTGGTGGTGGAAGAATTTCTTTTTCTACGGTAATTGGATTTATAGAGTAAGTCTCATTCCAATATTGAATCGGAGAGAAAGAGGAATTCTTGGAGGATTTTGGAGAAGAAGAATCATGAGGATTCTTGTTCTTTTTGATCCAAATGGGTTTAACCGAGATTTTCGGTTTCTTTAAAATGTTATAAGAAGAAGCTTTAGGTTGAGAAGTTTGTGACAAAGAAATGTCAATGTTAGAAAAGGAAGAATTAGGCATTGTGAGGGTTGAAGGAAAGAACTCCCAAAAGAGAAGAATTTAAAGAGAATAGACATGGCAAAGATTTGAAATGAAAAAGAAAGGTTTTAGAGAATGTTTAGCCAAATTAGATAAACAAAGAATCTTAACCAAAACAGTGGTCAAAGAAGAAAGACCAAAAATAAGCCAAAATCGGCTTTACTGGGCGCGGTTCTTTAAAGAGGCCCGCGGTTCCATATCGATATAGAACCGCCTAGAGGCTAGAGAACCACGTCCAGTGGACTGCAAAACCAGATTTTCAAAAGTTTTGGAGAAAGATAAGAATTTTTCAAAAAAAATGCAAATCTTGAATTTTTACCTCTTTTAGCACTAGAGTATGATAGGGTTACATAAAGCAAAACATTCACAAAGAATGTCTTGACAAAGGGTGACAAAATATTTAAATAACATTTTGTTCCGATTTTAAGTCAAGTTTTTAGAGGTTGTAATATATTTAGGTTCAATTTTAAATAATTTGAAGTTGTTTAATGTGATCACATAGATTAAAGCACATAAAAGCTAAATCCATAAATCATCCACATGAGAAAATCATGAGGGAAAGGAAATGCAAGAATTAAAAAGACAATTAACTATTACAAAGATAGCTAACAACTAGGTCTTGAGTTCATAGTTATATTTGGCTTGACCTTCTTTTGAAAAAGCAAGTTAATTTGAAAACCATCATTCATCTTCTAGGAGGAGGCATGAAGAACAAGACAAGCAAGAAATCATGCAACCTTCTATGAAGGCCAAGCATCTCCATCCTTAGGTTTTGAATGATGTAGTTATTATAGAGACAACATGGGCAATTTGCACCATGAGCTTCTAAGAACCCAAAGAAGTAAGGATCACATATGAAATGAGGGATAGGAATGCCCAAAATAGGAGCATTGGTGTTAGAAGGTGGAGGAGGTGGTGGAGGCATGGTGTCCAAGGGTGAGATGGGAGAGTTTGGTGGAGTGAAAGGAGAGGTGACCAAAGGCTCAAGTACAAAGGGGATACTTTGTAGAGGTTGAGGTTGAGAAATCCCATCCAAAGGAGGACTAGGGGTGAAAGGTGAAGAAAGCTCATTCATTCTTGATTGAATGAAGAGGAGGTAGAACTATGAGAATGGTTAGTACCATGGGTTGAGTTTGTCTTGCATGGAGCAAGGGGTGGTGAAGGTGAAGATGAAATGAGAATGGGAGAGATATCATTTTTAGGAGTGTGAAAAGATGAAGAACCAATGTTGGGTATCTTGATCTTAATTTTGAGGCTTCTTTTTGAGGAAGAGGTTTTGGAAGAAGTGGATGTTCTAGTGGACACCATGGTTGTGTGTTAAGGTTTAGAGAAGTGTTGAAGGGATGAAGAACACAATCAACATGAGGGGGTTTAAGAAGAGAAGGGAATGATCCAAACTAGTAATGGGTTAAAATCATTTTAGATGAATAATGAAATTAGGTATCCTAGTTTAGGAAAGTGCAGATTTTTTCAAAAAATTTATCAAATTTTTACACAGATTAAGGAAAACAGTGTAAAGCAAAGATTTTGTCAAAACAGGAACAGGCGGTTCCTTACGTAGGAACGCGGTTCCTTATCGCTAAAGAACCGCGGGTTCGATATTGAACCGCGTCTAGTGGTGACAGAAAAGTGCACTTCCAAAAACTTTGGTCAGCCCAGATTTCACACAGGTAAATATCAAGCCAAAGTTAACTATAAGTCAAAATCTAGGAGGCTAACAAACACATAATGAGCACAAAGTTATGTAAATTGAACGAGCGATTACACAGTTAATTAAGGATTAAAATAGTTAGCAATCCAAACAAGTAGCAATAGTTAATACACAAACATAAAAGAAAAGAAAGCAAATGTTCAACACATAACATGTTCAACAACATGTTCTCCTTGAATTAAATCAAAATCTTTATCTTCTTTTCTTGCCAAATCCCTTGATCAAATTCCCCAAGTATTTGAATCCCTTTCTTGACTCCACTCGATGTTCAAAACAACTCACCTCGAGTCCTAAGATTTTTATGGTAGAGACACTCCATGTTGAGGTCTTCCGGTACTTCACTAGTGGAATGGTGAGGAGGATGATCTAAGTCTTCAAGTCTATCCACGAATGAGTTTGTGGATTGACGGGAGTTACTTGAAGAGTCGACATGAGCACTAGTACCTATGTCACCACCATCACTTGGTAAAATATCAAAGTCCTCTTCATCAGACTCTTGTTGATTATGTTTTCTCGAACCTTTATCACTTCTAGGCTTTCTTTCATATACATCTTGAATAGGTAACATCACCCGTTGAACCGGTTGAAAGCGAGAGAAGTCAAGGAAGGGGAAATCATGAACAACCCTTTTAAAGAGGCGAGTAAGAAGCATAGCATAGGGTAGATTTGTTTTGGGTTTGGAAAGAGCATAATTAATTCGTCGAGCGATATAGTATGCCAAATTGTACTTGGTTTCGGTAAAGATGCAAAATAGCATATGCACCATACATGCCGGAATGTGATCCCGGTTCCCACAAAGACAAAATACATTCTCCCTAAGGATCTCGGCCCAACGGACCATTAAATCCTTAAGGTCGCTTGAGAGAACCTCATAACGATTTACAAGTAGTTTATTAGATTGAAGGCTTCTCACAACGTTTCCATCACGCTCTTTGGAAACGATTTCAAGGATAAACTCGAGATCAACTTCATAGTTATCATTTGGAGGTTTATCGTTGGATTCATAGAGAGCATCAAGTCTCCATTTGTCCGTGAAACGACAAGTACCCTCAAATGGCACACCAAGAATTTGACCAAAGGTTTCAAGAGAGTATTGAATGACTTGATCATTCAATAGGAATCTAACGAATATTTTACCATTGCATTCAAAGATAGAATAGGTGCTAAAGAACTCCAAAAGAAATACGGGATATATCACCTCATCTATGTAAAGCAAACAATCAAACCCCGTAGGCTCAAACATAGATTTGATATAGTCATAACCCGTAATTTCTTCATCAACAGTTCTACCTTCATGGAAACAACGTTTTGAAAGAGACGAATAGGAGTTTTGAAGTTGGATAGAAGTAACAATTTGAGAAAGGTTAGGCATATATCGTCTAGTGTATTGATGATCTCTTTGATATTCCGAAGGCATGATTAGTACCTAAATACAACAAACAAAGATATTTCTCCAATCACTCATATGAAAAATTAAAAAATCAAAATTTCAAAAGATGAGAATGTGTTTCATCAATATCTTGACAAACAAAGGATTAATCCTTGTCATTCTCATGTTCACAATGTAACCATTTCACCATTGATCAAAACATATGAACTATGCAAAATCAACAATGAACTAGAACATTGGTTTTTCAAAACCAAGGTTTTTAGGTAAGAATTTAACAATGCCATTACCAACTTGTTCATAGGTTCATATCAATTCCATCAATCAACACAAATATTTAGTCAAAATTCAGATTTGTTCTACAAATGGGTTTTAGTGAAATCTCTATGAATATGAACCTAAGGAATCATAGTAACAATACTATGTCAACTCTTATTCCCAGTAAGGTTCCAATTCTATGTCAATTTTAGAAATCCCCAATTATGAATGTATGAACCCTAGAACAAATTAGATGAAATTGAAAGAAATAACTTACAATTAATTGATCTTGGATGATGGATGAGTGAAACCCACGAATTTGAATCAATTAATTTGAGTGATTGAAGGTTTTTGAAGCTTCAACAATGGTGGGAAAATGGAGGAAAAACGTTTGTTGTGTGTGAAGGAGAGAGAAAGACAAGTTTGAAAAAGTTATTTTAACAAAACTGGCCCTCTGGCAGAAGCTACTGCCCGCGGTTCCTTATCGATAAGGAACCGCGCCTTTGAGCCACCGAGATAAAGAACCTCCTACAGAGGCAGGTTTTTATCAAAGAAAAACGATGAATTTTTGAAAACCAAAAAATTTTAAAATACTTAAAAATATATCTTAAACCTTTTAGGATATCATTGGACCACCACAACACTAGGTAATAATGCCTTGTTGAAGGATTACGAGTTGAATCGAGATAGGAAAAGACCGAAACGAACGAACGACTACTCGTAGCGAAAAGGCAAAGGGAGAGGAGTCAAGAAAAGTGAATCAAGACCAAGGACATTGCTTAAAGGACAAATGACATTCTTAAAATTGATGATGTGAAGAGCTTGTGTCATATATAGTGGTTTAAGACGTGCCTTTCTGGCGATAGTCTAAACGGCTTTGGTAATGAATTAAACTAAGCAATTTTGATGCATAGAATAAGATCATTTTCAAGAGTAGTCTTATTCTATTTCAAAATATGAGCAAAGTAAAGATTCACTTTCTCTCCCACATGATCAAATAATTATTGCTAGAATTAACAATAACAACATCCTTGGAATATTTCAATTCCAAATGTGTAAAATCCACCTACAACTTAATGAAGTAGTTTGGTATCTCAAGGGATTCACTAATCATCCTAGAGATGAGCTTAATTACACAAGTTACACATAATATAGGGCCTACTAACCGTAAGGGTGCAAACCATAGAAATCATGCTTGATACTTTAAGCTTCTACTAACTCACCCTACATCTCTATAGTGAGTCAAGTATTCAAGCAATGAAGGTTTGAGAGGGAAAAAGAAAAGAATCACAAACCACAAATAAATGTCAAGTCAAGGATGCCAAGAACAAGCGTATAGTCAATAATGATCAAACGAATGATCAATAGGGTATGTGGAAGAACGAAAGCGTACCTTGGCCACAAATAGCATTCCAAGCTTTCAAGGAATCGATGCAAAGCGTAACTATGACTAATAGTGACTACTAAGTCTTCAAAGACTAGTATCACTTCTACCCATCTTGATATCATCATACAATGGTGTTGGAAATCAAAGAAGATGAGTCTTCTACAAGTGTAAGTAACTCAATCCACAATCAATAGAATGATTTATCTTCATGAGTACCTACACATAACAAGATGCAAACTAGTAGATACATTTCAAGAGTAAATCTAAAATGCATTAATACTACTAATTTAAGTAAGGCTGAGCATTTGGACCGTTAGACCGGACCGGACCGGACCGGAAAACCGAACCGGACCAGACCGACCCGGACCGGACCGAGCAAATTCGGTCCGGTCCTCGGTCCGTGATTTTGGAACATTTCGGTCTTCGGTCCGGTCCGGTCCGGTTCGGTCTTACCAAAAATTCTTTTATTTTGCATAATTTAGACCGGACCGTACCGAAGACCGGACAAGACCAGACCGACCCGGACCGGACCGGACCATTTCGGTCCGGTCTCAGTCCGGGGTTTTGGACCAATATGGTCCTCGGTCCGGTCCGGTTTTGGTCGGTCCGGTCTGGGTCTGCCGCTCAGCCCTAAATTTAAGTAATATGCAATATTAACATTTTAAAAGGCTTATTTTCAACAAAAAATAGTTTTGACCAAAGAAAAAATTTAGTACAACTTAACTTTCTAATTTGAGGAGACAATGGATCGATCCAAGTTTTAAATTACAATATACTTTAAAGATCTTGTGTCACCATCACTCTGATACCAATTGTAGAAACTAGAAGGGGGGGTTGAATAGTTTCTCATCGGTTTATCTCCTAATTAAAATTCCTTTCAATTAGGTGAGTGCACAAAACTATCTTTTACTTGAAAGCTAGTTGCATAATGATTAGGTTCAATTCTAATGCATTAACAATGTATAGTAAGTGTAGTGATAATGAATGTAAGTAAAGAGTAAGGAAAGAAACAACCTAGTAGGAAGACACCAAGATTTATAGTGGTTCGGCAACAAGGCTCTATCCTCGTTCCTACTCCACTCCTCGAGTACACCTTACTCGAGATTTCCACTATATCCACAAGCTCCCTTCTTGGCAGAGAAAACCTTACAACGTCACTTACATTATTTTCCGACACTAAGCTAAATGTCGAGACCTAATCTTGGCTAGGACCAATCTACACAACGTCGCCCACTTCACTCTTTTACGACACAAGGCTAGATGTTGAGTTCTAATCTAAAGGTAGAACCAATCTTCACAACGTTGCCTACTTCACCATTTTCCGACACAAGGCTAGATGTCGAGTTTTAATCCAAAGCTAGAACCAATCTTCACGACTCTTCACTTTGAAGCTAAGTGAGAACTTCACACAACACAACTACATATCACTTTATAGTTTAGTGAGAACTCACAAGACACAACCACATCACTTTATAGTTTAGTGAGAACTCACAAGACACAACCACATCACTTTATAGTTTAGTGAGAACTAACACAACTAATTACAACTCAACTAATCATATCCAAGTACACACATGTAGCTTGGATCTACACAACATAAATCCAAGCACACACATGTGCAATGGATGTACACAATTCTAATCCAAGTATTCACAAATAACTTGGATGAACACAACTAGTCCAAGTATTCACAAATACATTGGATCTACACAAGACACAAATAAAAAAATGATGAACATGACTAGATCTTTAGGAGAAGGTGATCTTCATCAATGCTACATCTTTAATCACATCACAAGTGTGTGAGTGATCTTCTCTTTGGACAAGGTAAAGAAGGAGATCAAGAGGATAATCATGAGTAAACATACTTAACATATTAAGTGATCATTTACAAATGACTAGGATTAGGAAGGAGAAAGAAGGCTAAAGAAGATGTCTAAAAAGGGTTAATGAGAATGCAGATTTGATCCACTATTTATAGGACAAAACATCCAACGGCTATATCTGGCCGCGGTTCCTTATTGGAGCCCGCGGTTCCTTATCGATAAGGAACCGCCATAGGTACTAAGGTACCGCCGGCGTAGACTTCGCTCCTTTTTGTCTTTTAGTGAATTTGAAATATCTGAGGCTGTTTAAACCTTCAAAGGATATTCTTATGGCATATGGAATATGCCATATTCAAATTTGCATTTTCATTTTAATAAAACATTTTCTTAAAAATAAAGTTTATTAAAATTCTTTTGTAATGTTTGTTAAAAGTGAGTTTTAAGGCTGATCACTTTTATGATCACTAAGCATGATTAAGATATGCTAGTGTAATGATTATTACCTTGATGATAGTGTTTGTTAGATAATTCGTTTTATGATTGTGTTTGACAATAAATGTCTTTGTAATTTATCGTGATCAAAACTAAGAAAGATTAATTAATACTAACAATGTTTTTAGGCATTGCTTTGCATTAAAAGAAACTGTCCATGTCGTTAACACCTGAAAGTTTAAAATTAAAATGATTACAAATGGATACGTGAACTTTAAGTAAGACTTAAAATTTATGTAAAAAAAATAGATTACATACCATTATAAACTTCGTCAAAGACCATGTAAGAATTCCTTGTATACAACATTTGTAGTTGTTTTATATACATTTCCGTCTGTGTCACATACAACAACCTTCAACCTTTTCTTGCTTTTTACTCAAGAGACAGCTATATATAGTTGACCGTGAGTAAAAACTGGACGTGGTAAGTAGAGAACGACATTTAGAAAGTGATTGATACAAGCATTTTGTATGGGTTCAGATTTACTCTCGATATCTTCTCGAATTGATCACGGTTCAAAGTGGAATGATTGTTCTTGGTGACAAATAGAGGGTTTGGTTTATTATCTATTTTAAACTAATAGCAATTAAATGTAAATGTCGATGAGCTACAAGAGAAGTTTAAAGATTAAACTAAAGTAACGAGTTAAAAATAAATGCTTGAAAACTTAAAGACAAGATTACAAAAATACTTGAACACTTAATAAAACTAACACTTGAAAACTTTGTAAAAACGAAAAACTAAATCCATCGGAAAGTTGCCAAATCGGAATCCCTGGTCGGAATATGCTAATCGGAATAAGCTGATCGGAATATGTGGGAAATAGGTCCAATCGGAATATGGAAACAAACACCAATCGGAATATGCTATCGGAAAGGCTAATCGGAATAAGCTGAAAAGGAGGCAATCGGAATAATCAAAAATCCCCAATCGGAATAACACCCAATCGGAATATCCACAAAACCAACTCAATCGGAATGTTTAATAAAATTCCAAATCGGAATGTCACAAAAGGTGCAAATCGGAATGTCATAAAGGCCTACAATCGGAATAATCATAAACCCTTTTCCGATCAATCGATCAGAATAAAGAGGGTAGAGCTGGTCGAAATGTACCAATCGGAAAAGGGTTTTACCCTTTCTGATACCTATTTGATCCGAAAGTTAAACAAGGTGATAAGCTATAGGAATAAGCCAACACCAAAACTAGCACGAATCTAAAGTGAAAAGGACTAAATAAGCACTAATAACAACTTATCCAAACTTAAAATAATCAATCTTATAAATCAAACAATAAAAAGATGAACTTTTTATGAAAACTTTAAAAAAGTAAATAAGTTAAACTTACAAATAAGCGAATAAGCACAAAGATCTTAAAGCTTATTCGTATGAAAACTTAAGTAAGCATAAAAAGATTAACTTTTTAAGTACGAAAACATTGATGAACAACACGGATCATAAGTAATTCGCACCAAAAGTGAACCAAAATCAAAGAAAGGTAGAAAGAGATGAAAGATTAAAAGCTTAAACTTGCACTTGATTAATGAAATCAACAATACAAAAGTTAAATCTTGAAAGATTAAAAGAAAGAAAGATGAAAACTTAGTGAGAGAAAGTTGAGAACTTTCTCTCTCTAAAACTAGAGAAAATGAAAAACTAAAACTAACTAGTCTCCCAATTGTGAAGTGAAGTCCTATTTATAGGCGTTTGCTTGTGGGCTTGTGAATGGGCTTTGTTTTTGGGCTTTGATACAAGAGATTTTCTATGATGAAAAGTTCGTTTTCTCGGAATCCTCTCAAATTGATCTCAGTTTAAAGTGAAAAGATTTGTTCTTGGTGACAAAAAGGAGGTTTAGTTTTCTAATCTACTAAACAAGGAAATGAATAAAGAAAGACTTAAACTTAAAACAATCAACAATTAAAAAGCAACACTTGAATTAAAACTGGAAAATACCCTACTGAAAAAGTACCCTACACGGAATAAATCCTATACGGAAAAACACAATCCTATGCGGAATAATAATGTCCTATGCGGAATAAATGCTCTATTCGGAAAATAAAGGCCTATGCGGAAAATTCAGACTATTCGGAAAAAGATGCTATTCGGAAAGAAAAGTCCTATTCGGAAAGTTAAGGCTATTCGGAAAGAAAAGTCCTATTCGGAAAGTTAAGGCTATTCGGAAAAGTAATCTTTATGCGGAAAGAAAGGCACTATTCGGAATATTGAATTCTTACTCGGAAAAATTACCCTTATGCGGAAAACATGGCTTATGCGGAAAGTTCCTCTATTCGGAAAAACTGTCTTATGCGGAAAAATTGACCCTATTCGGAATGTAATGCTCTATTCGGAAAAACAAGGCCTATGCGGAAAAAGTAAGCTATTCGGAAAAACAAGGCCTATGCGGAAAAAAGTACCCTATGCGGAAAACATGGTTCTATTCGGAAAATATGGACTATTCGGAATAACTTTCTATGCGGAAAAATTAGTCTGTTCGGAATATTTAAAATATTCCGAGTAAGAGAAAATTAACACCCCTATTCGGAATATCCAAAATTCCGAATAAGGCAAACAAAAACTTGTCTATTCGGAAAGTTCCTGGATTGAAGAACAGTACCAGCAGACACGAAACAGGGAACTCGTTTTTTTTATCAAAATCAAACCAAATAATCAAAAAGGTTTTACCAAGTTGACACAAATCATTTAAATACCATAAGTAACAAATCCCACCAATAAAAACACTAAATCAACAACTTTTTAAGATCAAACTTGAACCAAATAAAAATTTATGAACTTGCAATAGAAGATGATGAAGAACAAGATGAATGAAAAGATGGAATTGAAAGATTAATGTAAAAGTAACAAGAGTAATGATTAACACTTACAAGATGAAAGAAAATTAAAAATCACCAAACACCCTAATGGTGTTGGTGATGAACCGATCCTAAGAAACTGGGAGAAAGAAAAAGAAAGCTAACTCCCTAATTGTGTGAAGGAAAAGTCTATTTATAGTCCTAGTGGTTGGTTGGTGAGTGGGCTTTATCCCTTTCTTCTTGTCTTCTCGTCTTTTCAGAAAAGTTGACGTTTTCGATTCTGATTTGGGATTTGTCGTCGATTAAATTCAACTCGTCTTTTAATTTCTTCGTTAAATAGACTTGAGTTTCTTCGACATATGTAAATCTTCCATCTTTGGTCCTTTTCTTTGATAAATCTTCAAATAGGCCCATTGACTTCAAATCTTTTGCATCTCTTGGACAATAAACTTCGTCTTTAGTCTTTTTCCTTGATAAAACCCGTGCAATCCCATGTTTTCTTTAATATTCATCCGGTTAGCTCTGAAAACACAACAAACACAAAAACCACGCATAATTCCAAACAAATGATATTAAATACGTGTTTTGGTCTTGTTTTAGCCAGAATTAAGTGGTAAAAGGATGGGTGTTTACACACCTATCAAATCCCCTACACTTAACCATTGCCATGCCCTCATGCAATGCTTAGTGATAAAGCAATTTTACATTTTTCTCATAATCAATCAACCTTGGCCTTATTTAAATTCTACTAAACAACAATTTAAATACTAAGAGAACTTAAAACTTTAAAATAAACAAAAGGATGGAAATAACTTGTAAAGAAATCAAGGACTTACATTAGGGCTTTGGTGTTGCGAAGATTTATCACCCTCAAGTTTCACGTTCCCCAAACTAAGCTTAAAAACGGGATCATTGTTATTATAAGTTAGCAAATCAAACACTTACACACATGGCTTAATTAAATGCTTAGACTCCCTTATTCCTAGGTGTATCTCTTATATTTTATTTTTGTCTTAGAATGATCATGAAGATGCATTTTTGGACTTATTTCGATAGGTTATTTAGGCTGAAAGCAAAGTAGGACGATTTGATCAATAGTTAGCTAAAGGACAAAATCTCTTAAAACTGCTTCTCGGGATATCAAAAAGTTCATATCTTGGCATAACTTGGTTCACGATTTGAGACCTTTCTCGGGCCGATATTTGGCATGTACTTCATACTTCATATCTTCGAGAGACGTTTTTGAGATAATGGTCTTCTCATCATAATAGAGTTTCTTCACTTGGAGACTTTTGAGGGGTACTCCAACTTTGTTGACCACGACTTCATGATTATTTCTTCAATCTCTAATTGGGATTTTGAGATACAACGATCCGCCTGCTTTTCGGACTTGGATCTATTTATCCTCATACCTTGTTAGGGTATTTTCGGATAGACTTCTCCATGATCTTTATGGGAGTTGATTGCTTTTCGTCGTGAGTCTTGATCCTTCATATTGATTTTAGGAATAATGCTTTTCACATCACTTTGGATCTTCAGCAATAAAATGGAATCCTCATGCCTTGTTAGGGCCTTTTCGGACTCGCCAATCTTCGCGCCCCGCTTCATAAGTTATGCCTTGGCTATGAACTCTTATCATTACCGAGCAACTTTTAAACGATCTTGGGCTAGAAGCTAAGTAACTTTTCAAATCGTACGACCTTACTTATTGCAGATAAATTATTAGCAAGTGATGGGAGAATAGGCAAATAATTACACCAAGTGAGCTTGCGCAAGAATACCGACTTATAATTGACTCTATCATTTCTCGTTCTCCACAATTTAAAATCTCAAGTAATGAGACTCGTGGATACTTAGCCTAATAAACCAATTAAGGTCTATATGGTTAAGGATACTGGCTAGAATAAACTTGGATAAGTCTATTCGGGTTGAGTCAAAATAAACGCAACGGGCCTAATAGATCAAAGACTTCTAAACTAGCTACACCACTTTATTAATATTTTTGACTTAATTGTGGAATATATATTTATGAAAGCAACGATAAAAATTTAAAAATTACAACTAAATGGCCAAAGTTAATAAAAAATTTGAAAAATGTTGAAAAATATGATTTTCCGGTTAAATGAAGGCATTTTCATGGAAAAGTCCACTTAAAACTTCGATAGAAGTCCCCCTACACTTAAGATAAACATTGTCCTCAATGTTTAAGCATGTGGGAAAAGTCTCCCCTACACTTATGACATTGTGCACGTTGGTTAACTCGAGTTAAGGAAGAGACTACTAAAGTGATCAATTTCAAATGTGAGTATGAAGAAAATTGAATCACGATAGTTGAGAGATAGAACCGGATTTCGGATAACACGGGAGCACGGTTCTTCAAAGATTTCCAAGTTTGCAGTTATCCCTGTAATCACATCACCACACAAACACAAACGACCAAAATAGGTCCTCCCCTACACTTAGGGGGTTAAAGGGATAGATACTCGGTCTGCCTCCCGAGGAGCGCTTGTTTTTTATAACCGAGTCACGAGCCTGACTCGACCCAAAATTAGTTCATGGGGAACGTGGTGAGGGATGGAATCACCTCCTGAGAGGTGTCCTCACCAAAGTACAACTTCACTCGTTGGCCATTCACCTTAAAATTAGGTCCATTAGGTTGAGCGAGCTCGAGAGTACCATATGGAAAAATTTGGGCAATGGTGAATGGGCCGGACCAACGAGATTTTAGCTTGCCCGAAAAGATTTTCAACCAAGAGTTAAAGAGTAAAACTTTGTCTCCAACTTTGAACTCTCGGTTTTTAATCTTAGAGTCGTGAATGAACTTAGTCTTCTCCTTATAGATCAAAGAATTTTCATAAGCCTCATTACGGAGTTCATTCAGCTCATTGAGTTGGATCTTACGTAGGTCACCGGCTTTGTTGATATCAAAATTAGCCCACTTCAAGGCCCAGTAAGCCTTGTGCTCCAACTCAATGGGGAGGTGGCACGCTTTCCCGTACACGAGACGATAAGGCGTACAACCGATCGGAGTCTTGTAAGCGGTACGAAAAGCCCACAAAGCATCATCAAGTTTATCAGCCCATGCGGCACGATGCTCTCCCACGGTTCTTTCCAGAATTCGCTTCAGTCCTCGGTTGGATATTTCAGCCTGGCCATTAGTTTGTGGGTGGTAGGCTGTGGAAAGACGATGGTTTACACCGTACTTAGCCATGACTCTTGCGAATTGGTCATTGCAGAAATGAGTCCCACGATCACTAATAATGGCACGAGGCACACCGAATCTAGCGAAAAGAGCTTTCAAAAAGTTACAAACCACCCTTGCGTCATTAGTAGGTAAAGCTTTGGCTTCAACCCACTTTGAAACGTAGTCAACGGCTACAAGGATGTATTTTTTTCCTTTAGAAGAAGGGAATGGCCCCATAAAGTCGATACCCCAAACATCAAAAATTTCACACTCTTGAATGAAATTCTGAGGCATCTCGTCTTTATGTGTGATCTTACCTTGTTTCTGGTAAGCATCACATTTTTTAACCATATTGTGAGCATCACGATATATGGAGGGCCAATAAAATCCCGAATCAAACACTTTTTTGGCGGTGTAGTTGGGACCAAAGTGACCACCGGTGGGTCCTTTGTGGCAAGCATCAAGGATTTCAGACGCTGCCGGTCCATCAACACATCGGCGAATAATCAGGTCGGCACATTGTTTGAATAGGTAAGGGTCGTCCCAAAAGTAAGTCTTAATGTCGGTGAAGAACTTCTTCTTTTGTTGAGACGTCAACCCTTCCTTGAGAATTCCACCCGCCAAATAGTTTGCAAAGTCCGCAAACCACGGGGTTTCATTCGACTTCGAGTTTATAGACATTAAGGTCTCCAAGGGAAAAGAATCATTGATTGCTTTGTTCGGATGATCCCCTTGGTATGGATCCTTAAGTCTGCTGAGATGGTCCGCGGCTAGGTTTTCTGCTCCTTTCTTATCACGAATTTCGATTTTAAAATCCTGGAGCAGCAAAACCCAGCGAAGAAGTCTTGGTTTGGAATCTTGCTTTGTCAACAAGTACTTCAGCGCGGAATGATCGGTATACACGATGGTGGTGGAAAGGACAAGATAGGGGCGGAATTTTTCAAAAGCATAGACAACAGCTAAAAGCTCTTTTTCGGTTGTCGTATAATGCAATTGTGCCCCAGTCATTGTCTTGCTAGCGTAATGGATCGGTTGGAAGTGTTTATTCACTCTTTGTCCAAGAACCGCTCCAATAGCAAAATCACTAGCATCGCACATCAACTCAAAGGGCAGCTCCCAAATAGGGGTAACCAAGACGGGTGCCTTAGTTAGCTTATCCTTAAGCGAGTTGAAGGCTTCAAGGCACTCTTTGGAGAAGATAAAAGGAGTATCTTTTTCCAAGAGGTGGGTCATTGGGCGAGCGATTTGAGAAAAATCTTTGATGAATCGACGGTAGAAGCCCGCATGACCCAGGAAACTTCTCACACCCTTCACGGTTGAAGGTGGAGGCAACTTTGCGATAACATCGACTTTAGCACGGTCTACTTCAAGACCGGCTTTCGAGATCTTATGTCCAAGCACGACGCCTTCTTTTACCATAAAATGGCATTTTTCCCAATTCAGAACTAGGCGAGTGTCTTCGCACCGCTTAAGCATACGTTCCAAATTGGCAAGGCAAGAAGAGAATGAATGCCCGAAGACCGAGAAATCATCCATGAAGACTTCCATGGTTTGTTCAACCATGTCATGGAAGATAGCTAACATACACCTTTGGAAAGTCCCGGGCGCATTACATAAGCCAAAAGGCATTCTTTTGTAAGCAAAAGTGCCATAGGGACAAGTGAATGTAGTCTTCTCTTGATCTTGGGGATCGATGGGTATTTGAAAATAACCCGAGAAACCATCAAGAAAGCAGTAATATTCATTTTCTGCTAATCGTTCAAGCATTTGGTCCATAAAAGGTAGAGGGAAATGATCCTTTCTCGTGGCATCATTGAGTTTGCGGTAGTCTATACAAACTCTCCACCCAGTAACGAGACGAGTGAGAATCAACTCGTTGTGTTCATTGGGAACAACGGTTATTCCGCCCTTCTTGGGCACACAATGGATTGGACTAACCCATGGTGAATCCGATATAGGGTAAATCATACCCGCATCAAGAAGTTTGAGAACCTCTGTTTTGATGACCTCATGGATTTTTGGATTCACCCTTCGTTGGCTTTGAATTGTGGGCTTAAAGTCGTCCTCCATGAGAATTTTGTGTGTGCAGAAGTGAGGATCAATTCCACGAATATCCGAAATCTTCCAAGCAATAGCCTTCTTATGATCTTTCAACACAGCGACAAGTCGGGCTTTCTCTTCATCCTTCAAATCCTTAGCAATGATGACTGGCGACTTCTTCTCTTCTTCGAGGAATACATACTCAAGATGGGGCGGCAACTCCTTAAGTTCTAGATCCGGAGGATTGTCGACGGGAGGCGTATTCGAAGTCGGAGTCTCGATAGCAATAACAGTGGGAGATGGAGGGGAAGGATTGTCTTCTTTGAGGAGGTTAGCAATGAAACTGAGATCTTCATCCCAACTGGCAGTAGAATCGTCATTGTCTTGCTTCACATCTCCCAAGGTGGCTTCCAAATCTTGCCAAAGGAAATCACTTTCTCCAAATAGAGATAGTGATGAGTCGATAGAGGAAACGGTCTCAACATTGGGAAGAGAGGTAGGAATATTTTTACAAGCATCCTTGAAGCGTTCTTCACAAGCCTCATCAAGAACGTCAATACAATTAACATTCTCGTAAGAATAAGGCTGTTTAGAAAGCTTTCCCATGTTGAAGACTACTTTATTGTCACCCACTCTCATGATAAGCTCACCGGCTTCAACATCGATGAGAGTGCGACCGGTCCTCAAGAATGGACGACCAACAATGAGTGGCACACGGGGGTCCATCTCGTAGTCGACGACAACAAAATCAGCAGGGAAGGTGAATTTGTCGACTCCTACAATGATGTCTTCGGCTATCCCCACTGGATAAGCAACCGTACGGTTGGCCAATTCCAAAGTCATTTTGGTGGGGACAAGCTCTGAGAGAGATAACTGCTTCCAAACACTTAGAGGCATGAGATTAATACTGGCACCTAGATCGGCTAGGGCCATGCAATTATCTACTCCCGGGAAATTGCAAGGGATAAGAAAACGACCCGGATCACCAAGCTTGGTTGGCAATTTCCTTAAGAGCACTGCAGAGCAGTTTTCATTAAGTTGGGTGTTGGCAATATCGAGGAGCTTTTCCTTGTCGCTCAGAAGATCTTTAAACATTTTGGCATATTTAGGCATGTGAGCGAGAGCCTCAGCGAAGGAGATATTGAAATTTAATTGTTTGAACATTTTAAGGAAGTTCGAAACCTGAATATCATCCTTGCTTTTTAGCTTCTCTTTCCTCAACCTAGATGGATAAGGTATATTGGAAGAAGAGGAAGGCTTTGGGAGAATAGGATCACTCACAACCACGGGTGGAGGAGGGGTAGAAGGAAGAGGTGGAGAAATTTGGGAAAGAGAAGGAGGAGGAATAGGAGCAGGTGACTCGTTCTCCGTAGTCACAACCACCGGTGGAGGTATAGGAAGCTCGGGTTCCTTGGTACCTTTACCACTTCGAGTGGTGATTGCTTTCATCTCCCCTCTTGGGTTCGCAACGGTGTTACTCGGAAGAGTACCCGAAGAAGAGGGTTGACTACCTTGGAAGAAACTAGCCATCATGTTCCTCAAGTCATTCGTCTGACTATCCAACGTGTTTCGCATGTCGGCTCTTAAATCATTTCCTTGCTTTACCAAGTCTGCCTTCAAGTTGAGCACCTCTCTCTGTAGATTTCCCACTATCGCATCATTAGTCCTCATATAAGTTTCTACTTCTTGGTGAAGAGCGGTAGGTTGGTTGGGAGGGGCATTGTATGCGGGTGGTTGGTAAGCAGGTTGCTGGTAGACTTGGTTGTTACGTTGAGGTGGTTGTTGCTGCTTGTGAGGAGGTATGTATGGTTGTCGAGGTTGTTGTTGTTGTTGAGGAGAGCGATTGAGATTTTTTTGTTGGTTGGGGTTGGTAGGAGGGAAACCAGGTGGTGAAAGGTAGTTGTTGCTGCGGTAGCTAAGCAAATTACGGTCACCTTGAGGTCTAGCTTGATAAGCAGGTTGTTGATAGGTGCCATATGCCGCATTCACATTCTCAGCAGGGTAATCTTGGGTGGCGGTACAAGTGGTGTAAGAATGAGGACCACCGCATATCTCACAAGGTTGGCTGACAGCGTTCACTTGAGCGTTTTTGGCGTTGTTGCTATTGTTGTTGCTGACGGTGTGGGTGACAAGCGATTCAAGAAGCACAGTGATTTTGTCCAATCGCTTGTCGCTGTCATTAGTGCTAGCACTAGCGACATTGGTCCGAACACTCTTGGTTTGCACACGAGATTTATTCTCAATGATGTCCCAAGAAGCATTGGAAGTCTTAGCCAATAGATTACCCCCCGAGGCACTGTTCAGTGAATCTTGGTCACTCATGCTTAAACCATTGTAAAAAGTATTAATTTGATGTACTTTGGTAAAACAATGTTGTGGGCATTTCCTTAAAAGATCTTTAAAACGATCCCAAGATTCACTGAATGACTCATCGTACTTTTGTTCAAAATTTATGATCTCATTCCGCAAAGCGGTGGTACGAGAGGGTGGAAAAAAGTAGTTGATAAACTTTGTTTCCAAATCCGTCCACGAGAGAATACTCTGTGGCGGTTCCTTAGCAAGCCAATGCCGGGCTTGTCCCTCTAAAGAAAAGGGAAAAAGTTGTAACCTTATAACCTCTTGTGGAACACCATTGAACTTGACCGTGTTGGTGAGTTGTAGAAATCTCTTGATGTGGTCGTGTGGATCATCAATGGTGCATCCCAAGAATGGTTGAGCGGAGACCATCTGGATAAAGCCTGACTTGAGCTCGAAATTGTTGGCGGCAATTGGTGGTATAACAATTGGATCAGTGTTGCCATCTACATGAGCTTGCAATAATTCAATCATCGGGCGATTATCCGGAAGGTGCTCATTGTTGTTGTTATTGTTCATGTTGTTGTTGTTATTATTGTTTGGAGGTGGTACACCGGCCATGTCTAAGTGATCGAGAGGCTCGGGCTCTTGATATGACGTGGATCGAGTGCGTATACACCTGCAAAAAGAACGAACAAAGAAAAACAAAGCAAAAAAAAAAAATTTGGTTTTTATGTTTTTAACTTTTTAGGATTTTTGAAAATTTTATATTTTTTAGTGTTTTTGAAAGTTTTTATGAAAAAGTAACGTTCACGGGGAACGGATCCCAAAATCCAAGTTCTCACAAAAAACTTTTGATCTTAACGAGAAGAGCCGGCAGCGGCGCCATTTGATACAAGAGATTTTCTATGATGAAAAGTTCGTTTTCTCGGAATCCTCTCGAATTGATCTCAGTTTAAAGTGAAAAGATTTGTTCTTGGTGACAAAAAGGAGGTTTAGTTTTCTAATTTACTAAACAGGGAAATCAATAAAGAAAGACTTAAACTTGAAACAATCAACAATTAAAAAGCAACACTTGAATTAAAACTGGAAAATACCCTACTGAAAAAGTACCCTACATGGAATAAATCCTATACGGAAAAACACAATCCTATGCGGAATAATAATGTCCTATGCGGAATAAATGCTCTATTCGGAAAATAAAGGCCTATGCGGAAAATTCAGACTATTCGGAAAAAGATGCTATTCGGAAAGAAAAGTCCTATTCGGAAAGTTAAGGCTATTCGGAAAGAAAACTCCTATTCGGAAAGTTAAGGCTATTCGGAAAAGTAATCTTTATGCGGAAAGAAAGGCACTATTCGGAATATTGAATTCTTACTCGGAAAAATTACCCTTATGCGGAAAACATGGCTTATGCGGAAAGTTCCTCTATTCAGAAAAACTGTCTTATGCGGAAAAATTGACCCTATTCGGAATGTAATGCTCTATTCGGAAAAACAAGGCCTATGCGGAAAAAGTAAGCTATTCGGAAAAACAAGGCCTATGCGGAAAAAAGTACCCTATGCGGAAAACATGGTTCTATTCGGAAAATATGGACTATTCGGAATAACTTTCTATGCCGAAAAATTAGTCTGTTCGGAATATTTAAAATATTCCGAGTAAGAGAAAATTAACATCCCTATTCGGAATATCCAAAATTCCGAATAAGGCAAACAAAAACTTGTCTATTCGGAAAGTTCCTGGATTGAAGAACAGTACCAGCAGACACGAAACAGGGAACTCGTTTTTTATCAAAATCAAACCAAATAATCAAATAGGTTTTACCAAGTTGAACACAAATCATTTAAATACCATAAGTAACAAATCCCACCAATAAAAACACTAAATCAACAACTTTTTAAGATTAAACTTGAACCAAATAAAAATTTATGAACTTGCAATAGAATATGATGAAGAACAAGATGAATGAAAAGATGGAATTGAAAGATTAATGTAAAAGTAACAAGAGTAATGATTAACACTTACAAGATGAAAGAAAATTAAAAATCACCAAACACCCTAATGGTGTTGGTGATGAACCGATCCTAAGAAACTGGGAGAAAGAAAAAGAAAGCTAACTCCCTAATTGTGTGAAGGAAAAGTCTATTTATAGTCCTAGTGGTTGGTTGGTGAGTGGGCTTTATCCCTTTCTTCTTGTCTTCTCGTCTTTTCAGAAAAGTTGACGTTTTCGATTCTGATTCGGGATTTGTCGTCGATTAAATTCAACTCGTCTTTTAATTTCTTCGTTAAATAGACTTGAGTTTCTTCGACATATGTAAATCTTCCATCTTTGGTCCTTTTCTTCGATAAATCTTCAAATAGTCCCATTGACTTCAAATCTTTTGCATCTCTTGGACAATAAACTTCGTCTTTAGTCTTTTTCCTTGATAAAACCCGTGCAATCCCATGTTTTCTTTAATATTCATCCGGTTAGCTCTGAAAACACAACAAACACAAAAACCACGCATAATTCCAAACAAATGATATTAAATACGTGTTTTAGTCTTGTTTTAGCCAGAATTAAGTGGTAAAAGGATGGGTGTTTACACACCTATCAGGCTTCTTTTCTTCTTTCTTCTTTAGTCTTTACGTTTCTTTAAATAAACGTTTCCGACTTCGGATTTTGAGAAGTGTCGGTGAATAATTCCAACTCGTCTTATAATCTTTTGTTTAATAGACTTGAGTTCTTCGACATATATGAATCTTCCATCTTTGGCCCTTTTCTTCGATAAATCTTCAAATAGGCACAATGACTTCAAATCTTTTGCATCTCTTGGACAATAGACTTCGTCTTGAGCCTTTTTCTTCGATAAAACCCGTGCAATCCCATGTTTTCTTCAATATTCACCTGGTTGACTCTGAAAACACAATAAACACAAAAACCACGCATAATTCCAAACAAATGATATTAAATACGTGTTTTGGTCTCGTTTTAGCCAGAAATAAGTGGTAAAAGGATGGGTGTTTTCACACCTATCAAATCCCCTACACTTAACCATTGCCATGCCCTCATGCAATGCTTAGTGATAAAGCAAATTTACACTTTTCTCATAATCAATCAACCTTGGCCTTATTAACATACTACAAAACAGAAATTAAAGTACTAAGAGAAATTAAAACTTTAAAGGAACAAAAGGATAGAAAACCATTTTCACTCGAAAATAGCAACATGGAAATAACTTGCAAAGAGATCAAGGACTTACATTAGGGCTTTGGTGCTGCGAAGATTTATCACCCTCAAGTTTCACGTTCCCCAAACTAAGCTTAAAAACGAGATCATTGTTATTATAAGTTAGCATATCAAACACTTACACACATGGCTTAATTAAATGCTTAAACTCCCTTATTCCTAGGTGTATCTCTTATATTTTATTTTTGTCTTAGAATGATCATGAAGATGCATTTTTGGACTTATTTCGATAGTTTATTTAGGCTGAAAGCAAAGTAGGACGATTTAATCAATAGTTAGCTAAAGGACAAAATCTCTTAAAACTGCTTCTCGGGATATCAAAAAGTTCATATCTTGGCATAACTCGGTTCACGATTTGAGACCTTTTTCGGGCCGATATTTGGCAGGTACTTCATACTTCATATCTTGAGAGACGTTCTTGAGATAATGGTCTTCTCTTCGTTAATAGAGTTTCTTCTCTTGGAGACTTTTGAGGGGTACTCCAACTTTGTTGACCACGACTTCATGATTATTTCTTCAATCTCTAATTGGGATTTTGAGATACAACGATCCGCCTGCTTTTCGGACTTGGATCTATTTATCCTCATACCTTGTTAGGGTCTTTTCGGATAGACTTCTCCATGATCTTTATGTGAGTTGATTGCTTTTCGTCGTGAGTCTTGATCCTTCATATTGATTTTTAGAATAATGCTTTTCACATCACTTTGGATCTTTAGCAATAAGATTGAATCCTCATGCCTTGTTAGGGCCTTTTCGGACTCGCCAATCTTCGCGCCCCGCTTCATAAGTTATGCCTTGGCTATGAACTCTTATCATTACCGAGCAACTTTTAAACGATCTTGGGCTAGAAGCTAAGTAACTTTTCAAATCGTACGACCTTACTTATTGCAGATAATATATTAGCAAGTGATGGGAGAATAGGCAGATAATTATACCAAGTGAGCTTGTGCAAGAATACCGACTTATAATTGACTCTATCATTTCTCGTTCTCCACAATTTAATATCTCAAGTAATAAGACTCGTGGATGCTTAGCCTAATAAACCAATTAAGGTCTATATGGTTAAGGATACTAGCTAGAATAAACTTGGACAAGTCTATTCGGGTTGAGTCAAAATAATCGCAACGGGCCTAATATGTCAAAGACTTCAAAACTAGCTACACCACTTTATTAATATTTTTGACTTTATTGCGGGATATGTACATATGAAAGCAACGATAAAAATTTAAAAATTACGACTAAATGGCCAAAGTTAATAAAAAAATTTGAAAAATGTTGAAAAAGATGAT
Organism: Glebionis coronaria; assembly: GCA_025667525.1. Classification (NCBI taxonomy): domain Eukaryota; kingdom Viridiplantae; phylum Streptophyta; class Magnoliopsida; order Asterales; family Asteraceae; genus Glebionis; species Glebionis coronaria. The sequence continues at coordinate 539,670 of JANFOE010000788.1, read as the reverse complement.
TTTCTGGTTAAATGAAGGTATATTCATGGAAAAGTCCACTTAAAACTTCGATAGAAGTCTCCCCTACACTTAAGATAAATATTGTCCTCAATGTTTAAGCATGTGGGAAAAGTTTCCCCTACACTTATGACATTGTGCACGTTGGTTAAATCAAGCTAAGGAAGAGACGACTAACGTGATCAATTTCAAATGTGAGTATGAAGAAAATTGAATCACAATAGTTGAGAGATAGAACCGGATTTCGGATAACACGGGAGCACGGTTCTTCAAAGGTTCCAAAAGTGCAGTCATCCCTGTAATCACATCACCACAAAAACACAAAGAACCTATAGAGGTCCCCCTACACTTAGGAGGTTAAACGGAAAAGGATAGATACTCGGGTTGCCTCCCGAGGAGCGCTTGTTTTTTATAATCGAGTCACGAGCCTGACTCGACCCAAAATTAGTTCATGGGGAACGTGGTGAGGGATGGAATCATCTCACGAGAGGTGTCCTCACCAAAGTACAACTTCACTCGTTGGCCATTCACCTTAAAATTAGGTCCATTAGGTTGAGCGAGCTCGAGAGTACCATATGGAAAAATTTGGGCAATGGTGAATGGGCCGGACCAACGAGATTTTAGCTTGCCCGAAAAGATTTTCAACCAAGAGTTAAAGAGTAAAACTTTGTCTCCAACTTTGAACTCTCGGTTTTTAATCTTAGAGTCGTGAATGAACTTAGTCTTCTCCTTATAGATCAAAGAATTTTCATAAGCCTCATTACGGAGTTCATTCAGCTCATTGAGTTGGATCTTGCGTAGGTCACCGGCTTTGTTGATATCAAAATTAGCCCACTTCAAGGCCCAGTAAGCCTTGTGCTCCAACTCAATGGGGAGGTGGCACGCTTTCCCGTACACGAGACGATGTGGTGTACAACCAATCGGAGTCTTGTATGCGGTACGGAAAGCCCACAAAGCATCATCAAGTTTATCAGCCCATGAGGCACGATGCCCTCCCACGGTTCTTTCAAGAATTCGCTTTAATCCTCGGTTGGATATTTCAGCCTGGCCATTAGTTTGTGGGTGGTAGGCGGTGGAAAGACGATGATTTACACCATACTTAGCCATGACTCTTGCAAATTGGTCATTGCAAAAATGAGTCCCGCGATCACTACTAATGGCACGAGGCACACCGAATCTAGCGAATAGCGATTTCAAAAAGTTACAAACCACCCTTGCGTCATTAGTAGGTAAAGCTTTGGCTTCAACCCACTTTGAAACGTAGTCAACGGCTACAAGGATGTATTTGTTTCCTTTAGAGGAAGGGAATGGCCCCAAAAAGTCGATACCCCAAACATCAAAGATTTCACATTCTTGTATGAAATTTTGAGGCATCTCATCTTTATGTGTGATCTTGCCTTGTTTTTGGCAAGCATCACATCGTTTAACCATCTCGTGAGCATCACGGTAAATGGTGGGCCAATAAAATCCCGAGTCAAACACTTTTTTGGCTGTGTAGTTGGGACCAAAGTGACCACCGGTGGGTCCTTTGTGGCAAGCGTCAAGGATTTCTAAAGCTGCCGGTCCATCAACACATCGGCGAATAATCAAATCAGCACATTGTTTGAATAGATACGGGTCATCCCAAAAGTAAGTCTTAATGTCTTTGAAGAACTTCTTCTTTTGTTGGGATGTTAACCCATCGACAAGAATTCCACCCGCCAAGTAGTTTGCAATATCCGCAAACCACGGGGTTTCATCAGAAGTCGAGTTGATAGACATTAAGGTCTCCAGGGGAAAAGAATCATTGATCTCTTTGTTCGGATGTTCCCCTTGGTAAGGATCCTCAAGTCTACTGAGATGATCCGCGGCTAGGTTTTCAGCTCCTTTCTTATCGCGAATTTCGATTTTAAATTCTTGGAGTAGCAAAACCCAGCGGAGAAGTCTTGGTTTGGAATCTTGTTTAGTTAACAAGTACTTCAACGCGGAATGATCGGTATAAACGATTGTGGTGGAAAGGACAAGATAGGGGCGGAACTTTTCAAAGGCATAGACAATAGCTAAAAGCTCTTTTTCGGTTGTCGTGTAATGCAATTGAGCCCCCGTCATTGTCTTGCTAGCATAGTGGATCGGTTGGAAGTGTCTGTTCACTCTTTGGCCCAAAACCGCTCCAATAGCATAGTTGCTAGCATCGCACATCAACTCAAAGGGAAGCTCCCAATTAGGGGTAACCAAGACAGGTGCCTTAGTAAGCTTATCCTTAAGCAAGTTGAAGGCTTCAATACACTCTTTGGAAAAGATAAAAGGAGTATCTTTCTCCAAGAGGTGGGCCATCGGGCAAGCGATTTTAGAAAAATCTAGATGAATCGACGGTAGAAGCCCGCATGACCAAGGAAACATCTCACACCCTTCACGGTTGAAGGTGGAGGCAACTTAGAAATAACATCGACTTTAGCACGGTCCACTTCAAGACCGGCTTTGGAGATCTTGTGTCCTAGCACGATGCCCTCTTTTACCATGAAATGGCATTTTTCCCAATTAAGAACAAGGCGAGTGTCTTCACACCGCTTAAGCATACGTTCTAAATTGGCAAGGCAAGCAGAGAAATAATCGCCATAAACCGAGAAATCATCCATGAATACTTCCATAGTGTCTTCCACCATGTCATGGAAGATAGCCATCATACACCTTTGGAACGTCCCAAGAGCATTGCATAAACCAAAAGGCATGCGTTTGTAGGCAAATGTTCCGTAGGGACAAGTGAATGTGGTCTTTTCTTGGTCTTTGGGATCGATGGGAATTTGAAAATACCCGGAGAAACCGTCTAAAAAGCAGTAATAGTCATTACCCGCAAGACGCTCGAGCATTTGATCCATGAAAGGAAGAGGAAGGTGATCTTTTCTCGTGGCATCATTGAGCTTGCGATAATCAATACAAACTCTCCACCCAGTAACGAGACGAGTGGGAAGCAACTCGTTGTGTTCATTGGGAACAACGGTTATTCCGCCCTTCTTGGGCACACAATGGACGGGACTTACCCACGGCGAATCTGAAATAGGGTAAATCAAGCCGGCATCAAGAAGTTTGATAACCTCTTGTTTGATGACGTCATGAATGCGAGGATTAACCCTTCTGTGGCTCTGGATTACGGGTTTAAAGTCATCTTCCATGAGAATCTTGTGAGTACAAAAGTTCGGATCAATTCCGCGGATATCGGAAATTTTCCAAGCAATTGCTTTCTTATGATCTTTAAGCACGGCGATGAGGCGAGATTTCTCTTCTTCGTTCAAGTCCTTAGCAATGATGACAGGCGACTTCTTCTGATCTTCAAGGAACACGTACTCGAGATGGGGCGGCAACTCCTTAAGTTCCAAATCCGGAGGATTTTCGATGGGAGGCGTATTCAAAGTCGGAGCATCGATGGCAATAGCTTTGGGAGATGGCAGAGAAAGATGGTCCTCTTTGAGAAGGTTCTCAATGAGACGCATATCTTCATCCCAATCGGTGGAAGAATCGTCATTTGCTAAGTTCACATCTCCCATGGTGGCTTCCAAATCTTTCCAAAGGAAATCACTTTCTCCAAATAGAGATAGTGATGAATCAATAGAGGAAACGGTCTCAACATTGGGAGGAGAGGTAGGAATACTTTTACAAGCATCTTTGAAGTGTTCTTCACAAGCCTCATCAAGAACGTCAATACAATTAACACTCTCGTATGAATAAGGCTGTTTAGAAAGCTTTCCCATGTTGAAGACGATTTTATCGTCACCCACTCTCATGATAAGCTCACCGGCTTCAACATCGATGAGAGTGCGACCGGTCCTCAAGAATGGACGACCAACGATCAATGGCACACGAGGGTCCATGTCGTAGTCAACGACAACGAAATCAGCAGGAAAAGTGAATTTGTCGACTCCTACAAAGACGTCTTCGGCTATCCCCACTGGATAAGCAAATGTACGGTTAGCTAATTCCAAAGTCATTTTGGTGGGGACTAGCTCAGGGAGAGATAATTGCTTCCAAACGCTTAGAGGCATTAGATTGATACTGGCACCTAGATCGGCTAGGGCCATGCAATTCTCTACTCCCGGGAAGTTGCAAGGGATTAAGAAACGACCCGGATCACCAAGCTTGGTTGGCAATTTCCTTAAGAGCACTGCAGAGCAATTCTCATTAAGTTGGGTGTTAGCAATATCAAGAAGCTTCTCCTTGTCGCTAAGATCATCTTTGAACATTTTTGCGTATTTAGGCATGTGAGCGAGAGCCTCAGCGAAGGAGATGTTAAAATTCAATTGTTTAAACATTTTAAGAAAGTTCGAAACTTGAATATCGTCCTTGCTTTTGAGCTTCTTTTTCCTCAACCTTGAGGGATAAGGTATATCGGAAGAAGAGGAAGGCTTTGGGAGAATAGGATCACTCACATCCTTAGGTGGAGGAGGGGTAGAAGTAAGAGGTGGAGAAATTGGGGAAATATGAGGATGAGGAATAGGAGTAGGTGACTCGTTCTCCTTAGTCACAATCACCGGTGGAGGTATATGAAGCTCGGGTTCCTTGGTACCTTTGCCACTGCGAGTGGTGACTACTTTCATCTCCCCTCTTGGATTCGCAACGGTGTTACTCGGAAGAGTACCCGAAGAAGAGGATTGATTACCTTGGAAGAAACCAGCCATCATGTTGCGTAAGTCAGTCGTTTGACTTGCCAAAGTGTTTCTCATATCAGCTCTCAGATCGTTTCCTTATTTCACCATGTCTGCTTTCAAGTTGAGCACTTCCCGCTGAAGATTTTCCACAATCACATCATTGGTCCGCATGTAGGTTTCAACATCTTGGTGCAATGCGGTGGGTTGGTTGGGAGGAGGAGCATTGTAGGCGGGTGGTTGATAAGCAGGTTGTTGGTAAACTTGGTTGTTTCTTTGAGGTGGATATGGTTGTTTGTGAGGTGGTATGTATGGTGCACGAGGTTGTTGTTGTTGTTGAGGAGGGCGATTGAGGTTTTGTTGTTGGTTTGGGTTGTTAGGAGGAAAACCGGGTGGTGAGAGATAGTTGTTTAAGCGGTAGCTAAGCAAGTTGCGGTCACCTTGAGGACGAGCTTGATAAGCGGCCGGAGGTAAGGTACCGTATGCTGCATTCACATTCTCAGAAGGGTAGTCTTGGGTAGTGGTACAAGTGGTGTAAGAGTGAGGACCCCCGCATATTTCACATGGTTGGCTAACAGCATTGACTTGAGCGTTTTTAGCATTGATGCTGTTGGTGTTGCTAGCGGTTTGGGTAGCAAGCGATTCAAGAAGCGCGGTGATTTTGTCAAGTCGTTTGTCGCTGTCACTAGTACTAGCACTAGCGGCATTGGTCCGAACACTCTTGGTTTGCACACGAGACTTATTCTCAATGATATCCCAAGCGGCATTAGAAGTCTTAACCAAAATATTACCCCCCGAGGCACTGTTTAGTGAATCTTGGTCATTCATGCTTAAACCATTATAAAAAGTATTAATTTGGTGCACTTTGGTAAAACCATGTTGTGGGCACTTTCTTAAAAGATCTTTGAAACGGTCCCAAGATTCACTAAAAGACTCATCGTACTTTTGTTCAAAATTGATAATTTCATTCCGCAAAGCGGTAGTACGAGAGGGTGGGAAAAAGTTGTTGATAAACTTGGTCTCCAAATCCGTCCACGTCAGAATACTTTGTGGCGGTTCCTTTGCAAGCCAATGCCGGGCTTGTCCCTCTAAAGAAAAGGGAAAAAGTTGTAAACGGATTACCTCTTGTGGAACACCATTGAATTTGACCGTATTCGTGAGTTGCAAGAATCTCTTGATGTGGTCATGTGGATCATCAATGGTACGCCCCAAGAATGGTTGAGCAGAGACCATCTGGATAAAACCGGATTTGAGCTCAAAGTTGTTGGCTGCAATCACGGGTATGACAATTGGATCATTGTTTCCCTCCACATGTGCTTGTAACAGTTCAATCATAGGGCGATTGTCCGGTAAAGGTTCATTGTTGTTGTTATTATTGTTGTTAAGAGGTGGGTTGTTATTGTTATTGTTTTGAGGTGGATTGTTGTTGCTGTTTTGTACACCGGCCATGTCTAAGTCTTCGAGAGGCTCGGGCTCTTGATAAGACGTTGATCGTGTACGCATGCACCTGTAAAAGAACTAACAAAACAAACAAGAAATATTTTTTGTTTTTATGTTTTTTTTAATTTTTAGGATTTTTGAAAATTTTATATTTTTTAGGGTTTTTGAAATTTTTTATGAAAAAGTAACGTTCACGGCGAACGGATCCCAAAATCCAAGTTCTCACAAAAAACTGGTAATCTTAATGAGAAGAGCCGGCATCGGCGCCATTTGATACAAGCATTTTGTATGGGTTCAGATTTATTCTCGATATCTTCTCGAATTGATCACGGTTCAAAGTGGAATGATTGTTCTTGGTGACAAATAGAGGGTTTGGTTTATTATCTATTTTAAACTAATAGCAATTAAATGTAAATGTCGATGAGCTACAAGAGAAGTTTAAAGATTAAACTAAAATAACGAGTTAAAAATAAATGCTTGAAAACTTAAAGACAAGATTAGAAAAATACTTGAACACTTAATAAAACTAACACTTGAAAACTTTGTAAAAACGAAAAACTAAATCCATCGGAAAGTTTCCAAATCGGAATCCCTGGTTGGAATATGCTAATCGGAATAAGCTGATCGGAATATGTGGGAAATAGGTCCAATCGGAATATGGAAACAAACACCAATCGGAATATGCTATCGGAAAGGCTAATCGGAATAAGCTGAAAAGGAGGCAATCGGAATAATCAAAAATCCCCAATCGGAATAACACCCAATCGGAATATCCACAAAACCAGCTCAATCGGAATGTTTAATAAAATTCCAAATCGGAATGTCACAAAAGGTGCAAATCGGAATGTCATAAAGGCCTACAATCGGAATAATCATAAACCCTTTTCCGATCAATCGATCGGAATAAAGAGGGTAGAGCTGGTCGGAATGTACTAATCGGAAAAGGGTTTTACCCTTTCCGGTACCTATTTGATCCGAAAGTTAAACAAGGTGATAAGCTATAGGAATAAGCCAACACCAAAACTAGCACAAATCTAAAGTGAAAAGGACTAAATAAGCACTAATAACAACTTATCCAAACTTAAAATAATCAATCTTATAAATCAAACAATAAAAGATGAACTTTTTATGAAAACTTTAAAAAAATAAATAAGCTAAACTTACAAATAAGCCAATAAGCACAAAGATCTTAAAGCTTATTCGTATGAAAACTTAAGTAAGCATAAAAAGATTAACTTTTTAAGCACGAAAACATTGATGAACAACACGGATCATAAGTAATTTGCACCAAAAGTGAACCAAAATCAAAGAAAGGTAGAAAGAGATGAAAGATTAAAAGCTTAAACTTGCACTTGATTAATGAAATCAACAATACAAAAGTTAAATCTTGAAAGATTAAAAGAAAGAAAGATGAAAACTTAGTGAGAGAAAGTTGAGAACTATCTCTCTCTAAAACTAGAGAAAATGAAAAACTAAAACTAACTAGTCTCCCAATTGTGAAGTGAAGTCCTATTTATAGGCGTTTGCTTGTGGGCTTGTGAATGGGCTTTGTTTTTGGGCTTCTTTTCTTCTTTCTTCTTTAGTCTTTACGTTTCTTTAAATAAACGTTTCCGACTTCGGATTTTGAGAAGTGTCGGTGAATAATTCCAACTCGTCTTATAATCTTTTGTTTAATAGACTTGAGTTCTTTGACATATATGAATCTTCCATCTTTGGCCCTTTTCTTCGATAAATCTTCAAATAGGCACAATGACTTCAAATCTTTTGCATCTCTTGGACAATAGACTTCGTCTTGAGCCTTTTTCTTCGATAAAACCCGTGCAATCCCATGTTTTCTTCAATATTCACCCGGTTGACTCTGAAAACACAATAAACATAAAAACCACGCATAATTCCAAACAAATGATATTAAATACGTGTTTTGGTCTCGTTTTAGCCAGAAATAAGTGGTAAAAGGATGGGTGTTTTCACACCTATCAGTGATTGTCCTTGACTTTTATTAATGGTCATTGCAAATGAGAGTGAAATAGGGAACTGTTTTCTGACAATTCTTAGCGGTAAATGCTTGTCAGATGGAGTTATTCTTAACCTGGGAAGGATAACTACCTTTCCGAAATGTGTTCCATTGATATCTGGTAAACAATTTGTAAAAACATAATTACCAAATGACTTAACGAATTTAATAGACAACAATACGAAAATTGTTTTGAAGTGTGATATTACATACCAAACTGTCCAGGCTCTTCTTGAGTTAGAGTAGTAATGGATTGAAAATCCCTAAATGCAAATCCATGGAGAGATCCAGTGTAGTCAGTACCTGGCTCCACTTCTGTGTTAGAAAAAAAACTCAACCGCAAAGCCCTGACAACCATTCTGAACCTTGGTTGGATTTCTCCCAAAGTGTATCGTTTTATAACAACACACTTTCCTTCCACCAGCTTATCCTTGAACTGGTTTACTAATCCCATACGAACAGTGGCTTGCATTCTTGAGTTCTTCAAAGTAAAAAGTTACATAAACTACATTAGTTATGGATATATTAATTAAAAAACTAACATATAAGTACACATTGTAATGGTATTGTGGCTTACATTCTCATCCATAATCAAAACCTCCATATTTTTTATGTTAGTTTTTCCATAAAACTCCTGCATCCACGTACTAAGCACACGGACCCTAAGCAACACGTTATCCTTAACACCAGAAAGATCATTGATGTAGCCAGGCACGTAGGTAGCCATTGTTAACAGAAGTTTATTGCACCAAAAGTTAGGATAAGTAAGGTTTGATGTGCATATGTTGAAGAGTCTAGGTTGACTTATATAAGGATGAAATTAGTATGATTTGGTGTAATCCTAATATTTTTTAGCCTGATTTTAAAAACTTATGATTTTACCAAATCATAACAACCTTCTCATAATTAGAGAAACAACGTGTTTTGATACAACAAACCATTAAATGTGTTTATATAAATGTCAACATTATACAAAAATAACTTTTGGAAGATAAGGGTGTTTTCAAAGCTAAAATATTTTCAATAATCATTCCGAGATTATAGAAACATCATTTGACAAAGATTTTTAAACTTAAAAATATAGCATTTATATAAACAACATTAATATCATAACATGATAACATATTTTACTAAATCAGACATTATTAAAGTTTAAACTGGGCTTAAGTCTTAATAGTTCGCATTACATGATTTGTATTGGGATTAAGTCCTAATGACTAATATTGGGCTTTCCCTTGCTAAAGTTTAAACTGTTTGCATCATAAACATTTATAAAAAGTAAACAGTTTAACATAAACAAACACAGTTTCACTGAATATTAATTAAAATTATTTGAACATTTTAAGATGTCCATTACATGATTTGTAAAGCAAAATATGAAGAACAGAAATTAAAAATAAATATAAATCTTGAAATTACTAAACTTTTTAAGTACAAATGACTAATATTGGGCTTTTCCTTGGTAATGATTAAACTGTTTGCTAATTAATCACTATTAAAAAAGTAGGATTTAAATTATATTGAATTGAACTAACAACAATAAACACAGTTGAACTGAATATTCCTTAAAATTAATTGAACAATTACAAAAGATGTTTTATTTTTGAACTATACAAAAGATGTTCATTACATGATTTTAAAACAACATCTAGAAATTGAACTTAAGAGATTTTTTAGGGTCAAATGAATGCTGCAATTCATCATAATCGCGAGACTCCACAAAATCATCTTCTTCGCTGTCGATTTCTTCTTTTGATTCATATGGGTTGTAATGATAGTAAAAATCATCCTCACCCTCCTCCTCCTCATCTAGTTCCCTTCTAACCGCAACAAGTTCTTCCCTTTCCTCCTTTTCAAGTTGCGCAAAAATTGCTTCTTCATATGTTTCTTGCTGCTCCTTTCTCTGCTGTTCAATAACCGCTTTTTTCCCTCTTCCAACCTTTGTTGTTCGTCCTCATCTAGTTCCCTTCTAACCGCAACAAGTTCCTCCCTTTCCTCCTTTTCAAGTTGCGCAAAAATTGCTTCTTCATATGTTTCTTGCTGCTCCTTTCTCTGCTGTTCAATAACCGCTTTTTTTTCCTCTTCTAACCTTTGCTGTTCGAGAAGCGCTTTTTCTTCATCTTCCATCCTCCATTGCCGCTGCAACTCAGCTTCCTGGACATAGTAATCATGCTCATCATAGGGATCATCATGGTTTAGGATGGTTGTATCATTTCAGGGTTTAACTTGATTGTTAATTTGGGATTCTGATATTACTATGTCTTGTTGCGCAGAATCCAAACGTGATTTCCTAAAAGCACAAATTTCAAAATATAAGATATTGTTAATATATGGAAAACAAATTACAGTTATTAAATAAAGTAACTTACTTATTTGTATTGACTTGGATTTCTTCTATATTAGCAGCAGTTGAGTTTCTCTTGTTTGATCCAGACATTTTTGAATTTTTTTAAATTATTTGAAGAGTGTATGGATTATTTGAACAATGATTTCGAGATATACATTGCACCCAACGAGGTGTTTATATAATCTGACCAAAGAATATTAACAGACAGAGTAGATGGTTACAGGAAGTTATATGCATGCGTGTAATAATTATTTTGTAAACTTCTAAGAAAAATCTTAGTTTAATGTTAAATGCATTAAAATGTGTAAACATAGTTAATTCAACTAAATTTATTGTTTTTGTATTTATTGCTTAAAAATTGCATCCACCAATTATTTCAAATTCAGTCCTAATTATATTTTGTTTAAGCATTTTAACAATGACAGTTGTAACCACACAATTATATAAATTGCGTTTCCTAAAATTGCGCTTAAACATAACGTTCAGAAAACACTATTAACAAACGCAATTTTATAAATTGCGTTTATAAATCGCAATGTTTTTATAACAATGACAGTTGTAACCACACAATTCTTAATTTGAGGACGATAATAAGAGAAGTATCCATGCAATTTTTATAAACTTTAAATTGAATAAATTTATACATTAATATGGACAATGCTGTGAATAAGTTTCATACAACAATCATAATTACAGTATGCACATAAAATTGAATAAATTTACATTACAAAGTCTGATGATACACAACAGCATTGATCCATCCATTCCAAGTGTATCATGTTCGGCATCCAACAGTGATGTTGATTATGAATCAGCCTATTTTCCTTCAATTAACAGAATTAACAGAATCATAATATGCAACAACCAAAAAGCCATTGATCATCAAATCCACCTAAAACTTTCATTTAACAGAAACATTAAATGAATATTGATCAGACAAGGGATTAAACAGTCTTAATCTCCATCATAACAGATTGAAATTAGATCAAATGCTGTTGCATGAATGGACCTAAATCCGTTTAGTTCTTGGCAGCATTGTAATGATCAACAAACCATATTATATGTGCAAACAATTTGATCAATGTTGTTGCATGAATGGACCTAAATCCATTTAATTCTTGGCAGCATTGTAATGATCAGCAATCCATGTTATATGTGCAAACAATTAGATCATTGTTGTTGCATGAATGGACCTAAATCCATTCAATTCTTGGCAGTATTGTAATGATCAGCAATCCATATTATATGTACAAACAATTAGATCAATGTTGTTGCATGAATGGACCTAAATACATTCAATTCTTGGCAGCATTGTAATGATCAACAATCCATATTATTGTGCAAACAATTAGATCAATGCTGTTGCATGAATGGACTTAAATCCATTCAATTCTTGGCAGCATTACAAAAGAAGGAGATTAAGAATAAAGTTTTAGGGATCTAAGAGATTGCACAAACATGGATGCCGAACATTGTGAAGTTTGTGCTGCAAATGTGTTGTGGGGGCGCTTATATAGGTTTTAGGTTTAGATTATTTTAGGATAGGAGCGTCAGGAATCAAACACATAACGCGTTTTAATTTTTATGCCATAAATACATTACTTAAAATAAATCCAACGTTTTGAAAGTTTGATTTTAAAAAAAAATGAATTGCACAAACAGACGCTCCCTTTGGATAAGTTAATTTAAGAAATCGTTTTATGAGTTGTGCATTAAAAATCTTGTACATTGGAGTTATATTAGGAAACCAATTAAATTTTTTGTGCTTTAAAATACTTGTAAATTATTTTGGTTTATTATATAAAATAGATTTTATCATATTCATAAATGTGTTTCCAATAAATAAAAGATGTCGTTTCCTTACGACTCAATAACTGACAAATTCAATACCACTTCTTTTATCAACTTGTAAAACTTGAACACTTGAACTAGGGGTACAAAAACGTGACAGCTCGTGAGTTATTTAAAATCAATTTATAAACTACTCTAAATCGACTCGATTTGATGGATTGATATTTACATTTAATTGAGAGCATGTTATTTATGTAAGACGAGTTAGTATTTAATGAGAATATTAGTTAAAACGAGAAGTAATCTTAATTATTATTTTTTCTTGTGACAAAATATATGTTTTTGTATAATATAACATTTGATAAAAATTATACGAGTGAAAATATATATAAAAACCAATTCATACATATATTTTGCATCAAATATTTTATAATATACATAAAAGTATAAAACTCGATGTGGTCAAAATTGTACCAATTTGACTCTAAAAAATCAAACTTGACACTTATTTTGGAACGAATGTAGTAGATAAATATGAATAGACATGATCAAAAGTAGCATAGTGGTAAATATTATTTTTTCCGTCTTATTTTTATTGTTCATGTTTCTTTTATGAATTATCTCAAATTAATTGTCTATTATTAAAAATAAATATAAATGTTTGATAAGGTTTACTATATTATCCTTTTTGAAATTATTATTAAAAGATATAAAAGATCTGGAGAAAAGATGATGCATCTTTTTTCTGTTCACAATTTAAGGGATAAATCTTCGCCATCTATTTTAGTTAGATTTAAATGTAGAGACTAACTTAAGATTTAAAAAAAAAATCATTTTTGCTAAAAGTTAAAAAGTTTCTAAAATCTAAAGGCCGAACTAAAGTTTGAAGTAATATTTGTTTAGTCAAGATGCTGCACTCTGAAACAATCAATGATGAAATGATTATTGATTTAGAGCTAGGTTATCAATACCTCTTAAAATACTATGCGCCCCTAAATTTTTGCAATTTTTTATTTCTTTTTATATTTTCTTTATATTTTTGTAATATTGTTTTTTTTGTAAAACTGTAAAACTGAAAATACGAAATAAAAAATATAACGTTTAGTTGATTAAAAATATTAAACTGACAAAAAAACGCGGAATAGTTGCTGATAAAAACTGTGTCAAATTGAATAAAAAAGATCTAAAAAAAATATTTTGTAATTTTTTATACTTTTAAATGGGTTAAAGGGGATCTTTATAATATGAATGTATAACCCATTGTTTTATCTATATTTATACTACATTATAAAAGCCTCATCCTCAAAGTTGAAAAAAGTTAACAATTCTTTATATAAAATTATTTAAACTATTTTAAGAATTATTAAAACTTGAAAATACGTAATTTCATGGCATGTTGAAAGACATTGTAGAAAAGCTGGCATGTTGTTATTGTAAAGTTATTTATAGGAATTATACGACTTGATGATCATAACATTTGAATTGTGAGGTAATATGGGAAAATAATGAATAATTTGATGAGTTTTTTAAAAATGCAATATTATCTATATTTTGATGTTCTTCAATTACAAGCCATTAACATAATTTTCGCCTATATATTTTGCGTATCTCCACCTCCACTCTTCTTCATGGTATTGATACATCTCTTTTTCTCTCTTCTATTATGATTTAGATAAATCAATATGAGTTTTCGTTTTTTCTTTCTGTTTGTATATTATGTTGCTAATACTAATTTTTTATAATTCTCAGATTGTAAATACATGTATGGTGAGGATTTGGAGTTAGAAAGATATATCAAGTTGAAGATGATGATTCATTGGGTCTTTTAGATCATAAAAGTAAATACATGTATGTTTGTGCCTTTTGTTCCTGTTCCAGATAAACCTGTTTTGTGATTCTTACATCATAATATGAAAAGAATTGGACATGCCCAAATTCTTATACAAAACAAGCATTCATCATATATATCTAAAAACTCATATTCTATTCATTTCGTGATTATTGGCTTAGATGATTCATATATTTGATTTTGTTAAATAGTTTATCTTAAAAGATGGATGACAAGAGAATGGGTAAATACTTGTAGAAGATAATGCTTTGATTTACGGACGTTTTTTTTTCTCAAATTTGTTGTAATTCAATATATTTCATATAGATTTTGAAAATCTGTTAAAATACTTCACAAAGTATATGTTATGATTTTTGGGTAACTAAACAGGGGTTTGCATTCATCTAATCAAGCTTTCTTCTCCGCACCTTTTGTGGGTCTTATCTCACTTCATTTATAAGTAACGAAACTATATAATCTTAATGCTTTGAAAAATTAAACCTCTTTGAATGCTTTTCAGGTAACCGTGTATATGGGTGAAGGATGGTATTATGATTTATCTTAGCAATTTGGTGCTTACTCGCCTCTAGATTTATACCCAAAGGTAAGACACTTGATGTGATATTATTCAACCATTTGACAAGTCGCAAAATGACTGAAAATTACAGGTTGGAAAAAAGTAAGGATTTATCAGTGATCACGAGTTGCTGATCATGAGCTGCTAATCATGGGTATTTTTATCTTTTGTAATTGTATTGTCTGTGTTGGATTTAGGTGTCGCTTTCGGGTGTCGGTGCGAAAGAGATCAGTAGAGATGCCTTGCTTGAGAGGGAGCTTCACAATTACATGCGACGACCTCCCACAAGGTACAACGTCTACTGTTGATGCAATAGGGATGGAACCATACCTTGTCTCACTCTTATATTTGGTGGCAACCTCGCACAAGGTACAATGAAATGGACTGTACAAGTAAACTATTTTGGAGGGTCAACTTCCAAGTTTTTTAACTTCTATATAATTGATAGGTGTGCCGTGTGCATAAGCAAGTGTGGGGCCCATGATCATCGGTTATGATGTACGTTACTTGATTCTTCCAATCATTGCGATTGGTGTGATTAAGATAGTAGCAACTTTGGGGTTGATCCAGCAGATTTGGTATTCACTTTCGTGTTGTTAATATTAGTAAGCGTTCTTACTTGATATGATACAACAAAGTACAGTAATTTTTAACTTACAGGAAATGGATATATAAGATATTTTGAACTTGTTTAAAATGAAAAGTCAACAAGCGTTTAACTTTTGCAAGTCAAATTTGCTAGATTTAGCTTAGCTTGTGGTCTTTATAATTGTCGGATATTTGTTTGAACAAAATGCAGGTACAATGGCTCACTTGTTTAAATGAGTGTGCAGTGCTTTTGATGTGGACTAACTTGGCTTCTGCTTTTGCACTTACAACTTGGTCAACTCAATACATGTGAATTTGTTTATCACAGAAACTTACTTTTGTTTATTTTTCCCTACGACAAATGTTAGTGTGTTTTACTAAATGTTTTTTTTATCTTAGTAGATATACATACTTATTTGATTTTGAGAATTTGAGAATTTATCTAAACTTGAATTATCCTATGTTAACATTTTTCATTCTTCACAATTTGATCTTATCATAATATAACGTTTCATTAATTATCTGTCGCTAGAAAATTCCGCAGCTATGCGCGGGTAAATAACTAATATCAAAAGGTTACAAGTTTTCAATATACTATAATATAAACACTCTTTATTCCGTTATACTACTAATTTAGTTATATTTTTGTTTCAAAAGTTTAAAATAGTTTTCTTCGACCACGGGACTTGATCATATGTATTCCTCGGCTTGTTTTTACATGCTCTACAGGTAAATATGTATATCCGTAGATTTAGAAATTAGTTAGACTTAATTTGAGATTAAAGGTTTGTGTGAAAACAGTAAAAAGCATTGTATATCTCCGTTTTTATTTTTTTTTAAACTTTAGATGTTTTTTTAAAGGTGTCAATGGTTCTAGAATCGACCGAAGTAAAACCAAACCGCCAAAACCAAAAACCGTAAATTAAGAAAAATGTGGAACTAAAAACCGTCTCTAATTCTACGTTTCGGTTTCGAGACGGTTCTAGTTCTGGGATGAGAATTTTCGAAAATTCTCAATGAAAAGTGAAAACCATTGTGTTTCATGAAGAGATCAACTTTTATTTTCATGTTTTTTGGCACGTTATGACATTAGGATGTTGTTATATCGATTAGCAAGGGACCCAAGATAGATGATATAGGTTCATAGTTATTTCTCGAGTTTAAGCCGTAGAATAGTAATATATTTTGACAAATGTACTATTTTGGTATCTGAATTATTTTTATCTTACTTAATGTAATGTATTTTTATGTTTTGTGTCAATTTGTATATTAAAACTTGTTTTACAAGCAACATTAAAGTTTTTTTTTTTACTTTTTATTTTTTTTGCAAAATTTGTTCTTAACTAAAGAAAGTTTTTCTTTGGATGTTTTTCTAAAAAAAAGTTTAACAATAACTAAACATTTTTCTTTCCAAAAAGTGAAAATTTAAAATTTAGCGTTTTTATATTTTTATCTTTTCTTCAGATAAAGTAAAAAAAGAAATTTAAAACTTTAAAATTTTACTTTTTATCTTAAAAAACATAAAAATCTTTTAGAAATTTCTATGAATTTTAATTTTTTGGAAATCTTGTTTCCAAATTTTTTTATAATTTTTGGAAATATTTATTATCAAAGTTTTAATTTTTAATTTTCTAATTTTTTCTAAAAATTTTGTTTTTTCTTAAAAAGTTCTTTTTTCTAAAATCCAGTGCTTTTATGGATTTTATAAAACTTATAAAATTTTTTGACTGTTCTAACTTGTTTCTAATCTTTCAGATTTTATGGTAAAAAAATTCTTTCAAGTTTTTATTTTTGAATTGTTACAAAAACAGGTTAAAAATTTTTTTTACGTTCATTTACAGCTTTTATATTTTTTTGTAAAAACTGTTTTTAGTAAAATAATGTATAAAAAATTGTAATTTTAAAATTTTTGTTTATATCTTAAAAATTTATAAAAAAATTTTGTAGCTTTAGCGAAGAAAAAATGTTTTTTTTTACCCTTCTCGTGATTAAAATTTTTTTTATTAAATATTTCTTAATTTTATATCTTTTTAAATTTTTTGTAATTTTCGTAATTAAAAAAGTTCACGTACTAAATTGATACATTCGAAAGAGTTATTTGTTATTATACAAGTTAATCCCCAAAAAAATATGTCCTGCAAATGTTTTTTCTAGTTTTCAAACTTTTTGACCAGTAGCCGGTAACACTTGATGTAAATCGACACAAAACCTGAAAGTACCTTATATTAAGTGAGAAAAAATTAGTTTACGTATCAAAATGATATATTTACGATAGTATGTTGCTATTATATAACTTAAACCCTTCTTTTTCTCAAATTTGGAGTTTCAAACTTTGACAAAAATTAAAAAGAATATAATAGTCACGTTTTTGTATGACATATAATATCTTCTTACAGTTTTAGAAAATAGATTTTTAAGCTGTGTTATAATATATAGACAATATATTATTTTTTACTGTACCTTTCGTAAATTAGAGAAACTAATATAAAATTCAAATATTGTTCATAACACTCACACTATGTGATAATGTGAATGCTAAATTAATCTAGCTACACTATTAAAAGAGGGTTTTTGCCTATGTCATCTTTGATTAGGTGGAATATTTTTATTGGCTAAATGAATTAAAAAATAATATAAGATGATGGCATAATGCAATGAATTTTCTTTTATTAAAATTAAATAAATTTTATTTTAGATATATTATAATTAGCTGCTTTTTCTTCCTCCAACAACTATTTTGTAAATTCCTGATACAAAATTTGAAATTCAAATTGTATTGGCTGATACATTTTCTCAGTAATCTTCTTTCGCTTTATTTTGTTTAAATCAAACTTCTTATCTACACCATCGCCCAATTTAGTTATCTTCTTTCATGCAAGCTGTTTTCCAAAGGTATATAAATTGCTGATGACGTATAGTCCACAACCGGGTCATGGATCCGGTCCACGGGTATTACTCGCATCCGGCCCGTCACGGATGGGTTGGATTAATGTCATTTAAGTTTATGGGCTTCGAATGAATAGTGGCCGCATAGATGTGTGCGGCTCACGACCCGGCACGGCCGGTACAGGTTAGACAGAATCACAACCCAATTGGGATTGTGATTTATCCTAAAGTATAGGATATACACTAACCATAATTAGAAGATAACAATTAAGCTAATTATGGTGATTATCTTATACTTGGGGCCGAAGTATCGGTGGAAGCCCACTAGGGTTTCAGCGCCTATATAAGGAACCCCCAAGGGTTCCACAAAGGTATCATATTCTTCATACTCTCAATCTACCGCCGATTCCTAACTCTAAATCGATTACTTACTCTCACGCCGGAGTCTAATCGTGAGATAAGTTCCCACGGTAAGCCTAACAACGTGTTGTTTTAGTGTGCAGGATCCCAACCAGAAGTTCACTTGGTGCAGGAGCCGGAGCCCAAGCACCCGAATTAAGTCTAATTCGGGTCAACCTAGGATCATCCAACTTTTGTATCAACAAGTTAGCGTCATACGTGGGACCCGAACACTAAACTCAATCTTTACCAATGACGAAGGGAAACCCTCAGGGAAACCCAAGGAACGTTAATACCGGAAACCGGAAGTTTGGGGGTGATGGGGTAGTCACCCCAACCCCGCTTCCCGATGGTTAAACTGGAGGGCCGAATAACCGAAACACATCGTTTTAATCTCTTGGTGGGGCAGGCACGTCCGTCAATACCCCCCCCCCCCCCACCAACTCTCACTCTGGATAATCCCGATCCGGCATCTGCGCCAAAGGCCCCCAGTAAGGAGCTACAAAAGCCACCTGTGGTCGAGGCGGACTTGGAAGTTGGTTCACCCTCGATGATGAGGACCTCGAACGCGTACTCACGCAAAATTTCGACAGAATCATCCCGGGCATCTCAGCGAGGTTAAATCTAGGAAGGAACCTCCAATCTAGACTTAACTTCAGCAGCGCCGCGCACGGTACTTCCCCCAAGCTCGAAAAAGGGGGAGGAAGCCTCGGGCTCAGGAACAACTTCCCTTCGAGGAACCACCTCGACCACGGAATGTGTTCGAGCGCATAGGGGATCGCATCATGCAAGAATTGCAAGAATCCCAGGGGGATGAGGATAAATCCGACGGCTCCACTGGACGCGCGGTGTTGGAAACTCCTTCTGTGGATAATCGCCGCACCAGTGTGTGGCGTAGGATAAACTCTGGTGGGAAGAGAGCTCCTACCCCTTCTCACAAAAGTGGTTATCATAATCAATCGAAAGGTGGGGGAAAACCCCCTATCACGACCCTTCGGGCTCTGACTCAGATGATCATCACCCCAGACGCCGCCGACCTAGGTATTCCACCCTTGAACCATCGGATGACGAAGGACGCTACGGCGACACCTACTATCGTGCTGAAGAGGAGGAAGATATCTCCCTTCCATGGTATAGCGAGAGGGAGGATGCCTTCACTCTTCGTATACGGAATTACTCCGAGGAAAAGAAGCGCCGCATGCCGACGAGCGTCAAAACCTATGACGGATCTGGTGATCCGGAGGATCACCTAAAGGTGTTTGACACACAGGCTAATATTAAACGATGGCCGATGCCCATATGGTGCCAGATGTTTAATTCAACCTTGATTGGCAATGCACGTGATTGGTTTGAAAAGCTCCCCTATCGAAGCATCAACAGCTTCGATGAATTACGCACAACATTCCAAAACAATTATACTCAGCGAAATAAGTATAATAGAGATCCGGTCTCATTAGCAACAGTCAAACAAAGGCCCAGAGAGTCTACAGAAGACTTCACGGAGCGTTTCAATGACGAATGTACGCGCACAAAAGCGTGCCCAGAGCTCCTTAATATCTCCGACTACATGTACGCCATAACGGACAAGGAGCTAATTAGGCGCCTCAACGATAAACGTCCGGAGAAGTTTGATGAACTCATGGAAAGGGTTCGAAATTTTGTGGAAGGGGAGACCGCTGTTGCTGCGGCTTACCCCACAAAAGGGAACCACGACTATCGATCAAACGATCGGCCCAGAAGGCAATCAGGTGGCCAAGGTAACCACGGCAATGGGAGGAGCTTGGATTACAAAAACCATGCAAAAGGAGGACGGCCGGATAACAAGTTCACCCCTCTAAAGATGACTTATTAAGATATCTTATAAACAGAAGGAGCAAATTTTCCAAGACCTCCCCCAATGACAACTCCAGTTGATCGTCGTCAAGGCACTCGCTTCTGTGAGTTCCATAATGACAAAGGTCATGGCACGGAGGAGTTCATTCAGCTCAAGAAGCATATAGAGTCACTGATTAAATCAGGCAAACTCAAACATCTAGTTAAGGATTAGAAGTATGGGAAGGATAACAAAAAGCATGGCAAAAAAGATTCCCAAAAGGATAAGCTTACGACCATATACATGGTTCAATCATGGCAGCGCCGGACGAAGCAAAAAGTTAGTCAAAAAATTTCACGCGGCAAGGAAATCTCATTCCCTCCTATCACGGCGAGCAACGTGGCGGATGCACCTCTCACGATTGAGGTAAGCATTGGAACACATAACGTTCGTCGTATGTATGTGGATGGAGGATCATCGGCGGAAGTACTCTGCGAACACTTCTTCATACAGCTACGCCCATAAATTAAAAGCCAATTGATGCCGGCCACGTTGCCGCTAATTGGCTTCAATGAAGACACTATCTGGCCGATAGGACAATTACGTTTGCTGGTAACCATTGGAGATGAAGAGCATTAAACTACGGCATGGATGAACTTTATGGTGATGCGTTCACATTCTCCGTACAATGGTATTATTGGAAGACCAGGAATCCTAGCCATACAGGCAGTCCCGTCCACAGCACACGGCATGATTAAATTTCCGGTAGAAGGGGGAATTGTCACTATTTACAATTCGGTCGTACCAGCATCGGAGTGTCATACCGTGACAACACCAATCCATCCAGCTTCTATAAAAGAAGGATCACCACCCCTAATTGGAAAGTGGTAATCCACCCTGAATATACGGAACAATAGGTGGCTATCGGGGGAACCCTCTCCGAGAAAGGGAAGAAGGCCATGTGCTCTCTCCTAAAATCAAACCTTGATATATTCGCATGGGAACCAAAGCATATGACGGGCGTACCGCGCTCGATCGTAGAACATAAGCTTCAAATCTGCCCTGGATATCCCCCTATTAAACAAAAGAAGCGCGATCAATCACCAAAACACAGCCAGGTAATACTGGACGAGGTACGGAAACTGGTGGACGCGGGAATTATGCGCGAGGTCTATTACCATGAGTGGCTCTCCAATCCGGTCATGGTTAAGAAGCATGATGGAAGTTGGCGCATGTGTGTGGACTTCACAGACTTGACAAAGCTTGCCCACAAGATTGCTATCCATTACCAGAAATCGATTGGAAGGTGGAATCCTTATGCGGGTACTCTTTTAAATGTTTCGTGGACGCATATAAAGGATACCATCAGTACAGATGGCGGAGGAAGACGAGGAGAAGACGGCGTTCCATACCAGCCAGAGCGTGTATTGTTACACAAAAATGTCGTTCGGACTCAAGAACGCAGGTGCGACATATCAACGACTTGTTGACAAAGCCTTCGACTCGCAGATAGGCCGTAACCTTGAAGTCTACGTTGACAACTTGGTTATCAAAAGCCATACGGAGGACGAACTCCTCCGTGATATCCAGGAGACATTCGACACATTGAGGAAAATCAACATGAAATTGAATCCTAAAAAGTGCACGTCTGGAGCAACCGAAGGAATGTTCCTTGGGTATATGATTAATCCAAGCGGCATCAAGCCTTGTCCGGAGAAGATGGACGCTGTGATACAGCTGCCACCCCCCGGACACTTAAAGAGGTACAATCACTTACTGGAAAGCTGGTGGGGCTTAATAGGTTCTTATCAAAATCCACAGAGAAGTCACTTCCTTTGTTCAAAACACTCAAGAAGTGCTTGAAGAAAGGATACTTTCGCTGGACAAGAGAGGCGGAGGAAGCGTTTGGACAGCTCAAGCAACATCTAGCGGCTCTTCCCATGCTAGTCGCCTCGCGACCCAAGGAGGAGCTAATTATATACTTATCCGCTACGTACGGAGCAATAAGCGCAGTCCTTATGACTGATCGGGATTCAGTCCAGAATCCGGTCTACTTCATAAGCAGAGCGTTGCAAGGGCCAGAGCTGAATTAGTCACCAATGGAGAAGTTAGTCTTATCATTGGTCTATGTTGCGAAAAGGTTACGTCAGTGCTTCCAGGCGCACCCAATTGTGGTTATCGCGGATCAGCCAATAAAACAGATTATCTCTAAACCGGACGTGGCAGGGAGATTACAGAAGTAGAACGTCCTACTCGGGGAACACAACATCTCCTATAGACCAAGGATAGCCATCAAGGGCCAAATCTTGGCGGATTTCATAATTGAGAAAACCAAGGAGGATGAGCAAATGGTGCTAAAGGAAGAAATTCCAACGGAACCATGGGTCTTGTTTACTGATGGATCCTCTTGCACGGACGGATCAGGAGCATGCCTCATACTCACAAACTCGGAAGGCATGGAGTTCACCTATGCCTTTTGCTTTGAGTTCACGACTACGAATAATGAGGCAAAATACGAAGCATTGATCGCAGGCTTAAAAATCGCCGCTAGGATGGGGGTACACAACCTGGAAGCCTACATGGACTCACGGCATGTCGCAAATCACATCCTAGGAGGGTACGAAGCCAAGGAGGAAAATATGGTCCAATATCTGGAGAAAGTCAAGTCACTTATCGCTGGTTTTGCTAAGTTCTCTATCAAGCAGGTACAACGAGGCGAGAATAAGAAGGCGGATGCCTTAGAAAAATCGCAACAAGCTTCGCCCATTTATCCAAACAAGTGTTGGTAGAAATACTCAAGGATAAATCCATTGTAGGAGAGGTGGTCGCAACAATAGTTGATGAGGAGGGACCTACGTGGATGACCCCTATCATAAGCTACTTGACAAACGAAATCCTTCCTGAGGATGAAACAGAGGCTCATCGCATTAAAAGGAAGTCGCAGCAGTTTGAACTCCACGATAGTGTCTTATAGAAACGTTCATTCTTACAGCCGTGGTTGCAATGTGTTGGACCACGCCAAGCTAGTTATGTGATTAGTGAAATTCATGAAGGGTTGTGCGACATGCACGTCGGCCCTAGATCGGTAGTAGCACGGGCTCTACGCACAGGATACTATTGGCCAACTATGCATCGAGACGCACGAGATATGATTCTTAAATGTAATGATTGCCAAGTGCATAGACCAGTACCGCGTCATCCACAACAAAAGCTGACACCCATCACATCCCCATGTCCATTATACAAATGGGTAATTGACATAGCAGGACCTCTTCCTGTGGCAGCCGGGGGCGTTAAGTTCTTGATCATGGCTATGGATTACTTCTCGCTGGATAGAGGCTAAGGCGTTCGCGACAATTACGGGCAAACATGTAAAAAAGTTTGTGTGGGAAAATATTATATGCTGTTTTGGTTTACCAGGGGAGATCATCTTAGATAACGAAAAACAGTTTGTAGACAATTCGTTCAAAGATTGGTGCGTGGTGCTAAACATCAAATGGCGCTTTGCATCAGTGAAACACCCACAGACTAATGGTCTAGTGGAGCGGGCGAATAGAAGCCTAAGTGAAGGAATAAAGGCGCGCCTGGATGAGAGAAGCGCCAAATGGGTGGACGAAATACCACATGTCCTGTGGGCACATAGGACAATGATCAAAACGGCTAACGGGGACACTCTATTTGCGTTAGCTTATGGGACCGAGGCAGTTATTCCAGCAGAGATTGAAATGCCAACAATCCGCACAACGGAGGTTAATGTTGTCACAAACGATGAGGAACTCCGGGTCAATTTTAACCCACTAGAGGAGAAAAGGGAGATAGCAGCTATCAATGAAGCTAAATCTAAGGCACGGATGAAATCTTATTACGACTCCAAAGTCAAGAGTGTTTCCTTTCGAACGGGGTATTTTGTCTATCGTGCTAATAAGGCAAGTCGCGCGGAGAACACCGGAAAACTTGGACCAAAGAGGGAAGGGTCGTATGAGGTCACGGAAGCTTTAGGGCTAGGTGCGTACAAGCTACGTGATACGGAGGGCCGTGACTTGGATCGTACATGAAATATTTGCAACCTCAAAAGATGCTATCTCTAAAAGGCTACGGCCTCCGCATGGATACTTCGTTGTAGAGAGCTTCCATGAAGATCCATGTATTTTTGCTTTTATGTTTTCTAGGTTCTATTTGTCTTAGGATTTTATCATTCTGTCAAAAAATCTTAACCGTTATAATAAAACGCCGTGGTGCCTAGATAGCTCCACGACTTGTTCTTGTGCAAGTTATTGTCTTTTGTGTCCTTAGAATTATTATTTATAATCTTAAGTGTTATTTCTTATTCATATGCATTCATTCAGCCGTACATGTACTATTCGCTCCCAGGTGGAGTAAGAGGATTAAGTGAACCTAATAATTCAACTTATCGCATAAGAGGGATGCAACCCCCGCGACGCGGATCATGTATCCTTACTAGACACCTTATTCACAATACGTTGTAATAAGTTTCCACATGCCGTACTTATATAGTGCCGGACATGATAAAGATACACAGTGCACATCTCGTAAATTATAGACTTAGTATTTTCTTAAACAGTCGTGACACGTCATGCAAAAGATACACGATATCTAAGAAAAAAATACAAGTTTCACATATACAAAACAAAAGCCGCCGTGATCACCACAGACACATATATTAATAAATATTCTAAGTATTCGAAATTAAATTACAGAATAAAGCCGTGGACATCCACGGACGAATATACATTACAAAGAGAGCAGTACAAGTGTTCAAAAGTTACGACTACATATATTACAAAGGAGGAAGGAATTCACATACTTCTTTCCTCCCTTCGACTATCAAAGAAAGGAGTGTCTCACCACAGGCCTCTTTCCTGCTACGAGCCCGGGCTAGGTTTGCTTCAAGCGCCTCACCCAACGCCTTCTCGCCCTTCACGACCTTCGAGCTAGCATCATAAGTTGGAAGGGTGAGCTGGCTGGGGTCTGGTAAAAGATGTGATCGGGGGTCCACTCCACTTTCTGGCCATGCGTCTGGGCGAAGCTTCGCTATGATATCTTCGTTCGACGCGTCCTTCATAGCTTCAAGTTCGAACAGGAAAGGATACTCCAAGTCTACCAGGACACCCATGGAAGAAGTCATTTTTGCCTTGACCCCCGGTTGAAGTAGGCGTGCCTAGTGATGTCTTCTTTTTTGCTTATTAGCTCGACAGCCTTGGTCATACCTTCATGTCGGCCGCAGTCAATACTGTCTGACACGACATCGGCGAAGGACTGTATGAACTGAGGTGACTCCATCACTCTCATCACTGCTAGACGCGTCCCATGACCCACCATCCACCTACGACCAGCGATGGCCATAATAAGTTGTGCGCACAGCACTTCATCATAGTCCGTAGCGAGCGCGTCCAGTTCAGCGTTCACCTTCTCCAAGGTCTCAGACATTCGTCATTCCATTTCAGTCCTCTCCTTGGCAAAATCTTCCTTCAAAGCTTCTTCGCCCTTGACCAACATCCGCATCTTCTCTAGTTCCTCTATGAGGGCGGATGCTTGGTTTGCCGCGGTCTTAGCAGAGGCCTTGGTTGCGGCTACCTGTGAATGACAGGTTAAGGTTAGAATAGAATGGAAAGACAAGTATGGTTTTACACAAAGAATAATAATAATACATATATAAGGATACATACCTTGCAGTTAGAAGCCTCAAGAAGACCTTCAAGTTCAGCAATACGCTCGTCACGGGCATTGGCGTGGCCTGCCTGCTCTTTTATTGTTGCTTCAGCCTCGACAGAGTTGCCTGCAATGAAGATATTGTTTCCTCATGCTTCACTACCAGCTCCTCCCTACGAGCAACTCTCTTATCGGCGCGGCGTACGTGGCCCAAGGCCTCCTCAAACGACGTCACAAGGATGCACCAACAATCATCTGGTGCGCCGTTGACACATTGAACTGCTCAAGGAGGGTCTGATGGTTGAGATCATCAAGATCTTGCGCCAGGGTCGGAGGAGTCAAGTGATCCACAAATTCTTTGCATTCCTCCTCCGACTCTATCCTTGTCAACACGGACAAGTTCCATGTTGGCCGGAGGCATGAGGCCGGACCTTCAGACTAGGGCTCTTCCACATGGGTGGAGGAGGAGTTGGTGGGCGGTCTTGTATCACGGGTGATGGATCCCTAACAGTGTCTCCCTCGTGCGGCATGGCTGTCAAGTTCACCCTGTTGTGCACTTATTAGTCTTTTGAAGTTTGTACTTAACAAATACAAATAACAAGGAAAATGGATGATAATGGATAGGGAGGGGC
This sequence comes from Glebionis coronaria, assembly GCA_025667525.1. Classification (NCBI taxonomy): domain Eukaryota; kingdom Viridiplantae; phylum Streptophyta; class Magnoliopsida; order Asterales; family Asteraceae; genus Glebionis; species Glebionis coronaria. The sequence continues at coordinate 513,072 of JANFOE010000788.1, read as the reverse complement.
ACTTACGTTGTGGCTATCATGGGTTCCGTGATGGTAGGGGCCACGGTGGTGACAGGAGTAGCTTTCCACACGATCTTCTCCGCCTGGCTACTAGTCACGGTATGGGGAGGAAGTGGGTTGATTTTTGGCACGGTGGCGCTGCTACTTCCTTGGTATTGCGGATGGTCTTTGCGTAACCTCTTGACAGGCGCATTAGACGCACCCACTTCTTCCTCCGCTGGATTCACAATTCTCCTCTTGGACGTACGCCTTTTTCTGGCGGGTTTGGGTTATGTGGTGGAGTCGGGTTGGTCTTCTACTCTCTCCTCCTCGGATTCAAGCATCTGGTCAACTTCCTCAGACAATTGATCTTGATTGAACCCTTGGTTCTCTGGGTGAGGGGTTGTGGTGTTTGTCTCCGTGCCCTCACCACCTTCTAGCAAGAGGTTGTCGCCGTCTTCGTTCAGGAAATCCAACGACGACTTCTCTATTCCTTCTCCCATATCTGAGTGGGGCTCCGACACGTCTTCCAAGGGCAGGGTAATGTGTTGAGTAGCCGCAAGAAGTGGTACTTCGTCCTGACGCAGTGGCCGTGAACCTTCGACGACCTTCTTTGGGTCTCCTTGGCGTAGCAATCCGAATAGCCTCATCTCTATGGATACATGCATAAAAAGGCATTAGTTACATACAAAGCTTATTCAAATATGCGTACAACTGTGTTTGTTAAGTATACCCACCCTGTCTACGGTGGTTCAGGAAGCACGGATATCTGTCCTCCCTACCAAAGTAGTTACGGGTAATCCCTACTAAGCATAGGAAATTCAAAGGTTATTCCTTATGAAAGTCAGTGCGGTTGGTGTCTAACGTTCTAACGCCCCGACTGCTATATTCACTGGTTGGGGTGGATAATCATGTCGCACCCTGGTTTTAAGGACAAAAGGTGTGGGGAAGACTTTAGCATCTACAAAGAAATAATGGTCATACCAATTCTTGAGCGAGTCTAGAGCTTTCCTATAATACATGGGGGCATTCGCGGATCGTTTTTTGAATGACAGCCACCCATTTACCATTTGGGGGGGAGGGGGCGTAGAAAACTGATACTCAGTATTTGCTTGGGTTCAGATTTAAGTCTCGGTATCCTCTCGAATTGATTACAGCTCAAAGTGGAAAGATTTTTCTTGGTTACTAAAAAGAGGATTGGTTTTCTAATCTACTAAAGGTTTAAATGCACTAAGATGTAAACTTAAACTAAATGTCTAATCTACTAAAGGTTTAATAGCAATTAATAAAACTTGAATTAAAATTAAACAAAGAAACAGTAAATAGCACTAAACTCTGATTCAAAATACTCAAAAGAAAAATTGATTCGGAAGTTTCTACTTTACCCTTGATCCGGAAGTTTGGTTCGGAACTCTTCCGAATGAACCCTCTGGTTCGGAACTTTCTTGATCCGGAACTCTTCCGGATGAACTCCTTGCTTCGGAAGTCTTCCGAGTGAACAAGCTTGATTCGGAACTCTCTGATTCGGAAGTCTTCCTTGATCCGGAACTTTCGTTCGGAACTTTTTGTTCTGAACTGATTCGGAACTTATAAAAAAGATTGATTCGGAAGATTTGAAAAAGATTGATTCGGAAGTTGGTTCGGAAGTTTATTCGGAAGTTTACTCGGAACTTTTAAACAAAATTGATTCGGAACTTTTAAACTCTTTCATTCGGAACTTTTAAACTGATTCGGAACTTTTGAAAAACCATTCATTCGGAATTTTTAAACTGATTCGGAACTTTTGAAAAACCATTCATTCGGAACTTTTAAACTGATTCGGAACTTTTGAAAAACCATTCATTCGGAACTTTTAAAAGACTTCATTCGGAACAAATTGATTCGGAACTTTTTAATACAAATTGATTCGGAACTTATAAATGAACTGATTCGGAAGTTTTCACTAAGATGCTTCACTCTGAACTTTTGTGCTCATTCGGAACCTGGAAAAACTTAAGAACAGTGGGCGACAGAAGAACAGGGGAACACGATTTCAAGCCAAAATCTACCAAGTGTTTAACCAAAACTTAAACTAAACTAATGCCTAATCATCTACTAACCATAAACATCAAATCCCATCAATAAAAACATAAAACCCAATAACTTTTAAAAATCAAAATCAACCAAATAAGAATTTTAACTTCGAATCAAAAGGATGAAGATGAACAAGATGAAATGAAGGATTAAATTGATAGATTAATGTTTAAACAATCAAAAGACAAAGATTAAACTACAAGATTGGGAAAAACAAGAATCAAAATCACCAAACACCCTAATGGTGTTGGTGATGCCTACGAACAGAAAAAGAGAGAAAAAAGGGAATTAAAAAACTGAATGAAAAGTGTGAAGGGGATTCTTTATATAGGTGTTCCCTTTGGTTGGTGAGTGGGCTTTCTCCCTTTCTTCTTGTCTTCTCGTCTTTTCAGAAAACTCGACGTTTTCGATTCTGAATCGAGATTTGTCGACGATTAAATTCAACTCGTCTTTTAATTTCTTCGTTTAATAGACTTGAGTTTCTTCGACATATGTAAATCTTTAATCTTTGGTCCTTTTCTTCGATAAATCTTCAAATAGGCCCAGTGACTTCAAATCTTTTGCATCTCTTGGACAATAAACTTCGTCTTGAGTCTTTTTCTTCCATAAAACCCGTGCAATCCCATGTTTTCTTCAATATTCATCCGGTTGGCTCTGAAAACACAATAAACCCAAAAACCACGCATAATTCCAAACAAATGATATTAAATACGTGTTTTGGTCTCGTTTTAGCCAGAATTAAGTGGAAAAAGGATGGGTGTTTACACACCTATCAAATCCCCTACACTTAACCATTGCCATGCCCTCATGCAATGCTTAGTGATAAAGCAATTTTACACTTTTCTCATAATCAATCAACCTAGGCCTTATTAAAGTACTACTAAACAAAAATTAAAGTACAGAGAGAGATTAAAACTTTAAAGTAAACAAAAGGATAGAAAACCATTTTCACTTGAAAATAGCTACATGGAAATAACTTGCAAAGAGATCAAGGACTAACATTAGGGCTTTGATGCTGCGAAAATTTATCACCCTCAAGTTTCACGTTCCCCAAACTAAGCTTAAAAACGAGATCATTGTTATTATAAGTTAGTAAATCAAACACTTACTCACATGGCTTAATTATATGCTTAAACTCCCTTATTCCTAGGTGTATCTCTTATATTTTATTTTTGTCTTAGAATGATCATGAAGATGCATTTTTGGACTTATTTCGATAGTTTATTTAGGCTGAAAGCAAAGTAGGACGATTTAATCAATAGTTAGCTAAAGGACAAAATCTCTTAAAACTTCTTCTCGGGATATCAAAAAGTTCATATCTTGGCATAACTCGGTTCACGATTTGAAACCTTTCTCGGGCCGATATTTGGCATGTACTTCATACTTCATATCTTGAGAGACGTGTTTGAGATAATGGTCTTCTCATCGTTAATAGAGTTTCTTCACTTGGAGACTTTTGAGGGGTACTCCAACTTGTTGACCACGACTTCATGAATATTTCTTCAATCTCTATTTGGGATTTTGAGATACAACGATCCGCCTCCTTTTCGGACTTGGATCTATTTATCCTCATACCTTGTTAGGGTCTTTTCGGATAGACTTCTCCATGATCTTTATGGGAGTTGATTGCTTTTCGTCGTGAGTCTTGATCCTTCATGTTGATTTTGGGAATAATGCTTTTCACATCACCTTGGATCTTTAGCAATAAGATTGAATCCTTATGCCTTGTTAGGGCCTTTTCGGACTCGCCAATCTTCGCGCCCCGCTTCATAAGTTATGCCTTGGCTATGAACTCTTATCATTACCGAGCAACTTTTAAACGATCTTGGGCTAGAAGCTAAGTAACTTTTCAAATCGTACGACCTTACTTATTGCAGATAAATTATTAGCAAGTGATGGGAGAGTAGGCAGATAATTACACCAAGTGAGTTTGTGCAAGAATACCGACTTATAATTGACTCTATCATTTCTCGTTCTCCACAATTTAAAATCTCAAGTAATGAGACTCGTGGATACTTAGCCTAATAAACCAATTAAGGTCTACATGGTTAAGGATACTAGCTAGAATAAACTTGGATAAGTCTATTCGGGTTGAGTCAAAATAATCGCAACGGGCCTAATATGTCAAAGATTTCTAAACTAGCTACACCACTTTATTAATATTTTTGACTTTATTGCGGGATATATACATATGAAAGTAACGATAAAAATTTAAAAATTACGACTAAATGGCCAAAGTTAATTAAAAATTTGAAAAATGTTGAAAAAGATGATTTTCCGGTTAAATGAAGGCATTTTAATGGAAAAGTCCACTTAAAACTTCGATAGAAGTCCCCCTACACTTAAGATAAACATTGTCCTCAATGTTTAAGTATGTGAGAAAAGTCTCCCCTATACTTATGACATTGTGCACGTTGGTTAACTCAAGTTAAGGAAGAGACGACTAAAGTGATCAATTTCAAATGTGAGTATGAAGAAAATTGAATCACGATAGTTGAGAGATAGAACCGGATTTCGGATAACACGGGAGCACGGTTCTTCAAAGGTTCCAAAAGTGCAATCATCCCTGTAATCACATCACCACACAAAGAAAGAAACCTATATAGGTCCCCCTACACTTAGGAGGTTAAAACGGAAAAGGATAGATACTCGGGCTGCCTCCCGAGGAGCGCTTGTTTTTTGATAACCGAGTCACGAGCCTGACTCGATACAAAATTAGTTCATGGGGAACGTGGTGAGGGATGGAATCATCTCTTGAGAGATGTCCTTACCAAAGTACAATTTTAAACGCTGGCCATTCACCTTGAAGTTGGGCCCATTTGGCTGAGAATGCTCAATGGTGCCATAGGGAAAGACATTGGCGATGGTGAATGGACCAGACCAGCGGCTCTTCAACTTGCCTGAGAAGATCTTCAACCGAGAGTTAAAGAGTAAGACTTGATCACCAACGTGGAACTCTCGGTTCTTGATTTTAGCATCGTGGATAGTCTTGGTCTTCTCCTTGTAGATCAATGAGTTCTCGTAAGCTTGATTCCTTAATTCTTGTAGCTCGTTGAGTTGAATCTTGTGAAAATCACCGGCTTTGTTGATGTCGAAGTTAGCCCACTTCAAGGCCCAGTATGCCTTATGTTCCAGCTCGATAGGGAGGTGGCAAGCTTTCCCGTACACAAGACGATAAGGCGTACAGCCGATCGGGGTCTTGTAAGCAGTACGGAAAGCCCACAGAGCATCATCTAACTTATCGGCCCACGCGGCGCGATGCTCTCCAACAGTACGCTCCAAAATTCTCTTCAATCCACGGTTGGATATCTCGGCTTGACCGTTGGTTTGAGGATGATAAGCGGTGGAAAGACGGTGATTGACACCATACTTAACCATGACTCTTGCAAATTGATCGTTGCAAAAATGAGTCCCGCGGTCACTGATAATAGCACGAGGAACACCGAATCGAGCAAACAGTTGTTTCAAGAAATTACAAACCACCCTCGCGTCGTTAGTGGGTAAAGCCTTGGCTTCAACCCATTTGGAAACGTAGTCAACAGCGACAAGGATGTATTTGTTGCCTTTAGAAGAAGGGAATGGCCCTATAAAGTCGATGCCCCATACATCAAAGATTTCACATTCTTGTATGAAAGTTTGAGGCATCTCATCTTTATGTGTGATCTTGCCTTGTTTTTGGCAAGTATCACAATGTTTAACCATCTCGTGAGCATCACGGTAAATGGTGGGCCAATAGAATCCCGAATCAAACACTTTTTTAGCGGTGTAGTTGGGACCAAAGTGACCACCGGTGGGTCCTTTGTGGCAAGCCTGGAGAATGTCAAAAGCTGCCGGTCCATCAACACATCAGCGAATAATCAGATCGGCACATTGTTTGAATAGAAAAGGGTCATCCCAAAAGTAAGTCTTAACATCGTTCAAGAACTTCTTCTTTTGTTAGGATGTTAACCCTTGGATGAGAACACCACCCGCTAAGTAGTTTGCAATATCGGCAAACCACGGGGTGCCATCAAGATTGAGATTTATAGAATTAAGGTTTCAAGGGGGAAAGAGTCGTTGATCTCTTTGTTCGGATGATCCCCTTGATATGGATCCTCAAGTCTGCTCAGATGATCCGTGGCTAGGTTTTCAGCACCCTTCTTGTCACGAATTTCAATGTTGAATTCTTGAAGGAGTAAAACCCAGCGAAGAAGTCTTGGCTTAGAGTCGTGTTTAGTCATCAAGTACTTCAACGCGGAATGGTCCGTGTATACGATTGTGGTGGATAAAACAAGATAGGGACGGAATTTTTCAAAAGCATAGACAACAGCTAAAAGCTCTTTTTCGGTTGTCGTATAATGCAATTGAGCCCCCGTCATTGTTTTGCTAGCATAGTGGATTGGTTGGAAATGTTTGTTGATCCTTTGTCCCAAAACCACACCAATAGCAAAGTCGCTAGCATCGCACATCAATTCAAAGGGTAGCTCCCAATTAGGGGTAACCAAGACCGGTGCCTTAGTTAGCTTATCCTTAAGAAGATTGAAGGCTTCGATACACTCTTTAGAAAAGATAAAAGGAGTATCTTTTTCCAAGAGGTGGGTCATCGGGCGAGCGATTTTAGAGAAATCCTGAATGAATCGACGATAGAAGCCCGCATGACCCAGAAAACTTCTCACACCCTTCACGGTAGACGGTGGAGGTAATTTGGCTATGACATCTACTTTAGCACGGTCGACTTCAAGGCCGGCTTTAGAGATTTTGTGTCCTAGCACAGTGCCTTCTTTTACCATAAAATGGCATTTTCCCAATTCAGAACAAGGCGAGTGTCTTCGCATCGCTTAAGCATACGTTCCAAATTGGCAAGGCATGAAGAGAAGGAATCCCCAAAGACCGAGAAATCATCCATGAAGACTTCCATGGTTTGTTCAACCATGTCATGGAAGATAGCCAACATGCACCTTTGGAAAGTCCCGGGGGCATTACATAAGCCAAAAGGCATCCTTTTGTAAGCAAATGTGCCATAGGGACAAGTGACTGTTGTCTTCTCTTGATCTTGGGGATCGATGGGTATTTGGAAATAACCCGAGAAACCATCAAGAAGCAGTAATATTCATTACCCGCTAAACGTTCAAGCATTTGGTCCATAAAAGGTAGACGGAAATGATCCTTTCTCGTGGCATCATTGAATTTGCGGTAGTCTATACAAACTCTCCACCCAGTAACGAGACGGGTAGGAATCAACTCGTTGTTTGCATTGGGCACGACGGTGATTCCGCCTTTCTTAGGCACACAATGGACTGGACTAACCCATGGTGAATCCGGAATAGGGTAAATCATACCCGCATCAAGAAGTTTGATAACCTCTTTTTTGATGACTTTATGGATTTTTGGATTCACCCTTCGCTGGCTTTGAATTGTGGGCTTAAAGTCGTCCTCCATGAGAATTTTGTGTGTGCAGAAGTGAGGATCAATTCCGCGAATGTCGGAGAGTTTCCAAGCGATAGCTCTTTTATGCTTCTTCAACATGGCGATAAGTCGGGCTTTTTCTTCTTCTTTTAGGTCCTTGGCGATGATGACCGGTAACTTCTCGTTGTCTTCAAGGAAAACGTACTCAAGATGAGGCGATAGGTCCTTAAGCTCGAGAGTAGGAGGATCCTTAATAGATGGTGAAACTAACGATGGATCATCATTAGTCACCTCTATAGGAGAAGGAGGAGCAACCGGGTCTTCATTGAGAAGTCTCTCAATAGTACGAATGTCTTCATCCCAATCGGTGGACGAATTATCATACTTAATATCGAGGGGACCAAAGCTAGCTTCGAAATCATCCAAGTCACTTTCTCCAAAAGGAGTAAATGCCAGAGCAAGTGAGGCAATGGTCTCAACATTGGGTAGAGAAGAAAGAGTATGTTTACAAGCATCTTTGAAGTGTTCTTCACAAGCCTCATCAAGAACGTCAATACAATTAACACTCTCGTTAGAATAAGGTTGTTTAGAAAGCTTTCCCATGTTGAAGACAATTTTATCGTCACCCACTCTCATGATAAGCTCACCGGCTTCAACATCGATGAGAGTGCGACCGGTCCTCAAGAATGGACGACCAACGATCAATGGCACACGAGGGTCCATGTCGTAGTCAACGATAACGAAATCGGCAGGAAAAGTGAATTTGTCGACTCCTACAAAGACGTCTTCGGCTATCCCCACTGGATAAGCAACCGTACGGTTAGCTAATTCCAAAGTCATTTTGGTGGGGACTAGCTCAGGGAGAGATAATTGCTTCCAAACGCTTAAGGGCATTAAGTTGATACTGGCACCTAGATCGGCTAGGGCCATGCAATTCTCTACTCCCGGGAAGTTGTAAGGAATCAAAAAGCGACCCGGATCACCAAGTTTGGTGGGCAATTTCCTTAAAAGCACTGCGGAGCAGTTCTCATTAAGTTGGGTCTGAGCAATGTCAATAAGCTTTTCCTTATCACTTAGAAGATCTTTTAACATCTTAGCGTATTTGGGCATGTGAGCGAGAGCCTCGGCAAAGGAGATGTTAAAATTCAATTGTTTAAACATTTTGAGAAAGTTTGAAACTTGAATATCATCCTTGCTCTTATGCTTCTCTTTTCTCAACCTTGAAGGATAAGGTATATTGGATGAAGAAGAAGGCTTTAGGGGAATAGGATCACTCACAACCACGGGTGGTGGGGAAATGGGGGTAGAAGGTGAAGGAGGTGGAGAAATTGGGGAAGTAGAAGGATGAGGAATAGGAGCAAGTGACTCGTTTTCCTTAGTCACAATCACCGGTGGAGGTATAGGAAGCTCGGGTTCCTTGGTACCTTTGCCACTGCGAGTGGTGATTGCTTTCATCTCCCCTCTTGGATTCGCAACGGTGTTACTCGGAAGAGTACCCGAAGAAGAGGGTTGATTACCTTGGAAGAAACTAGCCATCATATTTTTTAAGTCATTCGTTCGACTATCCAAAGTGTTTCTCATATCAGCTCTCAGATCGTTCCCTTGTTTCACCAGGTCTGCTTTCAAGTTGAGCACTTCCCGCTGAAGATTTCCCACGATCACATCGTTAGTCCTCATGTAAGTTTCCACTTCTTGGTGTAAAGCGGTGGGTTGGTTGGGAGGAGCATTGTATGCGGGTGGTTGATAAGCAGGTTGCTGGTAAACTTGGTTGTTTCTTTGAGGTGGATATGGTTGTTTGTGAGGTGGTATGTATGGTGTACGAGGTTGTTGTTGTTGTTGAGGAGGGCGGTTGAGGTTTTGTTGTTGGTTTGGGTTGTTAGGAGTAAAACCGGGTGGTGAGAGATAGTTGTTCGAACGGTAGCTAAGCAGGTTGCGGTCACCTTGAGGACGAGCTTAATAAGCGGGTTGAGGATAGGTGCCATAAGCTGCATTCACATTTTCAGAAGGGTAGTCTTGGGTGGCAGTACAAGTGGTGTAAGAGTGAGGACCCCCGCATATCTCACATGGTTGGCTGACGGCATTGACTTGAGCGTCTTTAGCGTTTTTAGCGTTGATGCTGTTGGTGTTGCTGGCGGTCTGGGTAGCAAGCGATTCAAGAAGCGCAGTGATTTTGTCAAGTCGCTTATCGCTGTCACTAGTACTAGCACTAGCGACATTGGTCCGAACACTCTTGGTTTGCACACGAGACTTATTCTCAATGATATCCCAAGCAGCATTGGAAGTCTTAGCCAAAAGATTACCCCCCGAGGCACTGTTTAGTGAATCTTGGTCATTCATGTTTAAACCATTGTAAAAAGTATTAATTTGATGCACTTTGGTAAAACCATGTTGTGGGCATTTTCTCAAAAGGTCTTTGAAACGGTCCCAAGATTCACTAAACGACTCATCGTACTTTTGTTCAAAATTGATAATTTCAGTCCGCAAAGCGGTAGTACGAGAGGGTGGGAAAAAGTAGTTGATAAACTTGGTCTCCAAATCCGTCCACGAAAGAATACTCTGTGGCGGTTCCTTAGCAAGCCAATGCCGGGCTTGTCCCTCTAAAGAAAAGGGAAAAAGTTGTAAACGGATTACCTCTTGTGGAACACCATTGAATTTGACCGTATTGGTGAGTTGCAAGAATCTCTTGATGTGGTCATGTGGATCATCAATGGTACGCCCCAAGAATGGTTGAGCAGAGACCATCTGGATAAAACCGGATTTGAGCTCAAAGTTGTTGGCTGCAATCGCGGGTATGACAATTGGATCATTGTTGCCGTCTACATGTGCTTGCAGAAGTTCAATCATCGGGCGATTATCCGGTAGAGGTTCATTGTTGTTGTTATTATTGTTGTTGAAAGGTTGGTTGTTGTTGTTATTATTATTGTTTTGAGGTGGGTTATTGTTGTTGTTTTGTACACCGGCCATGTCTAAGTCTTCGAGAGGCTCGGGCTCTTGATAAGACGTGGATCGTGTACGCATGCACCTGCAAAAGAACTAACAAGGCAAAAACAAAGCATAAATATTTTTGGTTTTTATGTTTTTTTAATTTTTAGGATTTTTGAAAATTTTGTGTTTTTGAAATTTTTTATGAAAAAGTAACGTTCACGGTGAACAGATCCCAAAATCCAAGTTCTCACAAAAAACTGTTGATCTTAACGAGAAGAGCCGGCAGCGGCGCCATTTGATACTGAGTATTTGCTTGGGTTCAGATTTAAGTCTCGGTATCCTCTCGAATTGATTACAGCTCAAAGTGGAAAGATTGTTCTTGGTTACTAAAAAGGGGATTGGTTTTCTAATCTACTAAAGGTTTAAATGCACTAAGATGTAAACTTAAACTAAAGGTCTGATCTACTAAAGGTTTAATAGCAATTAATAAAACTTGAATTAAAATTAAAGAAAGAAACAGTAAATAGCACTAAACTCTGATTCGAAATACTCAAAAGAAAAATTGATTCGGAAGTTTCTACTTTACCCTTGATCCGGAAGTTTGGTTCGGAACTCTTCCGAATGAACCCTCTGGTTCGGAACTTTCTTGATCCGGAACTCTTTCGGATGAACTCCTTGATTCGGAAGTCTTCCGAGTGAACAAGCTTGATTCGGAACTCTCTGATTCGGAAGTCTTCCTTGATCCGGAACTTTCGTTCGGAACTTTTTGTTCTGAACTGATTCGGAACTTATAAAAAAGATTGATTCGGAAGATTTGAAAAAGATTGATTCGGAAGTTGGTTCGAAAGTTTATTCGGAAGTTTACTCGGAACTTTTAAACAAAATTGATTCGGAACTTTTAAACTCTTTCATTCGGAACTTTTAAACTGATTCGGAACTTTTGAAAAACCATTCATTCGGAACTTTTAAACTGATTCGGAACTTTTGAAAAACCATTCATTCGGAACTTTTAAACTGATTCGGAACTTTTGAAAAACCATTCATTCGGAACTTTTAAAAGACTGCATTCAGAACAAATTGATTCGGAACTTTTTAATACAAATTGATTCGGAACTTATAAATGAACTGATTCGGAACTTTTCACTAAGATGCTTCACTCTGAACTTTTGTGCTCATTCGGAACCTGGAAAAACTTAAGAACAGTGGGCGACAGAAGAACAGGGGAACACGATTTCAAGCCAAAATCCACCAAGTGTTTAACCAAAACTTAAACTAAACTAATGCCTAATCATCTACTAACCATAAACATCAAATCCCATCAATAAAAACATAAAACCCAATAACTTTTAAAAATCAAAATCAACCAAATAAGAATTTTAACTTTGAACCAAAAGGATGAAGATGAACAAGATGAAATAAAGGATTAAATTGATAGATTAATGTTTAAACAATCAAAAGACAAAGATTAAACTACAAGATTGGAAAAAACAAGAATCAAAATCACCAAACACCCTAATGGTGTTGGTGATGCCTACGAACAGAAAAAGAGAGAAAAAGGGAATTGAAAAACTGAATGAAAAGTGTGAAGGGGATTCTTTATATAGGTGTTTCCTTTGGTTGGTGAGTGGGCTTTCTCCCTTTCTTCTTGTCTTCTCGTCTTTTCAGAAAAGTCGACGTTTTCGATTCTGATTCGGGATTTGTCGACGATTAAATTCAACTCGTCTTTTAATTTCTTCGTTTAATAGACTTGAGTTTCTTCGACATATGTAAATCTTCAATCTTTGGTCCTTTTCTTCGATAAATCTTCAAATAGGCCCAGTGACTTCAAATCTTTTGCATCTCTTGGACAATAGACTTCGTCTTGAGTCTTTTTCTTCCATAAAACCCGTGCAATCCCATGTTTTCTTCAATATTCATCCGGTTGGCTCTAAAAACACAAAAAACACAAAAAACACGCATAATTCCAAACAAATGATATTAAATACGTGTTTTGGTCTCGTTTTAGCCAGAATTAAGTGGAAAAAGGATGGGTGTTTACACACCTATCAAAAACCCTATATAAACTCACGGTGGGGGCTACCTCACAGGTATGGCATGTGATCTCAATCTGATTAATCTTACACGCTCCTATGTAGTGTAGTTGAGTTATGTGAAAATCAAAATAGTTTAGAACGTCTACAAGGAACCTAGATAGTGGGATACACTAGTTGGCTGAGTCGAATAGGCATGTATACACACCTATCTTCCCCGCCGTAGAATCCGTGATCGCTTCCCCGTCACCCGGATAGGTGGGGTGTATGCTTTTAGGAATGTAATAGTCAGACAGGAAATCCATAAATTTCTTCGCCGACATCACATTGAGTACGGTCGTGATTGTGGGGTTGTCTTTCACCATGATTTATAAATATGAGAAGAAGGGCGCGGTGATCTAACCTGGTAAGACGGATTTCCGTGGAAAGTAATTAGAAGGAATGAAGGAATGAAAGAAAGTGCAACAATGGTGGAAGAAGGTGTGAACTGTGTGTGTGCACAGTCACACACAGGCCTTTTATAGGGTTGCCTCGGTTTACGAGGTAGCATGGATGATTGCCACGTGTAATCCACTACGCTCATCTAACGGATGGGGTTACCGACACAGTTGAAACGTTAGAGGGGCCCATGGGTCACTTTTTAAACAGTTTTACGTAGCTCGAGGATAGGCCCATGAGGTGCACTTTTGTAGAGATGTATCTGAACCGTCCTCTCGACCTCGTCTACCATTAATGCATTCATTATGTTGTCCCGGTCAAACAGTATTGTGTGTGCGGCCATTTTTTGTAACGAAAGAATAAGGGACATTGGTTAGTCTAGAGGTTACGCCTACGGCTGTAACAACTAGACTGGGGGGACATGATGACGTATAGTCCCCAACCGGGTCATGGACCCGGCCCACGGGTACTACCCGCATCCGGCCCGTCACGGATGGGTTGGAATAATGTCATTTAAGCTTATGGGCTTCGAATGAATAGTGGCTGCATAGATGTATGCGGCCCACGGCCCGGCACGGCCGGTACAAGGTTAGATAGAATCCCAACCTAATTGGGATTGTGATTTTTCTTAAAGTATAGGATATACACTAACCATAATTAGAAGATAACAATCAAGCTAATTATGGTGATTATCTTATACTTGGGGCCGAAGTATCGGTGGAAGTCCACTAGGGTTTCACCGCCTATATAAGGAACCCCCGAAGGTATCATATTCTTCATACTCTCAATCTACCACCGATTCCTAACCCTAAATCGATTACTTACTCTCACGCCGGAGTCTAATCGTGGGACAAATTCACACGGTAAGCCTAACAGTGTGTTGTTTTAGTGTACAGGATCCCAACCAGAAGTTCACTTGGTGCACGAGCGGAAGTCCAAGCACCCGAATTAAGTCTAATTCGGGTCAAGCTAGGATCATTCAACTTTTGTATCAACAGTTGTTACTTATGAAACTGTTGCTTAGTATTTGCTCAATGATAGGTATATCATATACCGTATATGTATGTTTATATAAATCTCATTGTGATTTTTTTAAGAAGAAACTTTACTAGGACTTTTAAATTTGAATCATCTTCACAAAAACCACTCAATACCACTCTTTTGTTTTTAGTTATTCTCATTAAAACATTTTCATTACTGATAAGATAGATATTTTTACTCAATATTTTACTATATGATCTAAGAAAATTAGGTGAAAATAGGAACTAAGTGGATGTTTGGGATTGCGTTTGCAACAATATTATCTCGATTATCTCTGCTTATTTCATTTTGAAAATGGAGATAAGCTAAAATAAGTGTTTGGATAATAAATGGAGAAAAGTGATTATTTGCGTTTAGAAGCTTTCAAAATGAAGTTTTGAAAAAGTAAGTGGAGAGCTACTTATTTCAATTTCAAAATGGAGTTTTGAAAAAGTAAGGTTTCAAAATGGAGTTTTGAAAAAGTGGAGTTTATTTTATTCATTTTACTTATCAAATAATCAAATTTGCCAAACACTAAAAAAAACTGATTATCTAATTATTGCGATTTCAAACAGAATAATCAAATCCAAACACTATTTTCTAGAATGACGTTTTCAAAATGATTATTATCTGATTATTCATTTTCAAAATGAATAATCTGTTTTAAATAAGCAATCCCAAACACCCCCTAAGTAAGAACTCGGTGGTGATTTGGATGGTGCATTATAGGTGTTTGATAAAATGTCTAACAAAGAGTTGTTACATGGTATGATTCGTGTTACAGTAAATTGTTCATGTCTATACCTGATATTTGATTTTTTTTGAGAAAGAAAGAGCGTCATTACTTTTGGATGTTAACTGGGTGTTTGGCGCATCTCATTTTATGGGCTTAAAGTAACTTATCTTTAGTAAGAAGCTTTGGCTTATATGATACACATGGTCATAACATCCTCATGAGTGTTTGGATTAGCTTATGATTGTAAGCTAATAAAAATATCTTTAAAGCATCAATACGCTTATATAAGTTACGTAAAAAGTTGCGTCAATGGGTTTGAGTGTTCACTGAAATTCTTGACCTTTCTAAAGTGATAATCTTCACAAAAGCATTATAGTGCTTATGTTTTGACATGTTAAAAAACTGTAGTCTTAAGTAGTGTTATGGGTGTTTTAAGTGGTGTTTAGGCTGCTAAAAAAAGTGGTTTAAGGTTTTTTTTTTCTTTCTCCTTTGGTCTTTTAGGTTGTGTTCGTGGCTGTCAAAGTGCACTTCTTTGGGTTGTAATGTTCGTTTCCTGCATTATTGAGAATAAAATTTATCCATAGTTTGGTCTGTTATAATTAACTTAAACAATGACATTTTTTCGGGTTTTTGATTGTATTAAAGTTTTTGGTTGTTTTAGGTTGTGTTTGAGGCTGCTGCAAAAGTGCAAGTTTTGGGTGTTGGTAATGTCCTGTGCTGATCACCTAAGTTTGGATGCAGCAGAAAAAGTCAGTGCAGAAATTTATGTCTGTTAGCTTTTCTTTAAAAACGCACACAGAAACTTCATCCTAAATGAACATGGTAAAGGTTAAACTATAACCATCTTTCAATTTAGTAGCTGCCTTTTTTAGCAATGGGTTATTAACTTTTTGGTATATGACTGACCCGAGGTTATTTGACCATCTGTTTGTTATTAATATCGTTAATTCTTAAAAAGTTATTTACAGAATGTCTGAAATTTGTAATTCTATAGACAATATTCTTTTCCTTTTACTTAATCTTTTTATTTTATGTTTGGTAAATTAGTGTTCCGATTGAAATCTTATGCTACTTATTTGCATATTTTTTTATACTCTTATGCTACTGCTATTTTATTTATAACACAAAAATTAATGTTGCTTCCATAACTTCTATTTGCACCATTTGGCATTAGAATATGCACCTAACTTTGTCGATACAAAACATGGAAGTGGAAAGCGTCATGCTCCTTTCGATGGTTCAGTGTTGTCTATGTCCCGGGTCTCTCTTTGATTATATATGTGGCTCAGTAACTACAAAAAGGTCTTATCGATGCATCTATCTATTCATACTACTAATCATCGACTTGAGCTCGAGTCATGATGATGTTTTAAGCAATTTTGCCTACTTGCATATTGAGTTCAACTTATGAATTGTAAGTTGCTCATATATGTTGTTAGTTTTAGAGTTCTTAAGTAGTGTCATATTTTTACAGAGTGGTCATTTACATTATTTTTTTATGCGGGACTAATTTGCTTATAAGTGTCTTATGCATTTTTGGTTTGTCAATTTTTTACATATGTACGTTATCTTGGGCTGCCCCAATAATATATTACTGTCTTATTCATGTTTGGTGTGTCATTCCTTTTATTTATGTATGTACGTTATCTTGGTCTGTAATTAACATAAAAGTGACCTGTTTGGGGGTGTTTCTTTGTATTGAAGTTGTGTTTTTTAGTCATTTTAAGTGTTATCTGGGGCTGTGTAAAACGCTATGACCCGAGTAATTTTTTTTTTATATATGACGAAAAATTTCGAAATTGATCCTTTACTTACAAAATATACTCATGAACAACCAAGTCATCTAAAACTGGTTAATTTAAGACCTCTGAAAACATTCGAGCGTCACAAGCAATATCAAAGTGCAAGGGAAGAGTCGCTCGAATCTAACAGAGCATAAGCGTCTTCTTTTCTTAATGCACTCCTAGCTACCATCTACGAGCTCCAACTTATCTTACAATAACCTACAAAAACATAGAACTGAGAATGGTAAGTCCTTGCGTCTTAGTGAGTTAACGGGATCTGAGATATCTTGCAATTCTGTAACGTGGTTCTTTAAATAAATAATTCTATAATAGGTACGACATATAGTCGTCTTGCACCTGTATCATGTACATATATAATTTATGGCATCTCATATGACTAGACGATACTTAATCATCCTGTTCTGCGTAATAAAGTCCATAGCTGATGAGTACTCGTCTTGGGACGCTAATCTGACATTATGCTTGTTTAAATGGGTAATCCACGAAGGACGTAAGTACTAATTAAAGTACGGGTCATCCACGTAGGATGCTTTCCTCATCCACTTAGGACGTCACTTTCATCCACTTAGGATGCTCGGGTCATCCACTTAGGACGCTTGAGATAACATGACTACTTAACATGATTATATGACCGATCATGTCAACATAAGTACATGACATGCTAATATGACCAATCGGGTCAACATGACTACTTGACATGATAGTATGACCATTCAGGTCAACATGACTACTTGACATGATAATATGACCAATCTGGTCAATATGATTACTTGAAATGATAATATGACCAATCTGGTCTACATGATTACTTGACATGCTAGTATGACCAATCAGGTCAACATGATTACTTGACATGCTAATATGACCAATCAGGTCAACATGACTACTTGACATGATAGTATGACCATTTAGGTCAACATGACTACTGACATGATAATATGATCACTCAGGTCAACATGTGTACTAACATGATAATATGACCACTCAGGTCAACGTGATTATTGATGCGTTTCTGGGGCACCCTATCCTTGTCTACGATGCTACTTGTGAGCACCTAACTCATAATAACGATGTTCCTTGTGAACATCATGAACATGATGTGATGCTCCTTGTGAGCAATCTAAACGTGATAGTAATGCTTCTTGTGATATTTATAAACATGATATGATGCTCCTCGTGAACATCCTAAACATGATTTTGATACGCATTGCTTTCGGTTAAACCCGAATCATGACATGATAAATAATACTCGGCTATTTCTGAATATCTAAACATCGCAACCTCCGGATACATTCCGAAGCTAAACAAACATTTTTATGTCATGTGTAATCTAATAACACAAATCTAAAACCGTTGCTCACCTTTGATCTTCATTATGCATCCATAAGCCTTCCAATAGCACCTAAGCATAATATAACCATAATAAGACATTTAGAACTTCATAGCTCATATCTAACATATATTTGGGTCTAAAACACGCAAACATATTCACATAAGGTGCTATTTCATCGTTGAACACTTTTTACTAAAAGTCACTTTTATGTAGAATTTCTGCAGTCTGATGCACTTTGCTGTTTTTGACCCACTTATACCTCGAATCAAGCCCTGTAACTATTTTTGTTGGAAAGTAGACTCTTTCACCTTTCCGAAAAGGTAAGGTACGCTCCAAACGGAGTTATGGTTATTTTTTCTATGATTTTTACAAGTTTGCGCAAATTTCTGCAAGCCTTGTTGTACCGTTTCTAAATATGTCCCAAACGACCTAAAACCTACAATAAGCTATTCCCAACTTTACCAAACTTCTATCACAACTTATTTGACATGTGTGAGTCATTTTTCTTCAGGCCTTAAGCCAAAACTACATGTTTAGGCACCATAATAAGCTCTAGCCAAACACCCCTTTAGTAATCATAAGCCTCCATTACATCTATCAAATTCTTGAATTCATACTCTATATTTTAACCATGATTCAATTACTTGATTCTTAACATGATTCTATCATAACAAAACTCACAACATCAAAGTTATCATAGTTCACCAATTTAAACTAGGTTTTCATAAAACCCCCAATTAAGCATAAACCCTTAATTTCAACATCACATGAATCATAATATATACACTTACATACCTTGATTAAAGAATGGATTTCTGAGATTAAACCTTCTTGTTCCTCCTTAATCATACCATCATAACTCCTGTTATTGATTCTTCTTTTTCTAAATTTCTTATGATAATTCTCTGGCAATTGAAGATAATAACTCTTTTTCCCTCCTAAAATCTCTGGGAAGAACACGCATCAAATACGTGTATGAATGAGGCCAATAGTTGCTAGACTTGAGGTTATAATGTCATATGGTCAATTCTATAATTATAACCTTTGAGTATATTTTGCAATTGCAACAAAAATGGTCCATCAAGTTCTTATCTCTAATACTTGGGGCATATAATACTTTCTAAAACATTTTCATGATATTATACTTATAGTTTGACTATCGGGTTTGACTAACCAATCCCGTAAAGCATTCAAACTTATATAGTCGTAGTCTATGTTGCACGGAAACGCCTACTAGGTGGCGTCTCGCGTCCCGGAAACGTTTTAGAAACGGGAAACGGCCATAAACGACTAGAAACGCGGTGAAAACGTTTCCCCAAAATCAGAAACGTTATATATATGGATTGGAAACGCTAGATCTTGAGAAGGAAACATATGTGAAACGTTTCTAAGCCTGTTGGACACGTTTCTTGGAACCATCTTACTACTTGTAAGAATGGTTCTTGTTGTTTAGCTTCTTAAGATTGCGTAAAATGTGTTTGCCAGAAGTTATGAAGTGGGTAGAAGAAGAAATAAAAAAAGAAGATATAGATGCGAATTAGTAGTAGTATATTTTATCCCTATATTTAATAGTGATTGTGGAGATGAACGAATAGTTCAAACTTTAAAGTAAAACAATAAAGTTTTGGTGGTTCCCAATGTACCACAATATTTTCTTTTTGCATGTTTGACTGAAGTTGTCAATGTCTATTTTATTGATAATAAAGTTTAAATTGAAATGATAAAGTTTGATATTGACTTTTTTATACATCAATAACGTCAAAGTGAAGCATAAGTAGTGTCGGACGTTTAATGTTGCTATTTATTATTATTATTAATATATATATATATATATATATATATATATATGTAAATAATATAAAATATATAAAATACACAAACGTTTCTAGCCGTACCCGTTTCTTAATTTTGAGCCATTCGCGTTTCTAAGTACCCGTCCCCGTTTCCCTATCCGTCCCCGTGCAACATAGGTCGTAGTCAAACTTACGCAAATAAAATACATAAAACTGATTTTGGGGTGTTAAAACTCTCCCCCACTTATTTTGTTCGTGTCCCCACGAACTACCTCAGGGCGATTCTGGGCGTCTATTAAGTCTGGGCACTAAGTCTCCCCCACTTAGACTGTACTTCTTATTTCATTTCTGATATTCTGACTATTTTATCTAACCATGAATCTTGCCATAACATCTAACTTATTTTTCAGGAGTCTGAATTCTAGAGTTCACTACATATCGAATACCTAACTCAAGGTAACACATTCTAGACGGTTTCTGATTATGTAGGTTCTGATTGTTTATTATGTTCTGCTAAATTGTTGAATTTCTGGATACAATTATTATACCGAGACTGGTAGAACTTATGATTATCCTATTCGTGCATACTTGTGTTATTCTATTTATGTCTAAATCATCATTCTGTCTTTCTGAATTTGGTCTCATCGACCCTCCCTCATTGTTCAGAGAACTCATCGAGGCCTCCTATGATCCTAATAAACCCATGTTATTTGATATAACTATTATCACGTTGGCCAGACGTCATAATACTCGCATCACATAAACATGCCTTTATTGCCATCATATTCTATCCCGACTCATTAATAAAAACTTCAACCTAGAATCATGTTCTGTTATCATGTTAATTTGTTTCTATTTATGCGATGCTATTCATGCATTATGCTAATATTCTTATCTTAGTATGATACCATGCTAATCATAACATACCATGCATGCTAAGTCTGATTCTGACATTCTACACTACTTAACATGATATAACGTTTCTGATATTCTGGTTCTAGTCATGATTCATGCTGATTTATTTGTCTTTTCAATGTCAACATGTACTATACATGATTTCTGAGTCATATGCTAGATACTAAGAATTGTCTAATAATAGACTTAACTTCATGCATTCTAACTCTTTTTAGCTTACTGAGCGACTGGTCATGATGTAACGATCATATGCCTTAACAGTTTATGATTTCTTATCTTTACTGGCTATATCGTGAATATCTTATTGATCTAATCCTTTACCAGAGGTATGAAACATGCCACATCATTCATGTTCATCATTCGACTTGTTATTCTGCTAAATCTAAACGCTTCTAAGCATGGTCTCATAAGGCATGCTAGTCATAATATTCATACTTTCTTACGTGCATTCTACTGGGACATGGCGATCTACATATAATGAACTTAACTAAGCATGGCCAGTCTATGATACTAATAAAAATTAACATAGTTCTAATCAGTTATACATGAAGCATGATAAAACTACATGGTCTATGGTCCATACCGAGCTATGGTTTAAGTCTAAGTACCCTCCTACTAACGACGGATACTCATATCCCTCAAACCAAACACTCTGATACCAACTTGCAACGCTATGACTCGAGTAAACTTTTTTTATATATAACGAAAAATCTCGATATTGATCCTTTACTTACAAAACATACTCATGAACAACCAAGTCATTTAAAATTGGTTAATTTAAGACCTTTGAAAACATTCGAGCGTTACAAGCAATATCAAAATGCAAGGGAAGATTCGCTCGAATCTAACCGAGCATAAGCGTCTTCTTTTCTTAATGCACTCCTAGCTACCATCTACGAGCTCCAACTTATCTTACAATAACCTACAAAAACATAGAAATGAGAATGGTAAGTCCTTGCGACTTAGTGAGTTAACGAGATCTGAGAAATCTTGCAATTCTGTAACGTGGTTCTTTAAATAAATAATTCTATAATAGGTACGACATATAGTCGTCTTGCACCTGTATCATGTACATATATAATTTATGGCATCTCATATGACTAGACCATACTTAATCATCTTGTTATGCGTAATAAAGTCCCTAGCCGATGAGTACTCGTCTTGGGACGCTAATCTGACATTGTGCTTGTTTAAATGGGTAATCCACGAAGGACGTAAGTACTAATTAAAGTACGGGTCATCCACGTAGGATGCTTTCCTCATCCACTTAGGACGTCACTGTCATCCACTTAGGATGCTCGGGTCATCCACTTAGGACGCTTGGGATAACATGACTACTTAACATGACTATATGACCGATCATGTCAACATAAGTACATGACATGCTAATATGACCAATCGGGTCAACATGACTACTTGACATGATAGTATGACCATTCAGGTCAAAATGACTACTTGACATGATAATATGACCAATCTGGTCAACATAATTACTTGACATGATAATATGACCAATCTGGTCAACATGATTACTTGACATGCTAGTATGACCAATCAGGTCAACATGATTACTTGACATGCTAATATGACCAATCAGGTCAACATGACTACTTGACATGAAAGTATGACCATTTAGGTCAACATGACTACTGACATGATAATATGATCACTCAGGTCAACATGTGTACTAACATGATAATATGACCACTCAGGTCAACGTGATTATTGATGCGTTTCTGGGGCACCCTATCCTTGTCTACGATGCTACTTGTGAGCACCTAACTCATAATAACGATGTTCCTTATGAACATCATGAACATGATGTGATGCTCCTTGTGAGCAATCTAAACGTGATAGTAATGCTTCTTGTGAGATTTATAAACATGATATGATGCTCCTCGTGAACATCCTAAACATGATTTTGATACGCGTTGCTTTCGGTTAAACCCGAATCATGACATGATAAATAATACTCGGCTATTTCTGAATATCTAAACATCGCAACCTCCGGCTACATTCCAAAGCTAAACAAACATTTTTACGTCATGTGTAATCTAATAACACAAATCTAAAACCGTTGCTCACCTTTGATCTTCATTATGCATCCATAAGCCTTCCAATAGCACCTAAGCATATTATAACCATACTAAGACATTTAGAACATCATACCTCATATATCTAACATATATTTGGGTCTAAAAGACGCAAACATATTCACATAAGGTGCTATTTCATCGTTGAACACTTTTTACTAAAAGTCACTTTTATGCAGAATTTCTGCAGTCTGCTGCACTTTGCTGTTTTTGACACACTTATACCTGGAGTCAAGACCTGTAACTATTTTTGTTGGAAATTAGACTCTTTCGCCTTTCTGAAAAGGTAAGGTACGCTCCAAACGGAGTTACGGTTATTTTTATATGATTTTTACAAGTCTGCGCAAATTTCTGCAAACCTTGCTGTACCGTTTCTAAATATGTCCCAAACGACCCAAAACCTACAATAAGCTATTCCCAACTTTACCAAACTTCTATCACAACTTATTTGACATGTGTGGGTCATTTTTCTTCAGGTCTTAAGCCAAAACTACATGTTTAGGCACCATAATAAGCTCTAGCCAAACACCCCTTTAGTAATCATAAGCCTCCATTACATCTATCAAATTCTTGAATTCATACTCTATATTTTAACCATGATTCAATTACTTGATTCTTAACATGATTCTATCATAACAAAACTCACAACATCAAAGTTATCATAGTTCACCAATTTTAACTAGGTTTTCATAAAACCCCCAATTAAGCATTAACCCTTAATTTCAACATTACATGAATCATAATATATACACTTACATACCTTGATTGAAGAATGGATTTCTGAGATTAAACCTTCTTGTTCCTCCTTAATCATACCATCATAACTCCTGTTATTGATTCTTCTTTTTCTAAATTTCTTATGATAATTCTCTGGCAATTGAGGATAATAACTCTTTTTCCCTCCTAAAATCTCTGGGAAGAACACGCATCAAATACGTGTATGAATGAGGCTAATAGTTGCTGGACTTGAGGTTATAATGTCATATGGTCAATTCTGAAATTATAACCTTTGAGTATATTTTGCAATTGCAACAAAAATGGTCCCTCAAGTTCTTATCTCTAAAACTTGGGACACATAATACTTTCTAAAACATTTTCATGATATTATACTTATAGTTTGACTATCGGGTTTGACTAACCAATCCCGTAACGCATTCAAACTTATATAGTCGTAGTCAAACTTACGCAAATGAAATACATAAAACCGATTTTGGGGTGTTACACTGTGCAACAGTGTAGTCTTAACGTGGTGTTTGGTTCGATTAAAGTTATTATTTGGTCTCTTAAAAACCTGCATTTCTAAGCAGCGTTAGGGGCGTCTTAAGTGGTATTAGGGTTGTAAGGAGTTTTTTTGGGTCGTTTTAGGTTGTGTTTGTGGCTGATGCAAAATTGAACTTTTTGGATTGTTGTAATGTTTATTTTCGATTTAAATAGAATTTTATAATAGTTTGACCCGTTAGAATTAACTTAAAAGTAACGGGTTCTACCTATAATTGTTTTAGTCGTTCTGAATTTTACCAAACCATAGTTAATGCTTCTTCTTGATAATGAGTAAATATAATCTTATAATAACAAGTTTTTTCATGATCGGCTTGATCATAATAAAGAGGCGTAACAAGCTCAACATGTTGAGTTTTTGGAAAGCTTGACTGCAGAGCAAATAGAAGTTTATGAAACAATACTATCAGTATCAATACTATCTGATGTTCGGAAAGAAGGAGGGGTATTTTTCTCTATGGTTATGGCAGTAGTGGTAAGACTTTTGTCTCGAAAACTTTATCTGTATCACTGCGCTCAAAAGGTGAAATTGTCCTTAATGTAGCTTACTCTTTGTTGCTTTGCGACTTAAATAGTTGTTCCTACATATCCTTCATAGTGTGCAGTCATGTTGGTCCTACGTGTTCTAAAACTTGATAATGTTCCCCAAATCCATTTCTACTCTCATATATGCATTATAGGATGCATTTGAATACTCTTAGTATAGTTTGTTTCTTATTATAAACATGGTTACTGATGTTACAAACTATATTTATAAGTCTATATTGTCAAATTGTTAAATTTATTCAGGGTGTGTTCTATTACTTTAAATCAATTCAAGATTCTTCAGTGACGTTTCTTATACATTTAGGGTGTGTTTTTGACCCGGTTCATTTGATTTTTTGCTCATTCTTGACCAGTTTCATTTGCTATGCACTAAAAATAATTTGATTAGTTTAGATAAACAATGACAAATTAGATGATCAAAGGGTTCTTTATATTCATAGGTTAGTTCTTACATAAAAATGATGCCTATAGTATTTGTTTTAAGACAGTGGTGCCTGTAAAGTATTCTATTAAACTGTTCGCTAAAACTTATCACTGTGTACTTTAAAGATGGCTTATGAATTACCAAAATACCAAGACTCTTGAATCTGGATATTCCATGTTGTCACTTATGAATTTGCTTCCTTATTCTACATGCTTAAACTCTTATTTCTCAAGTGGTTACTCAGGGTTTCTGCATTGAAGTGTGATTTAGTGGTGAAGTTATTAAGAAGCATCGGTACTCCTAAGTGCAAATTGCTGAAAGCTAAGAGGTTAATTTGCATCTTTATATAAGGATTTTTTTCATGGCATAAAAAGGCTGAAATTTTACTAAGAGTGTGCATTTATCCACCATGATAGTAGGGTTAAGTTTTAATTATTTTGATTAGAGGATTAGATTCAGCCATATATTGACAGCATAGGTTTGTAATTTACCCATTGTGATGACTAGATCATTTACTTACCTATTTTTTAAGTATGGCCGTATGGGTCATGTTTTACCCATTTGATAATCTTGCTAAGGTTATTACCCATTTTGATAATGTGGGCGAACTTTTTAGTTGTATAGATATCACATAAACTTTCAAGGTTTGTGATCATTGGATTTATTTATGCAGAACTAAAGCTAACAAATGATAAATTAAGGAATCTTTCATCGGGTGAAGTCGAACAACTCCGTGTCGTAACGATACTAGCTTTCAAAAATGGTTGCTTGGAGAATGTGACTATGGTTCTTCTGATGCTTATTACAGTAATTGTTTTGTCGTTGAATTTTTAACTTAAAGTTCCTTTGAGTTACTATATATGTTTTTGAAGACTTGATGTCCCTATAAAAATTTTCAATGATATTATTCTTTTATTGTTTGACGGCTTATGATGGATAAGAAATATGGACATGAATGTGTTCACTAAGTACAAATTGGATGAAAGAGGATGTATAATTTGTTTTTAAAGTGAAGTAGGAACACTAATTGATTCTTTTTCTTTCTTCTTACTTTTTATTTGAGGTGGATTTGCAGCAATGTTGAATGATTATGACTGTGCAAAGAAAGCTTTAGGTGGGTTTATTTTGAGATTTTTACTCCGGAAACATATCAAGTTTCATGCTATAGTAAACACTTATACATTTGAGTTGATAGTGAAGAAAACAAACTACATTATCCAGTTCTATATACATCTTGGTTTCGGTTGTTGTTAGTTTATATTATATCAACAGTTGTATATGAAAAGTGTAAACTCTTTAAAGATTATTTCGTGTTTGTTAGAGATAAATTTTTTTTGTATATTATTATGACTTAATAATCACACATCATAGTTTGAACTTAATAAAACATGAGACTTAATTGTGCAATCACGAAAGTTCAAATGCTTCTTTTTTTAGATCAAACTTGATTATACAGTTTTCATACGTTTATATTGAATTAAGCTTAAGGTTTCAAACTAACAAGTTTATTGAATACAACTAATTGAGAAAGGATTTGATAGAAATTAGACAAGTCAAGTTCATGTTCATTTTAAAGAATCATAATACATTTCAAACTAATTCTATATCATTTAGTGTAATTGTTTAAATGCAAGTTTTATCAAATAAATTTCGTTAATAAAAACACTTAAAATAAATGACTTTAAACTACCCGTATTACACGGGTCTTAAACTAAATGAATTATAATGTCAGTTCAAAAACCATGTCGTTGTATGGCCTCTCCCGTTGGGCTAATTTTGGTCCAATTTTTTATGTCTAGTCAACCACAAAATGGTATAAGCCTTCCTGGATTTATGATGTAGACTAAAAACAAAGTAACAAAGATAAGTAATTGGATCTGTTGATTCAACAAGAATGCCAGAAACAATTCTGCTAATAATCGTCGACTCTGAAGAATGCCAGAAAATTAGGGTAAAACACGGCAACACAACGGCCAGTGGTTTAACTTTTATTAAACTGATTACTGTCTTGCTAGGGTTACAGCAGATTCATTAAATAATGACTGCAAATAAAGGAAAACCCTAAAAATCCAACTGGCCGGACCGTAGCCCAATGATAAAGTCCAACTGAAAGTGAAAAAAACATAAATATGCAAAAAACTGATAGAAATAAGGCTTTTCGGGCCTTGGAAAATCCGCAACCAGCTAAAAGATTGTTCCAGCGTCGTCGACCTCCTTTTTACGCACATTTTGACAGGTCACGGGCTAAAAACGGACTTAGGATGCAAAAGTTATGCCCGTTTTACTAAACCCCTCTTCGTCACGCGATCTCGGGCCTCCAGAAACAAGTCAGCCCGTTCTTCAATACTTGGGCCTCCATCATTCCCCCTGGATAGGAAAAATTCGCCCTCGAATTTCCTACTGTATCGTCATCTGAAGAATCACCATTGTAAGACAACAAGTGCTTCACATTAAAAACATCAGAACAACGAATATGACTTGGAAACTTCAAACGATAAGCATTTGAGTTCATCTTATCCACAATTTCCACAGGACCAATCTTCTTAGCAGACAATTTATTATATTCACCAACTGGAAAACGATCCTTAGTCAAAACAGCACACACAAAGTCTCCTACTTTAAAGTCAACATGTCTCCTCTTTTGATCTGCATCCTGCTTGTACTTTGAATTAGCGTGAACCAAGTTGTCACGAACAGATTTATGAACATCATGCAACCCCTCAACAAAATCATGCACTTTCTTCGAACAGACCTAGAACCTGAGGAGTCATAAGATCAAGAGGACCACGTGGCTGAGCAGAATAAACCACCTGGAAAGGACTAAACCTTGTGCTCCGATTAACAGCATGATTATGAGCAAACTCAGCTTGATACAACTTCTGATCCCATGCCTTCACATGATCACCCACCAAACACCTTAACAGGTTACCAAGGGACCTGTTAACAACTTCAGTTTGCCCATCAGTTTGAGGATGATAAGCACTACTAAAATTAAGTTGAGTATCCACCATCTTCCACAAACTACGCCAAAAATGACTCAAAATCCTAGTGTCCCGATCAGAAAAAATGGAGGAAGGTAAACCATGTAAACGGTACACATCCTTAAAGAAAAGTTGGGCTACATTAACTGCATCTGTTGTCTTCTTGCAAGGAATAAAATGAACCATCTTAGAAAAATGATCAACAACAACAAATATTGAATCATTACCCCTTTGAGTACGAGGTAGCCCCAACACAAAATCCATGCTAATATCAACCAGGGCTGCAAAGGAACTGGCAAAGGCATATAAAGTCCTACGTTAGTAGCCGTCCCCTTTGAAACTTGACAAATACGACACCTCTTGACGTAACGATCCACTTCCTTCCTCATAGTAGGCCAAAAATAAGAAGCTTGAACCAACTGTAAAGTGCGATCACGGCCAACATTTCACTATGCAACTCCTTAATAATTTGCAAGCGAAGACTTGAATCAGGAATACAAAGCTGATTCCCTTTGAATAGGAACCCATCATGCATAACAAAATTTGTTTTCTCTCCAGATTGCAAATTTTGCAGAACAACTGAAAAGTATGGATCCACAGTCACCATGTCACGAATGACATCCAGTCCTGGAACATCAACCTGCATGGTTACAAGTAAACTACTTCTCCTGCTTAAGGCATCAGCAGCACGATTGGAAGCACCCGTTTTGTGTTTCACCACAAAAGTAAATTTCTCAAGAAAAGCCAACCAACGCCCATGCTTATGTGAAACCTTATCTTTTGTACAAATATGCCTTAAGGAATCATGGTCAGTGAACAAAACAAACTCCTTATGAAACAAATAATGGCGCCAATGCTTCACAGCTTGGACCACTGCATAAAACTCCAAGTCATAAGTAGAGTACCTCGACTTCGGCCTTGTCAACTTCTCGCTAAAATAGGCAACAGGTCGCCCACCCTGACTAAGAACTCCACCAATTGCAACCTTAGAAGCATCAGTATGAAGCTCAAAAACTTTAGAAAAGTCAGGCAATACCAGGATTGGCACTGTAGTAAGCTTTTCCTTGACAACCTGAAAAGCCATCTCTGCTTCCTCCGTCCACACAAATGACTTACCCTTCATACAGTCTGTCAAAGGGGCCATAATGGAACTGAAATTTGGGATAAACCGCCTATAGAAAGAAGCAAGACCATGGAAACTCCGAACTTCAGTAATGGTAGTTGGAGTTGGCCACTCCTGAACAGCTGCTACCTTAGACTCATCCACCTGTATGCCATCACCAGAAACAACATACCCTAAAAACAAAACTTTAGGGGTCATGAACACACACTTCTTCGTGGTTGCATAAAAATTGTCCTTCCGAAGCAAGGTCAAGACCTGCCTCACATGATTGACATGCTCATTATAAGAAGCACTATAAATAAGAATGTCATCAAAATAAACAACCACAAACTTGCCAATAAAAGGCCTGAGCAGTTGATTCATCACACGCATAAATGTGCTTGGTGCGTTTGATAAACCAAAAGGCATGACCAACCACTCATACAACCCTTCACGGGTCTTGAAAGCGGTCTTCCACTCATCACCAGGTCTAAGACAAATCTGGTAATACCCACTCTTCAAATCTAGCTTCGTGAAAATGGTAGCACCACTAATCTGGTCAAGCAAATCATCAAGGCGAGGAATAGGAAACCTGTACCTCACAGTAATCTTGTTGATGGCTCTACTATCAACACACATACGCCATGTACCATCCTTCTTTGGAGTCAATAGGGCAGGAACAATACACGGGCTCATACTCTCACGAACATGACCCTTGGAAACCAGCTCCTCAACCTGCCTGCACAACTCCTCATGTTCTCCCGGGCTCATCCTATAATGTGGCCTGTTAGGCAACTGTAACCCAGGCTCTAGATCAATATGATGTTGTATGTCACGCAATGGTGGCAAACCATCATGTAATTCATCAGGGAAAACATCAGAGAATTCCTCAAGTAATGGGATCATGGCTTCAGGAACTTCACCGTCTTCAGAAACCTCCTTCCCTATTAATACAAAAACATCACCTCCCACCTCCAGCTCGTCTTCGAACTGCGAAAGAGTTAGTAAAGTACCAGTGAGTTTATTAACTACTTCCTTAGGTTTATTTGTCATCAAAGTAATCTTCACTCTCCCAAACAGGAAACTATAAGTATTAATTCTCCCATGGTGAGTTAAATCACGGTCATGCTCCCAAGGTCTACCCAACAACAAGTGACAAGCATCCATAGGTATCACATCACACCAAAGATTATCCTTATAAGTTGTTCCTACAGAAAATGGAACTTGGACACGCTTGGAAACTGTTATCTCCCCACCCTTTTTAAGCCACTGTAACCTATAAGGTTTGAGACGATCTTCAGTTTTCAACCCTAATTTATAGACTGCTCATTCAGCTATCAAATTATCACAACTACCTGAATCGCATACAAAAGTGCAAACCTTACTCATAATGGTACAAGTTGATTGAAAGATGTTATGTTTGAGATAATCATCACCATCAGCTTTAGGTGTTAAGCAGGAGCGCCTTACCACCAAATTCACCCCCACATCTCCAGACACATACTCCTCCTCATACTCAGGTTCTGCATCATAAACTGCGTCTCCCACGCAGTCATCATAAGCCACATCATCATCTTCCTCAGGTTCAATAAATAACTGCCTCTTCCCAGCCTTCTTACACTCCGACTGTCGGTGACCAGGTTCACCAGAGTTAAAGCACTTGTACCCATCACTGCCGGCCGCTTTAGGAACTGGTCCAGTATTCTCACCAATTGCTTTAGCCTGACTTGGGGCAAAACGGGATGCCGCATTACCCGAACCAGAAGCACCTGTTATTGCAGGAGAAGAAGAATTCCCCACTCGCCGGTTCTGCTTCTCAAAAGTCAGTGCACGTTGATACGCTTCAGAAAGTGTCATCAGATCAAACATGTTAACAGAATCCATGATCTGGACTCTTTAACCACCAATGTATCGAGAGACAAGCTGGTCTTCTGTCTCTTGAACGTCATTCCTTGCAATTAGTTGGTAAAATTCGATCGTGTAATCTTCAACAGACTTGGCCCCCTGTTTCAGATTCTGTAACCGCTGGTACATCATTCGCTGGTAGTTATGAGGAATAAAATTATCCCTCGTGACTTTCTTCATCTTCTGCCAACTCGTGATCTTTGACTTCCCAACTCTGTTCCTCGTCAGTTTCAATTGTTTCCACCACGCGGATGCCCAACCACGTAACTTGGTAGCGATCAACGAAACCCTTTTGTTTTCTGGAACTTCTTTGAATTCAAATACTTCTTCAACAGCAACAAGCCAATCAATAAACTCATAAGGCTTTAAAGTGTCCCCATTAAACTCGGGAATATTAACCCTCATTCCAGTCTCCCAATGCCTATCATTATTCCCACTGCGATCTCTCATCCGTAGCCCTACTGATTGTTCATCATCAGACAAACCATCACCAAACAGATTTTCTTCCAGATCTGCATCTTCGTCCTCATGACGGCGATTACGAGGCATCCTATTGCTCATCAAAGTGTTCATCTGGTCGGTCAATTGATCAAACATTTAATCGAATCGCTCCTCCATTCTTTCCATCATACGCTGCTCAAATTCCTGTTCATTCACATCGTGAATAGGCCTAGTTCTCCTTGGAGGCATCTTGATCAGGAACTTTGGCTCTTGATACCAACTGATGTAGACTAAAAACAAAGTAACAAAGATAAGTAATTGGATCTGTTGATTCAACAAGAATGCCAAAAACAATTCTGCTAATAATCGTTGATTCTGAAGAATGCCCGAAAATTAGGGTAAAACACGGCAACACAACGGCCAGTGGTTTAACTTTTATTAAACTGATAACTGTCTTGCTAGGGTTACAGCAGATTCATTAAATAATGACTGCAAACAAAGAAAAACCCTAAAAATCCAACGGGCCAGACCGTAGCCCAATGACAAAGTCCAACTGAAAGTGAAAAAAACATAAATATGCAAAAAACTGATAGAAAAAAGGCTTTTCGGGCCATGAAAAATCTGCAACCAGCTAAAAGGTGGTTACAGCGTCGCCGACCTCCTTTTTACGCACGTTTTGACAGGTCACGGGCTGAAAACGGACTTAAGATGCAAAAGTTATGCCCGTTTTACTAAACCCCTCTTCGTCACGCGATCTCGGGCCTCCAGAAACAAGTCAGCCCGTTCTTCAATACTTGGGCCTCCCTCAATTTATTATCAAAGCCTCTCAAAAACAAATATAGTGCGGGCTCCTTAGAAATACATTAGTTAGCCCATTGACATACCTTAGGAGTTTAGGGGTGTGCACCGAAACCGAACTTATAACAAATATGGGATGAGCTCAGTATCAATTTCGTTCTGATTTACTGTTCCAATTTTTTCTGATCTAAAAATTTATGTACCGATCTTGTATCGAACGGGATTTGGATACCGGTACCGGGAAATTGGGATTTTTCTGTTTTTTTCCGAGAATTTTCCGATTTGGTACCGGTCCCGTACCGAATTAGTGGTCCCGGATTTTTTTTACCTTGTTTCGTAGTCCCAGTACCGTGTCGAACGAGATTCAGATACTAGAAATCGATACAGTTCTGGGCACGATTCATGTTCGTATTCAAGATTTGAATCAAAATGCTCATCCTTATAACTAACTTAATTGGCTGTAACTCATAACTGGATCGAATTTCACTAAAAATTGGTTCTGTCAACCGAAAACTGAACTTATATAAAAATATATTTTTCTTTATATATTATTTATATAAAGTAAAGATCAGATGAAGATTATTTATAATAAGAATAAGGAGTAATCTCAACCATCAAATAAGGTATCAATGGACAAAATCTAATAATGACAAAATACAAATAAATCAATACTGTTCAGTCAGATGTTACAAGGGTAATTTTGTAACTTTAATATTTTTGAATAAATCCAACACCATTAGTTACGAATTAGCAAAACACTAAAACATATTGCAAGTGATCATGCATCATATTCAGATATTAAAATGAAACCAGAGTGTATAAAGTAAGGTTGTCAAGATATCGATCTTGATCTTATGATCTTACGATTTTACGATTTTGCAAAGCAAAAACGATCCGGATCTTACGTAGGATATTTGCATGCGTAAGATCTTATAGGACCCGATCTTGATCATAGGATCTTAGGATCTACTACGATCCGATCTTACTTTTTTTCGAGCGACGAATTAAAAAACTACAAATTTATAGGTTCTATTTTGTATAATTTAAAAAACAACATGTAAATCTTCTTATAAATTTCATAATCATAATTTAGAACCATATTTTTATGAAATATTCGTATAATTTTGTGTTTACGATATATATTAATTTGTAAATTTGTAAAATATTGCAAAGACTACTAAGAAAATCACATTATAGTAGGATCTTACGATTCCGATCCTACTTTACGATCTCGATCTTACAAAGACGAAAACGATCCTAGGTAAGATCCCGATCTTGAAAACCTTGGTATAAACGATGCATGTACGTACACTCTAATATCCATGCATCTGTCATTTTTGTTGATACTAAGTATATTTTAACCTGCATCAAGGACGGACTTTGGTAGGGATCAGGGAGGGCCTCGGCCATCCCAGATGTTCTGACTAGTAATTTTGGTATGTCTGAAGTAATCCGGTCCTTCCAAAATAAATGTTGAAGTTTCGTCATTAACCTGTACATTAAACTGATGCATCAACCTTCAATGATCAGTCATGAATATCGACTTCAATTCAGACATGTCCATGAATCTAAACTTGTTAATATTTTGAAATCCATATGCATCTACTCCATTGTAGTGCATGCCTCAGATGTAATCTCGATCATCTATCCGAAGTAGATACCATATGCACGTTCATATGTCTAATCGATGCATCTATACTACTTATATGGAATTATTGATTTATATCGTTATATGGATGCAATGTCAAACCGGGTCAGATTCGATGCATCTTTTGTTTTATTGATGCATCTCGTTGTATTGATGCTTCTCGCTTTTTATTCACGCATGTTAACCTCTTTACATAAGCGATTGTCGAAATTAACTGATGCAGCCATACCTATTGAATTATTGTTTTACATCGTTCTATCGATATAATTGTAAACTTTGTCATACTCGATGCATCTCGTTATATATCGATGAATCTCGTTATAACGATGCATCTCACATTTTACTCACGCATGTGCATCAACATATGTTTGCATGATGCATCTCGTAACTCGTTATATCGCATCTCGTACTATAAGGACGCATCTAAAGTTCAAATCCTCTTAATCTAAACTTTTGTGATAACTAACTAACGTACATGATCAAATTTATACTATTATCGTTATCGACGCATAAAATCGGTTATGGACCATGCGTAATAGTCAATGTTTTCCTCAATGTTTTCTTTCAATTTCAAAATCGTTATATATCAATGTTATCGACAATGTTTTCCTCAATTTCAAATCACGCGTCTAAAATTCATGCATGCTCCTTTAATTTAAACAAATAATGCATCTTTACTTGTTCAAACACCATAGTTACTCATGGATTGTTATAATTTCTTTAATGGTATGGACTTACATAAAAATAGCTTAATTTAACTCATTGAAACTCGTTGACTTTTATTTTTTGATAGATGTTAATTTAAAAACAAATGACGACGGCGTGTTATTTTATCTTTTATATAATAAAAGAATTTGATTTTTTTTAGAATTTTATTGAAAAGTGGAGGTTGTAAAAAAACAAATGAACCAATTAAATAGCTTGATTTTGACACATAAGCAAAATTGAGCGATGTGATTGGTGGAAAAAAGTTAAAATTGAATTCAGTTTAGTCAAAATTAAAAATTTTGGTCGAGAAATTTGATAAAAACACACAAAGATATATGTGTCAAATTTGTGAAAATAAAAACTTAAAAAGTAGAGGGATTAATAAAACTTTAGTGGTTGAATTTTAAATAAATTAGATGGACTTAATGTAAACTTATAATTTTCTATATTTTTTTAGTAACTTTATAAAATAAACAAAATATCCCTTAAACTTTATACCCTCTAAACTTTATATCACATAATGAAAATTCATATAAAACTTGAAAGTCCATGAGCATCGTAACTATATAAGTATTAAAAATTTAATATTATTTTATGAAATAACATTAATCATTACAAAATTATGAATTTATAAATTGCGTACGTGTAAGGTTAATGTAAATGCTTTGTTAATTAATATTTACGATATAACTATTTAGAACAAAAATACCAAAAGTAAAAAAATATGAAACTAGAAAAATAAAAATTAAAGTGAGCTTATATTAACTTACATGGTGCATAATAAAAGAACAAATAATCAAACATATAAATATTAAATGTTGTTAAAAAAACATATATAATATATATATATGGAAATTAACATAATTTAAGAAACTATCCTTTATATATATATTATATATGTTTTTTTGCAATTCGATGATAGCCCGATTCGATGCACTCATCTTGCTTGTGTCGATTTGAAGAATCGCGAATTGTTGAGCCACCTTGTGCGTTTGGAAATACTCAATTTTTGCGTTTGACTCACGCTCCATGATTTCCAACTTAGCTTTTGTCTCACGCTCGTATTGCTCTTTCATCATTTGTTGATAATCTTTCGGGTTTGAACTGGAACTAGCCGATGAGTTGGTGGATCGTTGACTTTTAGCAACACGATACGCCACGGGTGGCCTCGGGACGGCGTCGGGACCGAAGAACTCGGGGCATTCTTCGGTAACACGGAGACGGTGTCGTCTTTCTTGAGTCGAATCGGGGCTCCTCCACTTATACTCGTCCTTCAAAAAATTTCAAGATGACTTGTGTTTAAAAATTATCCCCTGTCATCCGTTTATACGCTATCTCAACCCGTTCCATAAACCCCTCATCATTTTCCCCACTCATCATTTGCATCTCGTCAAAAAGACTATTAAACTTCTTGTTAGCACGATTCAACGGGGTGCATTTTCCCGTTAACATGTTCTTGGTGCTTCGGGAATTTTTTTGATTTCGCCACCGAATTGTATACCTCTTCTACCCGGTACCAAAAAGTATCATTTGTTTGACTCACACCAACATTTGGATCATCGGAAATTTCTATGTAACATTTGGCCAAAAGCAACTCCTTATCATCGGTCCACAAATGCCGACCCGAACCATCGTCTTCTTCGTCGTCCGCCACGTGAACCACCTCTTTAGCCTTATCCTTACTAGTCTTCTTACTAGTAGTCTTTCGGCGAACTTTCTTGGATCTTGGTGTAGGGACTTGTTCTTCATCTTCGTCAATTAGATGATGGGATTGTTGGTCGGATTGTGGTGTAGGTTGTGGTTGTGTTTGTGAACCCATTTTGGATTGTTGAAATTTCGCCCATTGATCTTCTTGGTATTTCATGAAAGTTTCATTTTGTTGTGGTGGATAAAATGGGGTATAGTTGAATTGTGGTTGGGAAGAAGCACCCGGATTCGAAGATGAACTGGGATTGTAGTTTTGGAATTGGTTGGAGGGATCGTTAAGCATGTTGTTAGTCCAACTGTGATCCATTTTTTGATAGAAATTGAAATAATTTGGAGAAGAATGAGATAAAAAGTATGTAAAAAAATTGGGTGAAAAGAGGTTTTATATAAAGTGATTTGGGAGTGTTTTTTGAAACTTTTTTGAAAATAACAATAATACAAACAGCTATAAATAAAGCCTCCAACGGCTACTTTTTCAGAATTTTGGAATTTTTTTTTAAAAAAACACCCCAAACGACTATTTTTTCAAATTAAAAAAAATGGTGATTGACGTTCGCTGGACGGAATGGAGCGAGCACCATTAGCGCGAGAAAGGGTATGATGCGCCAAGGAAGGGGTGGCGCCAAAAGGCTACCAACCCGCTTCCCAGCCCTTGTTTCCCACTCTTGTAACAAGTAGTATGACCAACACGATCTTTCTTTTGAAAAAGTCTAAAATTAGACTCTGAGATTATATTTCAGATCGTTTTAAGAAAGTCATCTCACATCTACTGAAAGGAAATAAAAAGAGCGTTAGAACCTACCATTTTTTTCAAGTAAATTTTAAAGGACGGATTTTCGAATATTTATTTCTAAAAAAGTTTAATTTCACAGTTTTCATCTTACATGCTTTGTCTGGGCCGATGGGACTTGTTCAGCCCATCTTTTGTCTGGGCTTAACCCATCGGTTGTTGAACATGCTGACTTTGTGTTCGTTTGACACTAATAAAGAACGTACATTGCTTTGTTCCAAGGTTATCAAGATTCCAATCTTAATCTTAGGATTTTAAGATTTTACGATTCTGCAAAGTAAAAATATCCGGATTTTAGGTAGGATCTTTCCATCCTTAAAATGTTATAGGATCCCGATCTTGATCATAAGATCTTAAGATCTACTACGATCCGATCTTACTTTTTATCAAACAAAAAACTAAAAAACTACAAATTTATAGGTTCTATTTTGTATATAATCTAAAAAACAACGTGTAAATCTTCTTATACAAGTCATAATTATAATTTAGTACCATATTGTTATAATTATGCGTATAATTTTGTGTTTACGATGTATATTAATTTGTAAATTTATAAAATGTTGCAAATAATATTAAGAAAATTACATTATAGTAGGATCTTACGATCCCGATCCTACTTTACGATCTCGATCTTGCAAAGACGAAAACGATCATAGGTAAGATCCCGATCTTGAAAATCTTACTTTGTTCTATTTTTAGTTTGTGTTGTCCTCTTTGGCTTCCAACATCTTGCTAATTGTTGCTTTTTTATATTTATATATATCATCTTCAATCGTTAAAAAAACGCAGAATAATTATCTCAATTTATATGGTTTGTCGGGTTTAACGAATTTCGTCGCTCTAAAGAAAATTTAACGGATCTTTTCCCTGTGATTTGATTCGTAACGGGTTTGGTCCATTGACCACTAATTTCGTCAGATACTAAACTTGATACAGATTTAGTGTCAATGAGCCAAAACCGACACGGATTTAGAAGTTAAGAGACTAAACCTGATACGGGTAAAAAACAATTGAAAAAAGATCCGTTAAATGGTGGGCGAAACGGGCGCGGGCTAAACGGACACGGGCAAAACGGGTGGGTGAAACGGGCGCAAGCTAAAATGAGAAAAAATACATATAAAAACGTAGAATTACTAAATAAAAATACTTGTTTAAAAGCCGGGGATAAATTATAAATATAAAATGTCCACCGAGTAGCCTAATTAGTGTTTTACATGTGCGCTCATTAAGCCCATAAATTTTTTATATATGCGTCCGTTTAACCCATTAATAACAAAGAATGGGTAAAAAGTGTCCAATTCTTTTTTGAAAATAGGCAAAAAAATACCTATATTTATTAAAATGGGCACCTCTACCA
Source organism: Glebionis coronaria (assembly GCA_025667525.1). NCBI lineage: Eukaryota > Viridiplantae > Streptophyta > Magnoliopsida > Asterales > Asteraceae > Glebionis > Glebionis coronaria. The sequence goes on along the minus strand of JANFOE010000788.1, from coordinate 474,862 downwards.
CAAATTATAAGAACGATTTATGCAATTAACTCTTTGTAAAATGACGATGTCTTGATGTTGCGGTAACATTTAGTATTGTGAAAATTACTGGCATGGCCATATATTTACTCACTTTTCTGGCAGAGGCCATATTGAATTTGGAAATCCAAAATAGCCATGAACATCGGGATTTATTTAATACGACTTTTGATTTGCAACGTGGCGCGTTATTAGCCACTAAAAAAATACCACGGACGAACATAGTATTCATCGACTGACACCATGTCAGTCAAAGCCTGTTTGGTTGGGCCCGCCCTATTTATTGTCTAACAGGTTTGATGCTCGTTGGATATAAGACCCGAGGTTCCCATGTATATAACCCTACCAGTTCCCATTTTAACACCAAACACACAACCTCACAAAACCAAAAACCCGATTTTTACTGAAAATAGATGTTTTGAGCAGCTAGGTTATGCTAAATCCTCAATCTCTCAAAACCAAAAACCCGACTTTTATTAAAAATGGTAGTTTTTAGCAACTAGGTTATGTTTAAGTCATAATCTCATAAATATATTCCCGAGTATATTTAAATATAACGGAGCAGCTAGAGTCAATTTGATGGTTTTTTGCCCTTTCCTTTTTATGGCGGTATGTTATTTAATATTTTTTAATTTCATTAATAATTTTTTATGTTTATTTGTTATACATTATTGATATGTTGTTATTGTAAAATTTTAGGATTATAGTATTACGTTGACGTGTAGAAGCAAGTTATCTTTGTTACCGTTTTTCAGAGAAAGATTTAGAAACACACCCAAAGAACGTTTGTTTAGGCAATCATGTTTTGGTTGGTTGTGGAATTTGCCAAAATGTGTAGAGACTGGTCTTTTAATACATTTCCTTGCTTGTTGTCAAACGAATTTTGTAGAAGAAGAGACAGAAAATGTTCCGTTATGTTATGATGTTGGTGGTCATATCATAAAATTTGGCAGGGAAGAATTTTGCTTAATGACTAGTTTAAAATTTGGTGTACAGTTTAATGGTAGTTATTTAAAGGGGCCAATGCCGTTTAGGAGACGTGTCTTTTCATCAGCTTATGATACTCGTCATATACTCGTTAGGGATTTATATAGATTTGTTAAAAGCGATGCATTTGAAAACCTAAATGACTATGATGCTGTACGGGTTGCGTTGATAGCTGTGTTGGAGTTGGTGCTACTTGGGCATGAGTCTAGTTACATTGTTCCAGAATGGTGCTTTAGGTTAGTTGAAAATTTAGATGCATGGAACTTGTATCCGTGGGGTTCGTATGTTTGGTCGAAATTGTATAAGCAGTTAAGGAATGTCGTATATGCACGTGCCGAACACCACCACGCGAATGTAGACAGAGACCAAGACGAAGAACCACCCAAGTATCAATTAATGGGTTTTACATGGGCTTTCAAGGTAAGTTACTTGTTGTGTTTAGTCTAACTAAAATATAGTACGTGTATAATTTGAATACATTTATTTTCAGGCTTGGATGTTGGAGACTTATAGCGTTAATGCGGTGGATTATTTCACACGACTTGATGGTTATCCTCGATCAGTCCGGTGGTTCCGAGAAAAAAAGTTTTTTCGTAGACAAATTCCTACATTAATTGATGTGAGTTCTACGACGCTTAAACATTCCTATTTGTCAATAATTTATTTATTAATTTGTATATGTGTTTAATTAATCTTATAATATTTTGCAAGGGTGTTATACCAAACGAAAGGTTGTATCCCGACGAAGTTGAGATGTCGTCAGACTGGTGGATTGATAGCCTTAGATATTTCAATAATGAGATACATCAACCTCCCCAAGTACCTGAGTTTGATAACCGATATAGTCGTGATGATGTACCAGCAGACGTTTACACCGTTTTGATGGAAAAGGATCGAACTATCTAAGAATTGAATGCAAAAATTATGGTAAATGGTTAACATGATGTATGTAAATGTGTATTATTGAAAACTTGACGTATAATTATTCCAACTATTTTAATGCAGGCATTACAGGGTTGTGGCCAAGTTTCACCAAAAAAAAATGTCGTTAATGAGTCTGATGTTGGTGGGTTCGGTAATGAGTTTACTAGTACTCAACATAGTGGTTTTGTTAACATTGAGGTAATTTTTTTTAATATAATTGTCATGTTACTTTTACTTTTATGTTAATTAAAAATAACTTTGAATATATTGTATGTTAGGACCAACAACTAGATGGTTTAGGTAATTTTACCCCAGTTGGTAGCCAATTCTTTGACGATATTCGAATTCCGTCGCCACATACGCCGTCTTATAAAGTGACTCCAAACGCTTCGTTCGGGCAGCCTGCTAAGCCATCCTCAAGTCATAGTATGTATCAAATGAATAACCCGATGCCCCATGAGGGTTTCGGTCGATGGTCTAAGGTTGATCGAACATTGGAGGGTAGCTCTTCACAACATCGTGATATTCGCGGCTTACACCCAGTAAGTAGATCATTAGTATTATTTAATTATTTATACAAGTTAATAATGTAAAATATTTAATTAAAAAAGTGTTAAATTGTAATTAATTGTCAGGAAATGATAGATCGTGAAAGAAGAGCACGTCGTCCAGGACCACAAAAATTGAGCCCATTTACATCTCTTCCGCCTACAACCAAATTAGGTCCGGGAAAATGTGGTGGAAAGTCAAAAAATAAGAGTGTGTTCGATAACATTACAACCTTTAATCTGGGTGATGAAGAGAACGGTGAATTTGGTTTTCAGCTTCAAAATCAAAGTCCAACACAACAGAATTTGTTTCGTTTGAGAACGTACATCCCAATAAGGTATATTTTTAGCTAAATATTTTTAAAATGTTATGTTAATGCAGACCGATTCTTTATTTGTTTGCCATGTTTAGGTAAGGCGAGGAATGTATGTTACATACGAGGAGTTTATGGAGAACCCTGTTGATATATTCTTGGATTGTCATGTCAAGGGTTTTCTTGTTATGGATACGTTCTGGTATGAACTAGTTCCTCACCTTGCCAATATAAGCCTTTCAAAGCGTAATTCTGTAAGGGCTGGTTGGTTGTCAGATGATGTAAGTTTTTTTTTACTGTTCAAGTATTAACAATTTATTTAGTAGCTATTGAAAATAAAATTTTAAATTATGTTGAAACAACAAATTAATTGTTGGATTGAGTTGCTCGTTAGGCGTCGACCGAGTGGGGCTGATTGGACAGTTGCAAAAACTGGGACTGCAACGTATTACCCTGGATCAAATGTTTTTTTATCTTTTATTTGATAGGTTCTTGATAGGAACTTTGAATGGTTCGACGTGTCCATACCCAGCGTGGCATGACGTACAAATTGTAAGTATTTCCATTTATATGTTATCATCGTAACATATATTTAATAGTATTTGCTATAAAAGATATGCGTTCTATAATCAATTGTATATAAATATGATTTACATTTGTAGGTGTATATGCCAATCAATTGCGGTAATAGTCACTGGGTAACCGCTATAGTTAATTTAATTACTGACCAGGCGGCGATCTTAGACTCATTACATTGCAATATTCGAAAGGATGCCCTGAAGAAGCAATTTTCAGAATGGTCAAGTGTGGTGAACGACCTTTTGTATCGTCAAGGTTATTTTAAAAACCGCATACGTAGACCACATGATTTCAAAGTATCCTACAACGAAGTCAATTTTCCAGTTCCACGACAAGGAAACTTTATGGATTGTGGGGTAATAACATGTTGGTTGATATACAACCTTTCGCAAGGTATAATCCCTTATGTATTAGGTGAACCTAATGCATACTTTCGCCAAGTTAGAGAAGAAATGTCGAAGTATTTCTATACCCATCGTTGCGAGGATACAAGGGATTGTGGCTATACACAGAATTTGTTTGTTTGAATGTTATCTGTCAATCTCTAAGAGTTAAAAATAAAAGTTTCTGTTATTTATCTTTTTTCGTTCAAATTGTATGTTTGTTGTTATTTGACTAATATTTATAAATCAAAGTTTTTAAGAAAAAAACAACTAGCATAGATGTGACTTATCAATTACAACAAAGCTACTGACAATGATGTGACAGAACCCTGCCATTTAAAGTTTTTAGTGTGACAATACAATGAATTTATGTTTGTCTCTTTAAAAAAATCCCGACCTTAATTTTTTTGGAACACTATATATACATTTGTTAAATGGCTACATATTTTGTTAAATATATCAATAATTTTTGAAGTATGGCTGAAGATAACAATTCTCGTTACCCAAAGAATTTGTACAATTTTGTTAGTTCTGCCACACAACCTAATATGGCACGTACTTCCTCCCCAGGACGTCTAATTGCTTCACAACCCAACCAGCCCCTACCTTTGACCCCAGTTGTTTTTCCAACTAGTGTTGAAAAACCATTGAGGATCATACCTGGACCGGCTGGTGTTCTTCAGCAAGCAAAGTATAGAAAAGCAACAGTGTTAAATGAAGTTGGTGATGTTGTTGGAACATCTACCCAAGATTATGTAAAGCAAATAGTTGAAGATGCAAGTGAGGATGATCATTTTTCGCGTGACCCTTGGATTTGCGCAATACAGTATTTAGTTGATGAAGGGAGTAGTGTGATCGGTTGTTTAGGTGACATAAAAAATTTTATGACACATAAAGGGAAACTTGAAAGAGTTGTTGCGGTAGTTAAAAGTTGTAACCTAAATTCAATTGGCGACCTTAATGTAACACTTAAAGATACATCTGGTATTGTTGCTGGTACAGTTCATCACAAAGTTATGGAAAAAGAGGGATACAAAAAGTCTATAGCAGTTGGAGCTGTGTTGATACTTAAAAACGTGTCCGTGTTTAACCCGAAACCAATGGAATATTATCTTAACATCACCTTGAAAAACATTGTTTCAGTGTTTGACAACAATGTGATTTATGGTTATTTTTAGTTTATGTTTTACTTTGTGTTCTTTGATAAGGACATGTTGTATGTGTACTTTTAGTTTATGGATGTATTTGTGTTGTTTTCCAGCGTATCATTTCAAAATCAATTTAATAATATTTATTTTATGTTTGTGTGTCTAGATTTATTTGTAATTTAAAATGCAGTTATTAAAGACAAACCATATATTACATTGATTAGAAAACATTGAATAGTACATAACATAGTAACTTGAACGAACACAAAACAGAAAGACATATTGTAAACACTAAAATTATTTGAAAAACACATAACGTCTTAATAGAAACCTAATTTCCGTATATAACTTCGTTTTGTGGTCGGTCAACCAGAATTAAGGATTCTTTGTATGGACCAACGATGAATGAGCCATGGACCAACGATGAATGAGCCACGATTTCCTTGCATAGCTCCAAGGTTTTGAAATGATTGCAAATTTTGGTTGTACACTTGCACCACATTAAGAAACATCACTCTGTTGACATCAGCTTCAATTATTGGCTCTCCATCAATTGTAATGCCTAATAATTTTGGCAGATCATAATACGACATCACACGAGTGAACAGTAACGTAGTTGAGTTAATAAAACCAGCAGCATCAATTCCTATTATCCATGCACAAATAATCCTCACATCTTCATGAATGTAACTTCCAGAAATTACAAGTGAGGTTCCAAGATTAGTAACATAAAACGGTGGGGGAATCATTGAAGTAATTGTTTCAGGAATGTTTTGTACATGAAATCGTCTAGCAAGTAAATCAAACGAGACAATTAAGTAAACTTTATCTGAAAAATACCCTCAGGATTTAAATATTCAGATCCCACCCAAAATTTTTTACCCCCAACCACTGCTTGCCCTTTCCTTTTTATTCGAATGCTATCACGTGGTAAACGATCAATAGGAATACTGGTCCATCTATTTGACCTTAGCGTAAACACATGAACGTACCATGGTCCCTGTGAGTATAGGGGGTGATTTATTTTCAAAAGGGTTGTGTCTAATGTTCTTGGATGAACACCAAAACCAAATATCATTTTTGGTGAATTGGGGTGAGACACGAAGTTTGGTAGAATAATAGAAACACACTTTTGTATTGAAGGGTTCCACAATACAAGAGCTATATCATCAGCAAACGTGAAGCACCATATACCTTCTGAAGTCGCTATTGGATTAAGAGCATTTAGATTTAATTGAGAATGAATACGTGTGCACAATCGGTCATTATGCACCGCATACAAGTATCCATCATTACCTTGCTTATATGCCAAATTTAAAAAAAAGGATTTGTGGTGCGTGAACCGTAACTACGTATGAAGTCCCTAGCTTGTATCTCATAACGCCATCTCCTACAAACGTTGCGAAAATGAACTAAATCGTCAACACCAGACTTGAGCATTATTTCTCTTTGAACCTCAAATGGTAAATAATCAGACATAGTTAAATTATAAATATTTCAGAAATCACAAATTTGGAAATAATCAAAAATTTCTAAGAATTTATATTTGTGAAGTTGATTATTTAACTTTAAAATATCATTGTTTATTCTGACATTGATTAGACTAGTCACTGACAGCTTACAATGTCTCAGGGTTTATTTCCCGAGCATAAAAATATCACTGTTTATTCTGACATTGATTAGACTAGTCACTGATAGCTTACAATGTCTCAGGGTTTATTTCCCGAGCATAAAAATATCATTGTTTATTCTGACATTGATTAGACTAGTCACTGACAGCTTACAATGTCTCAGGGATTATTTCCCGAGCATAAAAATATCATTGTTTACAATGTCTCAGGTGTATAACTAAATGGATCTATTTAAGTATCAACTTAAATTGTTTTTGTTAAACAAATCCACATAATCTTACTAGAATAATAAAAAAATGTCTGACTACATTCCCTTTGACATTCAAAGAGAAATCATTGTTAGGTTGCCTGTAGAATCTGTATGCAGGTTTCGTCTTGTGTCTAAGCGATGGAAATCTTGCATTGATCGACGAAGTTTTATTCGTCGGTTTGGTTCGAGTGAAGTTGATTATTGTAGTTTCATTTTACAGTTTAAGGAAACAAATGAAAGTGAAATGTACACGGTTGATGCTGACTTAACATTTACACCCACAAATTCACCAGTTAATGATCCTGCTCTGAAGGCACTTGCAACGTCAGAGGGGTTTTGGTGTTTTTTAGTCACCGATGATGTTGCACTTCTGTTATGGAACGCGTGTATGTCAAAGTCGGTAACCATATTGACACCATTCCAACAACTTGAACCTCCTGCTACCAAAAGAATATTTGGGTTTGGGGTGTATCAACCAACTCAAGATCCAACTATTGTCAAAATTAAATATGCTATAAATGGTCAGGGTACATGGTCTGTATCAGTATTTAGAATGACTACCCGGTCATGGACCAATCTTGAATCTGTTGGTTTTCCTGATGCTACTATTAGAATTAAGAGGGGTAGTCAGGCTGTTGTTAATTGTAAAATATTTTGGACAGCTTGTGAAAAATACGTTTGTGATCAAGGTTATCTTCACAGAAGGTACGTGATCGTGTCATTTGATTTGCTTACAAATCAAATCTTAGTCCAAGATGTTCCTCAAGAAATCATAAATCACATTCCACCGCCATTCACGGTCACCCAATCTGAAAACACTCTCGTCCTTGGTGGTAGTACAGCTTGGGAATACGGTAGGAGTGCTATGGCATGGGATTTATTGTTGAACGGTGGAATTGTTAGTGTTGGTCCATTGCATTATTTTCTCCCTATGCCAATTGAGCATAGGCCCAAAATTTTGGGATTCACAAATGATGATACCCCAATTTTTGAAACGAGCATTGGTCCCTACGGTGAACCACACATACTAGAAACATGGAATCATGATATGGGGATCTTTAATAACAACGAAGCTATTCAAGGAATCCCGGGTTCGTTTATGGTTGGCCCGTATAAGGAATCTTTATTCCTTCTAAACCGTCCAGTTAGTGATATAATTGCATAATGTAATAGGTTATGTAATTTCATTTCTGTCCTAATCAAAAAAAAAAAAAAATTCATAGTAAATATTTATTTCGTAATGTAATGTTTTTAATGAAATATTTTATTTATTAATGCTCTCTTTAAAACTCTCTCGAGTATCTTTTTAAATTGTAAATAAATGTTGTTACTGACATTTGATTAGACAACTCACTGCCATTATTGATGCTCTCTTTAAAACTCTCCCGAGTATCTTTTTAATTGTTACTGACATTTGATTAGACAACTCACTGCCAGTATTGATGCTCTCTTTAAAACTCTCCCGAGTATCTTTTTAATTGTTACTGACATTTGATTAGACAACTCACTGCCATTATTGATGCTCTCTTTAAAACTCTCCCGAGTATCTTTTTAATTGTTATTGATTAGACAACTCACTTCCACTATTGATGCTCTCTTTAAAACTCTCCCGAGTATCTTTTTAAATGGGATATAAATGTTTATCTTAGCAATGAATAAACCATAATTTTAAAAATGTATTCACAGCAAAAATCATTCAAATGTATAATTCAGTTTCGCGATCAAGAACGTGGGGCTATGATGCGTGCAGATATGACGTACTCAATGTTACTTAATATGATATACAAAAAGTTCAATTTGAATCCCGGTGAAAAAATACAACTTTCGGTCAAACTTTCTTCAATTTATAGTATGCTAGATATTACTGACGACAATGAGGTATCTTTTTTTGTTGAATGCGCTTGTTCTTCTCCTAACGAAATACCCAACTTGTATGTTCGTTTACAAAAAAAAATGTTCAATTTTTTCGATGATAACGAATTTCAAAACAAAGAATCACAAACTGATGAAGATTCAGAAAATGATATTGTAGATTCTGGATATAAACATGAGGCCGATTTTACAAAACCAGGATCTTCATTTGCTTTTTTATCGGACGAAGAAAATGACAACAACGTAGATATTAATAACGAAAAGGTTGATTCTGGATATAACAAGAATGCAAATTTTACAAAACCAGGTTCATCATCATGTGCGTTTTCTACACATGAAGGAAATGAATATGATGATAATTCATCTAAACATGATAATAATACTACTCAAAACCCGTTTTCAAATAAATGGAAAAATTTAATGTCAAACTTACCTAACGTCCCGGAAACTCCCTTTTATAAGTCAAAACCTACGATAGCAAGGGATTACAATAAAGATACACAGGTTTACGTTGGAAAGGTGTTTTTAAGTTTGGAAGCCCTAGATTTGGCCGTTAGGTTGAAAGTTATCGAATCCGGTTATCAATTTAGATCTAAAAAATCAAACATCAATACTCGTGTTTATCATTGCTATAATTTTAAGGAATGCGACTGGATTATTCGGGCAAGAGGTTGGCCAAAAACATATTCACACATGTCCAAAAACACAAACTTTTCCAAACCACAGAAACGCAAACAAAAAAGTTATTGGTCACATATTTAGAGAAGAGTTAAAGATGATAAGCGTGATTTGAAAAGTAAAGATATACAAAAAGCCATCATGTCAAAATATAAAATAAGTGTATCATATCAACAAGCGTGGAGAGGTAAGGATTATGTGTTACACATGATTAGGGGATCGCCTTATGATTCCTTTGAAATGTTACCATATTATTGTTACAATTTATCAAAAAAAAATCACGGAACTGTCACACGTATTAAGACAAACGAAGAAGGAGTTTTTGAGATGCTGTTCATTGCCCTAGGTGCTCAGGTCAGTGTTTTATTTTTTATATTATTCATTCATAAGTATAATAGTGATGCATTATTTTTTATATGTTATATTTCGTATTTTTTACCTTCAGATCCGAACGTTTCTTAATCAACTACGCCCTTTGCTTATAATCGACGCTGCACATTTGAAGGGTTTGTATAAGGGTGCAAATTTGTTAGCTGTGGGGATGGACGGAAACAACCAAATTGTGCTGATCGCTTTTGGTATATGTCGAGGTGAAACTGGCCCAAACTGGTCGTGGTGGATGTCGGTACTTAAAGAATGTATTGGTGAAAATCCAAATTTGATTTTCATATCCGACAGACATGCAGCTATAGCTTTGGCAATACGAAACGAGTTTCCATTAGCGTTTCATGGTATATGTTGTCGACATCTAATGATGAACCTATCGTTGAAAAAGAAGAGGACAAAAAAAATTTACTGGAAGATTTGCAAGGCTTACACGGTGGAGGATTTTACATACAACATGAACATACTTCAAGCAGTTCAGCCTGATGCGTACCAGAAGTTAATTGAAGCAGGTCCTCAAAGATGGTCAAGAGCGTATTCTCCCCGCCCCCGCTACAATTATTGTACTTCTAACAGCGTCGAGTCTGTTAATAATTGTACAAGAAAGACAAGAAGGCTACCTATAACAATGCTGACAGAGTCGTACCGGCAAATGGTGCAAAATTGGTACTACGATCGGCGTCAAGCTGCAGGTAGTTATGTTCATAATTATAAAAGTAAAACTCTAAAAAAATTATATATAACCAATAATCTGCCTTTTTCTACCAGCAAATATGAAGTACGAAATCACAAATTGGGCCGCGGATAAGGTGGAGAAAAGGAAGATTAAAAGTGCAACATGGATCGTTCACGGCGTCAATCAATATCAGTACCAGGTTATGGATGGTCATTATAACCGATTGGTCGACTTTGGAAACCATACATGTGAATGTCATAAATGGCAGATTTCAGGCATACCTTGTGGGCACGTGATAGCTGTAACTAGATTTTTGCGTACAACAGATTGCGTACAATTTGTAGCAGATTGGTTTAGAAAGGAAAAATACCAAGCCACGTACGCAGAATCCATCCACTTTGTTGGAGATGTGCATGAATGGGAGTTTCCTTCACATATACGTCCCATTATACCTCCTGAAATGTATAGCCCACAACCTGGCCGTCCTAAAAACACCAACAGAATATTGTCACAAGGTGGGTTACCAAAGGGTATTGATACTTGATTTTGCAATGGGTTCTAATTTTACTCTCGATATCCTCTCGAATTGATCTCAGTCTTAAGTGGAATGATTGTTCTTGGTTACTAAATAAAAGGGTTTGGTTTTCTAATCTACTTAACGTTTAAAATGGAAATTTAAATCAAACACAATTACTTTAGTAACAATTAATAAAAATGTGAATTAAAAGTGAAATTAGGATCAAAGTTAAAATTTAAATCAAAGTATGAAATATAAAATATAATTTGTGAGATAAACGTAAAGAAACAGTAAAACAGAAAAAACAGTAACACTACAAGAAAATTGATTCGGAACTTTTACCCTTGATTCAGAACTTACTCAAAGACAACTCATTCGGAAGTTACTGTTCATCCATTCGGAACTTTTGAAAAGCAATTGGATCGGAACTTCTTGCTTGGTTCGGAACCTTCCGAATGAAGGTGCTTGGTTCGGAAGTCTCGGCTTGATCCAGAACTTCAAAAATTGATTCGGAACCTTCCGGATGAAGGGTTGGTTTGGAACTTTCGGCTTGATCCGGAACTTCAAAAACTAATTCGGAACTTTCCGGATGAAGGGTTGGTTCGGAACTTTTTCAAAGTAAACTCATTCGGAACATTTGCTAGACAAACTCATTCGGAACATTTGCTTCGTTCGGAAGTTTAAGCTTCATTCGGAACTATTGCTTGATTCGGAAGATCTGGAAACCCAGAACAGTAGCAGATAAACGAAGAACAGGGAACACGGATTTTAATCAAAATCAAACCAAATACTTAAAAAGGTTTTACCAAATTAAACACAAATCATTTAAACACCATAAGCAACGAATCCCACCAATAAAAACACAAATCCTAACAACTTTTGAAGATCAAATCAAGAAAAATAAAAACTTAAGAACTTGAAGATAAAAATGAAGATGAACAAGATTAAATGAAAAGATTAAACAAGATTTTGTATTGAATGATTAATGTTTTGACAAGATTAAACAAAGATTAAAACAACAAGATTGGAAGAGCAAAGATTAAAATCATCAATCACCCTAGTGGTGATTGTGATGGAACGAACAAGAAAGGAGAAAAAAGGGGAGGAGAAAAACTCCAGACTCTCTCTAAAATGTGTGAGGGGGGCTCCTTTTATAGGCTTGTCCTTTGGTTGGTGAGTGGGCTTTCTCCCGTTCTTCTTGTCTTTTCGTCTTTTCAGAAAAGTTTCCGTTTTCGATTTTGATTCGGGATTTGTCGTCGATTAAATTCAACTCGTCTTTTAATTTCTTCGTTTAATAGACTTGAGTTTCTTCGACTTATTTAAATCTTCCATCTTTGGTCCTTTTCTTCGATAAATCTTCGAATAGGCCCAGTGACTTCAAATCTTTTGCATCTCTTGGACAATAGACTTTATCTTGAGTCTTTTTCTTCAGTAATACCCGTGCAATCCCATGTTTTCTTCAATATTCATCCGGTTGTCTCTGAAAACACAATAAACACAAAAACCACGCATAATTCCAAACAAATGATATTAAATACGTGTTTTGGTCTCGTTTTAGCCCAAATTAAGTGGTAATTACACACCTATCAAATCCCCTACACTTAACCATTGCCATGCCCTCATGCAATGCTTAGTGACAAAGCAATTTTACACTTTTCTCATAAATAATCAACCTTGGCCTTATTTAAATTCTACTAAACAAAAATTAAAGAAATAAATCTTCAAAGGTAACAAAGGGATAGAAAACCATTTTCACTTGAAAATAGCTACATGGAAATAACTTGCAAAGAAATTGATGACTTACATTAGGGCTTTTGGTGCTGCGAAGATTTATCACCCTCAAGTTCACGTTCCCCAAACTAAGCTTAAAAACGAGATCATTGTTATTATAAGTTAGCAATTCAAACACTTACACACATGGCTTAATTAAATGCTTAAACTCCCTTATTCCTAGGTGTATCTCTTATGTTTTATTTTTGTCTTAGAATGATCATGAAGATGCATTTTTGGACTTATTTCGATAGTTTATTAGGGCTGAAAGCAAAGTAGGACGATTTGATCAATAGTTAGCTAAAGGACAAAATCTCTTAAAACTGCTTCTCGGGATATCAAAAAGTTCATATCTTGGCATAACTTGGTTCACGATTTGAGACCTTTCTCGGGCCGATATTCGGCATGTACTTCATACTTCATATCTTCGAGAGACGTTCTTGAGATAATGGTCTTCTCATCATAATAGAGTTTCTTCACTTGGAGACTTTTGAGGGGTACTCCAACTTTGTTGACCACGACTTCATGATTATTTCTTCGATCTCTATTTAGGATTTTGAGATACAACGATCCGCCTCCTTTTCGGACTTGGATCTATTTATCCTCATACCTTGTTAGGGTCTTTTCGGATAGACTTCTCCATGATCTTTACGGGAGTTGATTGCTTTTCGTCGTGAGTCTTGATCCTTCATATTGACTTTAGGAATAATGCTTTTCACATCACTTTGGATCTTCAGCAATAAAATTGAATCCTCATGCCTTGTTAGGGCCTTTTCGGACTCGCCAATCTTCGCGCCCCACTTCATAAGTTATGCCTTGGCTATGAACTCTTATCATTACCGAGCAACTTTTAAACGATCTTGGGCTAGAAGCTAAGTAACTTTTCAAATCGTACGACCTTACTTATTGCAGATAAATTATTAGCAAGTGATGGGAGAATAGGCAAATAATTACACCAAGTGAGCTTGCGCAAGAATACCGACTTATAATTGACTCTATCATTTCTCGTCCTCCACAATTTAAAATCTCAAGTAATGAGGCTCGTGGATGCTTAGCCTAATAAACCAATTAAGGTCTACATGGTTAAGGATACTAGCTAGAATAAATTTGGATAAGTCTATTCGGGTTGAGTCAAAATAAGCGCAACGGGCCTAATATGTCAAAGACTTCTAAACTAGCTACACCACTTTAATATTTTTGACTTATTGCGGGATATATACATATGAAAGCAACGATAAAAATTTAAAAATTACAACTAAATGGCCAAAGTTAATAAAAAATTTGAAAAATGTTGAAAAATAGGATTTTCTGGTTAAATGAAGGCATTTTCATGGAAAAGTCCACTTAAAACTTCGATAGAAGTCCCCCCTACACTTAAGATAAACATTGTCCTTAATGTTTAAGCATGTGGGAAAAGTTTCCCCTACACTTATGACATTGTGCACGTTGGTTAACTCAAGTTAAGGAAGAGACGACTAAAGTGATCAATTTCAAATGTGAGTATGAAGAAAATTGAATCACGATAGTTGAAAGATAGAACCGGATATAGAAGTCCCCCCTACACTTAGGGGATTAAAACATAAAAGGATAGATACTCGGGCTGCCTCCCGAGGAGCGCTTGTTTTTGATAACCGAGTCACGAGCCTGACTCGACCCAAAATTAGTTCATGGGGAACGTGGTGAGGGATGGAATCACCTCCTGAGAGGTGTCCTCACCAAAGTACAACTTCACTCATTTGCCATTCACCTTAAAATTTGGTCCATCAGGTTGAGCGAGCTCGAGAGTACCATATGGAAAAATTTGGGTAATGGTGAATGGGCCGGACCAACGAGATTTGAGCTTTCCCGAAAAGATTTTCAACCAAGAGTTAAAAAGTAAGACTTTGTCTCCAACGTGGAACTCTCGGTTTTTGATCTTGGAGTCGTGAATGAGCTTAGTTCTTTCCTTATAGATCAAAGAATTTTCATAAGCCTCATTACGGAGTTCATTCAGCTCATTGAGTTGGATTTTGCGTAGGTCACCGGCTTTGTTTATATCAAAATTAGCCCACTTAAAGGCCCAGTAAGCCTTGTGCTCCAACTCAATGGGGAGGTGGCACGCTTTCCCGTACACAAGACGATAAGGCGTACAGCCGATCGGGGTCTTGTAAGCAGTACGGAAAGCCCACAAAGCATCATCAAGTTTATCAGCCCATGAGGCACGATGCTCTCCCACAGTTCTTTCAAGAATTCGCTTCAGCCCTCGGTTGGATATTTCCGCCTGGCCATTAGTTTGTGGGTGGTAGGCTGTGGAAAGACGATGATTTATACCGTACTTAGCCATGACTCGAGCAAATTGGTCATTGCAGAAATGAGTCCCACGATCACTAATAATGGTGCGAGGCACACCGAATCTAGCGAAAAGAGCTTTCAAAAAGTTACAAACCACCCTTGCGTCATTAGTAGGCAAAGCTTTGGCTTCAACCCACTTTGAAACGTAGTCAACGGCTACAAGGATGTATTTGTTTCCTTTAGAAGAAGGGAATGGCCCCATAAAGTCGATACCCCAAACATCAAAAATTTCACACTCTTGAATGAAATTCTGAGGCATCTCGTCTTTATGTGTGATTTTGCCTTGCTTTTGGCAAACATCACATCGTTTGACCATATCGTGAGCGTCACGGTATATGGAGGGCCAATAAAATCCGGAATCAAACACTTTTTTAGCGGTGTAGTTGGGACCAAAGTGACCACCGGTGGGTCCTTTGTGGCAAGCCTTAAGGATTTCAGACGCTGCCGGTCCATCAACACATCGGCGAATAATCAGGTCGGCACATTGTTTGAATAGGTAAGGGTCGTCCCAAAAGTAAGTCTTGATGTCGGTGAAAAACTTCTTCTTTTGCTGGGACGTAAACCCTTCCTTGAGAATTCCACCCGCCAAGTAGTTTGCAAAGTCCGCAAACCACGGGGTTTCATTCGGCTTCGAGTTTATAGACATTAAGGTCTCCAAGGGAAAAGAATCATTGATTTCTTTGGTCGGATGATCCCCTTGGTAAGGATCCTCAAGTCTGCTGAGATGATCCGCGGCTAAGTTTTCAGCTCCTTTTTTATCGCGAATTTGGATTTTAAATTCCTGGAGCAGCAAAACCCAGCGAAGAAGTCTTGGTTTGGAATCTTGCTTTGTCAACAAGTACTTCAGCGCGGAATGATCGGTGTACACAATAGTGGTAGAAAGGACAAGATAGGGGCGGAATTTTTCAAAAGCATAGACAACAGCTAAAAGCTCTTTTTTGGTTTTCGTATAATGCAATTGTGCCCCAGTCATTGTCTTGCTAGCGTAATGGATCGGTTGGAAGTGTTTGTTCACTCTTTGTCCAAGAACCGCTCCAATAGCAAAATCGCTAGCATCGCACATCAACTCAAAGGGAAGCTCTTAATTAGGGGTAACCAAGACGGGTGCCTTAGTTAGCTTATCCTTAAGCGAGTCAAAGGCTTCAAGACACTCGTTGGAAAAGATAAAAGGAGTATCTTTTTCCAAGAGGTGGGTCATCGGGCGAGCGATTTGGGAAAAATCTTTGATGAATCGACGGTAGAAGCCTGCATGACCCAGAAAACTTCTCACACCCTTCACGGTTGAAGGTGGAGGCAACTTTGCGATAACATCGACTTTAGCACGGTCAACTTCAAGACCGGCTTTCGAGATCTTATGTCCAAGCACGACGCCTTCTTTTACCATAAAATGGCATTTTTCCCAATTCAGAACAAGGCGAGTGTCTTCGCACCGCTTTAGCATACGTTCTAAATTGGCAAGGCAAGCAGAGAAGGAATCCCCGAAGACCGAGAAATCATCCATGAAGACTTCCATGGTTTGTTCAACCATGTCATGGAAGATAGCTAACATGCACCTTTGGAAAGTCCCGGGCGCATTACATAAGCCAAAAGGCATTCTTTTGTAAGCGAAAGTGCCATAGGGACAAGTGAATGTAGTCTTCTCTTGATCTTGGGGATCGATGGGTATTTGAAAATAACCCGAGAAACCATCGAGAAAGCAGTAATATTCATTACCGGCTAAACGTTCAAGCATTTGGTCCATAAAAGGTAGAGGGAAATGATCCTTTCTCGTGGCATCATTGAGTTTGCGGTAGTCTATACAAACTCTCCACCCAGTAACGAGACGAGTGGGAATCAACTCGTTGTGTTCATTGGGAACAACGGTTATTCCGCCCTTCTTGGGCACACAATGGATTGGACTAACCCACGGTGAATCCGAAATAGGGTAAATCATACCCGCATCAAGAAGTTTGATAACCTCTGTTTTGATGACTTCATGTATTTTTGGATTCACCCTTCGTTGGCTTTGAATAGTGGGCTTGAAGTCGTCCTCCATGAGAATTTTGTGTGTGCAGAAGTGAGGATCAATTCCACGAATATCCGAAATCTTCCAAGCAATAGCCTTCTTATGAGCTTTCAGCACGGCAATGAGGCGGGTCTTCTCTGCTTCTTTCAAATCCGTTGCAATAATGACGGGCGACTTCTGGTTGTCGTCAAGGAACACGTACTCGAGATGTGGCGGCAACTCCTTAAGTTCCAAATCCGGAGGATTTTCGACGGGAGGCGTTTTCAAGGTCGAAGTATCGATAGCAATGACCGTGGGAGATGGAGGCGAAGGTTTGTCTTCAGTGAGAAGATTGTCAAAGAAATTCATGTCTTCATCCCCCTCGGTGGGAGAATCATTAGTAGCTAAATTCACATCTCCCATGGTATCTTCAAGATTGTTCCAGAATAAATCACTATCTCCAAATAGAGACAACGATGAATCAATAGAGGACACGGTCTCAACATTGGGAAGAGAGGTAGGAATACTTTTGCAAGCATCATTAAAGTTTTCTTCACAAGCCTCATCAAGAACGTCAATACAATTAACGCTCTCATATGAATAAGGCTGTTTAGACAACTTTCCCATGTTGAAGACTACTTTATCGTCACCCACTCTCATGATAAGCTCACCGGCTTCAACATCAATGAGAGTGCGACCGGTCCTAAGGAATGGACGACCAACAATCAGTGGTACACGGGGGTCAATCTCGTAGTCGACGACAATAAAATCAGCAGGGAAGGTGAATTTGTCGACTCCTACAATGACATCTTCGGCTATCCCCACTGGATAAGCAACTGTACGGTTGGCTAATTCCAAAGTCATTTTGGTGGGGACAAGCTCTGGGAGAGATAATTGCTTCCAAACACTTAGAGGCATGAGATTAATACTGGCACCTAGATCGGCTAGGGCCATGCAATTCTCTACTCCCGGGAAATTGCAAGGGATAAGAAAACGACCCGGATCACCAAGCTTGATTGGCAATTTCCTTAAGAGCACTGCAGAGCAGTTCTCATTAAGTTGGGTGTTGGCGAGATCGAGGAGCTTTTCCTTGTCGCTCAGAAGATCTTTAAACATTTTGGCATACTTGGGCATGTGAGCGAGAGCCTCAGCGAAGGAGATATTGAAATTCAGTTGTTTGAACATTTTAAGGAAATTCGAAACCTGAATATCATCCTTGCTCTTTTGCTTCTCTTTCCTCAACCTTGAAGGATAAGGTATATTGGAAGAAGAGGAAGGCTTTAGAGGAATAGGATCACTCACAACCACGGGTGGAGAAGGGGTAGAAAGAAGAGGTGGAGAAATTGGGGAAGGAGAAGGATGAGGAATAGGAGCAGGTGACTCGTTCTCCTTGGTCACAACCACCGGTGGAGGTACAGGAAGCTCGGGTTCCTTGGTACCTTTACCACTTCGAGTAGTGATTGCTTTCATCTCCCCTCTTGGGTTCGCAACGGTGTTACTCGGAAGAGTACCCGAAGAAGAGGGTTGATTACCTTGGAAGAAACTAGCCATCATGTTCCTCAGATCAGTAGTTTGGCTATCCAACGTATTTCTCATATCGGCTCTCAAATCATTTCCTTGCTTGACCAAGTCTGCTTTCAAATTGCGCACTTCCTCTTGGAGATTTCCCACTATCACATCATTGGTCCTCATATAGGTTGCAACCTCTTGGTGTAATGCAGTGTTGGTTTGGGTGGGAGGAGCATTGTATGCAGGTGGTTGGTAAGCAGGTTGTTGGTAGACTTGATTGTTACGTTGAGGTGGTTGTTGCTGCTTATGAGGTGGGATGTATGGTTGTCGAGGCTGTTGTTGTTGTTGAGGAGGGCGATTAAGGTTTTGTTGTTGGTTTGAGTTGGTAGGAGGGAAACCAGGTGGTGAAAGATAGTTGTTGCTGCGGTAGCTAAGCAAGTTATGGTCACCTTGAGGTCTAGCTTGATAAGCAGGTTGTTGATAGGTGCCATATGCCGCATTCACATTCTCAGCAGGGTAATCTTGAGTGGCGGTACAAGTTGTGTAAGAGTGAGGACCACCGCATATCTCACAAGGTTGGCTGACAGCGTTCAATTGAGCGTT
This sequence comes from Glebionis coronaria, assembly GCA_025667525.1. Taxonomy (NCBI): domain Eukaryota; kingdom Viridiplantae; phylum Streptophyta; class Magnoliopsida; order Asterales; family Asteraceae; genus Glebionis; species Glebionis coronaria. The sequence continues at coordinate 455,756 of JANFOE010000788.1, read as the reverse complement.
TTTAGCGTTGTTGCTGTTGTTGTTGCTGACGGTGTGGGTGACAAGCGATTCAAGAAGCGTAGTGATTTTGTCTAATCGCTTGTCGCTGTCATTAGTGCTAGCACTAGCGACATTGGTCCGAACACTCTTGGTTTGCACACGAGATTTATTCTCAATGATATCCCAAGCAGCATTGGAAGTCTTAGCCAATAAATTACCCCCCGAGGCACTGTTCAGTGAATCTTGGTCACTCATGCTTAAACCATTGTAAAAAGTATTGATTTGATGTACTTTGGTAAAACCATGTTGTGGGCATTTTCTTAAAAGATCTTTAAAGCGATCCCAAGATTCACTGAATGACTCATCGTACTTTTGTTCAAAATTTATGATCTCATTCCGCAAAGCGGTAGTACGAGAGGGTGGAAAAAAGTAGTTGATAAACTTTGTTTCCAAATCCGTCCACGAGAGAATACTCTGTGGCGGTTCCTTAGCAAGCCAATGTCGGGCTTGTCCCTCTAAAGAAAAGGGAAAAAGTTGTAACCTTATAACCTCTTGTGGAACTCCATTGAACTTGACCGTGTTGGTGAGTTGTAGAAATCTCTTGATATGGTCATGTGGATCATCAATGGTTCGTCCCAAGAATGGTTGAGCGGAGACCATCTGGATAAAGCCTGATTTTAGCTCGAAATTGTTGGCGGCAATTGGTGGTATAACAATTGGATCCGTGTTGCCATCGACATGAGCTTGCAGCAATTCAATCATTGGGCGATTATCCGGAAGGTGCTCATTGTTATTGTTATTATTCATGTTGTTGTTGTTATTATTGTTTGGAGGTGGTACACCGGCCATGTCTAAGTGATCGAGAGGCTCGGGCTCTTGATATGACGTGGATCGAGTGCGCATACACCTGCAAAAGAACGAACAAAGAAAAGCAAAGCACAAATATTTTTGGTTTTTATGTTTTTTAATTTTTTTGTATTTTTGAAAATTTTATATTTTTTAGTTGTTTTTGAAAATTTTTGATAAGAAAGAACGTTCACGGGGAACGGATCCCAAAATCCAAGTTCTCACAAAAAACTTTTGATCTTAACGAGAAGAGCCGGCAGCGGCGCCATTTGATACTTGATTTTGCAATGGGTTCTAATTTTACTCTCGATATCCTCTCGAATTGATCTCAGTCTTAAGTGGAATGATTGTTCTTGGTTACTAAATAAAAGGGTTTGGTTTTCTAATCTACTTAACGTTTAAAATGGAAATTTAAATCAAACACAATTACTTTAGTAACAATTAATAAAAATGTGAATTAAAAGTGAAATTAGGATCAAAGCTAAAATTTAAATCAAAGTATGAAATATAAAATATAATTTGTGAGATAAACGTAAAGAAACAGTAAAACAGAAAAAACAGTAACACTACAAGAAAATTGATTCGGAACTTTTACCCTTGATTCAGAACTTACTCAAAGACAACTCATTCGGAAGTTACTGTTCATCCATTCGGAACTTTTGAAAAGCAATTGGATCGGAACTTCTTGCTTGGTTCGGAACCTTCCGAATGAAGGTGCTTGGTTCGGAAGTCTCGGCTTGATCCGGAACTTCAAAAATTGATTCGGAACCTTCCGGATGAAGGGTTGGTTCGGAACTTTCGGCTTGATCCGGAACTTCAAAAACTAATTCGGAACTTTCCGGATGAGAGCTCTGGTACCAAACTGTAACACTCTCATTTTTCGTATCGGTACAGCGGAAGGGTCTTTCAGAGTGTTACGGGATAGCACAATAACTCCAATCATAGACAACACATAAAAATGGTTGTACAAGGTTTAACAAACATTCATTCGATAAAAAGTTTCAAAAGTGTACAACAGGTCCCAAATTATACAGGTCATTAAGTTTACAAAACACAGATCGAATGAAATTTTTTAATATTAAGTGTGGGCCATCAGAGTCGATCTCCATCCGGATTACCTTCAAGCACCTGAGATAGAAAACATGCAAAAATCATATCAGCGAATGCCGAGTGAATTCATAGAGTTTAATGAAAACCGTTATATAAAACAATCATTTACATTCATTTAAAATCAGAACACAAGTATAATATCGGAAGTAAGTCCACATATTGCTAGTCAGGCAATATATATCAAGCATACATCTGAAACCGTCCATGAGACCGTAGTCTCTATATTACCATGATAGGTAATATATTCATCGTAATAGCGTCATCATCGTTTATTATTTATGTCTTATATTGTATTAGGATTATTATTAGCCGCATGACATTGTTACCTTACTGTGAAAACAGCGGGCCGCGAACCCGACAAACAATTTGCCCATCTAAGTTAGCGTGTCGTCACAAAAATCACGCTATGTAATCTTCTCATACATAAATTCGCTTACCAATCAATGTGGTACAACGGGGATCAACCGTCAAGGCGCGAACTGGGGTGATCGTCCCCAAATAGTACTATTAAATGCATAAGCGTCTACCAAATCCCGGTAGTTCACAATTCATGCTAATGGGACTTTAAGTGACATAACCTAACTACTAATAATCCTTTTAGTCTCGAATATAGGGTCATAGCATCATTCGGGTCCATATCATTAAGCATACAATCGGGACTACTTGTGTTCTATTTTTATAAAAATCTAGCATGTTATCTCCCTCACGGGTTTACAAATCATTTATTAAAACATTTAAAAGAGTGCGAGGCTATGAACTCACGTTGTTAATGAAAGGCGGATTATCGGCTACGGGCGTGCTTCGGTCACGGAAACCTGTATAAATAATAATCGGTCTTAGACTCGGTCCAATGACTTTTATCAAAATAACAATATAAATATGATGATTTTGTACATATGATGATGATCAAGTGGGTTTATAAATCCTCGTTTACTCATTTTAGTGTTTACGTTTTGGTAACGTCTTACTAGTTCACTAGTTTTATCGATTTTACCTATTTTAAGTCCGTTAATTCTTTTATAAGTTCTTTTACTTGTTTTTACCCATTTTATACCTATATGATCAGTATATATATTTTTCATGTTGGGCCCAAATGGGTTAAGCCCAAATAATTCTTTTTACAAGTTTTTATCTTTTTAAGTCTAATTATTAGTCCAATAGGTTTAGTTAGCTCGTAAATGTCCGTAATTCTTATAGTTCGGGTTTTATCGGTTTTTACTTGTATTAGTTACTTATACATCAGTATACAACTTTTATAAACTTTACATTAGACGGGTTTGGTCGTCTAAGTTTTATTTGGCGAAAAACGTTAATTTTACGGCGATAGCCGAAAAAGTCGTAAAAATCAAGTTTATAGTTTTTATTACTTATAAATATTATTTTTACCACCATTTATCTAATTTACCCATTTAATTAACCTTTTATACATTTATATAAATAAGTTCTATAAGTTAGTGGGTTTATATTTTACATTTTATAAATTATAATGTGAGTGCTTATATAATAATAATAAACATTATTTCCAAAAATCTGATTTTTAACTTCATATTCACCATTTTTATCATATCTAGAGTTCTACAATGACTTAGAAGCTCATTTTTGGATGACAAATTCTTCATAATATGTGCTACATATAACTTAGATATAGCTACTGCCCATTTTGAGTCTAAGTTGCCTTAACAGTCCCTACAAAACTGCTTATTCAGATTACACCACCTAACTTGTTTTTATCATATCTCACTCATTATTTTGATTCCATTGCATGGCCAACTCTCACATGTGTATAACATTATATACTTATTGTAAATGGATCAAACCATGCAATTTTATCAGTTAATCTTTTAGTTATCTACTGTTTTTATACAGCCAACTAATTAGTCATGATTTTAGCTTCATTTCTTATGGTTATCATCATTTTTAAGCATATTTATCAACACTTGATCCCCACACAACATTTTTATCATCATATATACATCATATACATATACAAAATGAAAGAAAATACATTTGTTCTTTACAAAATAATAAGAGAAAAATGTAGAGGATGATCTTCTTTACCAATCCAAGTGGATTTCTTGTTTTAGGAAGGCAAGAACTTGATGAACACAACAAGTATCTCCAAGACCATCAAATATCAAGAACATAAGTTGGAAAATCAGCCCTAGGACACAAGCAAATCACCTCCAAAGTTGTTAATATGGCCACCAAATGATCAAGGCTTCAAGAGAACACCTTAATAGGACTAGTAAACATGTGGTTTATGGCTAGAAAAGATCAATGATGGTGTTTGTTAGCTTATTTGGGACGGCAAGGAGAGGAGAGTTGAGAGAGTTTTTGGTGTTGAATGCATGTGAGAAAATGGTATAATGAAACAAGTAGCTAGTTTGGAAGGTTAAGTGGTATGGTAAGCTTGTAAGTTAAGCTAAGGCTTACACATGGTATGTGTTAGCTAACATGATGCCACCTTGATGGTGTGGTGTCATGTTGGCCGTCCCATTTTGCTAGTGGGGTGGGGCAAAGTGTTTGTCCCATCTCACTAGTTTACGGGTATTTCTCGATTCTAGTTTTCTCGATTTGCGTGCCCTCGGGTCGTTTTACGAAAAACATTTTTATAAATTATGAATCACCGTCACAAAACGAATCCAATAAAAATTGTCTCATCAAAAACGGAGTTCAAAAACGTAAATACGTAATCCTAAGGTTTCCGGTTTAGTCGTAAAAGACGCCAAATTATGCACGTAAGCCCAAATTTAAATCCGTAAATTGTGAGTTCGTCAACCAACACAAAAATAAGTTTCAAAATATTATACGAGAAAATATTTCACTACCTGAAAATGTTAGGTTTGTCACAGCTTTTCCTCCTAAAAGGGATCAACGTCCTCGTGATCCATTTCATTTGGATGTCCGTTTCTTATTGAAATCGAAGAGGTGCGGATATTTCTTCCACATTTCATCCTCTCGTTCTCAAGTATACTCCGGTCCATGCTTTGAATTCCATCGGATCTTGACAATAGGTATCCGACTTTGTTTCAGTTGCTTTACCTCACGGTCCATAACTTCTACGGGCTCTTCGATAAAATGCAACTTCCCATCTATTCGAACCTTACCTAACGGAATTTTCTCATCACTCACTGCTAGACATTTCTTCAGATTAGATACATGGAATGTGTTGTGAACACCATGAAGTTCTGGGGGTAACTCTAGTTTGTAAGCCACCGGACCTACTCTAGATAAAATCTTAAAGGGTCCAATATAACGGGGATTCAATTTTCCTCGTCTTCCAAATCTTATAACGCCTTTCCATGGCGATACCTTCAACATTACTCGGTCACCCACTTCAAACTCCATTGGCTTCCGCCGCACATCCGCGTAACTTTTCTGTCTACTTCGGGCAGTCAACAACCTCTTCTTAATCTGAACTATCATCTCCGTAGTCTCCCGGATCAATTCCGGTCCCGTGAGCTGGGTATCCCCAACTTCACTCCAACATACAGGAGATCTACACTTCCTACCATACGAAGCTTCAAACGGTGCAGCCTTAATACTAGAATGGTAACTATTGTTATACGAAAACTCTGCTAACGACAAATGTTTATCCCAATTCTTACCAAAGTCTAACACACAAGCTCTCAACATATCTTCCAGTGTTTGTATCGTCCTTTCACTCTGCCCATCAGTCTGGGGGTGATAAGCAGTGCTCATGTCGAGATTCGTTCCCAAAGATCTTTGGAGAGATTTCCAAAAATTCGATGCGAATCTAGGATCTCGATCTGAAATGATCGATACAGGCACTCCATGCTTGCATACAACATTATCAAGGTATATACGAGTCAGCTTCTCCAGTGAGAACTGCTCTTTAACCGGAATGAAGTGTGCTGATTTGGTCAGTCTATCGACAATAACCCAAATCGAATTGTTTCCAGATGATGTTCTAGGAAGCTTGGTGATAAAGTCCATCGTAATTCGCTCCCACTTCCATTCAGGAATCTTTGGTTGTTGAAGTAGTCCTGATGGCTTTTGATGTTCAGCTTTGACTCTAGCACAAGTCAAGCATTGAAGAACATACATAGCTATGTCAGCTTTCATATTCGGCCACCAGTACAACTTCTTCAAATCATGGTACATCTTATCAGATCCCGGATGAATGGAATACTTAGATTTATGGGATTCTAACATAATCAAGTCTCTTAGGCCTCCAAACTTAGGTATCCACATACGACCTCTTAAGCATTTCACTCCATCAGCTCTAACCTCTAAAGGATCTCTTTCTCCTCGGAACCCTTCATTAACAAAATTCTCCTTCTTACAAGCTTCTATTTGCGCATTTCTAATTTGCTCAGGCAAATTATTGTGCACGGTCAAGACTAGAGAACGCACCCTGATAGGCTCTCTATCTTTCCTACTCAACGCATCAGCAACAACATTGGCTTTTCCTGGGTGATATTTTATATCACAATCATAATCACTTAACAACTCTATCCATCTTTGTTGCCTCATGTTCAATTCCTTCTGGTCGAGAATATACTGTAGGCTTTTGTGATCGGTGAATACCGTACACTTGGTGCCATACAGATAATGTCTCCATAACCTAAGAGCAAAGACCACAGCTCCTAACTCAAGATCATGAGTAGCATAATTCTCCTCATTCTTCCTTAATTGCCTAGAAGCATAAGCTATCACTTTCTCTCTCTGCATCAAAACAGCTCCATAACCTCTAAGAGATGCATCACAATACACTACAAAATCTTCACTCCCGTCGGGTAATGATAAGATTGGCGCACTACATAATTTTTGCTTCAATGTCTGAAATGCTCCATCTTCATCACTTCCCCAAACGAAAGGTTTATTCTTCTGAGTAAGCTTAGTCAAGGGTTTAGCTATCAAAGAAAATTATTTAATGAATCGCCTATAATAGCCAGCCAATCCTAAGAACTGTCGCACTTCCGTTGGCGTTGTCGGTGCAGACCAATTCTTAATAGCTTCAACCTTTGCAGGATCAACATGAATTCCATCTCTGTTAATCACATGACCAAGAAATTGCACAGAATCTAACCAGAAATCACACTTCAAAAACTTAGCATACAACCTTTCATCCTTCAACAAGTTCAAAACAATCCTCAAATGTTCTCTATGTTCATCTTCATTCTTAGAATAGATTAGAATATCGTCAATAAACACAATCACAAATTTATCCAAGTAGGGCTTGCACACTCGATTCATTAAATCCATGAAAACCGCAGGTGCGTTAGTTAACCTAAATGGCATTACTTGAAATTCATAGTGTCCATAACGAGTTCTAAATGCAGTTATAGGAATATCTTCTTCACGGACGCGAAGTTGGTGATATCCTGACCGCAAATCTATCTTAGAATACACACTAGATCCTTGCAGTTGATCAAACAAATCATCAATCCTAGGTAAAGGATATCGATTTTTAATTGTCAACTTATTCAGTTCCCTATAATCAATGCACATACGAAAAGATCCATCCTTCTTCTTAACGAACAAGACTGGAGCTCCCCAAGGCGACGAGCTCGGTCGAATAAAACCTTTATCAGACAACTCCTTAAGTTGCTCAGATAACTCCTTTAATTCAGAAGGGGCTAATCGGTAAGGCGCACGTGCCACCGGTGCAGCACCAGGAATTAAATCGATTCGAAACTCTACTTGCCTTATCGGTGGAAGTCCGGGTAAATCTTTAGGAAATACCTCAGGAAATTCACAAATAATAGGTACATCTTCCAATCGTTTCTCCCTAGACTCATTCCCGGTCACTTGAGCTAAGAATAACTCACAACCGTTCCTGATGTACTTTTGGACTTTAATACATGAAACGATTTTCAAACGGGATTCACCTCGACTACCATCAATTACTAACGTCCTATTCCTAAGAGGAATCTTAACCTTCTTCTCTCCACATAAAATAGTAGCATTATTCAACGACAACCAATCCATACCAATAATAATATCGAAACTACCTAATTCTATCAACATCAAATCAATCGGAAAGGAATGGTTCAAGAGATTTAGAGAGCATCCTTCTAATAGCTTATTAGTTTTCACTAATTTACCATCAGCCAATTCCACCTCGTAACTGGTACTTATCTCAACAGGTTCAATATCAATAAGGGCACTAAATTTAGTGGATACAAAGCTCCTATCGGCACCCGAATCGAATAAAGCAACAACATAATGATTGTTGAGTAAAAACGTACCGGTAACGACATTCGGATCCTCTTTCTTCACCTCAATTGTTCCAAGTTGGTAGATACCACCCTGGGGGTTTCTTCCAGGTACAATCGCTTTCAACTTGGGGCATTCCGATTTCCTATGACCTTCTTCATTACAGTTGAAGCAAATGGTTCCCTTCTTACACCTTTCAACCGTGTGTCCAAGCTTTCCGCAATTTCGGCACTTCCAGCAGTCGCCAGCATGCCTCTTGTTGCCACACTTAGGACATCTATCATCGTTGCGCGGTGTATTGTTGGTAAGAGCATTTGCATTCCCCTTTCTCTGGTTCTGACGGCGATTGAAATTCTTCCTATAATCACCTCTATCTACACGATCACCGTCTCCCTTCCTTTTCTCACCAACACGGGCTTCATCTTCCTTATCCTGAATTATCTATCCAATGAGTTGGTAAGCCATTCGAACAGCATCATCAATGGTCAGTGGTTTCGATGATGTCACGTCCCCCCGGATATTCCTGGTCAACCCTTTAATATATTGCTCAATTCGGATCTCTTCGGGTTCAACCATTCGAGGACATAGCAAGGCCAACTCATGGAATCGATTCGTGTAACTATCAATGTCCACACCTTTCATTCTCAGATGAATCAACTCTTGTTCTAACCTAATAATCACACTACGAGGACAAAACTCCAAAGTCATCCACTTCTTGATTTCAGCCCAAGGAGTAGCATTAGCAGCATCAAGACCCATGAAAGCAATTCTCCCGTTCCACCAAGTCAACGCACGACCTTTAAGAGTAGCCATAGCAAAAGTCACCTTATCTTCCTCTTTACACTTACTAATCCTAAACACCGATTCAATCTTCTCGATCCACTGGCTTAGTCCTACAGCACCTTCAGTTCCATTAAAAGGTAGAGGTTCACACTTCATGAACGTCACATAAGTACAGCCACCAACTTCAGGTGCATTCGTTCCAAGTCCTCCTACATTTCCTCTAGCATTAGCATTCACATTATTAGCATTCACATTCACATTAGTACCGCCAATTCTACTACCGCCAGCTCCACTACTGCCAGCTCCACTACCGCCAGCTCCACTACCGCCAGCTCCACTACCGCCAGCTTCATTTCTAGCATTTGCCATAAATTCAGTCATAGATGCGGTAACTTGCTCCGTAATAATCCTACGTACATCATCCTCAGTCACAACCTTCTTGGGCGGCATAGTTCTATAATTCCACAATTTCAAAGTATTAAGCATTCATCCAACAAAGGATTCATATAATATGGATCGAATTCATAATCAAGATACAAATAAGGCACAATATGGAATTCAAGACAAGATACATATTTCATTCGATCTGAAACAAAAGTATTGTCTTAGTACATCCATATCAAAGTTCTAGCACTATATACACTCAAAATTCGTGCCAAGTTTACTACTAACAAGTCAGTTCAGTCAAAGCTACAAACACAAAAGATATAAAGGTCACTACTAAACACAGACTGGTCTACTGAGAACCGCCAGATGGTCCATCATCCATCGTCTTCTGGATCTTCGCCGGACGATCACTAGACACATCTTCAGCTGGGCGCTTACGGATTACTCCTCTTTCAACCATGTCGCAATAAAATCTACTGTTCCAACCCACATATATATTCAACTCCTTTTCGGCTTTCTCACGCATCGCACGAGCCACACTCAACTGAATCTCCATAGTATTCATCTTTTTCTTCATTGCAGCATACTCACCACTTTCCAACACTGATAACCTCCTAAAAGCCTCATTCAATCCACGCTCTACATCACTCAAATCCAAACTAAGCAATTCTCGCTCTTTCTCGCCAACCTTTGTCTTCGACTCCAAGTAAGCAACCTGAGTCTGAACAACACCCAATCCAACCTCTGTCACACAATTCTTAACACGGGAAGCATCTAGGTCACGTCTCAAGGCCCATGGTGCAAGACCATCAATATGAGTAGCCTCTCGAGTACTAGACGAATCTCCTATCTCACGTCTACGAGTATCAATACCATCAGTACCGTCAGGTGCATCGTCATCCTCATCCTCCTCTGATTCAGAATCAGATTCAGACGGTTCAGACATTTCATCCCTAGGTAACTCATCCTCAGAATAAGACAAACAAACTGGTGGGGGCAAAGGCTCGCCCTCTGGTACATCATACGGATAAATAAGCTCAGCTTCCTCATCATCATCGACCTCAACATCTATACCTACATCCTCCTCGACATCCTCGTCGTCAATCTCATCATCTAACTCATCTAACCCAATCTCATCCTCATTCTCAATATCAGCATTCTCAATCTCCACATTCTCATTACCCACATTCTCAATCTCATTCTCTACTAAGTAAACCTGAGGGGCAATCTGATCTCCTAGTCCTAACTCGGGCTCGGGATCCTCAAATGGTTCCTCCTCATCATCGATATCAAAATCTACTAAGTCTAAATAAGGATCATCTTCTATATTAGGTTCGGGAATAGCATGGTTTTCTACAGGAATATTAGGGTCAGCCATGACAATCTGCATTTATATATATTTATCTCGTATTAGGATAACATACTAGTTAAACAATTACATAATGAAATCACGATATATACATATATATAAATTATATTATATATATCAAAACATATATCTTCTCAATAAGGCTTGTTGGTAACGTCGAAGATCTCTGGCACCGTTATAGTCAAAAGATTTTTCAATATTTTCTCAAATGTTCATTGTCAAAAGATTTTGAAAAGTTTTGTTCAAAACCTTGGTTTTTAATATCTTTTGTTCTCTATAACGAGAGCTCTGGTACCAAACTGTAACACTCTCATTTTTCGTATCGGTACAGTGGAAGGGTCTTTCAGAGTGTTACGGGATAGCACAATAACTCCAATCATAGACAACACATAAAAATGGTTGTACAAGGTTTAACAAACATTCATTCGATAAAAAGTTTCAAAAGCGTACAACAGGTCCCAAATTATACAGGTCATTAAGTTTACAAAACACAGATCGAATGAACATTTTTAATATTAAGTGTGGGCCATCAGAGTCGATCTCCATCCGGATTACCTTCAAGCACCTGAGATAGAAAACATGCAAAAATCATATCAGCGAATGCCGAGTGAATTCATAGAGTTTAATGAAAACCGTTATATAAAACAATCATTTACATTCATTTAAAATCAGAACACAAGTATAATATCGGAAGTAAGTCCACATATTGCTAGTCAGGCAATATATATCAAGCATACATCTGAAACCGTCCATGAGACCGTAGTCTCTATATTACCATGATAGGTAATATATTCATCGTAATAGCGTCATCATCGTTTATTATTTATGTCTTATATTGTATTAGGATTATTATTAGCCGCATGACATTGTTACCTTACTGTGAAAACAGCGGGCCGCGAACCCGACAAACAATTTGCCCATCTAAGTTAGCGTGTCGTCACAAAAATCACGCTATGGAATCTTCTCATACATAAATTCGCTTACCAATCAATGTGGTACGACGGGGATCAACCGTCAAGGCGCGAACTGGGGTGATCGTCTCCAAATAGTACTATTAAATGCATAAGCGTCTACCAAATCCCGGTAGTTCACAATTCATGCTAATGGGACTTTAAGTGACATAACCTAACTACTAATAATCCTTTTAGTCTCGAATATAGGGTCATAGCATCATTCGGGTCCATATCATTAAGCATACAATCGGGACTACTTGTGTTCTATTTTTATAAAAATCTAGCATGTTATCTCCCTCACGGGTTTACAAATCATTTATTAAAACATTTAAAAGAGTGCGAGGCTATGAACTCACGTTGTTAATGAAAGGCGGATTATCGGCTACGGGCGTGCTTCGGTCACGGAAACCTATATAAACAATAATCGGTCTTAGACTCGGTCCAATGACTTTTATCAAAATAACAATATACATATGATGATTTTGTACATATGATGATGATCAAGTGGGTTTATAAATCCTCGTTTACTCATTTTAGTGTTTACGTTTTGGTAACGTCTTACTAGTTCACTAGTTTTATCGATTTTACCTATTTTAAGTCCGTTAATTCTTTTATAAGTTCTTTTACTTGTTTTTACCCATTTTATACCTATATGATCAGTATATATATTTTTCATGTTGGGCCCAAATGGGTTAAGCCCAAATAATTCTTTTTACAAGTTTTTATCTTTTTAAGTCTAATTATTAGTCCAATAGGTTTAGTTAGCTCGTAAATGTCCGTAATTCTTATAGTTCGGGTTTTATCGGTTTTTACTTGTATTAGTTACTTATACATCAGTATACAACTTTTATAAACTTTACATTAGACGGGTTTGGTCGTCTAAGCTTTATTTGGCGAAAAACGTTAATTTTACGGCGATAGCCGAAAAAGTCGTAAAAATCAAGTTTATAGTTTTTATTACTTATAAATATTATTTTTACCACCATTTATCTAATTTACCCATTTAATTAACCTTTTATACATTTATATAAATAAGTTCTATAAGTTAGTGGGTTTATATTTTACATTTTATAAATTATAATGTGAGTGCTTATATAATAATAATAAACATTATTTCCAAAAATCTGATTTTTAACTTCATATTCACCATTGTTATCATATCTAGAGTTATACAATGACTTAGAAGCTAATTTTTGGATGACAAATTCTTCATAATATGTGCTACATATAACTTAGTTATAGCTACTGCCCATTTTGAGTCTAAGTTGCCTTAACAGTCCCTACAAAACTGCTTATTCAGATTACACCACCTAACTTGTTTTTATCATATCTCACTCATTATTTTGATTCCATTGCATGGCCAACTCTCACATGTGTATAACATTATATACTTACTGTAAATGGATCAAACCATGCAATTTTATCAGTTCATCTTTTAGTTATCTACTGTTTTTATACAGCCAACTAATTAGTCATGATTTTAGCTTTATTTCTTATGGTTATCATCATTTTTAAGCATATTTATCAACACTTGATCCCCACACAACATTTTTATCATCATATATACATCATATACATATACAAAATGAAAGAAAATACATTTGTTCTTTACAAAATAATAAGAGAAAAATGTAGAGGATTATCTTCTTTACCAATCCAAGTGGATTTCTTGTTTTAGGAAGGCAAGAACTTGATGAACACAACAAGTATCTCCAAGACCATCAAATATCAAGAACATAAGTTGGAAAATCAGCCCTAGGACACAAGCAAATCACCTCCAAAGTTGTTAATATGGCCACCAAATGATCAAGGCTTCAAGAGAACACCTTAATAGGACTAGTAAACATGTGGTTTATGGCTAGAAAAGATCAATGATGGTGTTTGTTAGCTTATTTGGGACGGCAAGGAGAGGAGAGTGGAGAGAGTTTTTGGTGTTGAATGCATGTGAGAAAATGGTATAATGAAACAAGTAGCTAGTTTGGAAGGTTAAGTGGTATGGTAAGCTTGTAAGTTAAGCTAAGGCTTACACATGGTATGTGTTAGCTAACATGATGCCACCTTGATGGTGTGGTGTCATGTTGGCCGTCCCATTTTGCTAGTGGGGTGGGGCAAAGTGTTTTGTCCCATCTCACTAGTTTACGGGTATTTCTCGATTCTAGTTTTCTCGATTTGCGTGCCCCCGGGTCGTTTTACGAAAAACGTTTTTATAAATTATGAATCACCGTCACAAAACGAATCCAATAAAAATTGTCTCATCAAAAACGGAGTTCAAAAACGTAAATACGTAATCCTAAGGTTTCCGGTTTAGTCGTAAAAGACGCCAAATTATGCACGTAAGCCCAAATTTAAATCCGTAAATTGTGAGTTCGTCAACCAACACAAAAATAAGTTTCAAAACATTATACGAGAAAATATTTCACTACCTGAAAATGTTAGGTTTGTCACACGTACACAATCTTCGTTAAAGACAAAAGGAGCATCTTTTTCGAGGAGATGTGTAATAGGTCGAGAAATCTTTGAAAAATCCTTGATGAATCGACGATAAAAGCCCGCGTGTCCTAGGAAACTCCTAACTCCCTTAACGGCTTTGGCATGAGGTAATTTGGCGATGACGTCTACCTTAGCTTTGTCTACCTCAATCCCCGCTTTCGAGACCTTGTGCCCTAAGACGATTCCTTCCTTAAACATAAAATGACATTTTTCCCAATTGAGCACAAGGTTGGTTTCCTCACAACGTTTCAACATTCTCTCAAGATTCGACAAACAAGAAGTGAACGAACAACCAAACACGGAAAAATCGTCCATAAAGACTTCCATCGCCTTCTCGATCATATCATGAAAAATAGCCATCATGCACCTTTGAAAGGTTCCCGGTGCATTACAAAGTGCGAATGGCATTCTACGATAGGCAAATGTTCCATATGGACACGTAAACGTAGTTTTTTCTTGATCACGAGGATCGATGGGGATTTGGAAGTAACCAGAAAAACCATCTAAAAAGCAATAGAAATCGTTTCCCGCAAGACGCTCCAACATTTGGTCCATGAAGGGCAAGGGAAAATGGTCTTTACAGTGGCGTCATTCAACTTACGATAGTCGATGCACACCCTCCAGTCGGTCACGAGTCGAGTTGGAATTAACTCGTTGGCATCGTTTGGCACAACGGTCATTCCTCCTTTCTTAGGGACACAATGAATAGGACTCACCCAAGGGCTATCGAAAATAGGGTAAATCATTCCCACGTCAAGGAGTTTAAGGACCTCCTTTTTGATGACGTCGTAAATTTTGGGGTTCACCCTCCTTTGACATTGGATTGCGGGCTTGTAGTCCTCTTCCATTAAGATTTTGTGGGTACAAAATTTGGGGTCGATCCCCTTAATGTCGGATAATTTTCACGCAATTTCCCCTTTGTGATCCTTTAGAACATCGATAAGTGCGGTTTTGTCATCATTCGAAAGATCTTTCGCAATAATAACCGGCAACTAGAGGATTGGTGGTTCCTCAATTGAATATTTGGGCTCGATACTCATAACCTCCTCGGGTGGAGGAAATGGGAAATCGTTAAGAAAATCCTTGATAATCGAGAAGTCCTCATCGTTGTCGAGGTCTTCGTTACAAGTACGAGGAACATCAAATTCTTCCAACGTAAAACCACCACCTTCAAATGGAGTGAAGGATGGTGTCGAATTTTTAAGAATGGGATCAAGCATAATGGGATTGCCACTATTTTCATCGTCACCAAAACCTAAAACTTGTTGTGAAAATTCCTCGCAAATAACGTCAATCATATTAACGAGGTTTATGGTCGCGACGGAATAAACATGAGAAATTGGAGAGTTTTGTGTTCCGTTTATAAAAAGTTCCTCGTCGTTGAAACTTAAGGTGATTTTTCTAGCATGCACATCAATCAACGCCATTGACGTATCAAAAAATGAACGACCTAAAATAAGAGGAACTTGAGGATCCGTGGGAATATAGACAACGATAAAGTCTACCGGATAATAGAACTTTCCCACTTTCACAAAAACGTCTTCGGCCAATCCACATGCGGGAATAGTGGAATGATCGGCCAATTCGATAGACATTAGTGAAGGAGTAAGATTAGGAAGATTGAGCGACTTGAAGATTGCAAGAGGCATCAAGTTAATACTAGCACCAAGATCGGCCAAGGCATAACATTCTTCCATATCTTGAATTGCATATGGAATCAAGAATTTATCGGGATCACCAACTTTTTGAGGTATGCGGTTAAGATAAACCGATGAACAACTAGACAATTGTTGCAATTTCTCCTTGTTGTTTAACATACTCTTAAAGTTAGCGGCAAATCGAGGCATCATGACCAAAGCGTCAACAAAACTTACATTGAAATGCACATCACGAAACATCTTCATAAAAAGCTCAAATTGATAATTGTCCCGCTCTTGACATTTCTCCTTACGAAGTCTCGATGGGTAGGGCAAAGGTGGTGTGGCTTGAGGCATAGGCATAGCCTTTGGAATCTTGGGTTTCAATTGTGGTAATGGATCAACCGTAGGTGTGGAATGAGCGGTACTTCGTGGGATTGGGATATGCTCCTTTTCGACCACCACCTCGGATTCTTCCTCAATTTCCTCCACCGTTGGAGTAATTGGTTGAGGAGTCGGTTCATTAAGTGTCTTACCACTTCGTGTGGTAATCACTTTCATCTCTCCTTTAGGGTTCGATATGGTGTTGCTAGGAAGACTACTCGAAGACGGTTTACACATTATAGCCTCAAACACGGATGAAATTTTATCCTCAAACATAGATTGCCTCTTATCGGCCTTAAGCATCTCTTGTTTTATTTCATGTTTCCCTTGTTCCATCTTTTGTTAGTTTTGGTGTAACCTAGTTACATTACCCTCCATTTTGTTGGTATGGATCTTAAGCTCATTTTCTAACTAGTTTTTCGACTCCTTTTTCAAGTCATTCTTAAACTCGGATCTTAGGCTAATGATCTCCCTTTGTATATTATCAAACCTAGCATCATTTCCATTTGCGTATTCAACAAATTCATTTGGAAGATCCTTCAAGTTTTGCAAACTTTTGTTGTTGTTTTGAAAATCATTGTTTTGATTTTTGTTTGAAACTTGGTTATTAGCCCCTTGATTCCCATAGTTGTTACCCTTGTAATTGTTTTTGTAACCAACTTAATTGTTTCGATAGTTGTTAGCATTTTAATTGGGAGCAAAACCTGGATGAGTCATTTGATTAGAGCGGGTAACTTGACCGTTTTGGTTGTAAGTTCCCGTGGCCGCGTAGGCACTCGAAGTGTTACCACCGTTGGTAATGCACTCGGAGAAATCATGAGCTCCACCACAATACATGCAAGAAACCTCAACCGCTTTAGTCGTAGCGGGGGCACTTTGTTCACCAACTTTAAATTCAATCAAAAGACCCTTAAGCTTATCAAATATTTTGTTCTCTAAATTTGCCTCAATTTGGCAAGCATCGATGGTATTGGACAATGAAGGTGAAGCCGAAGACGAAGCCTTACGAACACTCGACGTGCTACGAGGACTATAGACCTTAGACCTATTCTCAATAATCAACAACGCTCCCTCGACGGTTTTACACAAAAAATTACCACCCGCGGCGACATTAAGATATTCTCTCTCATGATCATTCAATCCGTTGTAAAACGTGTCAATTTGATGAAACTCGGAAAAACCATGACGAGGACACTCGTGCAACATTTCCTTAAACCAATTCCAAGCCGTAGAAAAACTCTCATTAAATTCTTGTGAAAATTTTGAAATCTCGTTTTTCAAATGCGTAGTCTTAGAGGGCGGGAAAAATTGGTTCACAAACTTTGAAACGAGATCCTTCCACGTCAATATAGAATTGGGTGGCTCTTTCTCTAACCAAATTTTAGCGGGCCCGCTAAGGAATACAGAAAAAGCATCATCTTAATCGAGTCATTAGCAACGTCCTTAAACTTGCAAGTGGCGGTAAGACGATTGAATTGGCGGATATGGTTGTGCGGGTTGTCCTTTTCATCACCACGGAATTTGTTGTTTTGGATCATCGACAACAAACCCATCTTAACTTCAAAATTCTCCGCAAGGATGGCGGGAATCACAATAGCCTCTCCATAACCCTCGGTGGGTGCTTGAAGTAACTCCATCATAGTTGGATTAGCCATGGTTGCTTCTTGTTCTACGATAGGTTCGTCAATAGGAGACTCCTCACTTGAAAGATTAAGTGTGGTTTCCTTTCGGTTTCTTCGTTTACGTACACGTCTAGCTTGGTTGCGAGTTTGCATAAACGTCACGTACAACGTGGGGATGAGCAGAAGATTCTTTTTGGTGTTTTTGACTTTTTCAATTTTTTTGTGGTTTTTGATTGTTTTTACTTTTTTTTGGATTTTGGTGATGTATTACGTAGACAAAATCTACAAATCTCTCCTCAAATAAAATCTCTTGATTAAAGGAGCCTCAAGGAATGAAAACGATCACGTGAAGTGAACGCCTTCGATGACTTTAGAACGTTGGTGGAACACCAAAACGTTCAAGAGGGTTTAAACAATTGAAAACAAGAAAATATATATGATATGTAGATAATACTTTGGTTGGCAGATTAGCCCTTTTTATCTAAACACGCACAAGCAAGCAGAGAAACGAGGCAGCGCGAAGCACTTAAGAGCCTTTTTCTTTGGGGTATATTTTATAATACCCGCCTTATACCCACCTTATAGTTTGTGTTTTTCAAAATTAAGCTTCACGAAAGTAATTATCTATTTTGCCTTTTTTCTTTGTTTGAGATTCGGATACAATGATCGAGTGATGAAATCCCGAATCAAGGTTGTGTTTTCTCACTTTTGGAGTACTTATGAATTTATTGTTTTACGTATACAATATAGTAATAATATTCACACAAAAACGAAAAACCGATAATACGTATTAGTAGAGTTCTACTAATACAATTATATTTATGGATAATATGTAAACATAAATTGTTCAAATCAAAACACAACACGCCTCCCCGGCAGCGGCGCCAAAATGATAGCAGTAAAATACACTCCTTGTTTAAGAAAACAAAAGAGCGTATATGAGCGGCAAGTATTAAGTGTCGGTTTAGGAAAAACCAAGCACTAATGACCCTTAAGGTTGAAAGTTCGTTTCCCAAGGAGGCAAGTGTGTTGTGTGAAAGACTTGATTAAGTTTGTGATTATGATTATGAGAAAAGAAAAGAGAAAAGGAAATAGAAAAGGATGACGGTTACGATTCTAAATTAAACTAAGACGAAAAGTCGTGCACGTAAAACCGTAAAATATACTAAATTTAAAAATTAAACTAAAAATTCCTAGAAAATTGCAATAAATCCTAAAAAATGTAATTAGAGTTAAAAAAAATCAAAATTCACTCAAACCTTTTATTTAATTAAATAATAATTTTTTAATGCTAATTAAAGGCTAAAAAATCAATTTAATTAACAAAAAACCCAAAATGAGATTTTTCACTTTATAAACCTCTAAAATAACTTAAATAAATTTAAAATTATTTTTGAAAAATTTAAAATTAATTAAAACTATTTAAAAATGATTAAAAACTATAAAATCTTAAAATAATTCTAAAAATTATTTAAATAACAACCAAATTAATCCAAAAGTTTTAAAATTCCTAACTTAATGTATTTAAACTAGGAAAAATGAAAAACTTGCAAAAATCCTGAATTTAATTTTTAATAATAAAATAATAATAAAATAATATTAAAAATCCAAAATTTATAAAAAATTCTAAAAAGTTGCAAACTAGTTTATTTTAACCTAATTAACACAGGAATGAACTTGAAATTACCAAAATACCCCTAATGAGCCTTCAAAATGGGCTAAATAGCAAAACAGGCCCTTAATGGACTTAAAATAGGCCCAATAAGAAAAAGTTCACCAAATAAGCCCAAAATCTCCTCAAAATTCAATTTTAAACACAAAATTTCAAAGGCCCAAAATATGAATGTGAGCTTATCACAGCTTATTTCAAAGCAGCTTTTTCTTAATAGGCTTTCTGGCCCATTAAGCGATAAGCTGATGCCATAAGTTGAAATTTGACAAACAACCTTATCTTGACCTAATTAAGATGTTTGTAAAAAGAAATTTGGAATAAGCCTAAGAAAATAAGCCTGAAATAAGCAAAAGCACTCTACAAAAAACGACAAAATAGTCGTTTTTGAGTTCTAGACCACTTTAAGGGCTGATTCTTGTTGCAAAAGGTTTTAAATG
Source organism: Glebionis coronaria (assembly GCA_025667525.1). Classification (NCBI taxonomy): domain Eukaryota; kingdom Viridiplantae; phylum Streptophyta; class Magnoliopsida; order Asterales; family Asteraceae; genus Glebionis; species Glebionis coronaria. The sequence goes on along the minus strand of JANFOE010000788.1, from coordinate 435,904 downwards.
ACTTAATTAAGCAAAATCAACAAAAAGTTTTCAAATAAGCACAAAGAATAAGCTGGAATAAGCAAATAAGCACTTATGAAAAAGTCAAGTCAATTGGTTTTCTAGTCAAACCTAAAAGTCAAACCCTAATATGCTCCAGATTAGTCAAATGGGTCAAATGATGAAGATTGATCACAAAATCAAAGTTGTTGCAAGTCTGAATAAGCTAGAATAGCTTATGAATAAGCTTTTTGGAAATTAACACTAGCAGTGGCTAGTTTTGGGTGTCTAGCAGTGGAAAAAGTTCTGCTTGACTTCTTTGACTTTTTGTATTTTGTGGATTTTTGTTGGATTCAAGGCACAAAAAGGCACCCTTATAACTAGTGGGTTATAAGGAGTCAATAGCAATCATAAAATCACAAAAACTAATAGCCAAATGATACAGTTAATTCAATATTTGCCCAGATATCACACAGACATGAACTTAAGCAGTTATGAACAAAATAAGAAGTTTTAGCAAGAATAAGCCAACCAAATTAAACCAAATGCACACAACAGCTTAAATTAATTCAAATGAACATAAATCAAGTGGTTTCATGCAATGATTCAAGGTTTAGAACAACATTCAAGCTTAAAAAGTTAATAATGAACAATGAACAAGCAGAATATGAACTTTGCTGATGTACTTGACCACAAATCCAATTTCAAACACTCAAATCTCCTAAACAGGTTACACAAACTTTAATTTAACACTTGTTAGCCCTAAACATGCATACACTCTAGGTGTTTCCAAAATCTTAGGTCAAAATATGCAAAATCAAGTGAGTTATAGCACAATATAGGATTTGATGTTTAAAAGCTGAAAACTTGTAGATAATAGCACACAACCAAGTAATAATCAGATACAAGCACAAACCAACATTTAACACCTACTCACATAAGCATTCAAAGCATAAACCAGTAAACCCAAACACCCCTTAAACTTTTTAAATCAAAATTTAACAAAGTAATTGTGTATTTCAAGTCAAGCCAAGCTTAGATATGCATCATAACAACATTCTCATGCCAGATTAACAAGATTCAAGCACCAAGAACACCACATACAACAATAGAATACCAAATCACAAAAATCAAGTATTTTTAACAGATTTTGGGTAAGAAGGCTCAAACCTCATGAATGTACATCCACACTCACGAATTTTTGAGCTTATGTGCCTAGCTTAACAAGGCATAAGCTTCCACAAAGCTGCTAAGAGTAACAAGGTTAGAACAAGCAATATATAAAACTGAAAATTAAAAAAACAAAGCTGATTAATGCAACCTTTGTACCCACTCCTTGATTATCCCCAAACCACAAGCTCACAACACCTTGATAATCTTCTTATCAGGGTGCTATGATCACTTGTAATCCAAAAATTCCAAGGATGTACCAAAGAACTTAGCAAAATATCAGATTTTGGAAAATTATGCAATTTCTTGCATAATGTTTAAAAACAGGTTTTGAGATTCAACAAACACAAACATGTAACAATAATAAGCAAAGATTAAAGATGGCACTTGGATTTCTTCAACAATTCAAACACGTTTTCATTAAACTGAAAGTAGGATTTACAGAAAGTTGAACAAGGAAAAACCAAGAGCAATTGTAAATGTGAGACCCTATACCCTTTATATAGAGGGTGTACATGGTCTGCATAAGCTAAAAACTAGAAACCCTAAGTTATAGAAGTCCCAAAATACCCTTGCTAAATTTTGAAAACTGTTAACTCATGTGATGTTATCTTGGCGTCTTGTGGAGGTGTAAAGGGTGGAATTTGATCACAGGGCTCCTATTGAGCTTAAAGTGCAAGCAACTTTGTGGATGGTTGATTTGCTGGCACTTTTTGGCTTCATCCTCAGAAACTTATGCATGGGATAGAACATGTGAACTTTGGGGTGATGTGGCAAGGTAAAAGTGAGTTGGGTTTTGTTCATAAGCACCTTAATCACAGATCTGGAGTTTATGGGGGTTTAATTGTTGCATAATCAAAAACCCCTAATCTTGTTCTTGACTGAATAGTTGTGGTTTTGATTTGGATTATGTTTTGAACTGTTGTTAACCGCCATAATTAGATAACTAATTAAATTAGTTATAAAAGCTGGTGAGTGGGAAGTGACGTGGTGAAATGGTGAGGTGTGATTGGCTGGTGGGATTTGGTGGGTGAGGTGGCAAGCTGTGGTTGGTTAAGGTATCTTCTTATGTCTGCCATGTTTAACCCCTCACTTCTTTTCTTTCTTTCATTCTTGGTTAAACATGATTATATCCGCATTCCTTTGTAAATGAAGTTTCATTTCTTAGACTTTTGCCCCAAAACTTTTGCAAAGGTTTATCAAAGGACTTGTTTTGTCGACTCATGATATTTGAAGGACTAATTTTGGCATTTTCTTCTTTTTTCAAGGTCTTGACTTGTTTGTTAACTTCTTGGAGGACTAATATTGACAAGTATTTATAAATGAGGGACCATTCTTGCCAATTCTTTAAAGTGGAGGGTCCTTTTTGCAAATTTGACAAACTTTAAGGACCAAACTTGTAAGTATGAATATACAAGGGTTTAAAGTGTCAATTCTTCAATATTGGAGGACCCTTATTGTACAATCTTCGATTCTTCAAGGGTTATTCTTGGAAAATCAACTCTAGGGCTTGGTTCATTGTGCGGCTTCGTTTCCCGTGTTCGTTTTTGCTTGTTTCTTGTGATCTTTTGCCATTTTCTCAATATCCGTATCTAACATACACATGTAATAAACACAAGCATATATTTGGCATTTTTCATGATATTTTATGCATTTTAAGCCCATTTTGGACGATGAGACTATGTATAAAAGCAGTTTTATCACTCCCCCATACTAAACCATTGTCGTGCCCTCATGCAATGCTAGAATAAAGTATCGTAGCACCTCCAAAATTCATTTTTATGCACTTTTATTGAATGATAACTTGCTACACTACCACTACTACTACTTGCGTTTTAGACATAATGTATGATTTTCATCGCAAAATGGGACGTTTAGGTTCATAGAATAAGAACACGTGAATGCTTCGTTAGAAATGATTACGCCGTCCTTGATTTTCACCCCAATTTCATGCCAAGTGTGCAACGAGATCATTGTCATTATAAGTTAGTAATGCTAACACTACTCATATGCCCTAATCACGTACTTAGACTCCTATTTTCCTAATTGGTATCTCTTATATTTTATTTTTGTCTTGAATGTTCACGAGGATACATTTTTTACTTATGCGATGATAGAGATTTAGGTCTAAAAATAGAGTCATAACGGTGTAACCAAGACCATCGAATTAATAACCCCCCTAATAGACAACGATGTCAAAAAATTAAGTCAACAAGAAGGATCGATAAATACGGTTTTATAACGGTTTTGAACATGAGACTTATTACCAAGACTTTTATACACCCCCTAATGGATGGGCCTTATTATCATAGGTTTACCTCCATCTTTTATTCAACTCCGCCATGGAGCTTTTATTATGACTTCGGTCTTGCCTTGCCTTTTATTAACCTCGCCATGAGATGTTTATTATGGCCAAAGCCGTATATCCTCACGCTAAGGCGAATTTTAGATCTTTAAAGCTTTAAAGATTAAGGCATAATTCACTTTCAATTTCGCATAGATTTTTCGGCCTTGTGAGCTTCAAATTGTTTGCTTGATTTAGGTGAGCACTTGAAATCTTATGATTAGGTAAAGATTTCGATTATTCGGGTTGCCAATACTTCAAAACCGTAACGCTAGCGATACCATAATGTTTTCCCAGTTTAATTACATGGAAGCTACTAGAAAAGACTAGAAACCAACAATCAAGACTAAACCGCTAAGCCAATATTTATTAAGCAAAATATATATACAAGCGAAGGGAGAATAAGCAAAAAACGAGAACACATGAGTTTTTGAAAGAATACGACTACTTTACGTTTAGCATAGTAACTTATAATTAACTCTATCATTTCTCGTCCTCTTTTAAGAGACTTAGCCTAATATAAAGTTAAGGAATCGAAGCTAAGTGCTCAACACATACGGTCAAGTCAAAAATTACTCTCATATCTCTTGCTAAGAGAGTTGAGTATTTCAGGGAGACATTTGTTTGTTTTGGTCTTGAAGATTCTACCCATTTCATCCCACTCACTGAGACCGAAATCACCAAATGAAAATTTCTTTATCACTTCAAAGTTCCTTTCATCATTGTTTCTGTAAACAGATACCGAGACTGGTGTGGTGTGAAGAATGATTTAAAGATTTATGATTGGTTCAGGCTTTCTTTTTTGAGTGGTGACTTTAGTATATTGATCAAATAGCTTTTTTAGTTGGGAACTTCTTTGTTGTTTCTTCTTGATCATCTCATCCTGAATGGCCTTGAGTTCCTCCTCTTGCTTTTGAATGAAATCTTGTCTAACCTTCATTCTTAATAAAGCTTCAGGTTTACCACCTATCTCCTTAACATACTCAGTGGACACTCTAAGTATCTCAGCTCTTGTTGCATCACTAGTCTTAGCCATCTCCATTCTGTCTAAGTACTCTTGAATTTGATCAGGAGTCATCTTGTACATCTTTCCATTAATCTCATAGGGTACCAAGACAAGAGCATCAGGGTCAGGCCTTCTTTTCCTTGAAGCTTTTACAAGCTTCTTGGGTGGAGGTGTTGAGGTTTCATCAACAATACATTTGCCCATATTTAAATTAGATGCTAAGGGCTTAGGGTTGGGTGGAATGGAATTCAAGGGAGTTGGTGTGGGGATCACAGGCACTTGAGGTTATGGGTTTACCATTTTCCTGCTCCCCCTCAGGTTGAGAGGGAGTTTCACTCCATGTTAGCATCATTGGTACAACATTCTCCCCCTCAAAAGTTGAAGGGTCAGGCTGACTGATCCCAACTTTTGGTCGCTGTGATGGTTCTGAAGAGGAGGTGGTAGATGACCCATTGAAAGCATGAAATATTTCAGTCACCATTGCCTTCATAGACTGAGTGTCAGTCTTGATAGTCTGAACATCCAATTGTATGAGTGACTGAGTGGTTTCCATCGTGTGGATTCTGGTCCTGAGGCGGGGAGTGTCAGCTTCCTTAAGTGCCTTGGATATATAAAAAAGGTTAGAAGCATTATCCATATATCCTTGTGCAGCTTTGCTCAATCTAAATTCAGCCTCAGAATCCATGTGAACATCTTTATGAATAGCTTCACACTTAGCTTTCACCACATCCAGCTCAAAATTGAGAGAGTTTAACCTAGTGAAGACCTTAGAAAGCCTATATTCTTTAAGCAAATCCAGAAGTTGACCAACCTTGGAAGTGGACTCAGTAGAATAAGATATCATTCCATCCAAGGTTGTCTTTAAAGACACATTCGCTTCAACAGTTGGGAGAGCATGGTTTAGAAAATTTTTGAGCTTCTTCTCCTGACTCTCATGGATGTTACTGACGACACTGATGAACTCCATTTGATTGTCAACATGAACTCTCATCTTTTCCTCAACGATATCAAAACGGTCACCATACGTCCTGAATTCGTCAAGGAGTTCATTAGCCTTGGAAGAAAGGTCCTCTTGGCCGTGAGAAACCTCGGCCTTCAAAGTAGTGTAGACATGGTTTAAGACACCCTTGATAGTTTCATAAAGAACCTTCTCAGTGACAGGTTTGGTGTCATCAAAAGTAGAATCCAGAACCATAGTTTGAGTGTCACACCCCACCATGGCGGAACATGGGGTGCGACGTATGGATATCATCACAACATGGCGTGACTATAGAGACAACTATATGAAATAAGAAATGTCATAAAAATGGTGACACGAAGGTCATGACAATATCTCAACAAATGCAAGGGGTCTAGGTAAGTAAGTAACAGTCCTACTTCTTACCCAAGACAACAAATAACATACCAACAAACATATGTGTGCCACAGTATCACTTATTAAAAAAACAATCAAATAAAAACTAAGAAGGAAACGGGGATTCTCCTTCTATATGCAATCCTAAGCTTCTCCAATCCTAGCCACTTACGTTCTCATGCTTAACCATAGTATCACCTGAAAGAGACACTAAAACACGTCAACATAAAGTTGGTGAGAGTCATAGGTTTAGACTCCAACGCTAAATCAGTTACAAGCTGTGAATAACAATCATCAACAAAAGAACATATGGACAATGTGTTACAATTATTTATTAACAACTATCAATCAAGACCAATCATACCAAACCAATCCAAGGCTCCTACCTTGCCAAACAACATCATGGTACCATATATGATCACCCTATGTACCTATCCCAAGGCCACTACCTTGCCAAACCACAAGGCCACTACCTTGTCAAACCACAATAACAAATCAAAAATCGCATAGCAGTTAATCACATAAGTGTACACACAAGTCCATCACAACCATAAAACATTCACAGCAACAATTTAGAAACAACTCAACACAGTGTCTCTTCCATCCCATCTGGAAGTCAAAAACAAAAATAAACATGGGACTATGAACACTCACCTGATAGCTCCTTCACACGTCCTTGCACTAGCAACAAGCTAACAAACCAAAAACACGAAATCAATAAACGAACCAATCACTAAGATGGCTCATTAACCTATGATGGACATCTAGCCTATTCTCACATATTTACCTCATTAATAATCTCTAATTACCCCATTACCCTTCCTTAACAAGTCCTTAACTTGGTTAAGTTTAATAACTAACCCGTTCGTATTTTACCCAAAACAGGCCCAGTTTTTAGGTCTCAAAACTTTAGGTCAAACGCCCACTTAAACCTACCCATGGTTTCTGTAAAAGGAATATTCATACCCTTACATATGTTGGCTAACACCTCCCACTTGCCCTAACCTTAAAGCTACTGTTAAGGCTCCGATATATATATATCTACTTTTGTCATTCCAGATTTCCTGATTTTAAACGTACTAAAAGTTTGTTACTATTAAGGGGTCTTACCCTAAACCACCACCTTAGCCCAAGTGCAGATATTAACTACAATATATAAACAATCTCTCACGTTCGTGAGAAGATCCCAATGCCCTAAGTGCCCCAAACAACCCAAAACTTAAAAAGAAAACAGGCTGAATTCAAAACTGTTTTGACCTCCGACTGTTGTAACCTGTTTTTGACCCACTTCCCAACCTCCAATTTAGTTCTCGTTTCTTGAATTGGAAAGCCACTTCAAATAGATTTCCAGGGGTACTTGGATCTTAAAATAAGAGTTTATAGAACTCACGATATGATCTAAACAATTGACTCAAAATCTGCCCAGTTTTTTAAAAACGGGTTTTAAACAAATTGAACTAATTAATTTCCCATAACCCCATCTAATACAAGCCCTAGATTATATGATCATCACAATATGATTATAACATCATTAATTTACTGATTTTATGTAAACCCTAACCCTAATCCATCATAAGAATGATTAATTTAATCATAAAAACAATTCAATCAAAAAGGTTTAAGAAGGTTTACCTTTAATTAAATGGAGAATGAAAAAAAAATACAGAAAACCCTATAAACACCCTTCTGCTGTCGACTGAATGTTCCAGGAGAAAAAATATGATGTTTGTTTTTTAGTTATAACTTTAAATAGGGTATGGGTGAACCCAAGTCCAACCCATAGCCCAACTACACTTTCCTTATCTTTTTTTTTTGTTTAAATCGGCCTATAACTGCCCTATATACATATTTTATATTTTTTTTCTTTTTTTATTGTTAAATAATAAGCTACTAACATTAACTTAATTTGTCTTAATTTATTACAGCTCCTAAAGCTTCCAAAACCCCAAAACCGTAAAACTAGTCAATTTTACGCGTTTTATCGTAAAAGACGTAAAATATACACTTTTAAAAAAAATCTCAAATTTTTAAATAAACTTTATAACTAAGTCCTAAATGACTTAAAACCATCCCTAAAAATATTCATATGACTAATTACCTTATCCGAGACCTCTAAATGCTAAACCGTAAATCCTAAAAAAAAAATACACTATTACTATAATACTTATACGTATACGTAACCACCAAAATACCACCGTTTCATTTCATAGTCACTAATTGTGATCTCATGAACATGAATTAACCGTACCTCGATTTACTTATGAGTACTCTATACTCATAAACGATAATCACACCAACCTCGTTCACACAACATAAACACGTAAGCACAAAAAATCAAGTAGTCACACATAAAATAACCTAAAAGTAAGACCAAGTGACGAACCTCAAAACCACGGTTGTCACATCACTCCCTCCTAATAGAAACCTCGTCCCGAGATTTACTCCTTAAAATCGTCATTAACGAACAGCTGAGGATACTTACTCCTCATAAACTCTTCCCGTTCCCACGTGAACTCCGGTCCACGTTTAGAATTCCACCTAACCTTAACTAACGGTATCTTACTTCTTTTCAAGGTTTTAAATTCACGGTCCATAATCTCTATCAGCTCTTCAATAAAACGAAGGCTCGCATCTATACTAATATCGTCCACCGACACTTGCAAGTCAGTTCTTGCTAAGCATTTCCTCAAGTTTGAGACATGAAACACATCATGTACACTACTTAACTCTTCCGGTAATCTCAACCTGTATGCCACTAGCCCAATCCTTTCAAGGATTTCAAATGGCCGCACAAATCTAGGTGCTAACTTCCCTTTCTTCCCGAACCGCATCACCCCTTTCCATGGTGAAACCTTTAGCATCACCTTGTCCCCAACCCCAAATTCCAACGGCTTACGCCTCTTGTCCGCATAGCTCTTTTGTCGATCTCTAGCCGCCTTCAATTTTTCCTTAAGCACGGTAATCGCATCCGTAGTCTCCTGTACCATCTCCGGTCCAATTAGTTGACTACTTCCTACTTCAGCCCATAACAGCGGTGACCTACACTTCCTACCATAGAGTGCCTCAAATGGTGCACACTCTATACTAGCATGGTAGCTATTATTGTACGAGAATTCTGCCAATGCCAGATGATTCTCCCAACTTCCTCCAAAGTCTATCACACACGCTCTTAACATGTCCTCTAGTGTTTGTATAGTCCTCTCACTCTGTCCATCCGTCTGCGGATGATAAGCTGTGCTCATATCCAACCTCGTACCCAAGGCCTTCTGCAATAGCCCCCAAAATCTAGACGTAAACCTGCTATCTCTATCTGATATGATCGACACCGGTACTCCATGTTTTGCCACCACATGTTCCAAGTATTTCTTAGCAAACCTTTCCATCTTATCATCCTCCTTCATTGCCACAAAATGGGCAGACTTAGTCAGTCTGTCCACTATTACCCAAATCATATCATTTCCACTGTTAGACCTTGGCAGTTTTGTAATGAAGTCCATGGCAATATTCTCCCACTTCCATTTAGGAACCTCTGGTTGTTGCAGTAACCCTAACGGTCTTTGATGTTCAGCCTTCACCTTGGAGCAAGTCAAACATTCACTAACGTACAAAGCTACATCCTTCTTCATTCCTGGCCACCAATACATATCTCTCATGTCCCGATACATCTTATCAGCTCCTGGGTGTATCGAATACCTCGACGTATGAGCTTCATCCAATATCACCTTCCTTGTATCGCCAAACAACGGAACCCAGATTCTATCCAAGTAATACTTGCAACCATCTCCTCTTTCTTCCATGTATTGATCCATAGTATGTAGATTTTCTTCAACCAGCCTTTCTTCCTTCACGGCCTCTACTTGTGCTGCCCGAATTCTATCCTTAAGAGTTGTCTGAATTGTTATGCTCATTGCCCTTACTCTCTTTGGTTTTAGCCTCTCCTTCCTACTTAGCGCATCCGCCACCACATTAGCCTTCCCAGGGTGATACTTAATCTCACAGTCATAATCACAAAATAACTCCAACCATCGTCTCTGCCTCATGTTCAAATCTTTCTGATCAAAGATGTGCTACAAACTTTTGCGGTCCGTAAAGATCACACTTTTCGTCCCATACAAGTAATGTCTCCATATCTTGAGAGCAAAGACTACAGCTCCTAGTTCCAAGTCATGTATGGTGTAATTCTTCTCATGGTTTTTCAATTGTCGTGATGCATAAGCTATGACCTTGTCTCGCTGCATAAGAACACATCCCAAACCCTGGTTGGACGCATCACAGTAAACCACAAAATCTTCCACCCCTTCTGGTAAAGACAAGATAGGTGCATTACACAACCTATCCTTTAGTGTCTGAAACGCATGTTCTTGCTCTTCGCCCCATTCATACTTCTGATTCTTTTGGGTCAACAGTGTCAAAGGATTTGATACTCTAGAGAAATTCTCTATAAATCTCCTGTAATATCCTGCCAAGCCTAAGAATGACCTTATTTCTGACGGTGTAGTAGGTGCCTTCCAATCCTTTACTGCTTCAATCTTCTTTGGGTCTACATGTATTCCATCATTATCGATTACATGCCCCAGAAATTGTACCTCTTGCAGCCAAAATTCACACTTGGAGAACTTCCCATAAAGTTTCTCCTTCCTGAGCAGCACCAATACCGATCTCAAATGTTGGTTATGCTCCTCCTCCGTCTTAGAGTAGATAAGTATGTCATCAATGAAGACTATGACAAATTTGTCTAGATATGGCTTGCACACTCGGTTCATTAGATCCATGAACACTGCTGGCGCGTTTGTCAATCCAAATGGCATAACGGTGAATTCAAAGTGTCCGTACCTTGTTCTGAACGCGGTCTTTTGTATGTCCTCCTCACAGACCCTTAGTTGGTGATAACCGGACCTAAGGTCAATTTTTGAGAAGTACCTTGCTCCTTGCAGCTGATCAAATAAATCGTCAATCCTTGGGAGAGGATAACGGTTCTTAATGGTCAGCTTGTTCAACTCCCGATAATCAATACACATTCGGAAAGATCCATCCTTCTTCTTGACAAATAGCACCGGCGCTCCCCATGGAGAAGAACTTGGTCGAATGAAACCCTTATCCTGTAATTCCTTAAGTTGCTCGGCTAATTCTTGCATCTCTGACGGTGCTAGACGATATGGTGACTTCGCTACGGGTGTTGCCCCGGGTACTAATTCAATCTTAAACTCTACTTGTCTCACCGGTGGTAACCCCATCAAGTCATCCGGGAATACATCGACGAACTCTCTTACTACTCGAATCTTATTGATTTGTGGCTCATCATCCTTGGCATTCATAAGGGACCTGGTCTTCTTCTCATTCCTTTCTCCGTACACGTATAACACCTTCATATCACCTATGGGTATCTTAACAATCTTTTCATGACACATTAGCTCAGCCCTATGCTTCGATAACCAATCCATCCCAATGATTACATCGAAGCTCCCATGTCCTAGAGGGATTAAATCTATGGTGAACTTAAATTCTCCCAAATCTAATTTGCAGTTCAAAAATATCTCATCTACTTCTTCTTGCTTACCACTAGCTATTTCAATCACATATCCTGGTTTCGCTACACTAGGGTTCATATCTAACAAAGGCACGAATTGAGACGACACAAAACTAAAATCTGCCCCAGAGTCAAAAAGAATCGTAGCGAGGTGATTGTTAACGGAAAACGTACCCGTGACTACATTCGGGTCCTGAACCGCTTCTACTGCATTTGCAAGGTAAACCCCGCCTCCATTCCGATTTCCCCTATTCTGATTTCCCTCGTTCCTGTTCTAGTTCCGATTCCCAGTGTTCCCATTGTTGCGGTTAGCATTGTTCCGGTTTCCACCGCCTTGGTTTCCTCGACTTCCCTCCAAAGCTAACTGGCCTCTGCCCTGGTTGGTTGCTCCAACCAATCTAGGACACTCCCTTTGGAAATGCCCGAGTTGTCCACACTCAAAACAATTTCCCCCGGTGACATTCATCCTTACAGACTGGATTGGTGTTGCGTTTCTGTTAGGTGCGTCACATTTTCTGGCAAAGTGTCCCGGTTTCTGGCAATTGTAGCATGTCTGGCATGGTGTACCTCTTGGATGGAACCTAGAGCAGGTTCGGCAGGCAGCATTGTTGTTGTTCGGATTTCCAGAACCTTGAGGTACCCTCATGGCAAAATTTCTTCCATCTTTCGCCTTCTTAGCATTCTTCCAGTTGGTGTCAGGCGACTTCGCGGCTTCTGGCTCCTTTCTTTTATCCCCCGCTTTTACCAAGATTCCACTAGATACCGCCTCCTCAGTAAGTATTCCTGCCGTTAGTATGGCCTGTTGTATTGTGTTAGGCTGAGTAGCCTTAATCATTCCCCTGATCTGAGGAGGTAATCCAGCAATGTACCGCTTAATCTTGTTCGCCTCAGGGGTAACCAAATGGGGAACCAGCTTTGCCAATTCATGGAAGCGATCTGTGTAATCTGCATGAGCCGCTCCAACCATAGCATGTCCCCAAAACTCATTTTCCAGCTTCTCCATCTCATTGCTTGGACAAAACTCTGTAGTCATAAGAGCTTTAAAATCGGCCCAAGCCATAGCATTTGCAGCAACTCTTCCCCTTGCTTGAACTTGGGTGTTCCACCAAGTTAAAGCCTTCCCTACCAGTGAACCAGTTACGTACATGACCATTTGATTTGGTAAGCATCCACTCATCTGAATTACATTCTCCATCTTCTCAATCCATTGGGTAAGTACTACCGCGCCGCCCTTCCCATCATACTCTCTTGCACCACAAGAAGTGAATGCCTTATAGCTACAACTATTGTTTCCACCTCCTCCTTGACCATTGTTGTTATTATTGTTGTTCAGGTTGTTAGTCACCTGCTGAACAATGGTTGGTATTATGTTGGCCATTTGAGCAGCAATCAAAGTAGCCAAGTCAGGATTTCCATCACCACCACTTCCACCAGCACCATTTCGCGTGTTCACCATGCTGATAGTAAAAACATGACACCCGTTAACAACTACCAGAATACTCCATATAGTATACTTACCACCATACATACGCCTAATCATAATCATACATACTACCAACATATGCTATACAAGTATGTATCAATTCTCTTTCATGCAATCATACTTGAAAGTCTAGTGGTGTTGTGGCACATATATAATTATGTAGGCCTCCATAATTATACATGTTCCCTTTCACGAATGTACTCCCTCCTATGATGACACTTATAAGAAATTAATACTACACATAACACATAATCCATCAACTCACAAGCACATAAACACACAAAATAAAATCCAAAACTCCATTTATTAAAATAACATAGTCAAAACTTGAAACATCACAAATCCACGGTCTAGCTAAACTAGCGTAGACATAATCCAAACGAAAACATAAATAATTTTAAGGCATGCCGTCCATAAGAGTCGGAAAATTTAAAACAAATAACTATTGGATGCAGTGGATTCGGTATCGGATTCGGTATCGCTTACTTCTCCTTCATTATTGTTATCCCATGAATAAACTGGTTTAGTCTTGACAGTCCTCAATAGTACCTCCTTATTCCCTTCCTTAGATGTTATTGTTAGGACTGTCTTATATACCCACGCCCGGTTCACTTTTGCCCTAGACATGTGTTCTATCGCCTCGCATGGATACCACGCCTCTAGAATTTTCCTTCTATAGTTTGTACGTACGTTGCATCTTAACCTCCTAATTCCAGTGACTTGCACCACTATTTGTCTCTCAGAAGGCATGACTTAAACATTAAAAGAAAATATCACTCATCAGATACATAGTATAACATAACAAAAGACAGATGCTATCATGCAATAAATCATAAATCATAACATACATTTTCTAGCAAAGTACCAAGATGACTAGCGTGGACGATGGTAGTTAAACCCGCACTAGTCAAAACCCGAAAGGAAAATATTATGTGGTCAAGTATGAACCATATTAGTTCCTAACTTAACAACATCGCAAAATAACATTCAAACACATCAATTATTATAAAATGCACACATACTCCTATGACGCCTATATGCAGGGACCCTTAAGCTATAGACTAGGCTACGCGACTTGGCAACCTAATTCTCTATAACCATAGTCTTTGATACCATTCTGTCACACCCCACCATGGCGGAACATGGGGCGCGACGTATGGATATCATCACAACATGGCGTGTCTATAGAGACAACTATATGAAATAAGAAATGTCATAAAAATGGTGACGCGAAGGTCATGACATATCTCAACAAATGCAAGGGGTCTAGGTAAGTAAGTAACAGTCCTACTTCTTACCCAAGACAACAAATAACATACCAACAAACATATGTGTGCCACAGTATCACTTATTAAAAAAACAATCAAATAAAAACTAAGAAGGAAACGGGGATTCTCCTTCTATATGCAATCCTAAGCTTCTCCAATCCTAGCCACTTACGTTCTCATGCTTAACCATAGTATCACCTGAAAGAGACACTAAAACACGTCAACATAAAGTTGGTGAGAGTCATAGGTTTAGACTCCAACGCTAAATCAGTTACAAGCTGTGAATAACAATCATCAACAAAAGAACATATGGACAATGTGTTACAATTATGTATTAACAACTATCAATCAAGACCAATCATACCAAACCAATCCAAGGCTCCTACCTTGCCAAACAACATCATGGTACCATAGATGATCACCCTATGTACCTATCCCAAGGCCACTACCTTGGCAAACCACAAGGCCACTACCTTGTCAAACCACAATAACAAATCAAAAATCGCATAGCAGTTAATCACATAAGTGTACACACAAGTCCATCACAACCATAAAACATTCAGAACAACAATTTAGAAACAACTCAACACAGTGTCTCTTCCATCCCATCTGGAAGTCAAAAACAAAAATAAACATGGGACTATGAACACTCACCTGATAGCTCCTTCACACGTCCTTGCACTAGCAACAAGCTAACAAACCAAAAACACGAAATCAATAAACGAACCAATCACTAAGATGGCTCATTAACCTATGATGGACATCTAGCCTATTCTCACATATTTACCTCATTAATAAGCTCTAATTACCCCATTACCCTTCCTTAACAAGTCCTTAACTTGGTTAAGTTTAATAACTAACCCGTTCGTATTTTACCCAAAACAGTCCCAGTTTTTAGGTCTCAAAACTTTAGGTCAAACGCCCATTTAAACCTACCCATGGTTTCTGTAAAAGGAATATTCATACCCTTACATATGTTGGCTAACACCTCCCACTTGCCCTAACCTTAAAGCTACTGTTAAGGCCCCGATATATATATATATCTACTTCTGTCATTCCAGATTTCCTGATTTTAAACGTACTAAAAGTTTGTTACCAATAAGGGGTCTTACCCTAAACCACCACCTTAGCCCAAGTGCAGATATTAACTAAAATATATAAACCATCTCTCACGTTCGTGAGAAGATCCTAATGCAACCCTAAGTGCCCCAAACAACCCAAAACTTAAAAAGAAAACAGGCTGAATTCAAAACTGTTTTTACCTCCGACTGTTGTAACCTGTTTTTGACCCACTTCCCGACCTCCAATTTAGTTCTCGTTTCTTGCATTGGAAAGCCACTTCAAATAGCTTTCCAGGGGTACTTGGATCGTAAAATAAGAGTTTATAGAACTCCCGATATGATCAAAACAATTGACTCAAAATCTGCCCAGTTTTTTAAAAACGGGTTTTAAACAAATTGAACTAATTAATTTCCCATAACCCCATCTAATACAAGCCCTAGATTATATGATCATCACAATATGATTATAACATCATTAATTTACTGATTTTATATAAACCCCTACCCTAATCCATCATAAGAATGATTAATTTAATCATAAAAACAATTCAATCAAAAAGGTTTAAGAAGGTTTACCTTTAATTAAATGGAGAATGAAAAAAAATACAGAAAACCCTATAAACACCCTTCTGCCGTCGACTGAATGTTCCAGGAGAAAAAAATATGATGTTTGTTTTTTAGTTATAACTTTAAATAGGGTATGGGTGAACCCAAGTCCAACCCATAGCCCAACTACACTTTCCTTATCTTTTTTTTGTTTAAATCGGCCTATAACCGCCCTATATACATATTTTATATTTTTTTTTATTGTTAAATAATAAGCTACTAACATTACCTTAATTTGTCTTAATTTATTACAGCTCCTAAAGCTTCCAAAACCCCAAAACCGTAAAACTAGTCAATTTTACGCGTTTTATCGTAAAAGACGTAAAATATACACTTTTAAAAAAAATCTCAAATTTTTAAATAAACTTTATAACTAAGTCCTAAATGACTTAAAACCACCCCGAAAAATATTCATATGACTAATTGCCTTATCCGAGACCTCTAAATGCTAAACCGTAAATCCTAAAAAAAAATACACTATTACTATAATACTTATACGTATACGTAACCACCAAAATACCACCATTTCATTTCATAGTCACTAATTGTGATCTCATGAACATGAATTAACCGTACCTCGATTTACTTATGAGTACTCTATACTCATAAACGATAATCACACCAACCTCGTTCACACAACATAAACACGTAAGCACAAAAAATCAAGTAGTCACACATAAAATAACCTAAAAGTAAGACCAAGTGACGAACCTCAAAACCACGGTTGTCACATTGAGTCCCCAATGACGAGGTGTCGAGGTGTGACTCATGGGAGGGCTTTTTGTTTGCCTCAATGGAGGGCTCTTTTTGTTCGGTTGCCTCAGGGGAGGGCTTTGGTTGAGCCTCAGGGGAGGGTGATATGTCCACGAACAAAGGTGGGGACTGTGGCTTCTGGTCTGATTGAGGAGGGTCCTGAGTGTCAGGTTCATCCCCAGCCTCAATCATTTCATCGTCGTCACTGAATCCATAGAGTAGCTCCTCAGGCTCATCAAGTAAATTAATAAAATATCCATAGTTCAGTGATCCCATATGTTTATCCAGCTCCCCTCCAAAAGAAGGTTTGACTTGGTTTTGGTCACTCCCTGTCCCAAATCCCGAGGCTTGAGTTTTGGCCAGCTGATTCTCAGGGGTAATTTGTGATTGCTCAGGGGTGGAGGTGAGATCCCGATTAGTGAGTTGTTTTACTCGTAGGCGTCTCCCTGAGTCTTAGGGATCGATAATGGTTCCCTCAGGCAAAGACTTTTGATTTAGTGTGCCTTCATAGGGAGTGGTGGAGGTGAGATTCCTATCAACGGGGTGTTTTACCCGTAGGCGTCCCTATGAGTCTAAGGAATCAGTTTTTAGTTCCTCAGGCAAAGAATTTTGAGCTAGTGTGCCTTCATCGGATTTGGTGGAGGTGATAGGCCTTTCAGCGAGGTGTGTTACCCGTAGGCGTCTCCCTGAGTATTTGGACTTGGTTTTATCCTCAGGCAAAGATTGTGATGTATGAGTGCCATCGTCAGACTATGTGGAAGGCAGTCCCGTAGGAGAGGGTTGTATATTTCCCTTTCCATCAAGAGGACCAGTAGGTTGGTCCGTTAACCCTGACTGTGATGTAACAGGGCCTCCTGTAAGCTCTTTCCTTTGGGGTATTTGAAGCTTGGTCTGAACAAGGGTGGTCTTTTTAGCCTTGGCCTTTTTAGGACGTGCCTCGAAAGCCTCGGGGCTCTGTGTCGTTGGTTTGGTCTTTGGCACAGTCTGAGGCTTCTTGTTCCCCTTCTTTGGTAAGAATGGAATGGGAGACATGGATGATTCACGACTGATCACCTCAGTCATATGATCCGTCAATTCAATGGGGGCGACTTCAGATGGGTTCTTTGAAAAAATTATGGAACTCAGGATTGGTGTAGAAAAAACAGTAAATTTATCCTGAGTGTAAAGAGAACCCAGTTACCTTTCTAAGGCGCATATGAACCTTGGGTAAGATACATACTTTTTCCTTGACTCCTTCAGGAGCCTGGTTACGAGATCATTGTAAATGATCTATCATATGTCAATCTTCAGTCCATTAATAAGACTATCGATTAGCATCTGCTGAGTAGAATTAACTTGCTTAGTTGATGAGTAATTCCCACCGATCACCTAAATCACAAATGTGACCAAGATCCTCCAAGCCACGGGGAAAGCAGTTTTGAATAATGGGGTTTTTGATACAAGTAACTCAGGGACCCTGGTTTCTTTTAGTCCATTTTTAACTGACTCAGTGTCAGGGTGTCCAACATAATTACCTTTATTATAGTCGAGTCCACTGGCTTGACAAAAGGTTTTGAAGTCTAAAACCAATGGTGTCTTCCCATTGTTCATAGTGAACCCAATGACACATCCCTTGTGAGACTTGGTCTCAGACCCCTGAGAACCTTCAGGCTTGGGTAGTTGGGGTTACAACCACAATAGTATACCAGAATTCCCTGAGATATTTGTTGGGAATAAAAATAGCTAAGTCACTATGCCGCTGACAAAGAGATTTTGGACGCTGACAAGAGTAATTGAGGCGCTGACAGATTGGACATTGTCAAGACAAATCAAGGCGCTAACAAAGGAAATCCCAGTTACTAGACAACTACTTAGTCAACACGTTTTGGATATTTAGGAAAGATATGATCAACATTGTATTCTCTATATTTATCTTTTCCTAGAATAGTTGATGGGTTGATTATTGTTCAAGACTCCTTATGCTATAAAAGGAGGTCTTAGGGTTCATTGTTGATATACGTTCTTAACACTTTCATTGTACCTCATCGATTATCATTACGAGTGAAACTTTGGTTTACATTGTGTTTTGCTTTATTCTTTGTTCTAAGTTTTAATTCCGCATAACACTTAAACTTTCATAAACACAAAGTTTCTCTACGTGTTATACTTGATTTAATCTCGTTAACACAAAGCTAAATCGATCTAAGTTTGGGATCAACAAGTGGTATTAGAGCTTGTTGAGAAACTTTGATCATAAGAACACCAAAACCTTAATCGCATAAAACCCTAATTCTTCAAAACCCTAAAATCATCATGTCAACCTCAACCTCAGAAACCCAAAGTTCAGGATCCTCTAATCATAACCTCAAAATCCCCATGCTTGATCCTGATAACTTTAAACTATAGAAGTTCAACTTTGAGCAATATCTCCTAGTGGATAACTATATCCTTTGGGAGGTTGTTGAGCTTGGAAACAAGTTCAACCAGGCACAAAAGATCTTGGACTCCATCGAGAAAAGGAGAACAACCAATGCTAAGGCTGAAGAATTGCTTCCTAGACTTGAAGATGGAAGAGCCACCTCAGCTGCAGAGGTAGTTGACAGAAGGCTTGATATGAAGCCTTTGAGCATTCTCAAACTAGCCCTTGGAAGCAAGAACCAACGCAAATTCAGAAAGTATGAATCTGCCAGAGAACTTTGGGAAGCCCTTGAGATCACCTATGATGGTAATGAGGACACTCTCAAACAAAGGAAGAAGCAGTTGGTTATGGATTTTACTCTCTTCAAAGCTCGACCTAATGAAAAGCTAAGTGAGATAAGAAGCCGTCTTCAAGACATCACTATCAAGCTGACATTTATGGAGACTAAATTTAAAGATGATGATATTAATGCTGCTTTCCTTGGAGCTCTTGGAGATGGGTAGGAAATTCATGCCAAGTCAATGATTGCCACTCAAGCCTATAAGAACATGACTTTTGATGACATCTATAATCAATTGAAAGTCATGGAATATGAAGTCTTGCTCAAACAAGGAAGCAAAGTACCTTCTAGAAGCATGGCCTTTATCTCTCACAATGATTCCTCAGACGTTGACAACTCTTGTTTTGTCAGTGGACAAACTTCTCATGACAGTGGCTCAATAGACACTAACACATACAACTATGTTTCACCAAATCTTAAGCCAGCAGGAATTGATTTGGATACTTTATGTGCATATATTGCTTCTTTGCCCAATGGATCATCAATTTATTTTGAAGATCTTCAGCAAATTAGTGATATTGATCTTGAGGAGATGAATATCAAATGGAATATGGCTCTTAGCAGTATAAGAGCAAGTAGGTGGAACAAGAGATTTGGAAGGAAGATGACTTTCAATAGCAAAGAGACTGTTGGATTTGATAAATCCAAAGTTGAGTGTTTCAATTACCATAGAATGGGACACTTTTCTAGATAATGTAGATCTCCTAAGAGGAATGATGGAGGACAGAATCCTAGACAGACCATCAAGGTTGAAGATGCTGAACCTAAAGCTATGGAAGCTATGCAAGGAATTGATGGTTTGTGATTTGACTAGAGCTTTCTGGACAAGAATGAGGTGGAGAATCAAGCTTTGGTTGCTGAAAAGGATGAAGAGCATGTTCAATATTGTAACACCCCCAAATTACCACGCAGCGGAATACCACTTTGGGGCGCTACTCATAGCACATCACACACAATCATAGAAAACAACCTCAAAAGAGACGTTAAAATATTATACAAATTTGTCTAAAACGTTTCCCATCCTAATATATATTAAATTAGAGTAGCGTTTTGTCCCAAAAACCGTTACCAACAATTTACATTCATTAAAGACTTTTAAAAGTCATTTATTCAATTTAAAGGATGGAAAACAATTATAAAGTTTAGACAAGTAAGCACCAACTTCCTCCTCATATGCTCCGTTGCTATCCATCTTGATTACCTGAAATACATGTGTAAAATCATCAACACAAAGGTTGAGCAAGTCTATAGGTTTTACAAATCATTTTGAACACAAGCAAAGATTATAAATTTGTGGCATACTTGAAGTCAACGAGCATCTAATAATTTGCATCAACAATAATAATTGTATATATCATAAATTGCAATAAGCTCATGGAACCGAACCCTTAGACACTCCCATATCAGTCTAATAAGACGAGAGATTTATTAATTTTCGATTACCTCCAGATGATTGGTACATTGCCGTATACCTGACTTCTCAATACAATATGTTCAAACAGTGTGGAGGTCGGGCCTAAGCTTCTGTGACAAGTCCACACAAACTGAACCGGGGCGGCTTCCCCCATAGATCTATTAATTGTACTAGCGATTAACCCATCATAGGTTAATTAACAGTCCACAATTGAGGCTTTAATAATGGCAATCACTTAATGAAATTTAAAGGCAACCACGGGTCCATTCATAGAGGGACAAGCATACCATAAAAGACTTGTGTTCTAAGTTTATAAAAACATGTATTCCCCCTCGCGGGTTTAAAAACCATTTATAAGATAGTACAATAAGCGTTCGAGGCTCGTTTGGACGACTTAACGGACGATTCAAGTCACGAGACTTGCGCCATCGTTTTTAAAATCATTTTTCCAATAAAAATGAGTCCTTACTTCGTCGCGTTTCGAAAATATTTGCTATTATTTATTTAAATGCTCGTTTAATTAATTTAGCTATTTCGGTTAGATTTCACCATAAAAATAAAGCATAAACTCTAATACTCATGTTATTAACAACGTTTTAGAATATAATGAAAAATACTATTTCTTCATATTTTCAAAGCTTTATTTTTGAATCGTTTCAACTTTTATTTTTGTTATTTTTACTCATTCCGACTCTAAAACGTCGAAAAATACTACAAGTAATTAGAAAATAAATATTTAATTTATTAAACGTAAACGTAAAAATTTTAAATTTCTCAGTTCATAAACTAAAAGAAAATATTCAAAATAAATTTGAATTTAGCTAACAAGATCTTCGCTAAATTATCAAAAATAAATAACAAGTTTCATAAATGTTCGAAAAATCTTAATTTAAACGTTGGTCAAAATTTTCGGGTTGTTATAAATATGCTCTCATGGCCAGATCTTCTTCATCATCAGAAAATGAGGTATATGATGATGTTTTTTGTAGTAAGGGTTGTAGACTTAACACTGATAAACTTAACAAAGAAGTTTTAAAGTTACAATTTGATATTCTTGGGTTAAATATCACTGTTTCAAACTACAAAAGGGGGCTTGCACAATCAGATGGGATGGTGCAAGAATATAATTTAACACCCCCAAAATACGTTGCGCAACAGAAATACACATTTGGGTGCTAAACTCAAACATCATTTCACAACACACTTTTAACGATCTCAAAATGAGACATTTCAAATATATAAGAAAGTAATTTAACCATTTGTCTAAAACCGTCGATCCCAATTAAAACAAGAGTTTAACAATCAGAGTAGCGTTTCGGTCCCCCCAATCAACAAACATTTTTACCAAAATTACATGACAAAACATAATTAGTCTTATGACAAGGGAAAGAAATCAGTTTTAGACACATCAATCACATAAGCAACCCGCAACCTTCTCCAGCTCCACCATCTATCAACTTCAATCACCTGAAATACATGCTTAAAATCATCAACACAACAGTTGAGCAAGTCTATAGGTTTTCCAAATCATCATTTGAACACAAGAGAAAAATCAATCATAATCATTTAATAGAATTGTTGTACATACAATCTATTGTTCAGGCATTTCATCTTATAGCATAAGCTATACAATTGTTTTTAAGCTCGTGACACCGACCCGTTATGACCAATCATCCGCCAAAAGGCCGGCATGATAAAAGTGAAACCATTGCCCCTCTTAAGGTAATCGTTGTAAATTTTACCTTGTCTCTTATTCAAGTTGTCAGTCCGAGCAGCGCACTCAGCGTACTAACTCTCGTCTCGGATAGGGGTGTCAACTCCGATAGTACTATCAATTGTTTAAGCGGCTATTTCCAACCCACACATGGGCAAGACAATAGTTAACGGTTCATGAATTTAGGGCCTTCTACAACTAGGTACTCAACACAATTCAGGCAACATTCGGGTCCAAAGGCAACATATGGGTCCAAACAATTATTCATGACTTGTGTTCCATTATTTTCAAATAGCATGTATCCCCCTCGCGGGTTTTAAAATCCTTCAAAACAATTGCAAAGTGAGGCTATAAACTCACTTGAGTAATAGAAGTAGCAAGACGATCTTCGACGATAGTTGATGCCCGTTAAACACGAAAACCGCAACCTATCAACTAAGGCGCGTTCATTAATAATAAACTCGAGTAAAATCCATACTTAATAATATCAAACTCAAAATAATAAAATCACAACAAACCCAAAAGAAAAACAATACAAGTGACCTATTACTTCCTTTTATATGTTTACCTTATTAGACAATACACTCGATAAAAATCTGCCGGTACATACCAAAGGTACAAGCCTATTTACCCCACTTAAACACGTCAAAAATTTATGATACTAATCAGAGAACTCACTTACTATCCATAGAAATTCCTCCTAAAAATTTGTCAAAAGATTTTACTTTTAAGATTCCCTGCCCGACACATCTTTGAACTACAAAAATCGGGCAGTTTTACGTCATCGACTCATTTCACAACACATTCTATAGTCCCCGAGATTCGATCCAAATATCGACAACAACTACATATTGTGCCGATACTCGTCTCCCGGTACGCGAATAATCAAACCATCATAACTTCTCGCTCGTTTGGAGCTAGAAGCTCTACTCTATATCAAATCGATGCTAATCGAATTCTCTACAGCCCTATCCTATTAGTTAAGCAATAATCAAACCATAAGGTACCCAAAAACAGCCTGTTACCTACTGATCTAAAATACCTCCTAAAATCTCACATAAAATCATATTTTTGATCACTTTCAACCATTTGTATCTGACAGGTGTGTAAACACCCATCCTTTTACCACTTAATTCTGGCTAAAACAAGACTAAAACACGTATTTAATATCATTTGTTTGGAATTATGCGTGGTTTTTGTGTTTATTGTGTTTTCAGAGCTAACCGGATGAATATTAAAGAAAACATGGGATTGCACGGGTTTTACCGAAGAAAAAGACTCAAGATAAAGTCTATTGTCCAAGAGATGCAAAAGATTTGAAGTCACTGGGCCTATTCGAAGATTTATCGAAGAAAAGGACCAAAGATGGAAGATTTACATAAGTCGAAGAAACTCAAGTCTATTAAACGAAGAAATTAAAAGACGAGTTGAATTTAATCGACGACAAATCCCGAATCATAATCGAAAACGTCAACTTTTCTGAAAAGACGAGAAGACAAGAAGAACGGGAGAAAGCCCACTCACCAACCAAAAGACAAAGCCTATATAAAGGCCCCTCCTCACACTTTTCATCCAGCTTTTAGTTAGTTTTAGTTTTTCTTCTCTCCCCCTTTTTTCTCCCTTTTAGTTCGTAGCATCACCAACACCACTAGGGTGTTTGGTGATTTTGATCTTTGGTTTTCAATCTTGTAATTTTAATTCTTGTTTTGTGATTGTTAAAACAGTAGTCATTAATACAAGTTCTTGTTTAATCTTTCCATTTAATCTTGTTCATCATCATCTTTCTCTTCAAGTTCTTCAAGTTCTTATTTCATTGATTTGATCTTCAAAAGTTGTTGGGATTTATGTTTTTGTTGATGGGATTTGTTGCTTATGGTTATTAGATGATTTGTGGTTAATTTGGTAAAACCTTTTTGAGTATTTAGTTTGATTTTTGATTAAATTCGTCTTCCTTGTTCTTCGGGGTTTAGTTACTGTATTTGTGTTTCCAGACTTCCGGATGAACACAAAACTTCCGGATGAACAAGAAAGTTCCGGATGAGCATAATCTTCCGAATGAGTTTATAGTTCCGAATGAACTGAAAGTTCCGGATGAACACAAAACTTCCGAATGAACAAAAGTTCCGGATGAAGGTTATTTTCAAAAAGTTCCGAATGAGTTTATGTTAAGAAAAGTTCTGAATGAGTTTTTTGTTTAAAAGTTACGAATGAATTGATTGTTCCGAATAAAGTTCCGAAGAAAGTTCCGGATCAACTTCCGAAGAAAGTTCCGAGTGAAGGATTTCTAAAAGTTCCGAGTGAAGACTTCCGGGTGAAAAGTTCCGGATCAATAGTTCCGAATCAAGGTTAAAACTTCCGAATCAAATTTCTTTTGATTTTACTTACTGTTTCTTTTTGTCTGTCTTACTATTTCTCATTGTTTCTTATTTTAAGTTTGATTTTAATTCAAGTTTTGTTAATTGTTATTAATTCAATTACTTTTAAATTTAAGTTTACATCTTTAAGCATTTAACATTTAGTAGATAGAAAATCACTCCCCTTTTTAGTAACCAAGAACAATCATTCCACTTAGAACCGAGATCAATTTGAGAGGATATCGAGAGACATAATTGAACCCTAACAAAAATCTGAATATCAAATGGCGCCGCTGCCGGCTCTTCTCGTTAAGATCAAAAGTTTTTGTGAGAACTTGGATTTTGGGATCCGTTCCCCGTGAACGTTAATTTTTCTTAAACTTTTTCAAAAACAACTAAAAAATATAAAAATTTTCAAAAATCCAAAAAAATTAAAAAACATAAAAAAAAACCAAAAATATTTTTGCTTTGTTTTTCTCTTGTTAGTTCTTTTGCAGGTGTATGCGCACTCGATCCACGTCTTATCAAGAGCCCGAGCCTCTCGATCACTTAGACATGGCCGGTGTACCACCTCCAAACAATAATAATAACAACAACAACCCAACTTTCAACAACATGAATAATAACAACAACAACGAGCCTCAACCGGATAATCGCCCGATGATTGAACTGCTACAAGCTCATGTAGATGGCAACACCGATCCAATTGTCATACCTCCAATTGCCGCCAACAATTTTGAGCTAAAATCAGGCTTTATCCAGATGGTCTCTGCTCAACCATTCTTGGGGCGTACCATTGATGACCCACATGACCATATCAAGAGATTCTTGCAACTCACCAACACGGTCAAATTCAATGGTGTTCCACAAGAGGTAATCCGGTTACAACTTTTTCCCTTTTCTTTAGAGGGACAAGCCCGACATTGGCTTGCTAAGGAACCGCCACAGAGTATTCTCTCGTGGACGGATTTGGAGACTAAGTTTATCAATTACTTTTTCCCACCCTCTCGTACTACCGCTTTGCGGAATGAAATCATAAATTTTGAACAAAAGTACGATGAGTCGTTCAGTGAATCTTGGGATCGTTTTAAAGATCTTTTAAGAAAATGCCCACAACATGGTTTTACCAAAGTACATCAAATTAATACTTTTTACAATGGTTTAAGCATGAGTGACCAAGATTCACTAAACAGTGCATCGGGGGGTAATCTTTTGGCTAAGACTTCCAATGCTGCTTGGGATATCATTGAGAATAAGTCTCGTGTGCAAACCAAGAGTGTTCGGACCAATGTCGCTAGTGCTAGCACTAGTGACAGCGACAAGCGACTTGACAAAATCACTACGCTTCTTGAATCGCTTGTTACCCACACCGTTAACAACACCAACAGCAGCAACGCTAAAAACGCTCAAGTTAACGCTATCAGCCAACCGTGTGAGATATGCGGTGGTCCTCACTCTTACACCATTTGTACCGCCACCCAAGACTACCCTGCTGAGAATGTGAATGCAGCTTATGGCACCTATCCTCAACCTGCTTATCAAGCTAGACCTCAAGGTGACCGTAATTGGCTTAGCTACCGCTCCAACAACTATCTTTCCCCACCCGGTTTTCCTCCAAGCAACCCAAACCAACAACAAAACCTCAATCGCCCTCCTCAACAACAACAACCTCGTACACCTTACATACCACCTCATAAACAGCAACAACCACCTCAACGTCACAACCAAGTTTACCAACAACCTGCTTATCAACCACCCGCATACAATGCTCCTCCAAACCAACCCACTGCATTACACCAAGAGGTTGCAACCTACATGAGGACCAATGATGTAATCGTGGAAAATCTCCAACAGGAAGTGCGCAACTTGAAAGCAGACTTGGTCAAACAAGGAAACGATCTGAGAGCTGACATGAGAAACACGTTGGATAGCCAAACGAATGACTTGAAGAACATGATGGCTAGTTTCTTCCAAGGTAATCAACCCTCTTCTTCGGGTACTCTTCCGAGTAACACCGTTGCGAATCCAAGAGGGGAGATGAAAGCAATCACCACTCGCAGTGGCAAAGGTACCAAGGAACCCGAGCTTCCTATACCTCCACCGGTGATTGTGACTAAGGAGAACGAGTCACCTGCTCCTATTCCTCATCCTTCTCCTTCCCCAATTGCTCCACCGCCTTCACCTTCTACCCCCATTTCCCCACCACCCGTGGTTGTGAGTGATCCTATTCCCCTAAAGCCTTCCTCTTCATCCAATATACCTTATCCTTCAAGGTTGAGGAAAGAGAAGCAAAAGAGCAAGGATGATATTCAAGTTTCGAACTTTCTTAAAATGTTTAAACAACTGAATTTCAACATCTCCTGCGCTGAGGCTCTCGCTCACATGCCAAAGTACGCGAAAATGTTTAAAGATCTTCTGAGCGACAAGGAAAAGCTCCTCGATATTGCCAACACCCAACTTAATGAGAATTGCTCTGCAGTGCTCTTAAGGAAATTGCCAACCAAGCTTGGTGATCCGGGTCGTTTCTTAATTCCTTGCAATTTCCCGGGAGTAGAGAATTGCATGGCCTTAGCCGATCTAGGTGCCAGTATTAATCTAATGCCTCTAAGCGTTTGGAAGCAATTATCTCTCCCTGAGCTAGTCCCCACCAAAATGACTTTGGAATTGGCTAACCGTACGATTGCTTATCCAGTGGGGATAGCCGAAGACGTCATTGTAGGAGTCGACAAATTCACCTTTCCTGCTGATTTCGTTGTCGTCGACTACGAGATGGACCCTCGCGTGCCAATAATTGTTGGTCGTCCATTCTTGAGGACCGGTCGCACTCTCATTGATGTTGAAGCCGGTGAGCTTATCATGAGAGTGGGTGACGATAAAGTAGTCTTCAACATGAGAAAGTTGTCTAAACAGCCTTATTCATATGAGAGTGTTAATTGTATTGACGTTCTTGATGAGGCTTGTAAAGAACACTTTAATGATGCTTGCAAAAGTATTCCTAACTCTCTTCCTAATGTTGAGACCGTGTCCTCTATTGATTCCTCGTTGTCTCTATTTGGAGATAGTGATTTATTTTGGAACAATCTTGACGATACCATGGGAGATGTGAATTTAGCTACTAATGATTCTCCCACCGATGGGGATGAAGACATGAATTTCTTTGACAATCTTCTCAACGAAGACAATCCTTCACCTCCATCTCCCACGGTTATTGCTATCGATACTCCGACTTCGAATACGCCTCCCGTCGAAAATCCTTCGGATTTAGAGCTAAAGGAGTTGCCGTCACATCTCGAGTATGTGTTCCTTGAAGAAGAGAAGAAGTCGCCAGTCATCATTGCTAAGGACCCAAAGGAAGAAGAAAAAGCCCGACTTATCACCGTGTTGAAAGATCATAAGAAGGCTATTGCGTGGAAGATTTCTGATATTCGTGGAATTGATCCTCACTTCTGCACCCACAAAATTCTCATGGAGGACGAATTTAAGCCCACAATTCAAAGCCAACGAAGGGTGAATCCAAAAATACATGAAGTCCTCAAAACAGAGGTTATCAAACTTCTTGATGCGGGTATGATTTACCCTATTTCGGATTCACCATGGGTTAGTCCAATCCATTGTGTGCCCAAGAAGGGCGGAATAACCGTTGTTCCCAATGAACACAACGAGTTGATTTCCACTCGTCTCGTTACTGGGTGGAGAGTTTGTATAGACTACCGCAAACTCAATGATGCCACGAGAAAGGATCATTTCCCTCTACCTTTTATGGACCAAATGCTTGAACGTTTAGCGGGTAATGAATATTACTGCTTTCTTGATGGTTTCTCGGGTTATTTCCAAATACCCATCGATCCCCAAGATCAAGAGAAGACTACATTCACTTGTCCCTATGGCACTTTTGCTTACAAAAGAATGCCTTTTGGCTTATGTAATGCGCCCGAGACTTTCCAAAGATGCATGTTAGCTATCTTCCATGACATGGTTGAACAAACCATGGAAGTCTTCATGGATGATTTCTCGGTCTTCGGGGATTCCTTCTCTTCTTGCCTGGCCAATTTGGAACGTATGCTTAAGCGGTGCGAAGACACTCGCCTTGTTCTGAATTTGGAAAAATGCCATTTTATGGTAAAAGAAGGCATCGTGCTAGGACACAAAATTTCCAAAGCCGGTCTTGAAGTCGATCGTGCTAAAGTCGATGTTATCGCCAAGTTGCCTCCACCTTCAACCGTGAAGGGTGTGAGAAGTTTTCTGGGTCATGCGGGCTTCTACCGTCGATTCATCAAAGATTTTTCTCAAATCGCTCGCCCGATGACTCACCTCTTGGAAAAAGATACTCCTTTTATCTTTTCCAAAGAGTGTCTCGAAGCCTTCAACTCGCTTAAGGATAAGCTAACTAAGGCACCCGTCTTGGTTACCCCTAATTGGGAGCTTCCCTTTGAGTTGATGTGCGATGCTAGTGATTTTGCTATTGGAGCGGTTCTGGGACAAAGAGTGAACAAACACTTCCAACCGATCCATTACGCTAGCAAGACAATGACGGGGGCACAATTGCATTATACGACAACCGAAAAAGAGCTTTTAGCTGTTGTCTATGCCTTTGAAAAATTTCGCCCCTATCTTGTCCTTTCCACCACAATCGTGTATACCGATCATTCCGCGTTGAAGTACTTGTTGACAAAGCAAGATTCCAAACCAAGACTTCTTCGCTGGGTTTTGCTGCTCCAAGAATTTAAAATCGAAATTCGTGATAAAAAAGGAGCTGAAAACCTAGCCGCGGACCATCTCAGCAGACTTGAGGATCCTTACCAAGGGGATCATCCGAACAAAGAAATCAATGATTCTTTTCCCTTGGAGACCTTAATGTCTATAAATTCGAAGTCTGATGAAACCCCGTGGTTTTCGGACTTTGCAAACTACTTGGCGGGTGGAATTCTCAAGGAAGGGTTGACGTCTCAACAAAAGAAAAAGTTCTTCACCGACATTAAGACTTACTTTTGGGACGACCCTTACCTATTCAAACAATGTGCCGGCCTGATTATTCGCCGATGTGTTGATGGACCGGCAGCTTCAGAAATCCTTGATGCTTGCCACAAATGACCCACCGGTGGTCACTTTGGTCCCAACTACACCGCCAAAAAAGTGTTTGACTCGGGATTTTATTGGCCCTCCATATATCGTGACGCTCACAATATGGTTAAACGATGTGATGTTTGCCAAAAACAAGGCACTATCACACATAAAGACGAGATGCCTCAGAATTTCATACAAGAATGTGAAATCTTTGATGTTTGGGGTATCGACTTTATGGGGCCATTCCCTTCTTCTAAAGGAAACAAATACATCCTTGTAGCCATTGACTACGTTTCAAAGTGGGTTGAAGCCAAAGCTTTACCCACTAATGACGCAAGGGTGGTTTGTAACTTTTTGAAAGCTCTTTTCGCTAGATTCGGTGTGCCTCGTGCCATTATTAGTGATCGTGGGACTCATTTTTGCAATGACCAATTCGCAAGAGTCATGGCTAAGTATGGTGTAAATCATCGTCTTTCCACAGCCTACCACCCACAAACTAATGGCCAGGCTGAAATCTCTAACCGAGGACTTAAGCGAATTCTGGAAAGAACCGTGGGAGAGCATCGTGCCTCATGGGCTGATAAACTTGATGATGCTTTGTGGGCTTTCTGTACTGCTTACAAGACCCCGATCGGCTGTACGCCTTATCGTCTTGTGTACGGGAAAGCGTGCCACCTCCCCATTGAGTTGGAGCACAAGGCTTACTGGGCCTTGAAGTGGGCTAATTTTGATATCAACAAAGCCGGTGACCTACGCAAGATCCAACTCAATGAGCTCAATGAACTCCGTAATGAGGCTTATGAAAATTCTTTGATCTATAAGGAAAGAACTAAGCTCATTCACGACTCTAAGATTAAGAACCGAGAGTTCCATGTTGGAGACAAAGTTTTACTCTTTAACTCTCGGTTGAAAATCTTTTCGGGCAAGCTCAAATCTCGTTGGTCCGGCCCATTCACCATTGCCCAAATTTTTCCATATGGTACTCTCGAGCTCGCTCAACCCGATGGACCTAATTTTAAGGTGAATGGCCAACGAGTGAAGTTGTACTTTGGTGAGGACACCTCTCAGGAGGTGATTCCATCCCTCACCACGTTCCCCATGAACTAATTTTGGGTCGAGTCAGGCTCGTGACTCGGTTATAAAAAACAAGCGCTCCTCGGGAGGCAGCCCGAGTATCTATCCTTTTATGTTTTTACCTCCTAAGTGTAGGGGGGACTTCTATCGGTTCTTTGTTTTTGTGTGGTGATGTGATTACAGGGATAAGTGCACTCTTGGAAACTTTGAAGAACCGTGCTCCCGTGCTATCCGAAATCCGGTTCTATCTCTTAACTATCGTGATTCAATTTACTTCATACTCACATTTGAAATTGATCACTTTAGTCGTCTCTTCCTTAACTTGATTTAACCAACGTGCACAATGTCATAAGTGTAGGGGAAACTTTTCCCACGTGCTTAAACATTGAGGACAATGTTTATCTTAAGTGTAGGGGGGACTTCTATCAAAGTTTTAAGTGGACTTTTCCATGAAAATGCCTTCATTTAACCGGAAAATCATCTTTTTCAACATTTTTCAAATTTTTTATTAACTTTGGCCATTTAGTCGTAATTTTTAAATTTTTATCGTTGCTTTCGTATGTATATATCCCGCAATAAAGTCAAAATTTTTAATAAAGTGGTGTAGCTAGTTTAGAAGTCTTTGACATATTAGGCCCGTTGCATTTATTTTGACTCAACCCGAATAGACTTATCTAAGTTTATTCTAGCTAGTATCCTTAACCATGTAGACCTTAATTGGTTTATTAGGCTAAGTGTTCACGAGTCTCATTACTTGAGATTTTAAATTGTGGAGGACGAGAAATGATAGAGTCAATTATAAGTCGGTATTCTTGCACAAGCTCACTTGGTGTAATTATTTGCCTATTCTCCCATCACTTGCTAATAAATTATCTGCAATAAGTAAGGTCGTACGATTTGAAAAGTTACTTAGCTTCTAGCCCAAGATCGTTTAAAAGTTGCTCGGTAATGATAAGAGTTCATAGCCAAGGCATAACTTATGAAGCGGGGCGCGAAGATTGGCGAGTCCGAAAAGGCCCTAACAAGGCATGAGGATTCCATTTTATTGCTAAAGATCCAAAGTGATGTGAAAAGCATTATTCCCAAAGTCAATATGAAGGATCAAGACTCACGACGAAAAGCAATCAACTCCCATAAAGATCATGGAGAAGTCTATCCGAAAAGACCCTAACAAGGTATGAGGATAAATAGATCCAAGTCCGACAAGGAGGCGGATCGTTGTATCTCAAAATCCCAAATAGAGATTGAAGAAATAATCATGAAGTCGTGGTCAACAAAGTTGGAGTACCCCTCAAAAGTCTCCAAGTGAAGAAACTCTATGAACGATGAGAAGACCATTATCTCAAGCACGTCTCTCAAGATATGAAGTATGAAGTACATGCCAAATATCGACCCGAGAAAGGTCTCAAATCGTGAACCAAGTTATGCCAAGATATGAACTTTTTGATATCCCGAGAAGCAGTTTTAAGAGATTTTGTCCTTTGGCTAACTATTGATCAAATCGTCCTACTTTGCTTTCAGCCTTAATAAACTATCGAAATAAGTCCAAAAATGCATCTCCATGACCATTCTAAGACAAAAATAAAATATAAGAGATACACCTAGGAATAAGGGAGTTTAAGCATTTAATTAAGCCATGTGTGTAAGTGTTTGAATTGCTAACTTATAATAACAATGATCTCGTTTTTAAGCTTAGTTTGGGGAACGTGAAACTTGAGGGTGATAAATCTTCGCAGCACCAAAGCCCTAATGTAAGTCATTGGTTTCTTTACAAGTTATTTCCATCCTTTTGTTTACTTTAAAGTTTTAATTTCTCTTAGTATTTTAATTTTTGTTTTTGTTTAGTAGTATTTTAATAAAGCCAAGGTTGATTAATTATGAGAAAAATGTAAAATTGCTTTATCACTAAGCGTTACATGAGGGCATAGCAATGGTTAAGTGTAGGGGATTTGATAGGTGTGTAAACACCCATCCTTTTACCACTTAATTCTGGCTAAAACAAGACCAAAACACGTATTTAATATCATTTGTTTGGAATTATGCGTGGTTTTTGTGTTTATTGTGTTTTCAGAGCTAACCGGATAAATATTAAAGAAAACATAGGATTGCACGGGTTTTACCGAAGAAAAAGACTCAAGATAAAGTCTATTGTCCAAGAGATGCAAAAGATTTGAAGTCATTGGGCCTATTCGAAGATTTATCGAAGAAAAGGACCAAAGATGGAAGATTTACATAAGTCGAAGAAATTCAAGTCTATTAAACGAAGAAATTAAAAGACGAGTTGAATTTAATCGACGACAAATCCCGAATCAGAATTGAAAACGTCAACTTTTCTGAAAAGACGAGAAGACAAGAAGAACGGGAGAAAGCCCACTCACCAACCAAAAGACAAAGCCTATATAAAGGCCCCTCCTCACACTTTTCATCCAGCTTTTAGTTAGTTTTAGTTTTTCTTCTCTCCCCCTTTTTTCTCCCTTTTAGTTCGTAGCATCACCAACACCACTAGGGTGTTTGGTGATTTTGATATTTGGTTTTCAATCTTGTAATTTTAATTCTTGTTTTGTGATTGTTAAAACAGTAGTCATTAATACAAGTTCTTGTTTAATCTTTCCATTTAATCTTGTTCATCATCATCTTTCTCTTCAAGTTCTTAAAGTTCTTATTTCATTGATTTGATCTTCAAAAGTTGTTGGGATTTATGTTTTTGTTGATGGGATTTGTTGCTTATGGTTATTAGATGATTTGTGGTTAATTTGGTAAAACCTTTTTGAGTATTTAGTTTGATTTTTGATTAAATTCGTCTTCCTTGTTCTTCGGGGTTTAGTTACTGTATTTGTGTTTCCAGACTTCCGGATGAACACAAAACTCCCGGATGAACACAAAACTTCCGGATGAACAAGAAAGTTCCGGATGAGCATAATCTTCCGAATGAGTTTATAGTTCCGAATGAACTGAAATTTCCGGATGAACACAAAACTTCCGAATGAACAAAAGTTCCGGATGAAGGTTATTTTCAAAAAGTACCGAATGAGTTTATGTTAAGAAAAGTTCCGAATGAGTTTTTTGTTTAAAAGTTCCGAATGAATTGATTGTTCCGAATAAAGTTCCGAAGAAAGTTCCGGATCAACTTCCGAAGAAAGTTCCGAGTGAAGGATTTCTAAAAGTTCCGAATGAAGACTTCCGGGTGAAAAGTTCCGGATCAATAGTTCCGAATCAAGGTTAAAACTTCCGAATCAAATTTCTTTTGATTTTACTTACTGTTTCTTTTTGTCTGTCTTACTATTTCTCATTGTTTCTTATTTTAAGTTTGATTTTAATTCAAGTTTTGTTAATTGTTATTAATTCAATTACTTTTAAATTTAAGTTTACATCTTTAAGCATTTAACATTTAGTAGATAGAAAATCACTCCCCTTTTTAGTAACCAATAACAATCATTCCACTTAGAACCGAGATCAATTCGAGAGGATATCGAGAGACATAATTGAACCCTAACAAAAATCTGAATATCAGTATCATCAACCTAAACCCCTAATAACATCATATTCTAATCGTAACACTTGTATCAATATTAAAATCAAAAACCCAAGAATCAAAAACATGTTTTTAGTAAAAACAACATGATCATCACTTGATCATCATCAAATAACATATGCATGATCATCTACCTAACCTACCAACCCTAATTCTTAACCAAAACTAAAACTTCATACATGTTGAAGATTTTAGTACCATAAGAATCCCCTTGAAAATCTAAGATAGGGACTTGATTTGTTTTTAAATGGATCAAAGTAAAAATCAAACCAAAAATGGTTTAAGGTGGTGGTGGTGGTGACGGTAAGAAAAAGAGAGAGGAGGGGTGAGAAGATTTTTGTGAATACTTGTTATCTATGTGAAAATTAGGTAGAGAAAAACCTTTTATATGGTGGTCCATGGGCTAGTTTTGCCAATTTGGTATAGTTTTGGACCAAAATGCAATAAAATAGTTTTAAGGGTAGAAAATGTATATTAGTCAATTTTGAAAATATTTACGAGACTCGGGTTTCGTAAAAATACTTCTCAAAAGTTTAAACTGTTAGCCTCAAAATATTGAGTCAAACAAGAATGCCCGGTCATATGTTTATTATGTATCGTATATTAGAACGTTGTAATAGGTAGTAGATTAGTCGTGCTATACGGGCTTAACTTTAGGCTAAAGTTCATTCATAAATAACTAAAGCCCAAAAGGAAAGCCCGACCCATTAGAATATAGTCCATAACTAAACCCGCATGTGGGTGGACTATATATAACCTTCCTAGCATGTTAGGAAGGGTGTTGGTCATTTTCATTTTTACTCTCTAATCTAATCCTCCAAAAGTTCCAACTATTTTCTCTCTACTTTCTCTCACTACTTTCTCTCTGTATAATTCATCTTTTATCTACCTTTCTTTCTGGTTTAATCATCACAAATATGGGACAACAATTGTTATCAATCGCCATGGGGTAGTTTTGTGATTGGTTGTTGTGTTTTCATTTGATTCGTTTGATTTGATCCTTATTTCATCTCTCGAATTCAATATTTTGTGTTTTCCATGCTCTAAATCTTGATATAAATCTTCTACATAGTTGTGGTAGGGATTTGGTTGCTTTCGGTTGGTTAAAATCACGGATTTCTTGTAAAAAATCTCATTTTTTTACCTAAAGTTTCGGAACTGCACAGTTATTCCGACGGAATTCTATCGGAAAAGGGTTTTATACTCCGACAGTTATTCCGATGGAATTCCATCGGAAAAGGGTTTCTTATTCCGAAAGTGATTCCGATAGTGATTCCGATAGTGATTCTGATAGTGATTCCGACAGCTTTTATTCCGACAGTGATTCCGATAGTGATTCCGATAGCTCATATTCTGATAGTTATACATTCCGACAGCATTCTGATACTACATTTCGACAAACATTCCGACAGAGTATTCCGACAGCTATTCCGACAGACATTCAGACAGAGTATTCCGATGGACATTCCGATAGAACATTCTGATGGACATTCCGATGCTATGTTTAGCTAAATTTTGTTCTAGTATTTTTTAGACTTAGCCACCATCTCGACTAGTTTCGGAATATCGTTTACACGAAGATTTAAAAAAAAGTTAAACATTTTAAAGCTTCTCAAGATGGATTCTACTACAGAGTATCGTGTGACGAACAACAACATCATGGTGGCGGGAAATAAAGAGAGACCACCAATGCTTGTGACCGGTCGATATGCACAATGGCAATCCCGTTTTCTTCGCTATCTTGAAACAAGACCTAATGGTGATGCATTGAGGCAATGTATTAACAGTGGACCATGTAAAACCCGCATGTTTTTACCATGAATATTACCCTTACGATAGTACGTACATGATTAGAACTTTCCTTGTAAAACCCGCATACTTTTACCATGAAGAGTACCCTTAAGATCATACGTACTAGATTTAAACTTTCCTAATATAGCATGATTACGATTACGTGTTAGGATTTTACGTATTACGTACGTGTTAGAACACGATAAGTATTTACTACGCACAATCACGTAATAATTATTTGACGATGATTAATCACGAGCATGCGATCATGAAATCATGAACGTAATTAAAACACGAACTATTATTAATTACGTATATATATTTATTACGAGCGTAATTAAATATATTAGATCACGATATTTACGTAACGAGAACACTTAAAACGCGAACACAAATAATCACGAACGTGTAATTTATTAATTAGACACGGAAAACATTCGGGTTACCCCTTGTGGGCCCCATTCCCACGAAATTAAGGGGGAGGATGGGCTTAGCCCATCAATTTTTTACTAAAAGGGGATTAAGGGGAAAAACACTACTCATTTTTTTTTTGTTTACAGAAGATTTTATCAAAAACCCTAAAAGTTTTCTTCCTTCTTCCTTGGATCCTCTTTTGGCCGCCACCCATAAAACACCATGGAAGGGTGTTTGCTTGATTTTGATCTTGGTTTTTGGTGCAAGTGTTCGTGTTTGTTCATCCTTGATCGATCCATGTATTCGGTATACCTTTTTAAACATTTTCTTTTGATTTGATCTTTTTATAAATCAAGAACATGTTATGTTTTTTTTACAAAAACCTAATAAATAAGCATAGATCTAACATGTTTTGGTGATAAATAAAATCAAAAGGTTGTTTTTAAGGGGTGTTTGTTTTGGCCGCAGGCTGCACCGAACCCGAATGGGTTTCCGTTTGCCAAGCCGACCACCACCAAGACCATATGGTCTTGGTTGGTGCGTGTGGGTCCCACGGCAACAAGGTAAACACGGGGTACCCCGAGTTGGTTCGGGGTACGGTGTCGATTTCATGTCCGGTTCATGTTTTTAGCCTAGATCCGGTTCATGGTGTATGTTAGTTTTTTTATGTTTATGAACTTATGTTAAAATTAAATTAATAAAATGATGTGATTAATTTAATAACATGACTTAGGTTATTTAATTATTAATGATCATGAAATTATTTTAACCTAAGTATTTATATATTTAAGACTTATAATTAATTAATTATTTTAAAACCATGGATATAATTAATTAATTAACATGACTTAGGTTATATTATTAACATACATATTTTAACCTAAGTATTTAACTTATTTAATTAAAAACATGTGATACTTTAATTAAATATTATAACCTATAGTTTAATTAAATTACATGAAATAATTATTAAACTATACATTATATCATATGACTTAGAAAATAATCATGAAAACACTTAGGCTTATATACTTAGCTTATTTAACCAGCTTATTTCTAATTATGGAAACTTTCTATTTTTAGAAACTTGATTAAATAAGGCAGCTAATTTATTTATGGAAACCAGCTATTTTTAGAAACTTATTTATTTCAGGCAGCTAATCTATTTATGGAAACTTATTTAATTAAAGCAGCTAATCTATTTATGGAAACTTTCTATTTTAAGAAAATTATCTATTTTAAGTAGTAAATCTATTTTTGGAAACTTTCTATTTTTGGAAACTTTCTATTTTTGGAAACTTTCTATTTTTGGTAACTTTCTATTTTTGAAAACTTTCTATTTTTGGAAACTTTCTATTTTTAGAAACTTTCTATTTTCAGAAACTTTCTATTTTAGGAAACCTGCTATTTTTGGAAAGTTACTTATTATTACACAGTAAGTATAATAACACATGAAATACTAGAAATACTTAATCAGATTAAACAGAATATAAGATAAAACACATTTAAGGCTTAGAAACAGTAAAACATGGTAATAACACATAAAATAAGCTAAGACATGACATAAAACCAGCTATGTATTTAGTAAACAGATACTTATTCATGTACGTATTTATGTAGCACTAGTGATTCGGAAGTAGGATTCTCGCAGTTCGTCTTTCTCGTTCACTGGACATAAGGTACGGATTCCCGTCCTTTCAGTATGGACATTCTTTCCTTATTAGGATTCCCCGTATGCAGCCAACTGTTTTCCCGTAGTATAAGTATGAGTTTGATTGCTTATGTTTAAATATGATTACCTATAGCCATATACATGCATGACCAGTTTCACCTAGTTATGGAGGTACCATAACCATAACATTAGAGGCACTGATGTTATGACTTCACCACGGCGGAGTGATTGCTCGTGGCGTCCCTTCAGCTTTTGGCCATTTATTTATATTTATCATGTGGGGCGTATGGGTGCATCCTAGTTACATGTTTTTATTTAGGATTACATGGTGAATGTGGTGTGTGCCTTGCATCCTTCACAAGTAGCTGATCCCTCCTACCCAAAACCAGTATATTAAATTAGAGGCAGCCCCTCTAATTTGCATGATGAGATCACCCCTCCAAGTATTCATGCACGGTGGATTTTCATGACCTATATTGGCTAATGGTAAAATATGTTAAACAGTTTTCATAAGATAAACATAAGGCTTTTCAAACTATAAAACCAGTTTATTGAACATGTTCCAGGTTTTCCAGGACTTATGCATTTCCGCTGCTATTAAGTCTTTATTATGCTTAGTCATTCATACTATGTCTATATCCGTGCACTGAGCGTTTTGCTCAGCCGTTACTTTCCTTTCCATGTCCCAAAACGGCAGGTACCCTAGGAAAGACTCGAGCATTTAGAGGACGTGCATCGGATGGAAGCTGCTAGAGACTTCTTTTCTTGTTGCCTTCATATATTTATGCTTGTGTAGTCTTTCATTCATTTCTTTTGCTTTATTATGTTTTGGGCTTATGTTTGGGAACCGATGTTTGATTCCGGTTATCCCTATGGTCATGTAATGTTTTATACATTTATCCTTGTATGCTTTGATGACACGCCATAATTACGCGTGACATTTCCATTATCAAAATGGGGTGTTACAGTTATGGTATCAGAGCCAAGGCTTCGACCTGTAGGCTCTAAAACTCGACCTGTGACTAGTGGGTAGTCACCAGGAGCTTCCTAAGCCAACGTCTATTATTCTACGTATTGATGTTTTCAGCGCATTGTTATTTTAACCATGATGTTTTCGGCACCTTGAGGTTTTAACCTTGATGTTTTCATCGATATTGTTTTGCTAATATGGATGGACAACCGTCATTCATATTTAGTTATGTGTCATTGTTCCATGCATAATGTTCCTCGTGAACAGTGGCTATGTGGACTGAACCCCAATAGTTCATAATTAGTCACATAAATTATTTTTTCTGATAAGTTTTGACATATGAGTTTCATTTATTTATGTTTCATGTATCATTGTTGCAGGGATTATGACTAAGTAATGGTTGGTACAGGACTGTCCCTATTTAGTCGCATGTGCTTTTATCGAAACTTATAACTTTGGGACCGACCCATAGGCGTCCCCTCGCCATGTCTTTTGTTTTGGAACTGACCCATAGGCGTTCCCTCGCACATATAAAGGTTTTATAAACTACATTACGCATTCATGCACTGTTTTTCATGCATAAAATTTTTCTCATGATTTAAATTGGCATAAATTTTTTTCATGCCCCCTCATAAGTTATTATTTTTTTATGTCAAGTATGTTTTCATACTGTCATGGTTAACTTCAGTTTCATGCTGATTATGTTATACACTTCTTCGTGATAGATGGTTTCATGTTTCTTCATGATAATTCCGTCTTCATGTTGGTTATGTTTTACGCCTCTTTTGTTATTTACGTTGTCCCGCAAGACATTGTTGGATTTCATTGAATTCTGCTTTCATGATAGTCATGGTTGGTTTTCATTGGTCATCCTGTCAGGCAAATCATCGTTGAATTTTGTGTAACCACACTTTAGCGTTTCTCTATGCAACTAGAATGAAGTATATATTGGCATTGCCAGGTTATCATGATGGTTTTCCTAACCGTTTAAATGATATACTTTCTTTAGATCATGATAAATGATCGACCCCATACCGATCATTTCATGTGCATTCAACGTGTACTCCATGTACCGTATTCCATGTGTATTACACGTACCTAAATCCATGTGTATTTCACTTGCAATACTGCACGAGTATTCGTTAGTCGATTCTGAATCACCTCAGGCGTATTTTCAATTGCTGATGTTCTACAAGATTGCTGATGCCGCTCATAAGTGGGAGATGTTACTAAAGGTTGATGATGCTGACGTTCGGAGACGCTACGAGATGCAGATGCTGTTCACAACCTGGAGATCCTACAAGACGAAGACAAAGGCGTCGGAGCAAAGCAATTGGACGAGAAGATGCTTCACCATCAGACGATTTCCATCAATCATTGTCCCTAATTCTTAGTTACATGTCATACGTCATTTAGCTGTCATTTCAGCCATATGAGTGCAAACCGGTACCAGCCGGCCAC
This sequence comes from Glebionis coronaria, assembly GCA_025667525.1. Taxonomy (NCBI): domain Eukaryota; kingdom Viridiplantae; phylum Streptophyta; class Magnoliopsida; order Asterales; family Asteraceae; genus Glebionis; species Glebionis coronaria. The sequence continues at coordinate 395,155 of JANFOE010000788.1, read as the reverse complement.
TCAGGTGAATAGTTACATGAATCACGGTCATGAGAATGACCGTCATGGAACTGTCAGACAGGACGATAGTAACCACTACTATGACAGAAACTATCCTAGAAATCGCAACCGAGGCTCCGGCCGCGGACGTGATCAGACATACAAATGATCAGAAGTCCAACCGATCCGCCAATTCTGGCATATTAACCTTATATTGTGGTTATATTTGTTTCACATCTCGAGACACATGTCAAGACATCAGTCAAGACACATGTCTCACGTATACTTTCTGAAGACACGTGTCAAGACACCAGTCAAGACATATGTCATGCTTATAGTTCCAAGACATGAGTCAAGACACATGACTCACGTCCAACTATGGAACATTTCTAAGAAATTCAGGGTACCCTCCAAGGGTATATCTATTTTGTTGTGCCATGTATTAATCAGGCCACAAGAATTTCAATACCATTATCGGCGTATCAGTGAGAACTGTCACGTTGCCGATGTCACTTTCATTCTTTCACCATACTCCATATATTCATTACCATGAAGGACGCCTTTCGTATTCCCACGTATACGAAGGTTTTCCTTCAGCTTAATGATGAGATCCAAGCTTCTAACGCATTCCCTCGGACAGACACGAGATGAATTTTATCCTAATTATGTACTATGAACAGCACACCATGCTACGATTCATAATTATGTACAGTAATGTTCAGGCTCCTGAATACATTCAGCTTGATTTTCCATCGGGAAAATCGGTACAAATTATCTATGCTTACAAGCATGTGCGTTGTTAGCCATGGTCGCTAAAATTTACTAGCTGTTAGTAAGACACGACCACTTAAGTCTTCTACGCATAGCCAGTTGATTATTCCAAAGTCTTCCCATACATTCCAGAAGAACCTACAAGGAGAAGGATGGTACCATGAGATTATGTGTCGACTACCGTCGACTTAAACAAATCACCATTCATGACCGTTATTCTCCTCCACATATTGACAACATGTCCAATCAACCGTATGGTGTTAATCACTTTTCCAAGATCGAACTCATGATCATGCTGCCAACAGTGACGAATGAAACAGCAGGACATGTCCATGACTGCTATTCGTACACGACTCGGTCATGCTAGATTTATAATTTTGAATTAGTCTCATCAATGCTCCAACGGCATTATAAGAATGAGTTTCCATGAACTCATAGCAAATTCATCAGTGTTTTCATTGAGGATAACCTGATTTCCTTTAAGCCTAGAAGAAGAACAGGAAGACCATATCTGCACTATGTTGCAAATTCTATGACAAGAGAAATTTCACCCTGGAAATTTTTCCAATATCAATTCTGTTTGATTACAGTGACACGCTGGATCACATGGATTTGCATGGTTAATCTTACCATGAATCTGCTTATGGCGTAAAGGAGAGAACCCTACACTACATTAGGTGTTCTAGAAAATCCCACGCTAGGAGAAGTCTAGATTCAGAGACTCAGAGTTTCGCAAACTCCTATGTATCAAGTTCCACGAAGCAAGATACAGTTACGTTCATATCTAGGTACCTGACATACCAACAGGTTAAGATAGGACACCAACAAACTGGGATGATTTTCATCATCTGAAATGGTGAATTGAAATGGGACAAGATCTCCACGGATTTTGGCTACCAGTTTAACGCAAACTCCGAAGAAGCATGATGCTATCTGGTTTATTGTCAACAGTTTGATCAAGTCTGCAGAATCCTTACATCCGTACGGATTTCAGAACCAACAGATTGATCGGACATGTTCCAGCCAAGGCTCATCCGATCACTTGGCAATCCCTCAGTTATCGGGTCAGACAAATATTCACAAGTGTACTCCTAAATTACTTCACGTCTTAATTCTGATTCCACGACTTGCTTTCGCGTTAGCGTTCATGACACTATTCACGTTCATGATCGTATTTTGGTTTACGATTTTACGTTCATTTCTTTTCTCATTATGGGTAGTTTGCAAGAACTTGAGAGACCAGACCCAAGTTTAGTATAACTCTCCATCATCAGATAGACGTTTCATGTCATATTCCACGTCTCACCTTGTAGCGTTTGGCGATACCGCCATTATATTCTATGTTCATGATATGTTTCACATATCATGTTCATTCTACGTTCCTCATATCATGATCAAGATAGGTTACACGTATCATGGATCACGATATGTTTACTCTCACTACACTCGCCATATCTCCACGTAGCACGTTCAAAATTTTTCACGTATCACGTTCAAAATTTTTCACGTACTACGTTTCTTTATGTCTCGCGCATCTTTCTAGTTAACAGTTAAGTCGGATTGTCTTGCACCAAAATGTTTCAGTTACTCTTACACGTTAATTCTTATTCCCTCGATCGAATTTAGGGGATCTACCTTACGTTGATAACCAGGAACTTCTTCGTATTCCAAGTCAAGGCCAGGAGGACCAAGACTTATCATTCGTGTCAAGATCTTATAAGGAACCGTTCCAAGAGGGAAGCCACTTGGAAACGGACAAGTTCATCCGGACTTCTTATCCGTTTTCTCTTATCAATTAGATATGTCCTTTCAGCCACGTCACGTTCCATGTCCTTTTAAGACATGTCACGTTCCGCGTTCTTTCTGCCAGGTCACCTGCACGTTAATTTATCTTACATACCCTCTCAGTTTGATTCGGGTATGTTTCTCCTTGAGTTACGTTATCTATAATTCGGGGACGAATCATTCTTTTTAGGGGGGAAGAGTTGTAAAACCCGCATACTTTTACCATGAATAGTACCCTTAAGATCGTACGTACTAGATTTAAACTTTCCTAATATAGCATGATTACGATTACGTGTTAGGATTTTACGTATTACGTACGTGTTAGAACACGATAAGTATTTACTACGCACAATCACGTAATAATTATTTGACGATGATTAATCACGAGCATGCGATCATGAAATCATGAACGTAATTAAAACACGAACTATTATTAATTACGTATATATATTTATTACGAGCGTAATTAAATATATTAGATCACGATATTTACGTAACGAGAACACTTAAAACGCGAACACAAATAATCACGAACGTGTAATTTATTAATTAGACACGGAAAACATTCGGGTTACCCCTTGTGGGCCCCATTCCCACGAAATTAAGGGGGAGGGTGGGCTTAGCCCATCAATTTTTTACTAAAAGGGGATTAAGGGGAAAAACACTACTCATTTTTTTTGTTTACAGAAGATTTTATCAAAAACCCTAAAAGTTTTCTTCCTTCTTCCTTGGATCCTCTTTTGGCCGCCACCCATAAAACACCATGGAGGGGTGTTTGTTTGATTTTGATCTTGGTTTTGGTGCAAGTGTTCGTGTTTGTTCATCCTTGATCGATCATGTATTCGGTATACCTTTTTAAACCTTTTCTTTTGATTTGATCTTTTTATAAATCAAGAACATGTTATGTTTTTTTACAAAAACCTAATAATTAAGCATAGATCTAACATGTTTTGGTGATAAATAAAATCAAAAGGTTGTTTTTAAGGGGTGTTTGTTTTGGCCGCAGGCTGCACCGAACCCGAATGGGTTTCGGTTTGCCAAGCCGACCACCACCAAGACCATATGGTTTTGGTTGGTGCGTGTGGGTCCCACGGCAGCAAGGTAAACACGGGGTACCCCGAGTTGGTTCGGGGTACGGTGTCGATTTCATGTCCGGTTCATGTTTTTAGCCTAGATCCGGTTCATGGTGTATGTTAGTTTTTTTATGTTTATGAACTTATGTTAAAATTAAATTAATAAAATGATGTGATTAATTTAATAACATGACTTAGGTTATTTAATTATTAATGATCATGAAATTATTTTAACCTAAGTATTTATATATTTAAGACTTATAATTAATTAATTATTTTAAAACCATGGATATAATTAATTAATTAACATGACTTAGGTTATATTATTAACATATAATAATACATATTTTAACCTAAGTATTTAACTTATTTAATTAAAAGCATGTGATACTTTAATTAAATATTATAACCTATAGTTTAATTAAATTACATGAAATAATTATTAAACTATACATTATATCATATGACTTAGAAAATAATCATGAAAACACTTAGGCTTATATACTTAGCTTATTTAACCAGCTTATTTCTAATTATGGAAACTTTCTATTTTTAGAAACTTGGTTAAATAAGGCAGCTAATTTATTTATAGAAACCAGCTATTTTTAGAAACTTATTTATTTCAGGCGGCTAATCTATTTATGGAAACTTATTTAATTAAGGCAGCTAATCTATTTATGGAAACTTTCTATTTTTAGAAACTTATCTATTTTAAGCAGTAAATCTATTTTTGGAAACTTTCTATTTTTGGAAACTTTCTATTTTTGGAAACTTTCTATTTTTGGTAACTTTCTATTTTTGGAAACTTTCTATTTTTGGAAACTTTCTATTTTTGGAAACTTTCTATTTTTGGAAACTTTCTATTTTTGGAAACTTTCTATTTTAGGAAACCTGCTATTTTTGGAAAGTTACTTATTATTACACAGTAAGTATAATAACACATGAAATACCAGAAATACTTAATCAGATTAAACAGAATATAAGATAAAACACATTTAAGGCTTAGAAACAGTAAAACATAGTAAGAACACATAAAATAAGCTAAGACATGACATAAAACCAGCTATGTATTTAGTAAACAGATACATATTCATGTACGTATTTATGTAGCACTAGTGATTCGGAAGTAGGATTCTCGCAGTTCGTCTTTCTCGTTCACTGGACATAAGGTACGGATTCCCGTCCTTTCAGTATGGACATTCTTTCCTTATTAGGATTCCCCGTATGCAGCCAACTGTTTTCCCGTAGTATAAGTATGAGTTTGATTGCTTATGTTTAAATATGATTACCTATAGCCATATACATGCATGACCAGTTTCACCTAGTTATGGAGGTACCATAACCATAACATTAGAGGCACTGATGTTATGACTTCACCACAGGGGAGTGATTGCTCGTGGCGTCCCTTCAGCTTTTGGCCATTTATTTATATTTATCATGTGGGGCGTATGGGTGCATCCTAGTTACATGTTTTTATTCAGGATTACATGGTGAATGTGGTGTGTGCCTTGCATCCTTCACAAGGAGCTGATCCCTCCTACCCAAAACCAGTATATTAAATTAGAGGCAGCCCCTCTAATTTGCATGATGAGGTCACCCCTCCAAGTATTCATGCACGGTGGATTTTCATGACCTATATTGGCTAATGGTAAAATATGTTAAACAGTTTTCATAAGATAAACATAAGGCTTTTCAAACTATAAAACCAGTTTATTGAACATGTTCCAGGTTTTCCAGGACTTATGCATTTCCGTTGCTATTAAGTCTTTATTATGCTTAGTCATTCATACTATGTCTATATCCGTGCACTGAGCGTTTTTACCAGCCGTTACTTTCCTTTCCATGTCCCAAAACGGCAGGTACCCTAGGAAAGACTCGAGCATTTGGAGGACGTGCATCGGATGGAAGCTGCTAGAGACTTCTTTTCCTGTTGCCTTCATATATTTATGCTTGTGTAGTCTTTCATTCATTTCTTTTGCATTATTATGTTTTGGGCTTATGTTTGGGAACCGATGTTTGATTCCGGTTATCCCTATGGTCATGTAATGTTTTATACATTTATCCTTGTATGCTTTGATGACACGCCATAATTACGCGTGACATTTCCATTATCAAAATGGGGTGTTACATTCCTTTTATAGCAAGTTTACGTTTCACGAACAAGAATTACAAGTATTACGTACGTGTTATAACACGATAAGTATTTATTTGTATTAACACACGATAATTATTTCAATAATAATTATAATCACGAACATACGAACATGAAATCATGAACGTAAACTAATCACGAGCTTAGTATTACGTATGTATGTATATTTATTACGATTACGAATAAATATATTAAGTCATGAACGATAACTATTAAATCACGTAAAACACGAACACGAGAACACACTTATTATTTAGACATGGAAAATGTTCGGGTTACCCCTATGTGGGCCCCATATCCGCGGCTACATCAAGACCAAGGGCCAAGCCCATTGTTTTTTTACTAAACAAGAAAAAGGAGAAATCATTTTCATAAATCAAGAATTTAGAAAATAACTAAAAACCCTAAAATCTTTTTCTTTCTTTTGGTTCTCCTTGGCCGCCGAGTATACACACATCAAAGGGGTGTTTTGGTTGATTTTTGGTGTTCGATTTATTGCAAGGATCGTTGTGTGTTCATCCTTCTTTGATCCTTTTGATTGGTATAAACCCTAAACATCTTTTCTTTTTACGTTTTGATTTATTAATCACATGAAATCATGAATGTTTTTAGTAACAAATTAAAAACAAGTTATAAAACATGTAAATTAATCATAGGGTAAGATTTATTAATGGTTAAGGGGTGTTTTTCTTGTGGCCGACGCATAACCGAGCCCCAAGGGGGTCTCGGTTTGATTTTCTCGCACCAACCAAGACCTCATGGTCTCGGTATGGTGGTGGTTTGTCACAACACCAAGGAAAAAGGGAGACCCCGACCTCGGTCGGGACATGATGGTGCTCGGGTAGGCCACGACAGCAAGGGGACACCGACTAGCTGGTGGGAAACCTTGGCTAGCCGGCGGCTAGGTTGATCAAGGGTGCATTTAGGTCCGGTTCATGGGTTAAAACACGGGTCCGGTTCACACATGTTTAGATTAAAACACGGTTCAGTTCATGAGTTATTTTTCATGGTTAAATATTTTTACAAGTTATATTTTTTTCAAGAATTAAATTAAATTAATTAAACATGACCATGATAAATTTAATTTACATGACTTAGGTTATTAATTTTATTATTAATGCATGAATTTTTAACCTAAGTAATTTCCATTTAATTAGGGTATATAATTAATTAATTATTAAAATCATGACTTATAATTAATTAATTTACATGACTTAGATTATATTATTAATAGATAATAATACATGTTTTAACCTAAGTATTTTCACCTTTATTTAATTAAACCATGTTATATTTAATTAAATACTTTAACCTATAGTTTATTTAATTCACATGAAATAATTAATAAACTATACTATTAATTACGTGACTTAGAATATTAATCAGCAAAACACTTAAGCTTATATAATTAGCTTAATTATCCAGCTTATATCTAATTATGGAAACTTTCTATTTTTAGAAACTTATTTATTTAAGGCAGCTAATCTATTTATGGAAACTTTATATTTTTAGAAACTTATCTATTTTAAGCAGTAAATCTATTTTTGGAAACTTTCTATTTTTGGAAACTTTCTATTTTTGGTAACTTTCTATTTTTAGAAACTTTCTATTTTAGGAAACCTGCTATTTTTAGAAAGTTACTTATTATTACACAACAAGTATAATAATACATGAAAGACAAGTAATACTTAATCAGAATAGATAAAATACATGATAAACACAGTATTAAGCTTTAATCAGTAAAACATGACATGAACATATAAAACAAGCTAAGACATGATGTTAAACTAGTTACGTACTCAGTAATCAGATACTTATACACGTATGTATTTATGTAGCATTAGTGATACCAAAGTAGGACTCTCTTCCGTTCGTCTTCTTCGTTCACTGGACACAAGGTACGGATTCTCCGTCCTTTTAGTATGGACATTCTTCCTTATTAGGATTTCCCGTATGCAGCCAACTGTTTTCCCCAGTATATGTTTTATATGTTTTTGAATTGCTTATGTTGAAATTAGAATACCTAAAGCCATATACATGCATGACCAGTTTCACCTAGTTATGAAGGTACCATAACCATAACATTGGAGGCACCGGTGTTATGACTTCACCACGGCGGAGTGATAGCTCGTGGCGTCCCTTTCAGCTTTTGGCCATATTATTATTATTATCAGGTGGGGCGTATGGGTGCATCCTAGTTTACATGTTTTCAGCAGATTATTCAGTGTGAATGTGGTGTGTGCCTTGCATCCTTCACAAGTAGCTGATCCCTCCTACCCAAAACCAGTATATTAAATTAGTGGCAGCCCCTCTAATTTGCATGACGAGGTCACCCCTCCAAGTATTCATGCACGTTGATATTTCATGACCTATATTGGCTAATGGTAAATATGTTAAACAGTTTTTACAAGATAAACATAAGACTTTTCAAACTATAAAACCAGTTTTACTAAGATATAACCAGGTTATCCAGGACTTAGTATTTTCCGCTGCTTCATGTTTATATGCTTATATTATTCATGCTATACTTGTATATCCGTTCACTGAGCGTATTGCTCAGCCTTTTTCCTTTTCATGTTCCCAAAACAGCAGGTACTCAGGGACGCTCGTAGAATTTAAGCGTACGTGCATATGGATTGGAAGCTTCCTATCCTTCTTTACTTTATGCATTTCTTTATACTTTGATACTCATTCCCATGGACATTTTTTAGTCCTTTCATTTACAGTACTTATGTTTGTGTGTGATGAGTTCTACTTTTGGGGTACCGATGTTTGATTCCGGTATTTCCTTTATGGTCATGTAATGTTTAGACATTTATCCTTATATGCTTTGATGACACGCCATAATCACGCGTGACATTCCATTTATCAAAATAGGGTGTTACAATTATGGTATCAGAGCCAAGGCTTCGACCTGTAGGCTCTCAAAACATGACCTATGATTAGTGGGTGGTCACTATGGTCTTCCTAAAACTGACAGTCGGTTTTCATGCATTCATCATTTTCATGCATACATATATATGTCATTGTCACAGGTTTATGACTAAGTAATGGTTGGTACAGGACTGGCCCTATTTAGTTGCATGTGTTTTGTCGAAACTTTTAAATTTGGGACCGACCCATAGGCGTCTCCTCGCCATGTCTTTTATTTTGGGTGAACTGACCATAGGCGTTCACTCTCGCGCATAAATAAGTTTTCATAAAACTGCATCATGCATTCATATACTAGTTTTTCCTGCATAAAATTTTTCTCATGATTTATTGGTATATTTTTTTTCTTTATCTATATAGTTTATGTTTTGATCAGTTTAATCATGTATTTTATGTTATACTGTCAGATGGCAAACACACACAATATCCGGGTGATGGTTGCAGCTACCAATGCAGACTTACAAGACATACTTCATCAGAGCGACAACTATCCTCCCCCACCTCACATCTTTCCCACGGAAGGAAGGAATAGGCTCATGAGAGAATACTACACTATCAGACAGCGACCTAAGGAAAACAATAATGATTTCATGCACCGTTTCCTTCGGTTCGCTGGTGTCCTGAGAGCAACTACGGGCACCACTGAAGAACAGGCACAACATTTTCGTTGGGCCCTTTCTCCAATGATTGCCAATAACTTAGAAGGTGCTCCGTTAGAGACGGTAGCAGAAGTGGCCGATGCAGCGCGTAAGCTGGAGATGCTGCAGGAAAGAGATGAGTTCGGGGAAGCAGAGAGACCCGATAAGAGGTAACCATTCGTATTCAAGCGGTGGCCAATCCGTATTCTTTCAGTATATGTCAATATTTCATCTCTTTAAATTGTACCTTCCAGGCAGAAGACTGGGGACTGGTCTCAGCCGGCTACTCAGCAACAACCTAATCAACCCAAGGGAAACGGTCAGACTAACAACCGTTCTGCTACGGATAGGCCTGGCGGTAATGATAATTACCGTAACAACGCTGGACACTCCAACAGCAGCAGGTCCTTATACTTACGCATTTTCTTATAGTTACATGTTATAATTCTTAATTCTGGCACATTAGCAAATCTTCTACCAGGAATCATGGTCACGATAGGGACCAGAACCAGAGAGGTTCACAGCCTAACCGTCCAGCTATCACTGGTATTCAAACTTACGATTATCCGCATTATCCTTTGTACCCTATTATCATGTCTCATGTATAGTGTTTTTATCAGGTTCTCAGCCAGTCAGGACACCTACTGGAGGATATACTCATCCTCTTTGCTCTACTTGCCACCGTAGGCACCCAGGGCCATGTCGCCGCGACAGTGACGCGTGCTTCAAGTGTGGTCTTCCTGGCCATCGCATGAAGGATTGCCGCAAGGGCGAGATGGAGGGTACATCGGGACATGCTGATACCAAGCCGCCTCCTACTAGTGGACGCGTTTACACGACATCTCGCGATCAGGCCAACAAGTCTACAGGTACCATCACTGGAATCTTGTATATGTATGGTCAAGCTGCATGTGTTCTTTTTGACACGGGTGCTACTCACTCGGTCATTTCTACTGCTTATGCCAAGAATGTTAGGATACTCCCCATGCCACTAGAGAATATACTGAGTATTTCCACACCTTTAAGAGACTCTATACGCATAACCCATGTGTACAAGAGCCTTCCCCTAGAGTTTGACGACAAGGTTCATCCTGTTGACGCACTTCCGCTGGACATGAATGATTTTGACATGATTTTGGGCATGGATTGGCTATCCAAGCATCATGCTACCATAGACTGCCATTCATATCGAGTCATCTTCGGTGATGTTAATGCGCCAGAGTACATTCACAACGGGTTCGTACCCGACAGGTCTATACAAATCATATCAACCCTGCAAGCACGTGCACTACTTTCACATGCTTGCGAGGGTTATCTAGCTACTGTTCATGACATGGATGCTGAATCCCCATTAATTCAGGATCAGCCGATAGTGTCAGAATTTCCAGATGTGTTTCTAGAAGAACTTCCGGGCATACCACCTGCACGTGAAGTAGAATTTAATATCAAGCTCATCCCAGGAGCTGAGCCGATTTCCAAGGCTCCTTATCGCATGGCTCCCATAGAGTTGAAGGAGCTGAAGAATCAATTGCAAGAACTTCTGGAACGAGGCTTTATTCGACCGAGCGCATCTCCATGGGGCGCACCGGTCTTATTCGTTAAGAAGAAGGACGACAGTATGCGTCTTTGCATAGACTATCGCGAGCTCAACAAGATTACTATCAGGAATAGGTATCCACTACCACGTATAGATGATCTGTTTGACTAACTCCAAGGGGCCAAACATTTCTCCAAGATTGATCTTAGGTCGGGCTATCATCAGCTACGGGTTAAGGAGCAGGACATCGCCAAGACTGCTTTCCGTACACGCTATGGCCACTACGAATTTGTAGTTATGCCATTTGGCCTTACTAATGCTCCAGTAGTGTTCATGGATTTGATGAACAAAATCTTCCATGAATTTCTGGACAAGTTCGTCATTGTCTTCATCGATGACATCCTGATTTTCTCTAAGTCCAAGGAGAACACGAAGACCATCTTCGTACAATACTACAGATTCTTCGCCAGAAGCAGCTGTATGCTAAATTCTCCAAGTGTGAGTTTTGGTTCGACAAGGTGGCATTCTTAGGTCACATTGTATCAGCAGAAGGAATCACGATGGATCTAGCGAAGGTTGAGGCTATTACCAAATGGCCAAGGCCGACTGAAGTCCGCAACTTCCTAGGCTTAGCTGGTTATTACCGTAGGTTCGTGGAGAACTTTTCCCGCCTAGCACTACCATTGACCAAACTGATGTAGAAAGGGAGAAATTCGTCTGGACTGAAGAACGAGAGAAGAGCTTTGAAGACCTGAAGCAGAAGTTAGTATCTACACCTATTCTTACTCTCCCATCTGGTACGGGTGGATTTCAAATCTATAGTGATGCATCGGGGAAGAGACTTGGCTGTGTTCTCATGCAACATGGGAAAGTGATCGCGTACGCTTCACGGCAGCTAAAACTTTATGAGGAAAATTACCCTACGCATGACTTGGAACTTGCAGCAGCCGTGTTTGCATTGAAGATATGGAGGCACTACTTGTATGGAGAATCATGTGACATTTTCACGGACCACAAGAGCTTGAAGTATATCTTCACTCAACGTGAATTGAACATGAGACAGAGGAGATGGTTGGATCTGTTGAAGGATTATGACATTAGTCTGCAGTATCATCCCGACAAGGCGAATGTAGTGGCAGATGCACTTAGTAGAAAGTCCGAAATGATCAACGGCATTGAGATTGAGGAGGAAATCATAAGAGACTTGGAGCGACTAGACGTAGAGATCATGGTACATGGATAACACAGTTACTGGGCTAATCTTAGAGTAAAACCTGAGTTACTCTCTAAGATCAAGGAAGCTCAGAAAGATGATGGAGAAATCTGGGCGATAATTTAGAATTTGGAGAAGCAGACATAATTTCGAGTAGATGTAGATGGTATCTTATGGCAGGGCACGAGACTTTGTGTTCCTGATGATCAAGAACTCCGGGAAGCCTTGTTAGCTGAGGCTCATAGCTCCCCATTTCTATCCATCCTGGTTCGACCAAGATGTACCATGACATCAAGCAGTACTTTTGGTGGAGTGGTATGAAACAGGATGTTGCTACTTACGTCTCCAAATGTCTTACCTGCCAGCAGGTCAAGATCGAGCATCAGCGGTCTAGCGGTCTTCTTCAACCATTAGATATTCCCGAGTGGAAGTAGGACAAAATCACCATGGATTTTGTTACTGGTCTTCCGCCAACAAAGAGGAAGCACGGTGAAATTTGGGTTATCGTTGATCGACTTACCAAATCAGCTCATTTCTTACCAATCCACAAGGAAGATTCGGTCAGTAAACTCGCCGATACTTATAGAAGGGAGATCATGAGACTTCACGGTGCTCCATCCAGCATCGTATCAGACAGAGATCCCCGATTCACTTCGCGATTCTGGAGAAGTCTACAGAAAGCTTGGGGTACACAACTTAAGCTTAGCACGGCTTTTCATCCTCAAACAGACGGGCAGTCAGAGCGAATGATTCAGACATTGGAAGACATGTTGAGGTCATGTGCGTTAGAATGGACGGGTGATTGGGACGATTACATCTGTTTGGTGGAGTTTGCATACGGTAATAGTTGGCACGCAAGTATCAAGTGTGCACCTTTCGAGATGTTGTATGGCAGGAAGTGTCACGCCCCAATCTGCTAGGATCAGGTTGGTGAGCGAACACTTGAAGGACCAGAAATCATAGAGTTGACTAATGAGAATGTCGTAGTAGCTAAGCAAAAACTGCAAGAAGCACGGTCACGTCAGAAGAGTTATGTAGACAAGCATCGTATGGACTTACATTTTAATGTAGGAGATCACGTTTTCCTTAAGGTTTCGCTGGCACGTGGTGTTAGACGTTTTGGAATAAAAGGGAAGCTCAGTCCTCGATTTATCGGACCGTTTGATATCATTGAACGAGTCGGTGAAGTATTTTACCGTTTAGCGTTACCTCCACAACTTTCTCATGTTCACAATGTTTTCCATGTGTCCTTACTCAGAGGGTACCAGTATCATCCCCTTCACATGGTTCAGTATCCACTGGAACAAATTCGTGAAGACCTCACTTTCATAGAAGAACCCGAACGAGTTCTTGACAGACAAGAACGAGTCATGAGAAGGAAGACGATTCCATTTGTCAAAATCCTTTGGAGGGATCATACCGAGCGGGAAGCCACTTGGGTAACAGAGGAGTCTATCCGGGCTTCTTACCCTCATTTCATATTTTGAATTCGGGTATGTTCTTCTTTTCCAGTTTACTTTATCTATAATTCAGGGACAAATTATTCTTTTTAGGGGGGAAGAGTTGTAAAACCCGCATGCTTTTATCATGAATAGTACCCTTACGATAGTACGTACATGATTAGAACTTTCCTTTTATAGCACGTTTACGTTTCACGAACAAGAATTACAAGTATTACGTACGTGTTATAACACGATAAGTATTTATTACGTATTAACACACGATAATTATTTCAATAATAATTATAATCACGAACATACGAACATGAAATCATGAACGTAAATTAATCACGAGCTTAGTATTACGTATGTATGTATATTTATTACGATTACGAATAAATATATTAAGTCACGAACGATAACTATTAAATCACGTAAAACACGAACACGAGAACACACTTATTATTTAGACACGGAAAATGTTCGGGTTACCCCTATGTGGGCCCCATACCTGTGGCTACATCAAGACCAAGGGCCAAGTCCATTGTTTTTACTAAACAAGAAAAAGGAGAAATCATTTTCATAAATCAAGAATTTAGAAAATAACTAAAAACCCTAAAATCTTTTTCTTTCTTTTGGTTCTCCTTGGCCACCGGATATACACACACCAAAGGGGTGTTTTGGTTGATTTTTAGGCGTTCGATTTATTGCAAGGATCGTTGTGTGTTCATCATTCTTTGATTCACGTGATTGGTATAAACCCTAAACCTCTTTTCTTTTAACGTTTTGATTTATTAATCACATGAAATCATGAATGTCTTTAATAAAAAATTAAAAAAAAGTTATAAAACATGTAAATTAATCATGGGGTAAGATTTATTAATGGTTAAGGGGTGTTTGTCTTGTGGCCGACGCATAACCGAGCCCCAAGGGGGTCTCGGTTTGATTTTCTCTCACCACACCGAGACCAACCGAGACCTCATGGTCTCGGTGTGGTGGTGGTTTGTCACGGCAGCAGGGAAAAAAGGAGACCCCGACCTCGGTCGGGGCATGATGGTGCTCGCGTAGGCCACGACAGCAAGGGGACACCGGCTAGCCGGTGGGAAACCTTGGCTAGCCGGCGGCTAGGTTGATCAAGGGTGCATTTGGGTCCGGTTCACGGGTTAAAACACGGGTCCGGTTCACACATGTTTAGATTAAAACACGGTTCAGTTCATGAGTTGTTTTTCAAGGTTAAATATTTTTACAAGTTATATTTTTTTTCAAGAATTAAATTAAATTAATTAAAACATGAACATGATTAATTTAATTTACATAACTTAGGTTACTAATTTTATTATTAATGCATAAATTTTTAACCTAAGTAATTTCATTTAATTAGGCTATATAATTAATTAATTATTAAAATCATGACTTATAATTAATTAATTTACAAGACTTAGGTTATATTATTAATAGATAATAATACATGTTTTAACCTAAGTATTTTCACCTTTATTTAATTAAACCATGTTATATTTAATTAAATACTTTGACCTATAGTTTATTTAATTCACATGAAATAATTAATAAACTATACTATTAATTACATGACTTAGAATATTAATCAGTAAACACTTAATCTTATATAATTAGCTTAATTATCCAGCTTATATCTACTTATGGAAACTTTCTATTTTTAGAAACTTATTTATTTAAGGCAGCTAATCTATTTATGGAAACTTTCTATTTTTAGAAACTTATCTATTTTAAGCAGTAAATCTATTTTTGGAAACTTTCTATTTTTGGAAACTTCCTATTTTTGGAACTTTTCTATTTTTGGTAAATTTCTATTTTTAGAAACTTTCTATTTTAGGAAACCTGCTATTTTTAGGAAGTTACTTATTATTACACAACAAGTATAATAATACATTAAAGACAAGTAATACTAAATCAGAATAGACATAATACATGATAAACACAGTATTAAGCTTTAATCAGTAAAACATGACATGAACATATAAAACAAGCTAAGACATGATGTTAAACCAGTTACGTACTCAGTAATCAGATACTTATACACGTATGTATTTATGTAGCATTAGTGATACCGAAGTTAGTCTCTCTTCTGTTCGTCTTCTTCGTTCACTGGACACAAGGTACGGATTCTCCGTCCTTTCAGTATGGACATTCTTCCTTATTAGGATTTCCCGTATGCAGCCAACTGTTTTCCCCAGTATATGTTTTATATGTTTTTGAATTGCTTATGTTTAAACTAGAATACCTAAAGCCATATACATGCATGACTAGTTTCACCTAGTTATGGAGGTACCATAACCATAACACTAGAGGCACCAGTGTTATGACTTCACCACAGCGGAGTGATAGCTCGTGGCGTCCCTTTCAGATTTTGGCCATATTATTATTATCAGGTGGGGTGTATGGGTGCATCCTAGTTTACATGTCTTCAGCAGATTATTTAGTGTGAATGTGGTGTGTGTCTTGCATCCTTCACAAGGAGCTGATCCCTCCTACCCAAAACCAGTATATTAAATTAGAGGCAGCCACTCTAATTTTCATGACGAGGTCACCTCTCTAAGTATTCATGCACGTTGATATTTCATGACCTATATTGGCTAATGGTAAATATGTTAAACAATTTTTACAAGATAAACATAAGGCTTTTCAAACTATAAAACCATTTTTACTAAGATATAACCAGGTTATCCAGGATTTAGTCTTTTCCGCTGCTTCATGTTTATATGCTTATATTGTTCATGCTATACTTGTATCTCCGTGCACTGAGCGTATTGCTCAGCCGTTTTCCTTTTCATGTTCCCAAAACGGCAGGTACTCAGGGACGCTCGTAGACTTTAAGCGTACATGCATATGGATTGGAAGCTTCCTAGCCTTCTTTACTTTATGCATTTATTTTTACTTTGATACTCATTCCTATGGAAAATGTTTAGTCCTTTCATTTACAGTACTTATGTTTGTGTGTGATGAGTTCTACTTTTGGGATACCGATGTTTGATTCCGGTATTTCCTTTATGGTCATGTAATGTTTAGGCATTTATCCTTGTATGCTTTGATGATACACCATAATCATGCGTGACATTCCATTTATCAAAATGGGGTGTTACAGACCATATATTTTCTATGATATCACTGTTCCTCATACACCAGCCACAGACACTACTCCAGAAGTACCCGCAACCACAAGAAAAGAAACTTTATTTGATCTTACGCCAGAGAAGCGTGCTTGGTATGATGCTGAAAATGAAGCGATCTATATGATTCTAAGTGGAATTGGAGATGATATCTATTCCACGGTTGATGCATGTCCTACGGTACAAGAAATGTGGACGACCATTGAACGCTTGCAACAAGGAGAATCACTCAACGAGCAAGATGTTAAAACAAACTTGTTTTGGAATTTTGGTAATTTTACTACATTGGATGGAGAATCAATTGAGTCTTATTATTCACGATTCTACAAGATGATGAAAGATATGACAAGAAACAACTTGGAGGTCTCCACCATGCAAGTCAATGTGCAATTTCTCTAGCAACTTCAACCAGAGTGGACACGTTTTGTTACTTTGGTGAAACAACAGAAGCAGTTAGACAAGGTAAACTATAACATTCTCTTTGATATCTTGAAACAATTTTAGCATGAGGCAAATGAAATTCGAGTTAAACGAGTTGCAAAGACGGCTAATCCACTTGCTCTAGTGTCTACCACTCAAGATCATCGATCTCGTACTCCAAAGTTATACTCCATTCAATCATCCTCACCACGATATTCCACATCATCCAAGTCTTCATCATCCACAAGATCACGCGACAAAGAAACAAAAGCACCATCACCACCATCCGAGTCATCATCTGAAGAGGATAGTGATGAAGATCAAGCTCAGAAGAATCAGGAGATGAAACAACAAATTGCTTTCATTATGAAGACCTACCAGAAAATCTTCAAACCCACCAACAACAATCTTCGAACATCATCTAACACAAAGAACCAATATGTTGAGAGTCCTCCAAGGTATGCCACACATCGACGTGGTGAAAGTCCCTCTAGGTATGATCGACGTAATCCAACACATGTTGAGGGTTCTGCAAGGTATTATCGACAAACTGCCAAGTATGATACTCAGAGGATTGCTGCTGCTACTGGGAATAGGGAATCTGTTGGAACGTAAGTGGTTCAACAAAGTGGGATTCAGTGTTATAACTGCCAAGGTTATGGGCATATGGAAAAGGAATGCAGAAAGACGAACCGGGTTAGGGACTCTAGCTATCATAAAGAGAAGATGTTGTTGTAACACCTGGTAATTTTCCCTACTTTGTAAAATGACTATTTTACACGATGACTTTTTTATTTAGTCAACTATGTTATTTAATTGTGTTGGAACCGGGAGGTTATCCCGTGTTTTCTGAAAAACTGTTTGCTGACGAGTAATGACCTGACACTGTGCTCAGTCATTATTCTGAACATTTTCTGTGAACCTGACCAAAGTGCTGAGACGGTCAATGAATTGACGATGATCCATGAGATTATTCGTTATCTGGGAATTTTGTGCTTAACTGTTTAGTTTTTAACAGCGTGATCGTATTTTCATGAGCAGCGTATTTAAATATTTCTGTATATGTTTATATATGCCTATATTTTAGTATTTTTGCTATTTATAGTAATAAATCGTATTTACTGTGAATATTTAATTAACGTATCGCGTTTTCGTATTTTACGTCGTTTTTACGTTTAACCGTCGTTAACATGCATAAAATACTTTACCAATTATAAAATGTTAGTTTTCGTCGAAAAATCGTATATTTAATATATTTCGTCAAATTTTTTTTAAGTTTTACGTAATTTTAAACTTAACTATATACTTTTTGATATTTACCTAAAACTAACTAACCTTTTTACCTTAAACCTTTTAACTAGTTACCATAGTAAAATTTTTGAATAATTTACCCCATGTGGGACCCCCCCATAACCGGCCAAATAACCACACACATGCATAATGCACCAAGTTTCTACTCTTTGCCATTTTAAGTTTAAGCTTACACACCTTACAAGTTTTAACTTATTAACCCATTTCACCTCAAATAATTCACACTTATTCACTCATTTTACTTCACAAAAAAAATCACACATCTCTCCCTTCTCTCTCTAAAACACACGGCACAAACACCATAACTAAAACCTCCATTGTTGATTTTCTTAAAGCTCCATTTTAAGAAGAATTAACACAAAATAAATACATCCTAGAGTTTGTACAAGCATAAAGAAGAATGGTTTTTCTTGGTTTGTTGATTTGAGTAGTTTTTGGGTTGAAGTTATAGAAGTAGAGTTCTTGTTGATTATTAGTGGGTTAGAGCGTAGATCGGGTTGTTGTGATTACGTAGAGTCGTTACTCAAGGTTACTTCTTAAACCTTTTTCATCTTTTCATTTTTCATGCATAATCTTTGTAGATCTATGCATGCATGTTACTCATCAACTATTTTCTTGAAATAAAATGATAAAAACTATTTTTGGTCATGAAATATTTTAGATCCATGCATGAAAATAGTTTAATCGAAAGACTTGTGAAAATATAAGTATGTATATTTTTAGATTTGTGAGCTTGAAGTAAAATCTTTGATTTTGTTGGTGTTTATGAATAATTGGAGGGAACTAGTAGTGTTACTACTAGTGGTTACGCTTGAAAATGGTCGAAAACGAGTTTTTACGAAAAACATACAATCTGTCCGATTTTTATAAGAGGCGTAGAGGGTCGTAAAAATTGTTTTGACACTAGTTTACTACAATCTTATGAAAATATAAGTTAATACCTTCGTTTCGATATATTATATGCTAAAAACGGAGCTATAATGAGTAAGATATGGTCGTTTAAATTTCGTTGTCGGAAAACTTAATTTTTGTGAAAAACACTATAATGTGTTTGCTGTCTAGATTTTTAAAGTGGTCGAAACGACGTTTTCGAGTCAAACGGAGTTGTTTTAAGTGTCGAAATGGTTACTAAAAGTTGTGTATAAATGTTGGACTCGTTTTGTAAAAGGGTATTAGCGCGAAATGTGAATACTTGGTGTACCGTTTAAAGTTTGAACGTTGGAAGTGGAAATTGATACTATTACGGAAAATGACTTGTTGAAATATTGGCGATTAAGAAAGTGTTGAAAATAGGGGTTTTAGGACAAGATTTGAGTACTTACTAAAAATGGCAAATTTTTACGTGACGCCGAAAGGCTGCCGAATTTTCGTTAGAAATCGTGTTGGAAAATTTATTAAGATAAATTTTGGTAAATTAAAATTTACGCCGAAAGGCTGTCGAAATTTCGTCGAGTCAAAAATAAATATTTTTGCCTAAGTATATATATACTATAATGTTTATAACGATATAACATTTACAAGTCACGATTTTAACAACAATATATATATATGATTGATGAGTAACGTACATGACGAACTATTGTGACTTATTTGCTAGCGCCTAAACTATAGTATTATATTTAGGTTGTTGCTAGAGTTGCTCGCTACTATTTGATCATACTTGTGCGGTTTGAATCGTTGCTTGAGGTGAGTTTATAGATCCCTATTAAACTGCTTTCTATGTTTAATGTTTTGGGATGTGATAAATGCTTTGATGCTTGCTTCTGGACGCAAGTAAAACTTGATTTCTATAAACTCTTTGTGAATACTATTTATGAGATAGCTTAAGTTGCTTTAGCCACAGTCCCCACTATCGTGAATCGTTAGTTACTCTGCTGGAGTAAGCTCTTATGTTACGAATAGATCTATTGAGGGTTGACAACCTCCACTCGGGCATTCTGACGCCGGACGAGTGTGTACCATTTGAATGAACAGAGTTATCTTGGCTAGGTACTCCATTGGGGCAAAATTTATGTATGCAATCTATTGTATGCACTGGATCACTAGTTTTGATGTCACGAGCTTAGCTATCATAAATATTGTGAACACCCAATTTATCCTACACTTGGCACTATATCTCCTATAGTTGCACGTGTACATGAAATGAAATCTGAAATTGAATCACTATGAATTTTTACTTGAAACCTATATTCTCACCAACTTTATGTTGACCCAATTTAGCATTTATCTCAGGTAATTGATGATGAGTTGTATCTGCTGTGTGAAGTACTTGGAGTCCGCATGCATTTCTTGGCTATCTTCGGACATTTATTTACTTATGCTTTTGAACTATTATCTCGTTGATGTTTAAAACTTTTACATTCCGCTGCACTATCTTTTGAAACTGAGACCTTTTGTAATGTGATGCTTTTATTTAAAATCAACGAGGTATTTTTATAAAACGTCTCATTTAGAGTCGTTCTCTTGTACCTTGAACTATGATACAATGACGTAACAGCCCCCGAGCTTCACCGCTTCCGCATATCACATTTTGGGGTGTTACAGATTTGGTAATCAGAGCCTTGGTTATAGAGAACTAGGTTTGCATCTTAGGCCTAGACTATAACCGATGTGGCTACTTGTTACTCTGTATACATGTGTGTACTACGTATTGTATTACGTAAGATAACACTATAAGTAAAATGTAATATATATTATGTAATACGTAATATGTATTATATACATATGCATTTCGCTGATTTGCATACTTTAATTTCTATACATGATTATTTCATGCATACCCTACAACTGCTTTAATACGCATTTTGGTTGTTGCAGGATATGTCATCGCATACTATCACGTATCATTTCGATTACATCTATAGTCTGATTCTAATCCAATCACCATTTTCGGTGTTATTTTTGGTTTTGTTTTGATCTTTGGTATTTAATCGAAACTCTTATTTTACGACTATGTACTCGATATTTTGATTATGAATGGGAAGTTAACTTTATGACCTTGACCAGTGACTATCCTTTTTATGTTGTTGTACTGTTAAATTCTGCATTCTATTTTAGCATAAGAAATATATAACGTGTATATTCGTGCTTGAACCTTATTTGCATTGTTGTCTTAACGCAGAGAAACAATGGTGAACACACGTAACGGAATGACTGACGCACAATTGGAAGCACTAATTGCGCAACGAGTGACTGCTGCACTGGCAAACGTTCAAGCTAACAACAACGTGAACGAAGCACCACCGAAAAATGTCGACAATCGACCGCCTAAGCCGTGTACTTACAAGGACTTTAGGAGTTGTGACCCTTTGAATTTTAATGGTACTGAAGGAGCTGTCGGATTAGCTCGTTGGGTTGAAAAGATGGAATCTGTGTTCCGTGTCAGTGGATGTGCTGTTGAAAACCAAGTGACTTATTCTACTTGTACTTTAGCTGCTGGAGCGTTGACATGGTGGAACACCCATGTGCAGACGGCTGGAGCCGAGGAGGCGTATGGAATGAGTTGGGAGGAACTTAAGAAGTTGTTGACTAAGGAGTACTGTCCTCGTAATGAGATTCAGAAAATGGAAATCGAACTGTGGAACTTGACTGTGAAGAACAATGACATTGGTACGTACACTAGGAGGTTCCAAGAGTTGTGTTTGCTATGTCCTGGAATGGTTCCGGATGAAGAAAAGAAGGTTGAGCGCTATATTTGGGGTTTACCTGGTAGAGTTCAAGGGAATGTGACATCGTCTGGACCGACAAAAGTTAGTGATGCTATAAGGATGGCTCACAGTCTGATGGACCAAGTTGTTCGAGAAAATGCTGGGAATGCCGCGGACAACAAGAGAAAATGGGGGAATAACCAAAGGAACAACCATGGGAACTATCCTAATAAGAGGCAAGACACCGTGAAAGCGTACACTGCTGGTACTGGGGAAAAGGGAGTATACAATGGGACGTTACCTTTGTGCAATCGATGCAAGCGTCACCATAATGGACAATGCAATGTACAATGTCACAACTGCAAGAAAACTAGAATTGCTAGAGATTGTAAGTCACCACCCAACATGAAAGTCAACGTCACTTGCTTTGAATGTCAACAAAAGGGACACTACAACAATGAGTGCCCAAAGAAAAAGAATAAGGAACAAGGAAAGATTGCTAAAGCTGGGGAAGCTCGTGGAAGGGTCTATGTGATAGGAGGAGGAGAAGCGCAACAAAACCCCTACGTCGTGACGGGTACGTTTCTTCTCAATGGTCGTTATGATTCTATTTTATTTGATACTGGAGCCGATAGGAGTTTTGTGTCGACTATTTTTAGTGTTTTACTTGATGTGACCCCTTCGCCCTTAGACACTAAGTACACTATCGAGTTAGCTAATGGGAAGTTGATAGAAGCCGACACTATACTTCATGGATGCACTTTAAATCTTCTAGGTCATCCTTTCGTAATAGACCTTATGCCTGTTGAGTTAGGGAGTTCTGACGTGATTGTCGGAATGGATTGGTTGTCGAGATATCATGCTACGATTGTATGCGACGAGAAGATCGTTCGCTTACCATTTGGTGATTAAGTTTTGGAGGTACAAGGGGATACAAGTGACGGAAAAGGGAAGTCACGACTGAACATTATCTCGCGTGTCAAGGCTCAGAAGTTGTTATCGGAAGGTTGCCACGTATTTTTAGCCTGTGTTACTGAAAAGCAGTCGGAAGAAAAACGGTTGGAAGATGTACCTATCGTACGGGATTTTCCGGAAGTCTTTCCTAAAGATTTGCCTGGATTACCGCCGGCTAGACAAGCTGAATTCCAGATCGAATTAATACCGGGAGCTGCACCTGTTGCTCGAGCGCCTTACCGTTTAGCACCGTCGGAATTGCAAGAACTAGCACCGCAACTACAAGAGTTGACTGATAAAGGATTCATAAGACCGAGTTCTTCACCCTGGGGAGCTCCAGTCTTATTTGTAAAGAAGAAGGATGGAAGTTTTCGGATGTGTATCGACTATCGTGAGTTGAACAAACTTACCATCAAGAACCGTTACCCGTTACCTAGGATCGACGATCTGTTTGATCAGTTGCAAGGATCGAGCGTTTACTTGAAGATTGACCTTAGGTCTGGTTATCACCAATTGAGAGTCCATGAGGAAGATGTTGCAAAGACTGCTTTTAGGACTAGGTATGGACACTATGAGTTCCAAGTGATGTCGTTCGGTTTGACAAACGCACCTGCTGTGTTTATGGACCTCATGAACCGGGTGTGTAAACCGTATTTGGACAAGTTTGTCATTGTGTTCATCGATGACATACTGATTTACTCAAGGAATGAGAAGGAACATGAGGAACATCTTAAGATAATATTAGAATTGCTTAAGAAGAAGGAATTGTACGCTAAGTTCTCGAAGTGTGATTTTTGGTTGCCAAGAGTACAATTTCTAGGTCACGTTATTGATAGCAAGGGGATTCATGTTAATCCTGCCAAGATTAAGTCAATTAGGGAGTGGACTGCTCCTACGACACCGACTGAAATTCGCCAATTCTTAGGACTCGCGGATATTACCGAAGGTTCATAGAGGGATTCTCGAAGATCGCGAAACCATTGACGAAGTTGACTCAAAAGAAGGTGAAATACGAATGGGGAGATAAGGAGGAATTAGCATTCCAGAAGTTGAAACAAATGATGTGTAGTGCGCCTATTCTATCGTTACCAGAAGGATCGGAAGACTTTGTGGTCTACTGTGATGCATCAGCAAAAGGATTGGGAGCTGTGTTGATGTAGAGGAAGAAATTTATCGCCTACGCGTCACGACAATTGAAAACGCATGAGAAAAACTACACTATACACGACTTGGACCTAGGAGTGGTAGTATCTGCCTTGAAATTGTGGAGACACTACTTGTATGGAACCAAGTGTGTCGTCTATAACGATCATAAGAGTTTACAACATATTCTTGATCAGAAGGAACTGAACATGAGACAACGTCGATGGATCGAGTTGCTCAGCGATTATGACTGCGAAATCCGCTACCACCCTGGGAAGGCCAATGTAGTGGCGGATGCGCTAAGTAGAAAGGAACAATTGATGACACGTAGAGTTAGATCGTTAGCTATGGTTATCAATCCGAACTTACCTGTGCAAATTCGTGAAGCACAAACCGAAGCCCTTAAGCCTGAACATGTTGAAGCTGAGAAATTAGGAGGAATGGTCACTAAGAAATTGGAGACTAGCACTAATGGAACGCTATGTCTGAATGGTAGAAGTTGGTTACCACGGTTTGGAGGATAATAAGTGTGAAAACACTTATCCTTTTACCACTTATTTCCAATAATAATAAGACCAAAACGTGTATTTTATGTCGTAAAAGTCTATGCGTGGTTTGTGTTTTTATTGTGTTTAGGACCAAATGATGAAAAAGGAAGAAAACACGGGCTTTCACGGTCTTTTATCGAAGAAAACGAGAAAAGACGAAGTCAAAAGATCAAGAGTGCAAAAAGAACGGAAGTCCAAGGCCTATTCTGAAGATTTATTGAAGAAAAAGTCTAAAGACGGAATTTTAATGAAGTCTAAGAACTTAAGTCTAATTGAAGAAGAAAATTACAAGACAAGTTCAATATACATCGACAAATCCCGAGACGACGTCGAGAAAGACAAAGGATTTAAATTGAGTCGAGAAGAAAGAAAGAAGAGGCAACACATGCACACCTTCCCATTTTCCCTATAAATACCCTCCTAATACACATTAGGAGGGTTGGTTAGTTTTTAGTAGTTAGTTTCATTTTTCATTTTTCCTTCTAGTTTTAGAGAGAGAAAGTTCTCAACTTTCTCTCACTAATTTTTCATCTTTTCTTTCTTTTAATATTTCAAGATTAAACCTTTGTGTATTGTTGATTTCATTAATCAAGTTCAAGTTAAGCTTTTAATCTTTCATCTCTTTCTACCTTTCTTTATTTTTAGTTACTTTTGGTGCGAAATATATTTGATCCGTATTGATCTTGATGTTTTCGTGCTTAAAAAGTTAATCTTTTTATTCCTACTTAAGTTTTCATACGAATAAGCTTTAAGATCTTTGTGCTTATTGGCTTGTTTATATGTTTAGCTTATTTACTTTTTAAAAGTTTTCTTAAAAAGTTCATCTTTTTATAGTTTGATTTAAAAGGTTGCTTATTTTAAGTTGGAAAAGTTGTTATTCGTGCTTACTAGTTTGGCTTATCATTAATTCGATCAAGTTTAGGTTTTAGCTTATTCCTAGTAGCTCAAAACTTAGCTTATTTTCGAGTAGATACCATCGGAAAGGGTAAACCCCTTTCCGATCAAACATTCCGACGTCTACCCCCTCATTCCGATCACCCTGATCGGATTAGGGTTTTCAGCTTTCCGATTTGCACCTTGGTATTCCGATCATTTGATCGGATTAGGAAGTTTGGATTCCGATCTGGATCCTTTTCGTACATTCCGACTGCTTTAATTATTTAGGCATTCCGATTGAGATTATTCCAATACCATCATTCTGACTAGGGACATTTTGGATATTCCGATTGGCTTGGTTTTAACATTCCGATTGCTCTCCCTTTTGCACATTCCGATCAGCATATTCCGACGGGATTCCGACCGGGGGTTCCGACGGACTAAATTTCTTGTTTTTTGCAATGTTTTCAAGTGTTAGTTTCATTAAGTTTTCAAGTATTTTTCTAATCTTTTCTTTAAGTTTTCAGTCATTTATTTTTAACTCGTTATTTTAGTTTAATCTTTAAAGCTCTTATTTTACTCAACGACATTTACATATTTGCTATTAGTTTAAAATAGATAATCAACCATACCATTTATTATTCCAACAAGAACAATTGAGTCACACTTGGAACCATTAGTCAATTCGAAGAGATTCGGACGATAACATTTTCTTACATAGCCAAAAGCCTTGTATAAATGGCGTCGCTGCCGGCTCTTTTCGTTAAGATTAAAGGTTTTAAGTGAGAGACGCGTTGGATTTTGGGATCCGTTCATCTTTGAACGTTATTTTCCTTGCTTTAAAATTTTCAAAAATCCAAAAAAATATAAAATTTTCAAACATACAAAAAAATTAAAAAACATAAAAAAAAAAACCAAAAATATTTCTTGCTTTGTTAGTTCTTTAGCAGGTGTATGCGCACTCGATCAACGTCTTATCAAGAGCCCGAGACTCTCGATAACTTAGACATGGCCAGTGTACACAACAACAATAATAATCCACCTCAAAACAACATGAATAATAACAACAATGAACCTCTACCGGACAATCGCCCTATGATCGAACTTTTGCAAGCACATGTAGAGGGCAACCACGATGCTATTGTCATACCCGCGATTGGAGCCAACAACTTTGAGCTTAAATCCGGCTTTATTCAGATGGTCTCTGCTCAACCATTCTTGGGACGTACCATTGATGATCCTCATGACCACATCAAAAGGTTCCTTCAACTCACGAATACGGTCAAATTCAATGGGGTTTCACAAGAGGTAATTCGTTTGTAACTTTTTCCTTTCTCCTTAGAGGGACAAGCCCGGCATTGGCTTGATAAGGAACCGCCACAAAGTATTCTTACGTGGACGGATTTAGAGACCAAGTTTATCAACTACTTTTTCCCACCATCACGTACTACCGCTTTGCGGAATGAAATTATTACCTTTGAACAAAAGTACGATGAGACTTTTAGTGAATCTTGAGACCGTTTTAAAGAACTTTTAAGAAAGTGCCCACAACATGGTTTTACCAAAGTGCACCAAATTAATACTTTTTACAATGGTTTAAGCATGAATGACCAAGATTCACTAAATAGTGCTTCGGGGGGTAATCTCTTGGTTAAGTCTTCTAATGCCGTTTGGGATATTATTGAGAACAAATCTAGAGTGCAAACCAAGAGTGTTCGGACCAATGTGGCTAGTGCTAGCACTAATGAGAGCGACAAGAGACTTGATAAGCTTACTTCGCTTGTTGAATCACTTGCTCTCCAAGCCGCCAATAACACTAAAGCTATCACTGCCCAAGCCAATGCTATGACTCAATCTTGTGATATATGCGGGGGATCTCACTCATACACCGATTGTCCTTCCACTCACGACAATCCAGAAAATGTGTATGCCGCCAACGGTACCTATGCTACAGGAGGCTATCAAGCACGTCCTCAAGGTGACCGCAACTTGCTCAGCTATTGCTCAAACAACTATCTTTCACCACCCGATTTTCCCCCACGAAACCCAAACAACCTCAATCGTAACAATCAAAACAAACCTCGTGCTCCAAATCAATATCCAAACCAAAGAAACCCATATCCACCTCAAAGAAACAACCAAGTTTACCAACAACCTGCTTATCAACCACCCGCCTACCATGCTCCTCCTCTCAACCAACCCACAGCCTTACACCAAGATGTTGAAACCTACATGAGGACGAACGATGTGATCGTGCAAAATCTTCAGCGGGAAATGGCCAACATGAAAGCAGATATGGTGAAGCAAGGGAATGATCTTCGAGCTGATATGCGAAACACTTTGGCAAGTCAAACGAATGACTTAAGGAATATGATGGCTAGTTTCTTCCCTAGTAATCAAGCCTCTGGATCGGGTTCTCTTCCGAGTAACACCGTTGCTAATCCAAGAGGGGAGATGAAAGCAATCACCACTCGCAGTGGAAAAGGTTTAAAGGAACCCGAGCTTCCTACACCTACACCGGTGATTGTGACAAAGGAAAACGAGTCTCCTTCTCCGAATCCTCTATCTTCTATCCCACCACCTTCTACTTCTACCCCTCCACCACCCAAGGATGTGAGTGCGAATTCTATCCCAAAGCCTTCATCTCAACCCAATATACCTTATCCTTCGAGGTTGAGGAAAGAGAAATTGAAGAACAAGGATGATATTCAGGTTTCGAACTTTCTTAAAATGTTTAAACAATTGAATTTCAATATCTCCTTTGCTGAGGCTCTCGCTCACATGCCCAAATACGCTAAAATGTTTAAAGATCTTCTCAGTGATAAGGAGAAACTTCTCGATATTGCTCAGACCTAACTTAATGAGAACTGCTCCGCAGTGCTCTTAAGGAAATTGCCAACCAAACTTAGTGATCCGGGTTGCTTCTTGATTCCTTGCAACTTCCCGGGAGTAGAGAATTGCATGGCCCTAGCCGATCTAGGTGCCAGTATTAACTTAATGCCATTAAGTGTTTGGAAGCAATTATCTCTCCCCGAGCTAGTCCCCACACGAATGACTTTGGAATTAGCTAACCGTACGGTTGCTTATCCAGTGGGGATAGCCGAAGACGTCTTCGTTGGTGTCGACAAATTCACCTTCCCGGCGGATTTTGTTGTTGTTGACTACGAGATGGACCCCCGTGTTCCATTAATCGTTGGACGTCCATTCCTGAGGACCAGTCGCACTCTCATTGATGTAGCCGCAAGCGAATTAATCATGAGAGTTTGTGACGATAAAATCGTCTTCAACATGGGTAAACTTTCTAAGCAGCCTTCGGACAACAAGAGTGTTAATTTCATTGATGTTCTTGATGAGGCTTGTGAAGAACATTTCAAAGACGCTTGTAAAAGTGGTTCTTCTTCTCTACTCATTGTTGATACCGTTGCCTCAATTGCTCCGTCATTGACTCCTTTTGGAGAAAGTGACTTAGATGATTTTGAAGCTAGCTTGGGTCCTCTCGATCTTAAGTATGATAATTCTCCCACCGATTGGGATGAAGACATTCGTACCATTGAGAAACTTCTCAATGAGGACCATACTTCTTCACCATCTCCTAAGGATATCTCTACCGATGATCCGAAGTTGACTACGCCGTCCATCAAAAATCCTCCGGATTTAGAGCTTAAGGATTTTCCGTCTCATCTCGAGTACGTTTTCCTTGAAGACAACAAGAAGTTACCGGTCATCATCGCTAAGGACTTGAAAGAGGAAGAAAAATCCCAACTTATCGCCGTGCTGAAGAATCACAAGAAAGTGATTGCTTGGAAGATCTCTGATATTCGTGGAATTGATCCTCACTTCTGCACACACAAAATTCTCATGGAGGACGACTTTAAACCCACTATTCAAAGCCAAAGAAGGGTGAATCCTAAGATCCATGACGTAATCAAAAAAGAGGTTATCAAACTTCTTGATGCGGGAATGATCTATCCTATCTCGGATTCACCGTGGGTTATTCCCGTCCATTGTGTGCCTAAGAAGGGCGAAATCACCGTTGTTCCCAATGAAAACAACGAGTTGATTCCTACCCGTCTCGTTACTGGGTGGAGAGTTTGTATAGACTATCGCAAACTCAATGATGCTACGAGAAAGGATCATTTTCCCCTTCCTTTCATGGACCAAATGCTTGAACGTCTAGCGGGTAATGACTATTACTGCTTTTTGGATGGTTTCTCCGGGTATTTTCAAATTCCCATCGATCCCAAAGACCAAGAGAAAACCACATTCACTTGTCCTTACGGAACATTTGCCTACAAAAGAATGCCTTTCGGCTTATGCAATGCTCACGGGACGTTCCAAAGATGTATGATGTCTATCTTCCATGACATGGTTGAAGAAACTATGGAAGTCTTCATGGATGATTTCTCGGTTTATGGCGATTCTTTCTCTACTTGCCTTACCAATTTAGAACGTATGCTTCAGCGGTGTGAAGACACTCGCCTTGTTCAAATTGGGAAAAATTCCATTTCATGGTAAAAGAGGGCATCATGCTAGGACACAAAATCTCTAAATCCGGTCTTGAAGTGGACCGTGCTAAAGTCGATGTTATTGCTAAATTGCCTCCACCTTCAACCGTGAAGGGTGTGAGAAGTTTCCTCGGTCATGCGGGCTTCTATCGCCGATTCATTCAAGATTTTTCTAAAATCGCTCGCCCGATGACCCACCTCTTGGAAAAAGATACTCCTTTCATCTTTTCCAAAGAGTGTCTTAAATCCTTCAATCTTCCTAAGGATAAGCTAACTAACGCACCGGTCTTGGTTACCCCTAATTGGGAGCTACCTTTTGAGTTGATGTGTGATGCTAGCGACTTTGCTATTGGAGCGGTTTTGGGCCAAAGAGTGAACAAACACTTCCAACCAATCCACTATGCTAGCAAGACAATGACAGGGGCACATTTGCATTATACCACTACCGAAAAAGAGCTTTTAGCTGTAGTGTATGCTTTTGAAAAGTTCCGCCCCTATCTTGTCCTTTCTACCACCATCGTGTATTCCGATCATTCCGCGTTGAAGTACTTGATGACTAAGCAAGATTCTAAGCCAAGACTTCTTCGTTGGGTTTTGCTCCTTCAAGAATTCAACATTGAAATTCGTGACAAAAAGGGAGCAGAAAACCTAGCCGCGGATCATCTCAGTAGACTTGAGGATCCTCATCAAGGGGATCATCCAAACAAAGAGATCAATGACTCTTTTCTCCTTGAGGCCTTAATGTCTATCAACCCTAATCTCGATGACACCCCGTGGTTTACGGACATTGCAAACTACTTAGCGGGTGGGATTCTCAAGGAAGGGCTCACGTCCCAACAAAAGAAAAAGTTCTTTAAGGACATTGAACATTATTTCTGGGACGACCCTTACCTTTTCAAACAATGTGCTGATCTGATTATTCGTCGATGTGTTGATGGGCCGGCAGCGGTACAAATCCTTGATGCTTGCCATAAAGGACCCACCGGTGGTCACTTTGGTCCCAATAACACCGCGAAGAAAGTATTCGAATCTGGATTCTATTGGCCAACCATTTATCGTGACGCTCACGAAATGGTTAAACATTGTGATGCTTGCCAACGCCAAGGCAAGATCACACATAAAGATGAGATGCCTCAAAATTTCATACAAGAATGTGAAATATTTGATGTATGGGGCATCGACTTTATGGGGCCATTTCCATCATCTAAAGGGAACAAGTACATCCTAGTAGCCGTTGACTACGTTTCCAAATGGGTTGAAGCTAAGGCTCTCCCTACGAACGATGCGAGGGTGGTTGTGAACTTTTTGAAGCAACTCTTGCTCGATTCGGTGTTCCTCGTGCTATCATCAGTGACCGCGGGACTCGTTTTTGCAACGATCAATTTGCAAGAGTCATGGCTAAGTATGGTGTCAATCACCGTCTTTCCACCGCTTATCATCCCCAAACCAATGGTCAAGCCGAGATTTCCAACCGCGGGCTGAAGAGAATTCTGGAGCGTACTGTGGGAGATCATCGTGTCGCGTGGGCCGATAAGTTAGATGATGCTCTGTGGGCTTTCCGTACTGCTTATAAGACCCCGATCGGTTGTACACCTTATCGTCTTGTGTACGGGAAAGCATGCCACCTCCCTATCGAGCTGGAACACAAGGCGTACTGGGCCTTGAAGTGGGCTAACTTCGACATCAACAAAGCCGGTGATCTTCGCAAGATTCAACTCAACGAGCTAAATGAACTGAGGAATGAAGCTTACGAGAACTAACTGATCTACAAAGAAAAGACAAAGATCATCCATGATGCAAGAATTAAGAACAGAGAGTTCCACGTTGGTGATCAAGTCTTACTTTTCAACTCTCGGTTGAATATCTTCTCGGGCAAGTTGAAGAGCCGCTGGTCTGGTCCATTCACCGTCGCCAAAGTCTTCCCATATGGCACCATTGAGCTTTCTCAGCCAAATGGGCCAAATTTCAAGTTGAATGGCCAGCGTTTGAAGCTGTACTTTGGTGAGGACATCTCTCATGAGATGATTCCATCCCTCACCACGTTTCCCATGAACTAAACTTGGGTCGAGTCAGGCTCGTGACTCGGTGAACAAAAACAAGCGCTTCTCGGGAGGCAACCCGTGATCTATCCTTTACTGCTTTCATAATAAGTGTAGGGGGGAGCCCCGTATGTGTTTGTTGTCTTGTTTCTTATTCTCTACAGGGATTCAATCTTCAAAGAGCACCTCGATGACTTTTGACGAACCATGATCCCGTGTTCCCATCTTCCTGGTTCTATCCTAAACTATCGTGATTCAATATTTCATATCTTATATGTTCACACTGAATTCACTTTAGTTGTCCTTCCCTTAGCAAGATTTAAACAAAGTGCACAATGTCCTAAGTGTAGGGGAGTTTACTCCCACATGCTTAAACATTGAGGACCATGTTTATATCAAGTGTAGGGGGGACTTCTATCGAAGTAAGTGGTCTTTTCCATGAATTTTCCCTCATTTTAACCGGAAAATTTGATTTTTCAACATTTTTCAAAATTTTTAATCTATTTTGGCCTAGTTGTATAGTTGTATTTTCCTTTGTTATGGTTATTTTCTTTCCTTGCTAAAATAAAGTGGTTTTAAATTTTTCAAAGTCATGAATATTTTGACTCAACCCGAGTTTACTTATCTAAGTTTACTCTAGCTAGTATCCTTAACGTGTTTAAGTCAAGTTTTGCTAGGCTTTTATTTAGGGAGCTTTATAACGCGAAAGTCTCAACTCTCACGGGTTAAGATCAAGAACTTTTCGCAAGTTCCTATAATTGATCCTAGAGAGTCGTTTATCAAGGGAACTTTAAAATGAGAATTCTAAACTTGAAAGAGTCTAAGAATTTGCAAGACCCTATAGATGACTCGAAAACCCAAAACTTTGATTTAATAGGCTAAGCATCCATGAGTCTCATTCCTTGAGATTTTAAACTGTGGAGGACGAGAGATGATAGAGTCAATTATAAGTTTGGTATTCTTTCGTGAATTTATGTGAGTTAATTATGAGCCTATTCTCCCATCGCTTGTTAATAAATTTATCTGCAATAAATAAGTTTGTACGATTTGAAAAGTTACTTAGCTTCTAGCCCAAGATCGTTTAAAAGTTGCTCGATATTAATTAGAGTTCATAGCCAAGGCATAACTTATTGAAGCGGGATGCGAAGATTGGCGAGTCCGAAAAGGCCCTAACAAGGCATGAGGGCTACATTTTGTTGCTAAAGATCCAAAAGTGATGTGAAGAATCATTTATCGAAAATCTATATGAAGGATCGAGACACACGTCGAAAAGCAAAAACTCCCCAAAAGATCATGGAGAAGTGTTGGATTGTAACACACGAGTTATAAAGATATAGAAATGTAGATGAAGATTAAACCAAAAAAGAAAGATTAGATTAGATGAAGGAAAAGAGAAAAACAAAAGATGTGAATTCCTAGTGAGAGAAACACAAACGTTTCTCTCTCTACAAAACAAATGAAATGGAAGACACACACACAAATGAGGCTTAGGAGGCCTTTTATACTAAGTAGTAAGTGTTTAGGAGGCCTTCCTCATTTGTGTGTTCGGGACTAATTCCCGTTACATAAACATTAATAACTAAGAACTCTCGACACCGTTGAATAGTATTTTTCACGATCTTCGCAACGGTATATTATATGACCATCACTTTAAATACGGCTAACAATCTCCCCCTAAGGGGTGGTCATGTAATATGTGACTTCACTTCGTTGGTGTTGCAGACTTTGAAGCTCGTTGTCTTGAGAGTTCTTTCATAGTTCCTTTCATGACTTGTGATCTTGGATCTTTGATCTTTGCCTTGACTTGATCTTGTAACTTTTCCAACTTGTGTTCTTGTGTCTTTACCCACATACTCATGTTTTGAGTTGACATGAAAGCTTGTTAACAATCTCCCTTGATCATCAGAGTAGCGGAAGTCTTTGTCTTTAGATGTTCTTGAGCTTTCTTCAATAATCCTGAATATGTGGCCTTGAATTGCGACTCTTGAGATAACGCCACCGTTTGCATTCCACCGGTTTCCCGTTATACAGTACGAATACTGTACCTGTGATCAGGTAAGTTCAAAGAACTTCCTTGACAGGATTTCCAGCTGTGGTAGCCGTTCTCAATACTTGAATATATCGAAAGATAATTCAAAGTAAGGAGTGAATCATGCAGTTCCATTCTGCTGATTAGGTCGTCAATTCACTTTCCTGGAACAAGTCTGAATCAATTAAGAATCAAACCATCGTTGCTTTCCAGTTGACACAAGTTTGATTCATATAGAATCGCACAAGTTACCTACCGCAGTGCTGTTTGATGATGACACTGGAAGGATTTCCATTCGTCACTGTAAATACTGAAAAGTATTACTCTGAATGTTCTGGCAAGATTATAAAGATATTGCGTCGAGACCTGGAACGAGCTTGAATCAATTAAGAATCAAACCACTGTTGCTTTCCAGTTAACATATGTTTGATTCAAGTGAATCTTACATATGACCTACCGCAGTGCTGTTTGATGTTAACACTGGAAGGATTTCCATTCATCACTGTGAATACTAAAGAGTATCACTCTGAATGTTCTAGCAATACCACAAGGATAGAGCGTAGGACTCTGTAAATCATCGCTTGTGTTCTAATGATGAACAACAATTGATCTATGGAATAAGTGTCCTAATGAGATTTTTGATGAATCTCGTTGGCTCTAGACTCTATAAGTGCACGTTTATTTGGTGATCGGAGGCTGGAGCAGACTGCCACCTATTCAATATCTACTTTCTCGGAGTGAGAAAGTTGATAGAAATGAGTTGAACTCCGTGACAATAAAACAAACTTCTTTTGAGAGAAGCTTGAGTAGGCTGGGAAGGGTTGTGCATTGCATCACTGGGTCCATGATGCTTTGTCTTCAGTATCAGAAATCATCAAAGTGATTCTGATAATAGATGTATTGACCCGGTTTCTGCCTAAGTTGTATGGAGGGCTTCTTTCTTTACACCCTTTATCCTTACATTTCTTTTTCATTCTTCAACCCCTTCAATGCTTACCAAGACGTCATAACTAGCACCTTGTTGTGATTGTTCCAGTGCTAGCTTAAGTCATTAGTCGGCATTATTCCCGTACACTCAACTACTCCATCTTTCCTAAGGACTTCTAAGTTCTAATGGATTGTCCCTGGGAAGATCCCTCCGGTTCTGGTTGGATCATAGGACGAATACCTAACCACCTTTTGACACCAATACCATCGTGAATTTATGTGTTGAAGGGTATAGATATCGTAACCAGAAAGATCATTTAAAAATGCAGTCAAGGTGTTGATGAAATCAATGTTTACACCTTGAAAGTTTTCTATATCACCAAAAACGCTCCCCCTACATATGTGCATCATAAAAGGAAAGGTTTTTGCACATATTAGGAAGAGAAAGCACTTACATCAAAGATATTATCCAAGACAACACATTTTAATCACTATTCTCCCCCTCAAAAATTGCATGAAATTGAAATTTTTGTGAAATTAGTGATGAAACATGGAGAGAATAATGTGTCATGAAATTTTGGAACAAATGTTTATGAAATCATTATACTCCCCCTTGAAAAGAGATTCTATTTAAATAGGGGAG
This sequence comes from Glebionis coronaria, assembly GCA_025667525.1. Classification (NCBI taxonomy): domain Eukaryota; kingdom Viridiplantae; phylum Streptophyta; class Magnoliopsida; order Asterales; family Asteraceae; genus Glebionis; species Glebionis coronaria. The sequence continues at coordinate 359,446 of JANFOE010000788.1, read as the reverse complement.
TATATGAGCACATTGTTTTGAAATACCTTGAAAAATTGTGCTCAAAAGTCCGTGAAAATTGGGTTCATGAGCTTAAAACTTTGAATGTTTTGATAAAAGCTCATGACCGAGAAAAGCGAATTTCTCGTTGTTGAGGATAAGTCAACGACTTTCCTTTCTTTTGGGGACCGGGTTATAGTCTGACATGTGACTATAAGCCATTATGAGAAGAAAAATAGAAAAGACATGTTTTGAAAACATTTGAACTCTCATTCGAACTTTATGTACGTACCCGTGTCGTTATTGAACAACATTTCTAAGCACGTCCATATTATCGATGCTGAGAGACATGTCGGAGAAGAATATTTTTGGTATTTTTTGAAAGGTTTTCTCATTTTTTATTTTGTTTTTATAGGTTTTATATTTTTGTATTTTGATTTTCTGATAGATATATACAAGGTTACTGCGAATGTGCAAGACGTTCAAGTTCATCAGGAGTGAAACTACGCATACCAAGTCGACGAACCAAGAATTCAAATCTGTCTTGAGGAAGAGCTTTGGTGAAGATGTCGGCTAGTTGGTAGTCCGTCTTGACAAAGAACAGTTCGATCGTTCCTTTTTCCACATGCTCCTTAATGAAATGGAATCGGACAGCTATGTGCTTGGTCTTGGAGTGTTGGACCGGGTTGCAGGATATGGCTATGGCTGATTGTGAATCACAATAAATAGGGACTTTGTTAAAGTAAAAGCCATAATCCGTGAGTTGTGTTCTCATCCAAAGGACTTGAGCACTACACACGGATAGAGACACATATTCTGCTTCCGCGGTTGACAACGCTGTACAGTCTTGTTTCCTTGATGACCAGCTCACTAGCTTCTCGCCTAAGAATTGTGCTCCGCCGGAAGTGCTCTTGAATGTATCATGCCACCCTGCATGATCGGCATCTGAAAAACCAGTGAGATTAAAACCAGAATCCTTCGTATACCAGAGACCCATGTTAATGGTTCCCCGGAGATAACGAAAGATCCTTTTAACCTCCTTGAGGTGCTTCTCGGTTGGCTTAGCCTGGTACCGAGCACATAAACAAGTTGCATGCACAATGTCCGGCCTGCTTGAGGTTAAGTACATAAGGGACCCGATCATACTTCGGTATTTTGTAGCATCTACAAATTTCCCTTTCTTATCCAAATCAAGCTTGTGTTTAGTGTCCATTGGAGTACCAATAGGATCACAGTTATCCATACCAAATTTCGTTAGAATCTCAAGAACATACTTGGACTGATTTATGAAAATACCACGGGGGGATTGGTGAACTTGGAGACCAAGAAAGAACGTCATTTCCCCCATCATGGACATTTCGAATCGACTTTTCATAACGTCGGCAAATAATATGGAATATTTTGGATTAGTAGAACCAAATATAATATCATCTACATATACCTGAGCCACCAAGATGTCGTTGCCGTAGTGCTTGATAAACAACGTTGGATCAATGGTTCCTTTGCTGAAGTGATTTTGTAGAAGAAATGATGATAATTCGTCGTACCATGCCCTCGGTGCTTGTTTCAAACCATAAATTGCCTTTTTCAACTTGTAGACATGGCTTGGATGTTCAGTATTGATGAAACCTTCAGGTTGACATACATACACATCTTCTTTTAACGGCCCATGCAAGAAAGCCGTCTTCACATCCATTTGATACACTGTGAATGATTTGTGTGCAGCGTATGCCAAGAAAATCCTAATAGCTTCCATCCTAGCAACCGGGGCGAAGGATTCGGTGAAATCAATTCCCTCCTGCTGTTTATAACCTCTCACAACTAACCGAGTCTTGTTCCTAATGACCGTTTGCTCCTCATCCATCTTGTTTTTGAATAACCATTTCAGGGTAAGCGGATCGATATTGTCCGGTCGAGGTACTAACTCCCATACATCGAGTCGGATGAACTGATTTAGTTCATCTTGCATAGACTCAATCCATGATGCATCGGTCATTGCTTCTTTCACACTTGCTGGTTCCATTGTGCTGACTGATAGTGCATAGATACACATATCACCATCGGTACGCAGCTGATTTCGTGTTGAGACCGGTCGTGAGAGATTGCCAATCACTTGAACCAAAGGATGATTCTTAGTCCATTTGTGTTCATGTGGAAGTGTATGAGAAACTTGATGCAAGCTCGACGGATCCACATATGGTGCTGAAGGCTGAGTAGTACTTGTGGAAGCCGCAAATGGGTTAACAAACTCATGTTCGTTGAGCATCGCATTGTTTGCATTTTCAGCAACTATTTCATTCTGAAGATGAACATGAGTAGGAATTTGCTGAGAATGTTGTTGAGTTGCGTCAGCAATCGGTGAAGTGGTTGGAATGTTTTGAGTCACTATGGTTGAGGTTGACGTAGATGGTGCAGAAGTAGATGCCGATGGTGTAGATGCAGTCGGAGGTTCTTGAACTACCGTAGCAGGTACAGCTGGGGCATTTTGAGGAACACCAAATGACGAAGGACCCTCCATATATTCATCATATATTGGCCCAAATAAAACTTCCAAGTCACGTTCCGATGGTTGTAACGATGAGATTGCTGACGGTGCAAATTGAAGCGCGAGTCCTGAACTTACATGTCCAGAAGTCTGACCTTGAAGCTCGGGATGTGAACTTCTATGCTGAGAGGCCATACCCGAGAGTTCATCAAAGGTAACGTTCATAGTCTCCATTACCTTTCTTGTCCTTCGATTATAAACCCTGTAAGCACAAGCAGTTGAAGAATAACCAATGAAAAAGCCAATATCACCTTTAGGTTCAAGTTTACTGATATCTTCACGATCATTCTTCGGATAACATAATGCACCGAATACATGTAAAAATGAAATATCCGGTTTTCTTCCATTAATGATCTCATAAGGTGTTTTGTTGAAACGGGTGTGAATAATGGAGCGGTTTTGAGTATAACATGCAGTTGCTATAGCGTCGGCCCAAAGAAATAACGGTGCACTAGAGGAGAGAAGCATCGTTCGAGCAGCTTCAACTAACGTACGATTCCTCCGTTCCACAACTCCATTCTGCTCTGGAGTTCTTACAGCCGAAGTTTGATGAGAAATCCCAACTTCGTCAAAATAAGCTTTCAATTTCTGATTTGTGAATTCTGTACCGTTATCCGTTCTCACAATAATGACAGGGGCTTGCAGTAGAACTGATGTTTTCTTCAAGAAGTTAATAATTACATCAGGGGTTTCATCTTTTGAAGCAAGAAAATGAACCCATGTGTAGCGAGAATAGTCATCCACAATGACAAGGACATACCGCTTTCCATTAATACTTTTGATTCTCATTGGGCCACACAAATCCATATGTATGAGATGTAACCTGTTCGTTGAGTTGGGAACAGGTTTGGGTTTGTGAGGCTTCTTCTTACTTTTACCTTGCTCACATGAAGGATAAAGATGATCTTTTGTATATTTGAACTTTGGAAGACCGGTAACGAGATCATCTTTCGCGAGATGGGTGATGGCATCGAAATTGAGATGAGATAACCTTTGATGCCATAACCACGACTTTGTTGATGTGGCTCGGGCCATGAGACAAATTGGAGAAGCAGCAGACATTTGAAAAAGATCAATGGTATAAAGGTTGGTGGTACGATTTCCTTTCAACAGATCAATTCCTTCAAGATCTCTTACAAAACATGTATGACTTCTGAAAGCGACCTCCAAGTCTGAATCACAAAATTGCCCAACCGAGAACAAGTTATGTCCCAAGCCATCAACAAAAGAGACTCTGGTGATGATTATATTTCCCCAATGAAGATCACCATAGCCTAGAATTGCTGCAACATGATCATTTCCAAATCGAACAGTTCCCATGAAACGCCATACAAAGTTCTTGAGAAGGCTTCGATTCCCAGTCATATGTTTGGAACAGCCCGAGTCCATGCACCAGAGACAAATTTCAACAGCCTGCCAATGATAAGAGAAACAAATATTTTGGCAACCGATGAAATAGGTTCCTGTAGGGTTAGAAGAGAATTAAGCCGTATCACATACCGACGTTTCACTGTCAGTATGAGATCTACTAGTGTCGATAATTTTGCCATTACAGTCAAAAGTTCTACCAGTAGGCAACCATTTAGAGGTGAGTCTAGGGCTACTAGGCTTAGCAAGACTTTCTGTGGACCCTACATGCGTACTTTTTGGAACATACACCTTAGCCTTAGGAGTGCGTTGTTGTTCACTGACTGACAACTTGTCAATTCAAGTGTAACCACCATAATTCAAACCATTCATAGTCAAACCACAAGCATCATGACTAAAAGTAAAGAAACATTTATTACATTTAGCACAAATAACTTCAGATTTTTCATTCCGAATAGCAAGCTTAAAGTCATTACATTCAGATGAATTAGGTTTCTGATTATGATTAAAAAGCGGTAAATTCCTAGGGTGTTCTTCTACTTCCACATTATTGATCTTGGGGCGACTACTTCTAGAGGCAAAAGGGACCCTATCATTCCTTGTATTGCTCGTAGGCTGTGGCCTTCTGCTCTTAGTGTAGTTGTTTATTCCTGTAGAAGAAGACACGCGTCTATTAGAATTAGCACTTTTTAAATTAATAACTTGTGGTTGAGTTATAGTGATCGGTTTTGTCCTAACGCTTACTGTACGTTGTTTGCTAGGCACAGAGGGAGAACTAACACGAAACATTCCTGGGGCAATCACAGCAGTTTTCGTTCCAGCAACCTTGGGAAAAGGTGTCACAGCAATACGAGTGGGTCCCGAGGTTGCTGGTTTCTGGATCATCGTATCCACAATCGAGCTAGGTTCAGAAGTCTTATCTTTTAACAAGGCCTTTAACTTACAGTTCTCACAGATTTTATCAATAAGTTTCTGATAGACAGACTTACTTTGTTCAACAGCCCGCTTATATGAAACAACAACAGATTCTAAATCTACAATCTTAGCCTTGAGCTTCTGAACATTACCACCACTAGCACTCTCTAACCCTGACGAGGCCAAATTTGTTTCCGAAACCCCTCCTAACTGAGCCTGCAACCTTATGATAGTTTGTTGCATTTCATTTTGAGCTTTTTCATACGAAATCTTGTCATATTTGCATTCATCACATTTTTTGACAAATTTATTCCAAAGATCGGTGAATTCTTTATCCTTTTTAATGACATAAGATTCCATTTTCTCTTTCATATGATCAAGCTCAGTTTGGAGGTTCTCATTATGCGACGTAGAGGTACCTAACTCGACAGGGCTACTATCAATACAATCACGAGCTTTAGAGAGGCGTTCAAGATCGTTTTCCAAAACTTTGATTTTATCAAGAGATTCATCAGCTTCCTTCGTCAAAGATTTAAAGTCTTCAACAAAGTTTGCTAATTCTTTTAGAAAAGCATTTTCCAAATTTCCTAACCGAGCATCAACTTGATTAATAATCGGATTAATATCATTTTGAAGAATTTTCTGAACCTCAATCTGAACAGGTGATGTAAAATTACCTCCAGTTATTTTTGAATTAACAACACGTTTAAGGATGACAAAGTTATCTTTAAGCTCGTTTAGAAATCGGCGAGTGATACTCGGTTTAGGAGGGTCATCAGACAATTCCTCACTTGGTAGCAAAAGCATTTCAGTACTCGTTTTAGACCGAACAAAAACAGTTGGCGGGTTAACTTTCGGATAATAAACAGGTATCACTTCTTTATCAAGCTTTTGCATTCTTAAACGAGACTCTACAGCAAGTTCAGTAGTTTCCTCGGAATCATGCACACTAGGAGGATCATGCTCATCAGACAATAACACACTACCATTATATAAAGTTTCATTAGTGGCCTGAACTTTCTTAAGGTATCCTGGATTAGGGGGAAGAGGACAACCTAAAGCCAATTTGTATCGAGTGTAATTTATCTCATTCACTTTTGGTGCGAGCATATTTATCGTCTGCATAGTTTGGCCACGTTTTACTAAAAGGTTGTCTAATTCTCTAATCCTATCCTGCGCTTTGCAAAAATCCTCAAGAAGCCCATCTTCTCGAATTTTGAAATCATGTTTTAGCTGTTTTCTTTCTTCTTTTAAATCAGAAACAATAGATTTTTCAGTTGAAAGTTGTTTATTAAGAGAAGTGATTTCATCATTCAATTCGCTTATCTTTTTAGCACTACTTAAGTGTAAGGCATTTAACTTCTTAGTGGTGCATTTTTCTTGATAAACCGATGTAGCATGGGCTTGTTCAAGTTCCTTGATTTTGTCATGATGAATCTCAAAACTTTTCTCCCTTTCTTTATATCCCGCAAGCTCAGTGGTCAATTTGGCATTAGTTTCTCTAAACTTATTATTAACCACCGTAGCATGATCTACATCCTTAGCAAGCTTATCAAATAGAGATTTATAATACGCATATGTCTCATCAGGAAGGGTTGTAGGCTGGGCAACTTGATCTACACTAAGGTCCACACTAGGCTCATTTGAAATAATATTACTAGTATTCGTATGATCCTCGTGTGTCTCAATGTAGGGCTCAAGCATCTCAGTATACTCTTCCTCCTGATTAGACATATTATATATATCATTATCATCAAAACTTGGGTGTACCTCAGAGGGACCGTCTGCATCATAAACGGGAGCTCTGTCATCATGCATTCCTGAGGTTGATGCTTGCTGTAAGTTTGCCATCAAGATGTAGTTGGCATTCACCTCTTCTTCCTCGTCATATTCTGCAGCAGAAGCCATAAGATCAAATTCCTCAGCTTGAAGTGGGATTCCTGCCTCTTCTTTTTGTGCTATGAGAAGCTGAGTCTGAAGATAAGCAGCATCCCTCTTCTTTTTGGCTGTGCAATCACGAGCATAATGACCAAATCCCCTGCAGTTGTAGCACTGAACCTGACGATTGTTGTTTCCATTTCCCGTACCAGTATTCTCAGCCCTTGCAGCCACAATGTTTCCCATCTGGTTACCAACCGCTGGCACAACAATTAACCCATTCTGATTACCCGCATTCGGAACACCCGGATTTTGACCACGGTTTTGACCATACTGATTTCCTGCATTGCCAACGGTCTGCCCAGCATTCTGACCATATTGTTGAAACTGAGTTCCCGTGTTTCCAGCAACTACCAATTGGCGATCTTGATTCGCATTCATGAAAGGTTGAGCAATCTGCCTATTTCTAGTGTTTGAGGGGATTCTCTGATTGTTGTTGGTGGGGTTAATGGTGAATTTGAATGCCTTAGCAAGAAGGGCAAGACCAGTATTAATAGCATGAGTAGGATCGGTAATGTCATCAAAACAGGCAATGGGTTGTTGTAAGTAATTCATAGCAGCAGGATGTTGATATCCATAAGCAGTGAGTTGTTGTTGTTGTTGTTGTGGCATGAAGTTACTTGATGAGGGTTGATGGTAGGGTACCATGGGATATGACATAGATGATGGAGAGTTTGCCATAAAAGCCAGTGGATCTTGTGTCTTGGCACGTCTTTCTGCCCTAACTTCGTTAGCTTCATCTTGATTCATCTTCAAATAGTCATAAACTTGAGTGTAGTCCACAACATGAAGATCCTTGGTTTGATTGACAAGAGTGACATATCGTGACCATTCAGGAGGAAGATTATCAAGAAATTTGATGTTGGCAGCAATTTGTGCAGGTTCATGTTTGTTTCTTCTAAGATGGTTCATGAGGGTTGAAAACCGATGATAATAAGGTTCAATTTGTTCCCCTTCAGTAGACGTAAATTTCTCCCATTCACGAAGCAACTTAGTTTCCTTTTCTTGTAAACCTATTTCACTGCCCTTCATCATTTTCTGAATCCTAAGCCACATCTCGTGTGCGGTTTCACAACTATCGACAGCAGCATAAACATCTTCAGGAAGTCCCATAAGAATGACTTTAATTGCTTGATCATCAGCGTCGAGTTGTTTGGATTCAGCTTCAGTTAATTCTTCATCTGTATGCTCATGACTTGAATCAGCTACTGGGTTAGCATTCGTAGGGTCCCCAGGCACAATAATTGTTCTTCTAACGTACGGACCCTTTTGAATCGAGTTGACAATCAACTTTCCCAGAGGTTTACATTTTGCATAACGAAGGAGACGACTAGCCCATGTAGTGTAATTCTCCTTTGTAAGCATGGGTGGACGATTCTCAGTACCCGCAGCATAGATATCTTGTTGAGACGTCATCGTAGAAGTCGTGTGAACAACAGGATCTCAATTCGTAGAAAGCGTGTGCTGATGTTGAAATTCCGAAACTTCCGATTTTTTTTTTCCTCAGTCCGACAATAAATTCCTCAGTCCGACAAAACGGTAAGCTGAAAAAATTATGAATCGCCAAATTTTGAAATTGAGTTCGAGATAGCCAAAAACTAGTAGGGAAAAAATTTGATTTTACATGACCTAAAAATTTTAACTCTTTTTTTTTTTTTTTTTTTTTTTTTTTTTGATCTTCGTGTAAACTATGATCGGAAAATTCTATCGGAATGTTCTATCGGAATGTCCTTCTATCGGAATGTTCTACGATCGGAAAGTCCTTCTATCGGAATGCTAGATCGCAATGATGATCTGTCACAATCTTCAGATCAGAATAACTTCAGATCGGAATGTGGCTAAAATTTAGGCAGAGTAACGACTCAAAGTTCCTTAAGAGCCGTCGGAATCCCAGATCGCAAAGAACGATCGGAATGTCCAGATCGGAATAAGGTATCGAAATGTTTAGATCGCAAAGTGGAACCTAAGGTTATTGCGATCTGGCCTCACGTGCTTTGTACTTTCCGATGGAGAAACTTGCAAGAAATTCGGAAAGATGAACAAACAAGAAATTTATCAACTTTTGATCCAAAAACTTGAGTTTTAGCCAAAACCAAGATGCCTAAATCACTACTACACGATTTAAAGAACGTATACGACTTAGACACACAAACAAACACGAAAATGTTTTTGATGTTTTGGCGAAAAACAATCAAAATCACACGAAATGCTTCAATACGAATCCCTTGGCGAATGATACCACTTGTTGGATTGTAACACACGACTTATAAAGATATAGAAATGTAGATGAAGATTAAACCAAAAAAGAAAGATTAGATTAGATGAAGGAAAAGAGAAAAACAAAAGATGTGAATTCCTATTGAGAGAAACACAAACGTTTCTCTCTCTACAAAACAAATGAAATGGAAGACACACACACAAATGAGGCTTAGGAGGCCTTTTATACTAAGTAGTAAGTGTTTAGGAGGCCTTCCTCATTTGTGTGTTCGGGACTAATTCCCGTTACATAAACATTAATAACTAAGAACTCTCGACACCGTTGAATAGTATTTTTCACGAGCTTCGCAACGGTATATTATATGACCATCACTTTAAATACGGCTAACAAGAAGTCTATCCAAAAAGGCCCTAACAAGGTATGAGGATAAATAGATCCAAGTCTAATTGAAGAAGAAAATTACAAGACAAGTTCAATATACATCGAGAAATCCCGAGACGATGTCGAGAAAGACAAAGGATTTAAATCGAGTCGAGAAGAAAGAAAGAAGAGGCAACACATGCACACCTTCCTATTTTCCCTATAAATACCCTCCTAATACACATTAGGAGGGTTGGTTAGTTTTTAGTAGTTAGTTTCATTTTTCATTTTTCTTTCTAGTTTTAGAGAGAGAAAGTTCTCAACTTTCTCTCACTAAGTTTTCATCTTTTCTTTCTTTTAATCTTTCAAGATTAAACCTTTGTGTATTGTTGATTTCATTAATCAAGTTCAAGTTAAGCTTTTAATCTTTCATCTCTTTCTACCTTTCTTTATTTTTAGTTACTTTTGGTGCGAAATATATTTGATCCGTGTTGATCTTGATGTTTTCGTGCTTAAAAAGTTAATCTTTTTATTCCTACTTAAGTTTTCATACGAATAAGCTTTAAGATCTTTGTGCTTATTGGCTTGTTTATATGTTTAGCTTATTTACTTTTTAAAAGTTTTCTTAAAAAGTTCATATTTTTATAGTTTGATTTAAAAGGTTGCTTATTTTAAGTTGGAAAAGTTGTTATTTGTGCTTACTAGTTTGGCTTATCATTAATTCGATCAAGTTTAGGTTTTAGCTTATTCCTAGTAGCTCAAAACTTAGCTTATTTTCGAGTAGATACCATCGGAAAGGGTAAACCCCTTTCCGATCAAACATTTTGACGTTTACCCCCTCATTCCGATCACCCTGATCGGATTAGGGTTTTCAGCTTTCCGATTTGCACCTTGGTATTCCAATCATTTGATCGGATTAGGGAGTTTGGATTCCGATCTGGATCCTTTTCGTACATTCCGACTGCTTTAATTATTTAGGCATTCCGATTGAGATTATTCCGACACCATCATTCCGACTAGGGACGTTTTGGATATTCCGATTGGCTTGGTTTTAACATTCTGATTGCTCTCCCTTTTGCACATTCCGATCAGCATATTCCGACCGGGGGTTCCGACGGACTAAATTTCTTGTTTTTTGCAAAGTTTTCAAGTGTTAGTTTCATTAAGTTTTCAAGCATTTTTCTAATCTTTTCTTTAAGTTTTCAATCATTTATTTTTAACTCGTTATTTTAGTTTAATCTTTAAAGCTCTTATTTTACTCAACGACATTTACATATTTGCTATTAGTTTAAAATAGATAATCAACCAAACCATTTATTATTCCACCAACAACAATTGAGTCACACTTGGAACCATTAGTCAATTCGAAGAGATTCGGACGATAACATTTTCTTACATAGCCAAAAGCCTTGTATTAGAGGACTAAGGGACGTGATTATGCACGAGTCGCATAAATCTAAGTATTCGATTCACCCAGGATCTGACAAAATGTATCAGGATATGAAGAAGCTATATTGGTGGCCAAACATGAAAGCTGAAATCGCTACGTATGTAGGGAAGTGTCTGACTTGTGCTAGAGTGAAAATAGAACACCAAAAACCATCTGGATTGTTGGTTCAACCTATAATTCCTATGTGGAAGTGGGAAAACATAACCATGGATTTCATAACTAAGCTACCTAAAACAACCAACGGATACGGCACAATTTGGGTAATTGTGGATCGACTTACGAAATCTGCACACTTTTTGGCTATGAAGGAAGATGATTCGATGGATAATCTTACGAGACTTTATCTGAAGGAAGTAGTCGTAAAACATGGGATACTGATCTCGATAATTTCTGATAGAGATGGTAGATTTACTTCGGAATTCTGGAAATTACTTCAGAAAGCGTTGGGTACGCAATTGGACATGAGTACTGCTTATCACCCGCATACTGACGAACAGAGTGAGAGAACTATTCAAACGCTGGAGGACATGTTGTGTGCTTGTGTGCTTGACTTTGGGAAGCAATGGGACAGACATTTGCCTCTAGTGGAATTCTCTTACAACAACAGTTATCATACCAGTATTAAGGCTGCACCGTTTGAAGCATTGTATGGTCGTAAATGTCGCTCGCCTGTGTGTTGGAGTGAGGTTGGGGATAGTCAACTCACTGGCCCTGAAATCATCCGTGAAACGACTGAGAAGATTGTTCAAATCAAGAGCCAAATTCAAGCAGCCCGTGATCGTCAAAAGAGTTACGCCGACGTTCGACGTAAGCCTCTCGAATTTCAAGTGGGAGACAAAGTGATGTTAAAAGTATCGCCTTGGAAAGGTGTGGTACGTTTTGGCAAGCGAGGAAAGCTGAACCCCCGTTATATTGGACCTTTCAAAATTCTGGCAAAGGTTGGAACTGTAGCCTATCGTCTCGAATTACCGCAAGCATTGAGCCGCGTGCACAGCACTTTTCATGTGTCGAACTTGAAGAAGTGCCTTTTTGTTGAGACACTCGTTATACCATTGGAGGAACTCCGAATCGACGACAAGATGCAATTTGTCGAAGAACCTGTTGAAATCATTGACCGTAAGGTCAAACGATTGAAACAAAGTCGTATTTCGATCATCAAGGTGAGGTGGAATTCTAAACGTGGACCTGAATTCACTTGGGAGCGTGAGGATCAATTTCGCAAGAAATATCCGCAACTCTTTGACAACTCTAGAAACCGTGACACTCCTAAGCTTTGAGGACAAAGCTTCTCTATCAAGGGGATGATGTAACACCTGGTAATTTTCCCTACTTTGTAAAATGACTATTTTACCCTATGACTTTTTTATTTAGTCAACTATGTGATTTAACTGTGTTGGAACCGAGGTTATCCCACGTTTTCTGAAAAACTGTTTGCTGGCGAGTAATGACCTGACACTGTGCTTAGTCATTATTCTGAACATTTTCTGTGAACCTGACCAAAGTGCTGAGACGGTCAATGAATTGACGATGATCCATGAGATTATTCGTTATCTGTGAATTTTGTGCTTAACTGTTTAGTTTTTAACAGCGTGATCGTATTTTCATGAGCAGCATATTTAAATATTTCTGTATATGTTTATATATGCCTGTATTTTAGTATTTTTGCTATTTATAGTAATAAATCGTATTTACTGTGAATATTTAATTAACGTATCGCGTTTTCGTATTTTACGTCGTTTTTACGTTTAACCGTCGTTAACGTGCATAAAATACTTTACCAATTATAAAATGTTAGTTTTCGACGAAAAATCGTAAATTTAATATATTTCGTCAAAATTTTTTTAAGTTTTACGTAATTTTAAACTTAACTATATACTTTTTGATATTTACCTAAAACTAACTAACCTTTTTACTTTACACCTTTTAACTAGTTACCATAGTAAATTTTTTGAATAATTTACCCCATGTGGGACCCCCCACCCCATAACCGACCAAATAACCACACACATGCATAATGCACCAAGTTTCTACTCTTTGCCATTTTAAGCTTAAGCTTACACACCTTACAAGTTTTAACTTATTAACCCATTTCACCTCAAATAATTCACACTTATTCACTCATTTTACTTCACAAAAAAAAATCACACATCTCTCCCTTCTCTCTCTAAAACACACGGCACAAACACCATAACCAAAACCTCCATTGTTGATTTTCTTAAAGCTCCATTTTAAGAAGAATTAACACAAAATAAATACATCCTAGAGTTTGTACAAGCATAAAGAAGAATGGTTTTTCTTGGTTTGTTGATTTGAGTAGTTTTTGGGTTGAAGTTATAGAAGTAGAGTTCTTGTTGATTATTAGTGGGTTAGAGCGTAGATCGGGTTGTTGTGATTACGTAGAGTCGTTACTCAAGGTTACTTCTTAAACCTTTTTCATCTTTTCATTTTTCCATGCATAATCTTTGTAGATCTATGCATGCATGTTACTCATCAACTATTTTCTTGAAATAAAATGATAAAAACTATTTTTGGTCATGAAATATTTTAGATCCATGCATGAAAATGGTTTAATTGAAAGACTTGTGAAAATATAAGCAAGTATATTTTTAGATTTGTGAGCTTGAAGTAAAATCTTTGATTTTGTTGGTGTTTATGAATAATTGGAGGGAACTAGTAGTGTTACTACTAGTGGTTACGCTTGAAAATGGTCGAAAACGAGTTTTTACGAAATACAATCTGTCTGATTTTTATAAGAGGCGTAGAGGGTCGTAAAAATTGTTTTGACACTAGTTTACTACGATATTATGAAAATATAAGTTAATACCTTCGTTTCGATATATTATACGCTAAAAACGGAGCTATAATGAGTAAGATATGGTCGTTTAAATTTCGTTGTCGGAAAACTTAATTTTTGTGAAAAACACTATAATGTGTTTGCTGTCTAGATTTTTAAAGTGGTCGAAACGACGTTTTCGAGTCAAACTGAGTTGTTTTAAGTGTCGAAATGGTTACTGAAAGTTGTGTATAAATGTTGGACTCGTTTTGTAAAAGGGTATTAGCGAGAAATGTGAATACTTGGTGTACCGTTAAAAATTTGAACGTTGGAAGTGGAAATTGATACTATTGCGGAAGATGAATTGTTGAAATATTGGCGATTAAGAAAGTGTTGAAAATAGGGGTTTTAGGACAAGATTTGAGTACTTACTAAAAATGGAAAATTTTTACGTGACGCCGAAAGGCTGCCGAATTTTCGTTAGAAATCGTGTTGGAAAATTTATTAAGATAAATTTTGGTAAATTAAAATTTACGCCGAAAGGCTGTCAAAATTTCGTCGAGTCAAAAATAAATATTTTTGCCTAAGTATATATATACTATAATGTATATAACGATATAACATTTACAAGTCACGATTTTAACAACAATATATATATATATATATATATGATTGATGAGTAACGTACATGATGAACTATTGTGACTTATTTGCTAGCGGCTAAACTATAGTATTATATTTAGGTTGTTGCTAGAGTTGCTCGCTACTATTTGATCATACTTGTGCGGTTTGAATCGTTGCTTGAGGTGAGTTTATAGATCCCTATTAAACTGCTTTCTATGTTTAATGTTTTGGGATGTGATAAATGCTTTGATGCTTGCTTTTGGACGCAAGTAAAACTTGATTTCTGTGAACGCTTTGTGAACACTATTTATGAGATAGCTTAAGTTGCTTTAGCCATAGTCCCCACTATCGTGAATCGTTAATTACTCTGCTGGAGTAAGCTCTTATGTTACGGATAGATCTATTGAGGGTTGACAACCTCCACTCAGGCATTCTGACGCCGGACGAGTGTGTACCATTTGTATGAACGGAGTTATCTTGGCTAGGTACTCCATTGGGGCAAAATTTATGTATGCAATCTATTGTATGCACTGGATCACTAGTTTCGATGTCACGAGCTTAGCTATCATAAATATTGTGAACACCCAATTTATCCTACACTTGGCACTATATCTCCTATAGTTGCACGTGTACATGAAATGAAATCTGAAATTGAATCACTATGAATTTTTACTCGAAACCTATATTCTCACCAACTTTATGTTGACCTAATTTAGCATTTATCTCAGGTAATTGATGATGAGTTGTATCTGCTGTGTGAAGTACTTGGAGTCCGCATGCATTTCTTGGCTATCTTCGGACATTTATTTACTTATGCTTTTGAACTATTATCTCGTTGATGTTTAAAACTTTTACATTCCACTGCACTATCTTTTGAAACTGAGACCTTTTGTAATGTGATGCTTTTATTTAAAATCAACGAGGTATTTTTATAAAACGTCTCATTTAGAGTCGTTCTCTTGTACCTTGAACTATGATGCAATGACGTAACAGCCCCCGAGCTTCACCGCTTCCGCATATCACATTTTGGGGTGTTACAGTTGTTATGCAAGAAGATGTAAGCAGGGGTCAAATTGTCGGCTGAGGAAGGAGCAATGCTTGATGACACTGATGATGAAGCCTCCGGCTAAGAATTAGAAGCACATTACTCGTACATGGAAAAGGTTGAAGAAGTTCTCAAAGTCACTGAAGATGACAATGGCCCTATCTTTGACACTGAGCCACTCGATAAGGTACACACCACTAACGAATATAATGTGTTTGGTGATATTCATGAGAATAGTGAGCTACCCAATGCCATTAATGACACATGTATGATGGAAACGGTTGATAGTAATACCACACCTGATTCATCAGACATGTGCAATAATGAGTTTGAGGATGATCAACATGCAAATGAGTATGATGATGAAGAGCATGTCGCGCTTGCTAATTTAATTTCTAGTTTGCAAAAAGATGTCAATGAAACTAGAAAGACTCAAAAGCAATTAAAGAAGGCAAATGCAGCGCTCACTCAAAACTATGAAGAATGTAAAGCCGCTCTAATTAATCCAATGAGACCCTTGAAAGTTATAGAGCTGAGCTTCTTCAAAAGACTAAAGAGCTTGAGGGTTACAAGGGTAGTGCGTTAAAAAGTCAAAAGGACGATCTTGAAAAGAAATACAACGAAACTCTTGAGTTATTAACCAAAGAGAAACGTCAATTTAATGTTTTATTAATGGATGAACGTCAAAAAACGTACCTTGCTACCACCAAAGTTAACGAACTTGAACAACGGCTTTTGATGGATAATACCGAGTCTGATAAAATTCTTGAGGTTAAGAAACAACAGGTTTAAACGTTAAAACAAGATTTCAAAAGTTGACATGCAAAAGATATTGAAAAAGTAACGGAACTAGAGGCACAAGTCGAATTTTTGAAGAAAGTTCTTTATAAAACGTATGACTCTATTCAAACCGTGAGAATGATAGCACCTTCGTATATGTTTAAGGGTCAAGCTAGCTTTGCAAGTCCTGAGTACCTTGCCCAAGTTCAAGCTGCGAACCCGCGCCTTTATATGGATTAGTCCGAATGGGCCGATCCTGAATATTCTCTTGGTAATGATGAGACATCCCTTTGGGAAGAGGAGAGTAGATCACCAGTCAATAAAGAGTTTGTGAAACCATATAATTATGCGTATGAAAATAGTCTTTATGGTCTTTTCACTCCACAAAAACAAAAGTCTCGCGAGGGCAACGTTTTCTCGAAAGCAAACAAAGAAGAATTCAATGGAAGAAAGTTTTTGCCACTAAGAAAACAAACGTTTCTAAGTTCATCAAGTACTTGCCTCTTGATGCTTCTAAAAGCAAGAGTGCGCAGACATTTGGGTTACATTGATAATATTAAATCCAGTGTTGACAATGAATGGAAATAACGAGAAAATGATGAGTGGAAAAACCGAATTTGACAAGATATAACTGTTCTTATCAAACAAATCTTAATACCGAACACGACCACATTAAAAGAAAATATTCTTGAATTTGAAAGATTAATTCGGTCTGAAATGTTTGATGATTTAAAATATGTTGAGTCTATTGAGAAAGAAATTGACGATCTTCAAATGGACAAGTCCATTTTTTCAGATGAATATGATTTACTCTTAGAAGAATGTCTCTCCAAAGATATTTTGTGTGTTACTCTTCAATCTTGTGCTGATATCGATGAATATTTTGATGTTGCATGCAAATATCTTGATAAGATCAAAGAGTGTAAGCATCTTGAAATTGAGCTTTCGAAACGTAAAGAAAATGTTGAAGAAAAACTTTCCCAAATGTGTCGAGAAATGAATGAAAAAAGTTTGGAAATTAAAGAGTTGAAAGCTCAGTTACAAAACAGGGAAATAGCGATTGCTGAGTTGAAGAAACTCGTTGCTAAGATGGGTGGGAAAGTTGTGGAACCTAGTGTTAAGAAATTTGTTGTTAGGCAACCCAATGCCTATAAAGTGAATAGAACCTATATCTTGGGAAAACCATCTGCCTTCTTAAATTCCTCGTTTGCATAACCTATGTTTGCCTCCAAGATGGATGGAAAGTAAAGGTTACCACATAATCAACCCATAAGGAATACTCAAGCACCAAACATTAAGCACAATAACATGATTTAACCAGGGATGTATAGAATGACCACTAAACCCACAAACAAAGTTAGTCAATTGCCTCAGACTTCTAGAAACACTAATACTCGTGTGTCTTCTAATACAGAAGTAGTCTCCACTGCTAGTGTTATCCGACCTCAGCTTAAGCGCAATCAAGTGAATGATAAGGTTTGGAAACACAAGAGTCAAGGGAAGATGAAGCACGTAGAAGAACACCCTAGGAATTTGAATATTTTTTAGAATAAAAAGTTTGTAATCACATGTAATGACGATTTGAATGATTCGACTGCTTTGAATGCTTTAAATGTTAAGTTTGTTTGTGTCAAATGTGGAAAATTTGCTAATGCTAATCACTCTATGTGTGCTATGAATAATGTCAAAGGCGTAGATACTAAAACTAAGAAGCAAGTTGTGATGCTTATTAGTGCTAGTAAACCCAAACGCAAAGTGAACCATTCTGGTGTAACCCCCATTAAGAAAAGTATTGCATCAGACTCCACCACTAAGAAACCTAGAAGCAAAATTAGGGAATTATATGAGTCTGCTAGCAAGTCGTGGAAATGGTGGTTTGCTAATCAATGTCCTCCAGGATATAAATGGATGCCTAAAGTTAGGACAGAAAATGTGACAACGAGTGTTAGTATGCCTTTAAATATTGCTAAGGACACTAATGATTTTGAAATCACAACTAACGTGGTATCCAATTTAGCAAATGCTCCATCGTGTTCTAAATCTTCTGCAGGTGATACAAATAATCCTCTTCATACTGGACTCCGGATGCACGAAGCACATGACGGGAAATATCAAGCTTCTAATTAACTTTGTGGAGAAGTTCCTGGGTACGGTCCGATTCGGAAATGATCAATTTGCACCGATCCTAGGATATGGAGATTTGGTTCAGGGGAATATCACAATAAAAAGGGTCTACTACGTCGAAGGGCTCAATCACAATCTTTTCTCGGTTGGTCAATTATGTGATGTAGATTTGGAGTTTGCTTTCAGAAAGAAGACATGTTTTGTTCGTTATTAGAATGGGAATGACTTACTTACCTATTCACGGGGTACTGATCTTTACACAATTTCACTTCAAGACACAACTTCCTCAACTCCAATTTGCTTCATGGCTAAAGCTTCAACGACTCAGGCATGGTTATGGCATCAACGTTTATCTCATCTCAATTTTGATACCATCAACTTGCTTTCCAAGAAAGATATTGTGAGAGGCCTTCCAAGCTTGAAATTCATCAAGGATCATCTTTGTTCTTCTTGTGAGCTTTGTAAAGCTAAACGGAGTAGTTTCAAGACAAAGACTACACCAAGCTCAAAAGGACGGTTAGATCTTATTCATATCGATTTGTGTGGACCCATGCGTGTTCAAAGCATCAATGGGAAGAAATACGTTATGGTAATTGTCGATGACTACTCAAGGTACACATGGACTCACTTCTTGAGGTACAAGGATGAAACACCTGAGGTTCTTATTAACTTCCTTAAGTTGATACAACGTGGTCTTTATGCTCAAGTAAAAGTGGTACGTATTGACAGAGGCACATAATTCTTGAATTCACCTCTGAAGAATTATTTTGAAGCCGAAGTGATTGAACATGAAACATCTATTGCCCGGACACCCGAACAAAATGGTGTTGTTGAAAAACGAAACCGTACTTTAGTTGAGGCTGCTCGAACACTATTATCCGCTTCAAAACTACCATTATACTTTTGGGCCGAAGCGGTGTCAACCGCATGCTACACACAAAACCGATCCTTAATTATTCCTAGACACGAAAAGCCACCATATCACATAATTCATGATTGAAAACCTTCACTCAAACACCTTCACATTTTTGGATGTACTTGTTACATTATACGGGATGGTGAAAACTTGGACAAGATGAAAGAAAAAGGTGATGCATGCATTCTTGTGGGATATGCAACTCAGTTTAAGGGATATAGAGTTTACAACAAGAGAACAAAATTGATAGTCGAGACTATTCATATCCGATTTAATGAAATACAAGAAATGGCACTTGAACAAAATAGTTTAAGTCCTGATCCACAACGACAAAAGACTTCTATGCACAACCGCACGGAACTCGAAACTCAAGACCACAGCAATGAACCGTCAAGTTCAAAGCTGGTTCCTGAATATGTTCCTAGAGCAGATATGACAGTGGACACGACACTTGAAGAGTTGGAAATGTTATATGGACCAATGTTTGATGAATATTTCACAGGGGAGAAACATGTTGTATCAAAGTCTTCCGCTGTCACTCATGATAAGAATGATGATATCGATCATCGTCAACAAAAGGATACAACTTCATCTACTTCAACACGGGTTGCTGCAGATTTACCTCCTCAGAATATCTCTTCAACAATCGATCCTAAAACATCCACAACTACTGTCATTGCTCCAGAGAACACAAATCAAGCAGACGATGCATTATCTAACGATGACGATTTTCACAACCCATTCGGTACACCGATACACGAAACTGGAGAGTCTTCTACTCGCCATGTTGATCCGTCAAATATGCATACGTTCTACCAACGACATCCTTCAACACATCATTTGTTAGCCCTAAAATGTGAGCGCCATTTACGAAATTACATTAGTTTCATATGGGCAAAACATGGAGGGACTACTTTTGCTAAGTTGTCAAAGTCACTCCATGTCTAGCCTATATATACCCCTCCATACTTCCATGGAGGGGTGAGGTTTTTCCATTTGTGTATTTCACTTTCTCTCTCTAAATACACACATTCATTTCAAGTTTATCTTTCTCTCTCTCTAAAATGTCTAAACACTTCTTTTATTCTCCCCGACCTCCGGATCACCCTATTGTTAGCTTGAATCATATAATGTTAACAATTGGTATCAGAGCTAACCGGGGGTGTTTTGTGTTTGTGTTTGCTTATTTTTGGTGTTCGTGGCTTTTAGCAGCTAATTTATGCTTATTCTTTAAGTTGTTTGGTCACGTAGTTTTTGGTCATGCTTATCAGTCATAAAGTCATGTTTTATGGATCCGGTCTTGCTAAATCGTAGTCCAATATGTATAAATGTCCTCAAAGCTGTCCAAAATCGTACAAAACTCTTGTATTTTTTAATGATGTTTGGTGGTTTTTATCTTTCTCTCTCCTTTATTCTATTATCTAAGTTTGTCAGTTATGAAAATCACCAGATCATTTTTTTTGGAAAAGGACAAATATGGATCTGATCCATTTTTTTCGGGATTACAAAAATTGTTGGTCAAAACCCTGTACGATGGCATCTTACGATCGCATTGATTGCGATGGTTGTGTTGCAATGGAGTCATTACGATGGGCTAATGCGATGGGTCATTATGATGGCTCGTAACGAGGGGCTCGTTACGATGGGTACATTGCGATGACTCAGCACATTGCGATGGGTGTTTGGTAAGATTGCGATGGAAGCTTCAGATGGTGATTGCGATGGAAGTTTTCAACTTTGTATTGCGATGACTTAATGACATTACGATGGGTGGTTCACACAGGCTATTGCGATGGGAAAGTTTTTTACTCACTGCGATGGATGTATTGAAGAAAAATAAACATTGTGACATCGTGACTTATTAGAAAAATACCGAGACCATAAAAGTCTTTCAACCATTAACAACAAACCCCAACTCTATTTTTTCCCATCGTCACAAATCAATCACAACTCCTCCCACATCAAGACTCGAAATTAATAAAAGACCTCAGCTTATTTTCGTTTTCGTGTTGCACATCAAAGTCACAAATCCAAATCTTATTCAGGCCCATGTCACATCATCATCAAACTCGAAAAAAATCAATTAAGAGATCTCAGATTAATGATTTCGTGTTATAAACTAAAGAAGCTGTGACCTTTTTAAGATCAAGATACACGAAATCTAAGATATCATCATAGATCTGTAAAGATGCATTCATCTTTTTGCTATTCGAAAATGAAGAATGATTTTTAACAAACATGTTGAAATCAAACTTTGTTTCGATTGGTATAACACAAAATAAATCAAACAAGTTATCAAAACAATTCCTACCCGAGACCATAAGATCTTGTAGATGTGCTGTATACAAGACTTCAAATTAATGGTGTGATTTTTGTGTGCCTTATGATAGATGATTCGAGTGGTTTTGATTCTCGTTGAGATTTCATGGTGTGTCAGATAAGGACAGATGAAAGAGAAGTGGCTTTTGAGGATTTTGGATCTGTTTTTTTCTTGGTTTAAGAAAAAGAGGCGGAGTTTCTTATGTGAAAGATTAGGTTAGAGTTGCATATGTTTAGGGTATGGCTGTTTTCTATAAATAGCTAATTGTGATGGACCGGGTATTAATTGATGTACTTCTATAGATTGAACAATTCAAAAAGAATACGTTTATTGGTCTCAATATGCTGTTAATAAAATTGGGCCATAGTCTTGTCTTGTTTTGGATTGATTATATTGATAATGGATAGAATCAGTATTAGTGGGCCGTGATTATTGATGGCGGATATTCGGTATGTTTCGATCGAAAGTGCCTTAACGACAAAGAAAATTTTAGGTTTGATACCTAATATTTTCGGAAAAAATTTCGGCGACCTCACGCGCGCATCAGTTGGGCATGTGACTGACGTTGGGCTTAAATGACAAGTTATCTAGACAAATTGTCCTTCAACGACATTTTAATCATTTGTTCTAGATAACGACATTCAAACACAACACCAAAGCAAACAAAACACTTAACGCTAAAACGATCCGATATAAGATTCACTTAAAACGACAACGGTTAGTTTTGATTCTACAAAGACAAGTGATCACGAAGTGGATTTGATATTCTTTATTTGAAGTTGAAGTGGGATTTCATGAAGGCGTCTACTTATTTCATCATCGAGCCTTCATTCTATTTTTCTACCCTTTTTCTTCAAACCCAGTCTATCGATTGATGACTTGCTTGGGCGATAAAATTTATGATTGAGACTTGAATTATCTAGTTTCCACTGTCAAGGGGTGGATGGTCGACGACATGGATTACTATCATTTTGGGAGCTTTGTTGCAGTTCTCAATGTCACACGCAGTTACTCGTGTGGATAACTTCAAGAGGTATAAGAGACTTGTTTCTGCATCGTTCTTCAATCGACATAAGTGCAAGCTTAAGTAACAAATTTAGGGGATTGTACTTCAGTTTCAAGTTTGGAATATCGGGTTTACTTCACATGTGGTCACAACAAATAGCTGAATGAATTCGAGGTTGGTAAGTTAGATAGAGAGAGATAGAATCAGCAATCAATTATGAGCTACACAACGACAATGGTACTTCATAGTCTAAGAAATTTTTTTCAAAGTTTCTCAATGACTTTCAAAACTTTTCAATACATTTTCTTAAGACTCAGAACTTCTCGAGTATATGGACGTCCACGATAATGATACTTTCGAGAGTTCGAAATCATCATGGGGGAAGATCGTGTACTTTGAAGTAATCGGATCAACTTCCAGAGGGAAGTAGTGTAAATGGATTGGTATCTACTTCACTTTATATGATTTTTTATGAAGTATTCTGCAGGCGTGAGAAGAATTGTTGCTAATTTCCTGCATGTTACCCCAAACGGATTATCACAAAACCTAAACGACATGAAACAGTATAAAAGCAGTGTTATTTGGTGTGGTTCTTCTACAAATTTTCGTTGTGCACTTAAATCGATGAGCTAGAAGATTGTTCAAACTACATCAATGTGTCAGAATCTGCTTAAGATAAAGATATTGGTTTGGGGGAAGCTGATTCAGAAACGCCGTCAAAAAGAAGTCTATGAAGGAAGTTTTTTAATACATGCTACATGAATTGGGGGGGAGGGGGGAGTTAATCCAAATCATGCATATTACAATTGTTCTACAACAAGCAAAGACAAAGAGGATTCAAGCTGAGGTACAAGTTATGAAGACAAGAAGAATTAAAAGACATCCTCAGCATTGGAAGCGCCTTGGAAGACTTTATTATGTTGTATTTTTACTTGTTAGGAACATTTTAAGTAATTCCGTATGTCTCCACATTGGGGGAAGATTGTTAGCCCTAAAATGTGAGCGCCATTTACGGAATTACATTAGTTTCATATGGGCAAAACATGGAGGGACTACTTTTGCTAAGTTGTCAAAGTCACTCCATGTCTAGCCTATATATACCCCTCCATACTTCCATGGAGGGGGTGAGGTTTTTCCATTTGTGTATTTCACTTTCTCTCTCTAAATACACACACCCATTTAAAGTTTATCTTTCTCTCTCTAAAATGTCTAAACACTTCTTTTATCCTCCCCGACCTTTGGATCACCCTATTGTTAGCTTGAATCATATGATGTTAACATCATTGGACCCGAGAACATCCTTTGGTGCAGGTAATTGGAAACCCTTCACAGCCTGTTCGTACAAGACGACAACTAGCCACCGATGGCGATGTTTGTATGTTCGCACTCGCCGTGAGTACAACTGAACCGAAAAACATCAAAGAAGCCATGGCTGATCATGCTTGGATTGAATCGATGACGGATGAACTTCAACAATTTGAAACACTTAAAGTCTGGGAACTTGTGACAGACCATACGATGTGATTCCTTTAAATCTTTGTTGGATCTGGAAAAACAAGATGGATGAAGAAAACACGATCATTAAGAACAAAGCTAGGCTAGTGGCTAAGGGGTATGGCCAGAAAGAGGGAATTGATTTTGACGAATCATTTGCACCAGTTGCTCGTATGGAAGCGGTCAGGATTTTCCTTGCTTATGCTGCACATAAGGGATTCACTGTCTATCAAATGGACGTAAAGACAACATTTCTTAACGTTCCTTTGAAGGAAGAAGTCTACGTCACGCAGCCGGAAGGATTCGTCAATCCTCATTATCCTGACAAGGTGTATCGTCTCCACAAAGCACTTTATGGACTCAAGCAAGCTCCAAGGGCGTGGTACGATGAGCTCTTGAAATTTCTGGTATCCAAAGGTTTCTCAAAAGGTTCCATTGATCTAACTCTATTTACTTATAAATATGGGGATGACATTTTGCTTGTGCAGATTTATGTTGATGACATTATTTTCGGGTCTACAAACCCAAAACCTTCAAAATGGTTTGAAAAAGTCATGCACAACAAATTTGAAATGTCTATGATGGGCGAACTAAAATTCTTTCTAGGAATTCAAGTTCACCAATCCCCAAGTGGTATCTTTATAAACCAAGCTAAGTATTGTCAAGAGATAATAAAAAAGCATGGTATGACTTCATGTGACCCCGTTGGGACACCATTATCAACCACATTGCTAGATGCTGACTTGGAGGGAAATGCTATAGATCAAATGAGATATCATTCCATGATAGGCTCCCTCATGTACTTGACAACAAGCAGACCTGATATTTCACGTGCTACGTGTTATTGTGCACAATATCAAGCACGACCTACTGAAAAAAACCTCAAGGAGGTTAAATGGATCATTCGGTACCTCATGAATACCATTCATTTGGGACTCTGGTATCCGAGGGAAACCGGTTTCTTTCTAACGGCCTATTCAGATTCTGATCATGCAGGGTGTCTTGATACACGGAAAAGTACTTCTGGTGATGCACAATTTCTAGGTCAAGATAAGCTTGTGGGATGGTCTTCCAAGAAGCAGGATTGCACATCACTTTCATTAGCCGAAGTGGAGTATGTGTCTCTATCTGCGTGTTGTGCTCAAGTTCTTTGGATGAGAACACAACTCACGGATTATGGCTTCCACTTTGATAAAGTACCTATGTACTGTGACTCAAAGTCGGCCATAGCCATCTCATGCAATCCGGTACAACATTCCCGCACGAAGCACATTGATGTCCGATACCACTTCATAAAGGAACAAGTTGAAAGAGGTATCGTTGAACTATACTTTGTTGGAATGGATTACCAATTAGCCGACTTGTTTACGAAAGCTCTGTTGAAAGATAGGTTCGAGTACCTCGTTAGGCAAATTGGTATGAGATGTTTGACTCCAGTAGACCTGGAGATTCTGCCAAAGGTGCCTGCTTGATTTATCAATCAAACATCTACTTGTAAATATCTTTGAAAAAGCAAAATACAAAAATATAAAACATATCAAAGCAAAACACAAAATTAAAAATCTTTCAAAATCCAAAAAGATTCTTCTCGACATGTCTTTAAGTATCGATAATATGGACGTGCCTAGAAATGTAGCTCAATAACAACACGGGTGTGTACATAAAGCTCGAATGAAAGTTGTAAATATTTTTCAAAACATGTCATTTCTACTTTTAATAAAGGAAAATGTCTATTTTGGACAATTTTTCTAACAACGGGTAGAGCAATCTATCTTGGGTTGAGCTTGTCACAAAACATTCCACGTTTTGAACTCAACACAATGGTTTGTAATCACTTTCAGATTGCAACCCGGATCTATATTCACGGGGGAGTGTACGATTTCGTGCTCTTACCCTCAGCAAAAGAAGAGAAATCTTTTTACATTTGAGTGGATTCGCCAAGACATTCAAAGTCTATGAACTCAAGTTTATGCTTTAGAAAAACCTCTTCGCTAAAAAGAAATAGGATTTTTTATAAAGTGTTGAACACAATTTTTTCAAGAATTTCTCAATGATTATTCAAAATCTTTCAAAAACTGTGTGTTCAACAACTCCCATCCTCAAAAAGCGAAATGTGGATCATATCCTCACAATGACAATTCAATTGGATCAATTTTTGAGGGGGTGCATTTCAACTTCATGCAAAGATTGACACATCTTTCTCCCGGAGATTTTAAAGACTATTTTTCAAAATATATTTTAATCAAATTTGGTATCTCTAATATCAAAAGATTTTATATATTAGAGATAGGGGGAGAAAAAGTGATTAAAATGTGATCTTATACAAGACTCAGGCACTTTAACTCTTACCTACATGTGCAAAACACTTTCGATTATCGCTACACATGTGAAGGGGGAGCTAATCTGAAATGACAAAACTAGCAAGGTGTTAAATATTTTTCAAACACTGTTAGAATTTAAAGTGGTTTTTATGGTTACGATCAAATAACCACAACATCTTTAATCCACGACGTTATTGGTGTCAAAAGGGTGGTTAGGTTTAAGTCCTATGATCCAACCAGAACCAGAGGGATCTTCCCATGGACAATCCAATAGATTATTAGAAGTCCTTAGGAAAGATGGAGTAGAATGTGAACGTAGATGGATGCCGATTAAGTACTGATGCTAGCTGATGAGACTGCTTTTATACATAGTCTCATCGTCCAAAAAGGGCTTAAAATGCATTAAATATCATGAAAATACCCAAATATATGCTTGTGTTTGTTGCTTGTGTATTTTAGGTACGGATATTGAGAAAATGACAAAAGATCACAAGAATCATGCAAAAACGAACACGGGAAATGAAGCCGCACAATGAACCAAGGCCTAATGAATATTTTCCCAAGAAAACCCTTGAAGATTTGAAGATTTATGAAGAAGGCTCCTCCAATATAGAAGAATTGACACTTTATACCCTTGTATCTTCATAATTACAAGATTGGTCCCTAAACTTTGTCAATATTACAAAAAGGACCCTTGACTTTGAAGAAATGGCAAAATGGTCCCTCATCAATCATGACTTGGCAATTTCAGTCCTCCAAAAGGTCAATCATACAAGTCAAGACCATTATCAATCAAGAAAATGCCAAAACAGCCCTTCAAGAATCACAAAATGGCAAGAAATACCCCTGAAAATACTTTGGAAAAGTATTTGGGGCAAAAGTGTGAAAATGAAAAGTTTGAATACAAAGGGAATCCGGATTTAGGCTATTATTTACAACATGAAAGGAAGTGGAAAGATAAGGGGTTAAACATGGCAGACACAATTCTTACCTAGACCAGTAGTGGGGTGACACGTGCCCCACTACCACTCCACAACCAATTAAAACCCACCATTTCTTCACATCAGCTTCCCGCTCACCAGATTATTTAACAAATCATTGATTAGTTTGAATTTGGCGCAAAACACATGTTTAAACATTAAACCGGATCAAACACACTACTATTCCCTCAAGAACACAAATTGGGTTTTCTTAATTGTGTTGAAATTAAGCCATGAAAACCTCCAGATTAGTGATTAACCACCCCTTAATCACATCCCAACCTCAAAAATACTTGCCACCTCATTCCTTTGTCCCACACAAGATTCCCCTGCTACTACAAAGAAGAAACTGCCAAAAGAGGCCAGTCATCCAACGTCCAAGAATTCAGCTTACATCCTAAGCTTGTTACAAGCCCTTTGATCAAATTTCTCCTTGCCAGCTACCACAAGACAACAAAATGCAGTCACATGATTCACAAGAGTTCAAAAAGCTACAAGGGCATTTTAGGACTTCTACAACTAGGGTTTTACGTTTTTCTTAGCATCAGTAGTTCATTGTATGCCTATAAAAAGGCCTTAGTTCATTACATTTTAGCTTGCTCTTGAATTTTCCTTGTTCACAAATCTGTAAAGCACATTTTCAGTTGAATGAAATGTGTATGAATTTTGTGAAGAAAGCTCAAGTGCCATTGTTATAATCTGCTTATATTTGTTAATGTTTACTTGTTCTTGAATCAAAAAACCTGTTTTCAAAAGGAGTGTGCAAAAGTTTGCACATTTTCCATTTTTCTTGATATTTTGCTAAGTTCTTGGTCTATCTTGGAATTCTTAGGCTATAGGGCTGATCATAGCATCCTGATATTGTGTTATCAAGGTGTGGTGAAGCTTATAACTTGGGGATAATCAAGTGTGGAGGACAAGAGTTGCATTAATCAAGAAGTTTTCATCTTTCTGTTTTGATAATTGTGCTTCTAACTTTGTTGATTCTTAGCAGGCTTTGTTGTGAAAGCTTGTACTTGTTCTTGCTAGTACATAAGCTCAAAATTCGTGGGTGTGGATGTACATCCATGAGGTTTGCATACTTAATCCCAAAATCTGCTTAAATCTTGATTTTTGGTGATATTTGTGTGTGACTTGTGTTCTTGTGAATTTTGTGGCTTAATCTTGCTTAAATCTGTTTATCTTATCTGTTATTGTGTTGATTTGGGCTTGTGTAACCTTCGAATGCATTTTTGCTTTGAAAATCTTGATTTGAAAAGTTAAAAGGGTGTTTGGGATTACCTGTCTTGAATCATAACTTGTTATTTTGTGGATAGAAGTTTGTGTTTATGCTTGGTATCTGATATATGCTTGGTTGAGAGTATTTTGCTGCAAGTTTTTGAGTTTGAAACCTCAAATCATACATTGTGCTATAATTACTTGATTTTAACTGTTTTTGACCTAAGATTTTGGTAAAACCTAGATTTTATGCATACTTAGGGATAAAAGTTGCTTAAACATCATTTATATAACCTATGTGATAGATTTGAGTGGTTGAATCTGGCTTGTTGGTCAATTGCATCAGCAAAGTATAAAACTGCATGTTTTAGTGTTCATCAGTAACCTTCATCTGCTTGAATCTTGATTTAGGCTTTGAGCCATTGCATAAAAACTGTTTAGACTTGTTCATTTGAGTTTATAATAGCTTGTGTATGCTTTTGGTGCAATTTGGTTGGCTGAATATTGCTAAAACGGCTTATAAGTTCATAACTGCTTAAGTGTTCATGCCTGTGTCAGATCTGGTGAATGATTGAATTAACTGTATCATTTGGCTGTTGTTGATTGTGATTTTTTGATTGTTATTGACTCCTCTTGATCCACTGATCATTTGGGTGCCTTTGTGAAACTTGAATCTAAAAAAAAGTCACTAAAGACAAAAAAGTCAACAAGTCAAGCAGTGGAAAAAGTTTCCACTGCTCAACACCCAAAACTAGCCCCTACTAGTGTTAATTTGCTTTCAGCTTATCAATAAGCCATTTTGGCTTATCCAGACCTGCAACAACTTATTTTTTGTGACAGATCTTCATTATTTGACCCATTTGATTGAATTGGAGCATATTAGACTTTGACTTTGACTTTTTGCTAGAAAACCAACTTATTTGACTTTTTCATAAGTGCTTATTTGCTTTTTCCAGCTTATTGAGTCAACTTATTTGAAAACTTTTTGTTGATTTAGCTTATTTAAGTCATTTAAAAGCTTTTGCAATTTGAATCAGCTCCTGGGATAGCCTAGAACTCAAAAACGACTATTTTGTCGTTTTCTGTAGATTGCTTTTTGCATTTTCAGGCTTATTCCTTTGGCTTATTTCAAATTTCTTTTTACAGAAGTCTTAGTTAGCTCAAAAGAAGCTTGTGTGTCTAATTTGAGCTTATGGCATTAACTTATAGCTTAATGGGCGAAAAAGCCCATTAAGAATAAGCTGTTTGGTATAAGATTGCTTATTTCACATTTTCAGATTTTGGGCCTTTGGAAAAAGTTGTTCAGAATCAAATTTTGAGTCAAGTAGTGCTTTTTGGGCCATTTTTACAAAATTTTTTCTTATTGGGCTCAATTTGGCCCATTAAGGTGACTGTTTTGGGTTTAGCCAATTTTCTAGGCCCATTAAGGGTATTTAGGTAATTTCAACTTCATTTCTGTGTTATTTAGGTTAAAATTAGCTAGTTTTCAACTTTTTAGAATTTTTTAGGATTTTTAGATTTTTATTAATATTTTAATATTATTTTATTATTAAAAATTAGAAGTCTGATTTTCTAAGTTTTTATATTTTTCACAAAGTTAATCATTTCATTACACACACACCAAGCCTCCTTGAGAACGATCCCCACTTTGGGTCATTTGTGCACGATTTTCCTAAATCGTCGTACTTACCCTAATTACGCTCTTTTTCCTAAAAGACGTATTTTACTCAACATCACTAGCACTGGAAGAATCACAACAAGGTGCTGGTAATGATGTCTTTGTAAGCATTGAAGGGGTTGGATAATGAAAAACAAATGTAAGGATAAAGGGTGTAAACAAAGAAGCCCTCCATACAACTTAGGCAGAAACCGGGTCAACACATCATGAAGACAACTCATCATGGACCCAGTGATGTAATGCACAACCCCTCCCTAGCTACTCAGGCTTCTCTCAAAAGAAGTTTGTTTTATTGTCAAGGAGATCAACATGACTTCTATTGACTTTCTCACTCCGAGATAGTTGATATTGAATAGGTGGCATCTGCTCCAGCCTCCGACCACTAAAAGTTCACAAATCGAGTCTAGAGCCTAGAGATCAATCAAATCGAGTCTAGAGCCTAGAGATCAATCAAAGTGCACAAATCGAGTCTACGCCATATCCTTGTGATATTGCTAGAACACTCAGAGTGATACTACTTAGTTTCAAAATGATGAGTGGAAATTCTTCCAGTGTTAACATCAAACAGCACTGCGGTAGGTCATATGTAAGATTCTTTATGAATTAAACATATGTAGAACTGAAAAGCAACAGTGGTTTGATTCTGAATTGATTCAAACTCGTTTCAGGTTTCTACGCAATATCTTTATGGTCTTGCCAGAGCATTCAGAGTGATATTCATTAATATTCACAGTGTCGAATGGAAATACTTCTAGCGTCAACATCAAACAGCGCTACGGTAGGTGACTTGTGAGATTCTTATGTATCAAGCTTGTGTCAACTGGAAAGCAACAATGGTAAGATTCTTTATGAATCACACTTGTTCCAGGAATTTGTATTGACGACTTTAATCAAGTGGATATTGATCCAATTGATTCACTCTTAATGTTCGCAGTCTTGCTTTGAGACGGTCGAGTAAAGAGAACGGCTAGTACGGTCGCGAAACCCTGTCATGGAGATTCTTAAATGAATCTACCTAATCACAGGTACGGTATTTAATATCTTATAACGGTCTTCACCGACCGGAGGTAAAACGATACCGATTTAGGATGAATGTTAAAGCCATTCAGTCCGTGTCTATGTTTGTCTCAAGAAGGTGGTGTCACGGTGTACTCAGCAAAGTCAAAGATTCAAAACCACATACTCATGCCTAAAGACATATTCAACAATTGATATTGTGAGCATGTTGATGAAGACACAAGCTCGCAAGATTGCTAAGACAAGTCAAGGATGATTTGAAGATCTCAAGATCAAAAGACAAAGTCGAAAGACAACGACAAAGGCTCAAAGATCACAGCATGAAGGAAAAAGACTACTATTACACGTTCAATACTCAGTTATGGCGAGATTAGTAATCTCTCCAAATCTCGAAATGACAAAGGGTAATGACCTCTCATAAAGGGTAATGACCTCTCATTGGGGGAGATTGTTAGCCTCAAAATATTGAGTCAAACAAGAATGCTCGGTCATATATTTATTATATATCGTATATTAGAACGTTGTAATAGGTAGTAGATTAGTCGTGTTATACGGGCTTAACTTTAGGCTAAAGTTCATTCATAAGTAACTAAAGCCCAAAAAGAAAGCCCGACCCATTAGAATATAGTCCATAACCAAACCCGCATGTGGGTGGAATATATATACCCTTCCTAGCATGTTAGGAAGGGTGTTGGTCATTTTCATTTTTACTCTCTAATCTAATCCTCCAAAAGTTCCAACCATTTTCTCTCTACTTTCTCTCACTACTTTCTCTCTCTAGAATTCATCTTTTATCTACCTTTCTTTCTTGTTTAATCATCACAAATATGGGACAACATAAACGCACTCAAATATGATATTAATATAGTCCGGTACGACTTAATACGCAATTAAAATAAAACGTCAAAAATATAAACATCGAAACAACAAATAATAAAACATAAAATTTCGGGCATCCATCGATATCGTATCACTAATAATCCTCGCAATTAGTAAAAGGTATAAATAAGACTTCCAACATCAATTTTAAAATAAACCAC
Organism: Glebionis coronaria; assembly: GCA_025667525.1. Lineage (NCBI taxonomy): Eukaryota > Viridiplantae > Streptophyta > Magnoliopsida > Asterales > Asteraceae > Glebionis > Glebionis coronaria. The sequence continues at coordinate 327,337 of JANFOE010000788.1, read as the reverse complement.
AAAACATCATATCATTCAAGCTCATCAAAAATTTTAAAAATATTCGTAAACAAAATTAAATAATGACTTCGGGTTTGGGTTATCACATCCTACCCTCCTAAAAGAGAGCGACGTCCCGGCGCTCGGCCCCTCTTATACTCGCATTCCATACTTCTAGAATAAAAGATAACTCTTTTCCTTAAATAAATCCTCATGGTTCCCTCGCGAATTCGGGTCCACTCCTAGATTTCTTGTATCACCACAATATATATCTTACTATACTTCAACCTCTTAAGAACTCTTCACAGTTCTCTCTATGAAATGTAACTTATCTTCACGTTTAATTATTTCCTTGTTGTTCCAAAAAAAAATTTCAACCTTCATAACGACACCTTAAGTATAATCATGTCTCCAATTTCAAACTCCATCAATTTCCTTCGATTGCCAACATAACTCTTCTAATGATTCTTTGTAGCTATCAAAAGATCCTTAATCATTACAATCGTATCAGTAGTCACCAACATCATTTCTAGTTTAGTCATTTAATTCTTCCTACATTACTTCAATACACAGAAAGCCTAACTTACGTCCATAACTCACGGTCTTTAATCTTCACAATTTGAAATTCTTTATGGACCTTCAAACAGTACAACCTCATTACTAGCATGATAACCATTATCGTATAAGAAGTTCAACAATTTCCTAAGTCAATCACACGCGCACAAGTATATCATCCTATGTTTGAATCGTCCTTTCACTCTGTCCATCAGTTTTTGTATAATACACAGTACTCAACTCAACATTCACCTTTACCCAATTCAGAATGTATTGATTACTTGACTTGTGAGATTCCTTCATCACTAAGTCTTGCACTCTTAGCATACCCTTCTCAGATGGACATAACGACCATCAAATCCGATTCTCCAAAATACTTCTTCCCAATCGACCTTACTACAAAGTCCTTTCCATAAGTTTGACAAAATGTTGAAGCCACTTATCTTGACATCCTTCCCTATCAAACCATTAGCTTAAAATTTCAATATCCTTTCTATCAATTCACACTTCTTATCATCACCAAAACTCAAACCTTGGAGGCTTTTTCCTTTTCCTTCTTGATAAGTGCATCGGCTACCACATTCGCCTTTCCCGGATGGTAGCAAATCTCGTAGTCATAAACACTCACAGTCATAACTATCAACATACTCAAGTACTCGAAATTTTATAACTAGTGATCCTCTACTCATTTCCTTTGCCTTCCCAAGAAATTTAATATGAGACAACCCTTATGATCCTTGATTACTACAGACTTGATTCCATACAAGTAATATTTCCACAATCTCAAAGCAACACCACAACTACATAACCCTTATGAGACACATCACAACAAACTACAAACTACAAATGCTTCAGGTCCTTCCAACAATGACAACATCGGTGCAGAACATAACCCATCCTTTTGTGTTCAGAAAATAGCTTTCTCATCTGATAAGGATCAGATCTCGAAACTTACAATTTAGATGCATAAATAGGACTCATACATCCAATTCTTCTTAGTCAGCTAAATCAATGGTTCAACAATCAGTGAAAACCTTTTGATAAACCTCCGATTATTCCCAGCTTAGACCAAGGAATTAACAGATTTCCGTCGGCGTCGTTGGTACCGACCAATCCCTAATCGTTTCAATATTGGTAAGATCTTCACGAATACTTTTGTTGTCAATCACATACCCTATAAAATGCACTGATTTCAACCAACACTCATACTTAAAGAATTTTGCATACAGCTTCGCCTTCTCAAACCATTTCAAAATTGTTCTCATATGCTACTTATCTTCCTCCTTTCCTCTTGGAATAAAATAGAATATCGTCAATAGATACAATGACCAACTCACCCAAATACGACTTCCACACACGATTCACCAAGTCCGTGAATACCGCAGACGCATTTGTCAATTCCAAAAAGACATAACTTAAAACTTAAAGTACCCATATCAAGTACGAAAACCAGTTATAGGAATATCTTCTTCCCTAACTCTCAGTTGATGATAACCAGACCCTAAAGCGACCTTCGAGTACACACTATATCCTTACAATTGGTCAAATAACGTCAATCCTTGGCAGTGGATACCGATTCTTGACAGTTAATTTGCTAAGCTCACGATAGTCGATACACATCCGAAACAATCCATCCTTCTTGAAAAGTAACACAGGCGATCATCATGGCGAAGAAACTTAATCTAATACAGACCTTATCCATCAATTCTCGCAGTTGATCGGATAACTCATTCTACTCTGTTGGTGCCAAATGATAAGGCATACAAATACTACTCAACGAAACGCATAAGCACTACACAATGAAACGCAGGAGCACTACACCCATCGCTTACAACACTCAATCGACACGAACTCCACTTCACGGGACGACAGTAAACTAGACAAAACTTCAAGAAAACTTCAGAATACTCTTGAATTATTAACACATTTCCCAACTTCTTTTCAATTACACTATCACTAGTTACCGGAGCTAAAAATACATCATATCCCTCTTCCACATACTTGCTCATCTCCAAACAAGATACTTCTCAAACGGAAAGTTCACTCATCACCTCTCCAGTCAACACTCAGCGTCTCAGCAAAATCTAAACCAATAGTTATCAATTTATGATAAGGAATTATTGTAACACCCCCAATTTCGGGTCATAGCAGCGGAAGAGTCATTGGGTGTTACTGTCATGGTTCAACCTCAATATCATAGAAAACGCCTCAAAATGAGTCGTTTTGTTAAAACATACATCCATTCATTTGTTTAAAGATAAAAGAGTTCACACACGGTCCCAAATAGTTTTAAAGTTTACACAACCAACCAAACGATAAAAGTTTCTTTGAATGGACATAGTTTATAAAAGCGGGCCAAAACATTTTAATTAAGCAAGCTACATGAAACCGCCTCCCTTGAGTGCCTTCTTCATGGACCTGAGATAAAACATGCTATAAAGTCAACAAAAATGTTGAGTGAATCTATAGAGTTTAAATTAAATAAACAAACACAAGTATTCTGAATAAACCTTCCGTGGTTGACAATCATGTGGATCAGACATAATTATCGTTGTTATTTCATAAGTCTCGTGACATTTAACGTTAACATATATTATTTCCGCGCAACACACCTAGCCAAGTGCGTATATATCTCTTATACAATTGCATCCGATGTTTCATTACTGGTGCATCACAACACCACGCGATAGCTAGTCGCGACCGGACTGGGTGTCACCCCGATAGATCTATCCATAGTATTAGCGTTCCTTTCGATTAACAATTCACGATTCATGGGTCTTTTCAGGCTAGAACAAACTTTTATAACAACTTTCATCTAAGCATACGATCGGGTCCTTTGTGTTCAATTTTAAAAGAAAAAGGGTTTACCACAACTTCTCGTTGTACCCTTCATTTATAATAAATGCTTTTCCAATAATAAGGGTTTCCAGAACTTCTCGTCGTACCCCTCTTATTTTAATAAAACAAGCATGTTATCCCCCTCGCGGGTTTTATAAAACAAGTAAACATGTCAAAGCGAGGCTATAGACTCACCTTGGTACGATAGTAGTAATGTGACGATCACCGACGATTTGTGATGCCCGTTAAACACGAAGACCGCAACCTACCAAATAAGGCGCGTTCGTTAATAAACGACTCAAGTATAAATAATACTTAAATAATACGAAACTCAATTTCATATAACCATGAAAATCCCGAAAAATAAAAAATATAAGTGTACTTCTATACCCTTTTATTCAACACTATTCTTTTAAACACTTGTACTTTCGACATTGACCCGTCATAAGACGCCAAGTCAACGCAAGTCAAACCATAATTTTACTTCCCTCAGACCAGTAACTAAGTTATTTATATAATGACTTAACACTTGGGTAAGTCACCATGTCCAATAGTGAATACTCAACTCACGCCACACAAGTATTGAACTACGTGTCCAAAATACCAATCAGCATGTACACTCCAAATGTACACACCAATCTAACCTATCTAGACTTGTCCGATTTCGACGAAACTTGGTGACAAACTCACACATAATATGAATAAGACTCAGTTTAAGTTTTATTCAAAAATATTACTTCTAAGACCTTCTGCCCGACACACCTTCGTGTTATAAAAACCGGACAGTTTTACGCCTTTGACTTGTAAAACCATTTTGACTTATCTAAACAATTTGTTTGCAAAACCGACACTCAGGTTTGAGAATAGACTCATGACCTGAGGTTTAGCAACTTACAACAGTCCTTGAACATTTTTAAAACTCATTTTATAGTCCCCGAGATTCGATCCAAATATCGACAACAATTTTCGGATTGTGCCGATACTCGTTTCCCGGTACACGAATACTAAAACTAGCATAATTTTTCGCTCGTAATGAGTTAGAAGCTCTACTTTAGCTCAAATCGAAGCTAACAAAATTCTCTACGACCTTATCTGATTAGTTTAATAAGTTTATTACAGTAAGTAATTCAAAAATAGCCTTAAAGTTACTGCCTAAAATTGACCATGTAAAAATCATACCAAAACAAATTTTCAACTCATTCTAACAATTCCTATGGTCCTAATATCACCCTAATATCATACTAACACATCTAACTAACTCCTAACATCCTCAAATTTAATAAAATAAAAATAAAATATAAAGAAATCATACATGCAACAACATCCCACTACCAATATAATAATAATAACAACATACATAACCATAGAAATGGATCAAACATGATGTTTTTCATCAAAATTTGAAAATAAAATTTTAGTGGATGCATGTTGGAAAAATTTATACCAATATGAAGCTTATCAAATTTCCAAGATGGGTCTTGAAATGTATTTGGAAGATTCAAAGTAAAAATTGAACAAATTGATGGATTAGGGAGGGGAGGTGGACGACAAAAATGGAAGAAAAGAGAGAGACTGTGTGATTTTTTTATAAAAAATGAATTTATAATATAAAATAGTTAGTGGAATTTGTTTAAATAGTCCAAGGTTAGGGTAGATTTTGTCATTTAGGCATAGTTTTGGTACAAAAATGCAATTAAATAGTTTACAAGGTAGAAAATTTAAATTGTAAATTTTGAAAAATATTTACGGGCTCGGGTTTCGTAAAAATACTTTTCGAAAGTTAAAACGCTTCATAAAAATAATAATAAAGCTTCGACACCACTTAAAACGTAATTAAATCGAAAACATCGAAAATATAAAATATCGAGACAATCGATAATAAAACATAAATTTTCGGGCATCCGTCGGTATCGCGATCACTAGTAGTTCTCGTCATTCGTTAAAACGTAAAACACGAGAAATAAAGATTAAATATAATAAAAATTAATTTTATGATTATTTGAGAATATAATATCGATACCTAACATATTCCTTGTCGGTTTTCATCTAATCGACATTCTTACGCTAGTTTCAAGTCATAACCTTCTCGGTTAGTCGATAAATTTTAAATTCTCATTAAAGTAAACACGTAATACGTAATAGTCGAGATTAAAATAACGACCTGAAATTGACGGATTGTCACATCATCCCCACCAAATTAGGATCTTCGCCCTCGAAGATCAACTTGCGTTCTTGTCCTTACGCTTGTTGAAATCAAAGAGATGAGGGTAATTCTTCCACATTTGGTCTTCTCGTTCCCAAGTAAACTCCGGTCCTCTCCGAGAATTCCATCGAACTTTGACAATAGGTATTCGGCTTTGCTTCAGTTGCTTGACCTCGCGATCCATGATCTCGATTGGTTCTTCAATAAAGTGCAAACTTTTATCAACCTTAACCTCGTCTAACGGTATAATGAGTTCTTCATCGGATAAACACTTTTCCAGGTTCGACACGTGAAAAGTGTTATGATTCCCATACAGTTCTTGTGGTAGTTCAAGTTGGTATGCCACGGGTCCCACTCTAGATGTAATCTTGAATGGTCCGATATAACGAGGACTCAACTACCCACGTTTTCCAAATCGTACAACACCTTTCCATGGTGATACCTTTAACATAACCTTGTCTCCCGCGTTAAACTCCAATGGTTTTCTTCTCACATCCGTATAACTCTTCTGTCGGCTTCGAGAAAACAACAACCTATTCTTGATTTGCACAATCATATCTGTCGTCTCTCTAATCAAATCTGGTCCAGTGAGTTGGGTATCACCAACCTCACTCCAGCTAACGGGTGATCTACATGTTCTCCCATAAGGTGCTTCAAAAGGTGCATATTTAATACTCGCGTGATAACTGTTATTGTACGAGAATTCGGCCAAATGTAAGTGCTTATCCCAGCTACTTCCAAAGTCTATCACACAAGCACGTAGCATATCCTCCAAAGTTTGGATTGTTCTTTCGCTTTGCCCATTAGTTTGTGGATGATAGGCTGTGCTCATATCCAAGTTGGTTCCTAATGACTTTTGAAGTGATCTCCAAAATCCAGAAGCAAAACGACTATCTCTATTGGAAATGATTGAAATAGGAACACCATGCTTGCACACGATTTCCTTCAGATAAATATCGGCGAGTTTCTCCAAACTGAACCTCTCGTTGATTGGAATAAAATGAGCGGATTTAGTTAAACGATCGACAATAACCCAAATTGCATCGAACCCAGACGGTGTCCTTGGGAGTTTTGTGATGAAGTCCATCGTAATTCGCTCCCATTTCCAGATTGGAATTTCAGGTTGGACAAGTAATCCTGACGGCTTCTGATATTCGGCTTTCACTTTTGCACATGTTAAGCATTTTGCGACGTATGTTGTAATATCAGCTTTCATATTCGGCCACCAGCATAACTTTTTCAAGTCTTGGTACATTTTGTCCGATCCAGGATGAATAGAATACTTGGACTTATGAGATTCTAACATAATAAAGTCTGTCAGTCCACCATATAATGGTAACCAAACTCGACCTCTCAAACATTTGATACCATCAGCTCGCGTCTCAAATGTTTCACCGTCTCCTCTAAATATTTCGGCTGCAATATTTTCCTTCTTGTACGCTTCGATTTGTGCGTTTCGAATTAGCTCAGGTAAGTCATTATGAACTGTCACTACCAAAGCACGCACTCAAACCGGTTTCTCCCTTTCCTTTTGACTTAACGCGTCAGCTACCACGTTCGCCTTTCCTGGATGATAACGAATTTCGCAGTCGTAATCACTCAAGAGTTCAACCCATCGACGTTGCCTCATATTCAGCTCCTTTTGATCCAATATGTATTGTAGGCTTTTATGATCAGTGAATACTGTACACTTCGTACCATACAGATAATGTCTCCAAAGTCACAGAGCAAAAACCACAACACCCAATTCTAAGTCATGGGTTGTGTAGTTCTCCTCATTCTTCCTTAATTGTCTAGAGGCATATGCGATCACCTTTTCACGTTGCATGAGAACGACACCGTATCCTCGAAGAGATGCATCGCAATAAACAACAAAGTCTTCACTTCCTTCAGGTAACGATAAAATCGGCGCACTACAGAGTTTCATCTTCAGGGTTTGGAAAGCTTCTTCTTCATCATCGCCCCACAAATATGGTTTATTATTCTGAGTCAGCTTAGTTAATGGTTTCGATATCAAAGAAAATCCTTCAATAAACCTTCGGTAATAACCAGTCAAACCTAGAAATTGTCGTACTTCAGTTGGAGTAGTCGGAGCACTCCAATTCTTGATGGCTTCGATCTTTGCAGCATCAACATGTACTCCACTTTTATCAATCACATGTCCGAGAAATTGTACAGAATTAAGCCAAAAATCACACTTTGAGAATTTAGCGTACAACTTTTCGTTCTTCAACAAGTTCAAGATAATCCTTAAGTGTTCGGCATGCTCTTCATTGCTCTTGGAGTAGATTAGAATATCATCTATGAAAACGATCACGAATTTATCAAGATACGACTTACAAATGCGATTCATTAAATCCATGAATACAGCAGGTGCATTAGTCAAACCAAAAGGCATAACCATAAACTCATAATGACCATAACGAGTTCTAAACGCCGTAATAGGAATATCTTCCTCACGTATGCGAAGTTGATGGTAACCAGAACAAAGATCAATCTTGGAGAAAACACGAGAACCTTGAAGTTGATCGAATAAATCATCAATTCTTGGAAGCAGATAACGATTCTTGATCGTTAGCTTATTCAACTATCGGTAATCAATACACATACGAAACGAACCATCTTTCTTCTGAACGAATAAGACAGGAGCTCCCCAAGGTGACGAACTCGGTCGTATAAAAACTTTATCAGATAGCTCTTGTAATTGCACAGATAACTCCTTCAGCTCGGATGAGGCTAAAAGATATGGCGCACGAGCCACGGGTGCAGCACCAGGAATTAGGTCAATTTGGAATTCTACATGCCTTGGAGGCGGAAGTCCAGGCAAATCTTCCGGAAACACTTTAGGAAAGTCACGAATGACAGGTACATCTTCGGCACGTTTCTCCTTCGATTCCTTCTCCAGTACTTTAGCTAGGAATAACTCAAAACCTCTTTCGATATACTTACGAGCCTTAATGCACGAAATAATTTTTAGTCGTGAATTACGTTGATCACCTTCGATAACCATGGTCTTGTCATCCAAGGGAATCCTAACTTTCTTTTCTCCACACAAGATAGACACGTTATACTTGGATAGCCAATCCATTCCGATAATAACATCAAAACTTCCCAATTCGACAATCATCAAGTCTATTTTGAAAATACGGTTCAAGAGATTAAGAGAACATCCTAGGAGCGCACGATTGGTACTCACTAATTTACCATCAGCTAGTTCTACCTCATAACTCACGTCTAATTTGACCGGTTTGATATCAATTAAGGTACTAAAACTTGTATACACAAAGCTTTTGTCCGCACCAGAATCATATAAAGCTGTAGCATAACGGTTGTTCAGTAAAAACGTACCAGTGACAACTTTCGGGTTTTGCTTCGCTTCGGCTTCGCCCAATTGATAAGCTTTTTCCTGGTTATCTCCACCACGTGCATTCTTCGGAGGTTGAGGGCATTGGTTCCTCATGTGTCCTTTACCTTGGCAGTTAAAACACGTCACTCCCTTCTTTCCTGGTCCCCAACAGTCTCCAGTCTTGTGACCTAACTTGTTGCACTTCCCACACTTAGCACATTCACCAGTATGAGACTTCTTGCAGCGTTGACATCTGGTTCCCTTATCAGCAGATGCAGTTTCAGTCATCGCATTAGCATTACCCCTCCTTCGGTTTTGATTCCTACTGTGAGATTGACGGTTATCACCACGATCATCACTATCATTTTCAGCTCTTCTTTTGTTACCTTCATAAACACCATCAGCCTTGTCTTGGATGATTTGACCCATTAGTTGGTAGGCCATACGAACAGCTTCATCAATATTGGCAGGTTTAGATGAGGTCACATCACCACGGATGTTGGTAGGTAAGCCTCGAATATACTGCTCCACCTTCAAGTATTCTGGGTTAACTTTGTTTGGACAAAGTAGAGCAAGTTCATGGAATCTGTTTGTGTATCCATCGATGTCAGTACCCTTCAGTCTCAGCTGATATAGTTCCTGTTCTAATCTCTGAATAACACTCCTTGGACAGAATTCCTCAGTCATCCACCTTCTTACCTCAACCCATGGTGTAACATAAGCAGCATCCATACCCATTGATGCCATTCTCCCATTCCACCAAGTTAATGCTCGCCCTTGAAGAGTAGCAGAGGAAAACATCACCTTATCTCCTTCCTCACTTCCACTAAATCGAAACACGGATTCCAATTTCTCAAACCATTGCATTAACCCAACAGCACCTTCAGTACCCTTAAAAGTTGGATGTTTGCATTTCATGAACGAGGTATAATTACACTTCTTGTTTTCAGGAATCACTGGTCTATCAGCTTCACCAGTTCCAGCACCAGCATTGCCAGCTCCCGTATTACCAGCTCCAGTATTATCAGCTCCAGTGTTACCAGCTCCAGTAGTGCTAGTTCCAGTGTTGCCAGCTCCAGTATCGCCAGCTCCACCAGATCCACCAGCTCCACCAGATCCACCAGATCCACCAGCTCCACCAGATCCACCGGCTCCATTATTCATATTTGCCATAAACGCATTCATAGATACCTGAAATTGATCAGCTACTATAGCACGTAACTGAGTCTCAGTCAACTGTTTTGGCGGCATGATCCTGTTACACAATTCACATCAAAATGAGTATTCATTCAACGCTTGTGATAACAAAACATGAATAACACAAAATAAGAATAGATAGATGAAAAGAAACAAGAATGGATGATAAAATAAAGAATAGAATTTAGACAAGGAACGAAGATTCACGAGGAATGAGTCAAAAGACAGGGATTTCTATTGTGACAATCAGCATCGTTTGTAAATCACGTATTAGTATTATCATAATCAAATAATTAACATTTATAAATATATGTAATTTCATTATGCTTTAAGCATAATTAATAATTAAATATGTATAACATATATATACTTTTCTTGTTCTCGTCCATTGGCAACTCGGAGGTTTCGCTTGCAGATGTTATAGTCAAAAGATTTCAAAATTTTATTTTTGGAAAATCTTTTCCTTCTCTATAACCAGGCTCTGATACCAATCTGTAACACCCCCAATTTCGGGTCATAGCAGCGAAAGAGTCATTGGGTGTTACTGTCATGGTTCAACCTCAATATCATAGAAAACGCCTCAAAATGAGTCGTTTTGTTAAAACATACATCCATTCATTTGTTTAAAGATAAAACAGTTCACACACGGTCCCAAATTTGTTTTAAAGTTTACACAACCAACCAAACGATAAAAGTTTCTTTGAATGGACATAGTTTATAAAAGCGGGCCAAAACATTTTAATTAAGCAAGCTACATGAAACCGCCTCCCTTGAGTGCCTTCTTCATGGACCTGAGATAAAACATGCTATAAAGTCAACAAAAATGTTGAGTGAATCTATAGAGTTTAAATTAAATAAACGAACACAAGTATTCTGAACAAACCTTCCGTGGTTGACAATCATGTGGATCAAACATAATTATCGTTGTTATTTCATAAGTCTCGTGACATTGAACGTTAACATATATTATTTCAGCCCAACACCTAGCCAAGTGTGTATATTTCTCTTATACAATTGCATCTGATGTTTCATTACTGGTGCATCATAACACCACGCGATAGCTAGTCGTGACAGGACTGGGTGTCACCCCGATAGATCTATCCATAGTATTAGCGTTCCTTTCGATTAACAATTCACGATTCATGGGTCTTTTCAGGCTAGAACAAACTTTTATAACAACTTTCATCAAAGCATACAATCGGGTCCTTTGTGTTCAATTTTAAAAGAAAGAGGGTTTACCACAACTTCTCGTTGTACCCTTCATTTATAATAAATGCTTTTCCAATAATAAGGGTTTCCACAACTTCTCGTCGTACCCCTCTTATTTTAATAAAACAAGCATGTTATCCCCCTCGCGGGTTTTATAAAACAAGTAAACATGTCAAAGCGAGGCTATAGACTCACCTTGGTACGATAGTAGTAATGTGACGATCGCCGACGATTTGTGATGCCCGTTAAACACGAAGACCGCAACCTACCAAATAAGACGCGTTCGTTAATAAACGACTCAAGTATAAATAATACTTAAATAATACGAAACATAATTTCATATAACCATGAAAATCCCAAAAAATTAAAAATATAAGTGTACTTCTATACCCTTTTATTCAACACTATTCTTTTAAACACTTGTACTTTCGACATTGACCCGTCATAAGACGCCAAGTCAACGCAAGTCAAACCATCATTTTACTTCCCTCGGACCAGTAACTAAGTCATTTATATAATGACTTAACACTTGGGTAAGTCACCATGTCCAATAGTGAATACTCAACTCACGCCACACAAGTATTGAACTACGTGTCCAAAATACCAATCAGCATGTACACTCCAAATGTACACATCAATCTAACCTATCTAGACTTGTCCGATTTCGACTAAACTTGGTGACAAACTCACACATAATATGAATAAGACCCAGTTTAAGTTTCATTCAATAATATTACTTCTAAGACCTTCTGCCCGACACACCTTCGTGTTATAAAAACCGGACAGTTTTACGCCTTTGACTTGTAAAACCATTTTGACTTATCTAAAAAATTCTGTTTGCAAAACCGACACTCGGGTTTAAAAATAGACTCATGACCTGAGGTTTATCAACTTACAACAGTCCTTGAACAATTTTAAAACTCATTTTATAGTCCCCGAGATTCGATCCAAATATCGACAACAATTTTCGGATTGTGCCGATACTCGTTTCCCGGTACACGAATACTAAAACTAGCATAACTTTTCGCTCGTAATGAGTTAGAAGCTCTACTTTAGCTCAAATCGAAGCTAACGAAATTATCTACGACCCTATCTTATTAGTTTAACAAGTTTATTACAGTAAGTAATTCAGAAATTGCCTTAAAGTTACTGCCTAAAATTGACCATGTAAAAATCGTACCAAAACAAATTTTCAACTCATTCTAACAATTCCTATGGTCCTAATATCATACTAACTCATCTAACTAACTCCTAACATCCTCAAATTTAATAAAATAAAAATAAAATATAAAGAAAACGTACATGCAACAACATCCCACTACCAATATAATAATAATAACAACATACATAACCATAGAAATGGATCAAACATGATGTTCTTCATCAAAATTTGAAAATAAAATTTTAGTGGATGCATGTTGGAAAAATTTATACCAATATGAAGCTTATCAAATTTCCAAGATGGGTCTTGAAATGGATTTGGAAGATTTAAAGTAAAAATTGAACAAATTGATGGATTAGGGAGGGGAGGTGGACGGCGAAAATGGAAGAAAAGAGAGAGATTGTGTGATTTTTTTATAAAAAATGAATTTATAATATAAAATAGTTAGTGGAATTTGTTTAAACAGTCCAAGGTTAGGGTAGATTTTGTCATTTAGGCATAGTTTTGGTACAAAAATGCAATTAAATAGTTTACAAGGTAGAAAATGTAAATTGTAAATTTTGAAAATTATTTACGGGCTCGGGTTTCGTAAAAATACTTTTCGAAAGTTAAAACGCTTCATAAAAATAATAATAAAGCTTCGACACGACTTAAAACGTAATTAAATCGAAAACATCAAAAATATAAAATATGGAGACAATCGATAATAAAACGTAAATTTTCGGGCATCTGTCGGTATCGCGATCACTAGTAGTTCTCGTCATTCGTTAAAACGTAAAACACGAGAAATAAAGATTAAATATAATAAAAATCAATTTTATGATTATTTGAGAATATAATATCGATACCTAACATATTCCTTTTCGGTTTTCATCTAATCGACATTCTTACGCTAGTTTCAAGTCATAACCTTCTCGGTTAGTCGATAAATTTTAAATTCTCATTAAAGTAAACACGTAATACGTAATAGTCGAGATTAAAATAACGACCTAAAATTGACGGATTGTCACAATTATTCAATCTCAAACATCAACACTACACACAACTAACTAATTCATACCAATAATCTACATCTAAGAATCCCAACTTTATAAGCATCAAGTCGATATTTAACATCTAATTCCCTAAATTCAGGGAACACTCTCTTGGTATAGCACTAATACTAACAACCTTTCCATCGGTTAATTTCACATCATATTTAGTTGCTAATCTTAGTAATTCTCTGTTGATAAGGCGACTGAATCTTTACATTTCTAAAGCTTCTACCTAATCTAAAATCAAACAACACACTAACGTAATTAATGTCAAGTAAGAACGTACCATTTACAACGTTCAGACCTTAAGGTTTGTAAGCATTACCTATAGCGTAAGCTGGAGTGGCAGCATTCCCACTTTGTCGATTTCCTTTCCTTGGATAATTCCCTTGCTTGTGTCCTTTCTCACCACAGCTAAAGCATATCACAACTCCAGGGGTACTAATTCCAGTAACTAATCCTCTTGTCCTACACTTGGCAGCTTTATGACCAGGTTGTCCACACTTATGGCAAGCAGGAGGACAATTACCTACATGGTATAAGGTACAATAAACACACTTGGGATTTGTTGGAAATACGTTTTTCGTATAAAGAAATTCTCGGTCACTCCAACAATATAGTTATAGGCTCGTAGTAGTGTTTAAGTAACATTTATTGAATAGCCCGACCCATGAGCATGTTCATGGGCCGGAGGCCCAAGTCCATTAAAGACTTAGGTATATAAACCTCTTTCCACACTAGAAAGAGTTGTTGGTTGTTTCATTTCTCTAGTTAATACACATACTTTTCTCTCACTTCTCTCTCTTGTTTATCTCTCTAGAAAAACATCAACCCTCTTGAAATACAAAGATTATCACACTTCTACAATTGGTATCAAGAGCATGGGAGGAAATATAGGTTGGTATTTGTGTTGTTCATTCTTATTTAAGCATAACGTGAGTTTTTGATTGTTTTTTTTACCAAATCTTCAAACTTTTTTCTTGTGTTTTTTAGTGTTCTTCAAGTCGTATGTCTTCTTTATTTTTGTATTAGTCATTTGGGTATCTTGGTTTCGGGTACTACACAAATATTTGGCTCAAAAGTTAAGAATTCTCTTGGTTCCACTTTGTGAATTTCACTTCATTTGATTCCATCGGAAAGTACAAGTGTGTACGGTTTGATCGCAATAACCCAAGGGTTTTACTCTGCGATCACAAGGATTCAGACACCTTATTCCGACGACTATTCGATCGTTCATTGCGATCGAGGATTGCGACGGTTTTTAAGGGTTATTGAGTCGTTACTCTGTCCAAATATTTTTAGCCATATTATGATCAGGATTCTGATAGTATCACATTCCGATACTTGGTGCAATCCGACAGATCCTACATTCAGATAGAAGGACATTCCGATAGAACCACATTAAGATAGAAGGACTTTCAGATAGAAGGATATTCCGATAGAACCAACATTCCGATACTTGAGACATTCAGATAGAAGAAGTATTCCGACAGAACCAACATTCCGATACTTGCAACATTCCGACAGAAGGGGTATTCTGACAGAATCTACATTCCGACACTTAACACATTCCTATAGAATTTATTTTTTTGGGATAAAAGTTGCATAACTTAGAGGATTTTTTCTATTGTGCATTAATTTGGCAATTTTCAAAAACACACACAACAAAAAGATAACAACATCTTTCATTCAACAATACAAAAACACATAACCTTATTTCATTGCTCGATCATTTTTGATAATATTTTTTCAAGGGATCATAAAATGAATTCAAATTCATATATGCCAACCATGACTTCACTTACCGATATCTCAATAATTTCGGGTACCAACACTTGCCCACCTTTGCTCATCAAAGATTTATTTGAAGCATGGCAAGGTCGCATGAAAACTTACATCATGGGCAAACCCAATGGTAGACTTATGCTTCAATCAATTGAAAAAGGACCACTAGATTGGGGAGAAGTTACCGTCAACAATGTGATGCGGGAAAGGTTGTATCATGAGTTAACCGATGCTAACAAACTCATTGCCGATGCAGATGAAAGGGCCGTTCAGACAATACTTCAAGCCCTTCCACCCGATATCTATAGAATGGTAAGTGAACACACAGTGGCAAAGGATCTTTGGGATCGATTAGCTGTTTTGTTACAAGGGACCTCTCTGACTAAGCAAGAACGAGAGTGTCAATTGTATGACTTGTTTGATAGGTTTACATACATTCCAAGGGAGACTCTTCACGATTACTACTGGCGTTTCACTACTTTGATGAATGATATGAACGTGTATAATCTAAGGATTGCTCAGTTTCAACTAAACACAAAGTTCTTGAACACGTTACCCCAAGAATGGAGTCAGTATGTCACCGATGTTAAGATGATTCGATATTTGCACAAGTCAAACTTAGATCAACTCTATGCCTTCTTGCATTAACACGAGAAACACGTGATCCAAAAACGCATCTCTCCGGGATGTTAAGAACCATTGGCATTAATGGCAAACCATCCAACATTGTCATATCACAACTCTCCGTTTGCTTTGGGACACCAATCTTCCTATCAACCATTGTATCAAACACCAAGTTTCCCACAGTATTCGATCTTTCCACAACCGCCTACATCTTATCACCAACAATAAAAGCAACCAGCAACATCATCACAAGGAGATTCACAACAGTTACCTTATGCTTCACACCAGTATTCACATTATCAACCTCCAACAAACCCTGCTATTACCTATCAACAACTTGAGGCTCCTCAACCCCATTACTCACAACAAGTTAGTGTTCCATCAAATCAGCTTTTAGCTCAATCAACACCAGCATTCTATTGTTATGATGAGATCCCTGTCCCTGAGTTTAGACAAGGGGATAGTCCTACTGATATACTTGCTCAAATGTCTGCTTATCTCACTCAAACATTGAACAAACAAGGTTACAGAGTACCAACAATAACAAACAATCAGTTAAGGAACTCTTCTAACTCTTGACAACAGGCTACAATTCAAGATGGCAGAGTCATGGTGCAACCACTTCAGGGGAGACCCAATTCATCTACTGCTGGTGCACGTTCATCTACACTGCTGCTACAAGAGGTAATAGCACTGGCAAAATGAAGATGATTATATGCTACAACTGCAAAGGGGAAGGGCACATGGCCCGAGAGTGTAAGCAGCCCAAGAGGAAAAGGGATAGCACATGGTTTCAGGAGAAGATCTACTTGGTGAATGCTCAAGCCCAAGGACGTGAGATCGATGAAGAAGAGTTGGCATTTCTCGCAGATCCGGGAGTCGCGGACACTGACGGTCTCACAACAGCCATCACAAAAAATGCCACATATCAATGTGATGATTTGGATGCATACGACTCTGACTATGATGATCTCAATACCGCCAAAGCAGCTCTCATGGCAAATATTTCACTTTATAGAGCTGACACAATTTCTGAGGTACCAAATACTGCTACGGATACTATTATTGTACCTTATCAAGTTGAGCAAGTTTCTGAGATCCGGAACAGCCTTCGGTGGTTAGTAACTCAATCGAGGAGACAAACAATGATAGCAATATCAATGCAAGTCCCCAGACTTTGAGTGAACCACAACCGGGAGCTATTACGACTACAAATTCGTTTGCTCAACCTGATTTGGTTATGGTGTCGGCATCTATGCTTAGCCAAATGAATAATGCAGTCCTTGAAACCCTCAGTGTTAATCAGACTTTATCTGCCGAGCTTGCTTTGCATAAGGAAAAGGTTAAAACCTTGGAATTAACTCCAGTGTCCACTACCTTAACCAATCCTGAATTTGATAGGTTTAGGTAAGTCCAATTGGATAAACTGCTAGAAATTGAGAGTTTAAGAGCAAATCTCTTGAAAGAACTTAAAGAAAAAGAGTCAGTCGTTAATAATTTTCAAAAACTACAAACGGATTTCGAAATTCTTGAGTCAAAAAGGGTTGAAACGGAAATTAAGGCGTCTGAGAAAGTTAAAAAGACTGAAATTTTGCTTTTAAAACAATACTCTGCTTCACATTTAGTACACTTGTTTCATTCTTCTTTTCAAGATTTCAATCTATCGCGTCTAATAGACCTACCACCTAACCCGGGGGTATGCAAAGCAAGCATTTCACCACAACCCACGACTTTATGATGCAACCAAGTTAGGGTTGGTCTTAGATCTGATTATGTTTTTAAATGAATCTGAGAGCATGTCACTACATGAAGAGAATCGGTTAAAATTACTTCCTACATATACTGAGTATGATTATGCACAAATGAATGCATCCTATGCAAAAATAGATGTTAGAACTTGATTTAATATGCAAAAGGAATCTATCCATATACCCGCTTACATGCCTACTAGAGAAAGCCTTAGTATACTTCCTACACTTGTTAACTCGGACGAACCTAAGGAAATTCCTAAGAATCTTTCACCGGTAAGTACGGTAAAGCTAAGCTTGGAAGAGATTGAGCGATACCTTATCAAGTTTGACAAGGTCATCCTGGAATGTACGACTTCAACGGCTCAAACCGCTGGAGAATGAGCTTTCGAACCCATGAAAATGGTGTTTGAGAAAGAGATCGTTCCGTTTGTAAACAATATTAAAAATGGAGTCTATTATCTCGCGGGAAATCTAAGTTTTGAATTGGGTAAAGTTCAAAAAGTTTTCTATGAAATAGATGATGTTTAGGAACAACATTTAATTGAGAAAGAAAAGATTTTATCCGAATATGACCGATTCTTAGAACATATAGTGTCTCTCGAAGTGATGCAAGTTGTTACTATTAAATATGCTCATGAGATTTCATCTACTGTGAATAAATGTGATGATGTGCATGATATATCTGTGAATATTGTTGAACCTGTGAATAATGTAGATAATCATTCTTGTCATGAATCTAACGCTGAATTTTTAAAGCTTCAAGATTCTTATAACTCACTTTCAAAACGTTTTGATGAGCTTCAACAACATTGTATATCTCTTAAAATTGAAGATCAATCTAAAAATGAAACTCTTTCAAAAACAAATGATTGTGAAAACTCCGTTGAGACTAGTGACAAGATGATTCAGGTGGTTCAGGCTTTAGAGCAAGATATTATGAGACTTAAGAGAGTATCAGTAGCAGAGAAATTGGAACTAGAGGCTGCAAAGATTAAAAATCATGCCCTAGAAGATAGAATTACTTTTATGCTAGGGGAGTTTGATAAAGTAAAGCAGGGTTTCTCAGATATTTATGGTTCGTTAGAAGAACGCTTCGCTTTTAATGCGGAAGAGAAAAAGTCACTCGTTGACCAATTGAACCGTAAGTCCGAGGAAATCTCTGACTTAAATATTCAACTCATAGACAAAAACATGGTTTTGGTTGAATTAAAGGAGACACTTCAACTCAAAGAACAAGAAGTTGTTGATAATCTAGCCACCATCTCTGCCTCGACCTCTAGTGCTCCCAAACCCAACCCACGTGTGCTATATCGGGACCTAAAATTTAAGAATAGTCCAACTAAGTTTGCCACATACATGAAAAATGCCTTAGAACATGCAGATCTAGCTAGAGAGATTGTTGATGACATGCGTGAACTAGATCCCACAATTCATCTTCTATATGAACTTTTATTATCTGTGGATCGCGTTCAGGATTGTTTAGCAAACTTAGAGTACATTGGGCAACCGATATCTGTACCCCCGAAACAACAAACCGCCACCATTGCCATTACTCCATTCAATAAGAATCCAGGATCTAAGCCTATATTAAACACACCCATCAAGGCTACATCAAAATCTGTCACTAATGTTCCCATGGCTTCTACAGGAGTAATTATGTCTATTAAGGCTAAAGGATCTCAAGACAAGAAAGATAGGATCAAGCCTTCCACTAGTAGGACTGCCAAGAAGAAAGTAGAAGTTCACCCTAGGAATGTTATTTCAGTTTCAAATAAAAAGAATCATGTATCTAAGACAAAAGGATCTGCCTCTATGCAGAAGCCTAAGCAAAATGTGAATTCGAATTTGCGATGTTGTAATTGTAATGAATGCATGTTTTCTCAGCGTCGTGATTTATGCCTTGTTGATCACGTGAATGAAATGTATGCAATTAGGAACAATCTTGAATGGATTCCAACAGGGAAGAAATTCACCCAAGTTGGTTAGCAATGGAAACCCACTGGTAGGACCTTCACTACAAATGGAACTACGTGCCCTTTAACTAGTATCACATCCACGGAAGTTAGGTCTCAGCGTCCTTTAAATAGGAATACTAGCACTAAGAAATGGAAAAAGCGCCCTTTAGTTAGGTCTGCCCCCACTATTGTGCCTACCAGTGAAGAAGTACCTCAGGATCTTAGACAACTAGAATCTAAGCCGGCATTTAGGAAGCAAATTTGGAAGCCTAAGAATTCTTCGGTTAGCAAACCTAAGATAAATATATCTGTACCTGCTAACACAGAGGAACTACTAGATTCCGATACATCGTCTTTGTCTGGTGATATTTTCAGGTGGTCCAAATCATCCTCTGGTACTTGGACTCTGGATGCTCAAAGCATATGACCAGAGATCGCTCGATGCTAAGAAATTTCGTCAGCAATTTTCTAGGAACGGTTAAATTCGGCAACGACCATATTGCGAAGATCATGGGTTATGGTGAATACCAAATTGGGAATGTTACGATTTCAAGGGTATAGTATGTGGAGGGACTTGGTCACAATCTATTTTCAGTGGGACAATTTTGTGATTCAAACCTTGAGGTGGCTTTTCGACAACATACTTGCTTTATTCGCGATCTTGCAGGAAATGATTTGTTAAAGGGTTCTCGAGGGGATAATCCCTACACCCTGTCCATTCAAAACATGATGGCCGCCTCTCCTGTATGCCTTCGCTCCAAAGTATCCAAGACCTAGTCATGGTTGTGGCATCGCCGGTTATCTCATCTTAACTTTGATGCTATAAACCATTTGGCTAAAAACGAACTTGTTCGTGGTCTTCCAAAACTTAAGTTCGACAAGGATCATTTATGTTCCGCGTGTTCTTTGTGGAAAAGCACCAAGAAATCATACAAACCTAAAGCTGAAGACACCAACCAAGAACTACTGTATCTTTTGCACATGGATCTTTGCGGGCCAATGCGTACGGCTAGTTTGAGTGGTAGAAAATACATCCTCGTCATGGTGGATGATTTCTCAAGGTTTACATGGGTGACATTTTTAGCATCCAAGGATCAAGCACCAAAGTATATTATTATTTTCTTAAAGATGATCCAAGTACCTCTTCACACTACTGTTCGCCGCATTCGCACTGATAATGGAACTGAGTTCGTTAATAAAACTCTACGAGACTATTATGAAAAGGTAGGTATTTCACATGAAACTTTTGTTGCCTGCACTCCACAACAAAACGGTGTCGTGGAAAGACGTAACCGTACACTTATGGAAGCTGCTAGAACTATGTTGATTTATGTGAATGCTCCTTTATTCTTATGGGCTGAAGCAGTAGCAATCGCATGTTATACCCAAAACCGCTCCATCATTCGTAAACGCCATGGTAAAACTCCATATGAGCTCCTTCATAGACACAAACCCGATATTTCATTTCTTCATGTGTTTGGTGCACTGTGTTATCACAATACAAATAGTGAGAATTTGGGCAAACTTCAACCGAAGGCTGATATTGGAATTTTCATTGGTTACTCACCTGCAAAGAAAGCTTACCGAATTTATAACCGTCGTCTTGGCAAGATAGTAGAAACTTTGGATGCCGATTTTGATGAGCTGACATCGATGGCTTCTGAGCAACACAGCTCTGAACCTGCACTTCATGAGATGGGTATTGGTACAATCAGTTCCAGATTAATTCCCAATAATCCTACTTCTTTATCATTTATACCACCTACAAGGCCTGAGTGGGATGAGTTATTTCAACCTATGTTTGATGAATTCTTTGATCCACCTAGTGATGATTCTCCAACACCTGCAGCAGTAGCTCCGATTCCCGAAGTTGTTGCTCAAGATAATGGAAATCAGTCCGAGACATCTACTGTTACCATTGAACCAGATGTCCCATCCCCCAACAATTCACAAACTACACCTGAATCATCACCCCCACTCGTTCCTAATGATGTTGAAGAGGATCCCTATGATCACGATTTGGAATTTGCTCACTTACAAGAGCTTCCTTTCTTTGGTTCAAAAATACTTGAAGACCCTAACGGTGCGTCTACCTCAGAGGAAGCTCCTGCAATCGTTCACTCCCGAACACCACTGATTGAAAATCACAACACAAAATGGACAAAAGATCACCTAATCCGTAATATTATTGGTGACATCAATCGACCAGTCTTAACACGCCACCAACTCCAAGAACATGCATTATATTGCTACTTTGATGCATTTCTTTGCGATACTAAACCTAAAAATTGGCAACAAGCCATGACAAAATCATCTTGGATTGAATCCATGCAAGAGGAACTTAATGAATTTCAACGTCTTGAAGTGTGGGAATTCGTTCCTTTACCCAGCAACGTTGAAATCCTTACATTGTTGTGGGTATATAAGGTTAAACTCGATGAGTTAGGTGGAGTGCTGAAGAACAAAGCTAGATTGGTTTCTAGAGGTTACAAACAAGCTTTGGGTATTGAATTTGAAGAATCCTTTGCTCCTGTTGCACGATTGGAGGCGATTAGACTATTCCATGCTTATGCTGCTCACATGAACATGATCGTCTACCAAATGGATGTTAAGACGGCATTTCTCAATGGTGAATTAAGGGAAGATGTCTACGTAAGCCAGCCGAATGGATTCGTCAACTCGGAGTATCCTAATCACGTGTACAAGCTCAAGAAGGCTCTTTATGGGTTGAAACAAGCTCCACGCGCGTGGTACGATCTCCTATCGTCTTATCTCATTTCGAAAGGCTTCTCCAAAGGCAAAGTGGACCCAACATTATTTATTCTCAAGGAGGACAACGACATGATACTAGTACAAATTTATGTTGATGATATAATATTTCTGCTACTAATCAAAGACTGTCTGACCATTTTGAGAAAATTATGTCGACACGTTTTAAGATATCGATGATGGGAAAAATTTCATTTTTCTTAGGGTTACAAATTTCTCAGAATCCCAGAGGCATCTTCATTAATCAATCCAAATTTTCTCTTGAATCATTAAAGAAGTATCATTTTGAAAATTGTGACCCCGTGGATACTCCAATGGTAGAGAGTTCCAAGTTCGATGAAGATAAGGAAGGGATAGCTGTCGATCCTAAACTTTACCGTGGAATGATCGGCACCCTCCTCTATCTGACTGCTAGCAGGCCTGATTTGCAATTTGCTATATGCATGTGTGCCCGATATTAGGCTCGGCCTACCGAAAAGCACTTACATGTTGTGAAAAGGATCTTTCGGTATCTTAAAGGAACACTTAATCGTGATCTGTGGTATCTGAAGGATTCCTCTATTGTACTAATCTCATATGCAGATGCGGATTATGTTGGGTGTCAAGATACTAGACGTAGCACTTCTGGCAGTGTGTAACTTATTGGAGATAGACTTGTTAGTTGGGCATCAAAAAGGCAGAAAAGCGCTGCGATATCAAGTACAGAGGCTGAATACATCGCTATGTCCGGTTGTTGTGCTCAAGTTCTTTGGATGAGATCCCAATTAACTGACTACGGTCTTGGATTCAACAAAATCCCGATGTACTATGATAACAAAAGTGCAATTGCTCTGTGCTGCAACTACGTTCAACATTCCCGGGCGAAGTACATTGACATACGCTACCACTTCATCAAAGAGCAAGTGGAAAATGGAGTGATGGAACTGTACTTCGTCAACACTGAGTATCAGCTGGCAGATATATTCACAAAGGCATTAGATCGAGGACGTATCGAGTTTTTGATCGAAAAGGTAGGCATGAAATCATTCTCACCAGCGACACTTAAGGAGTTGGCAGAAGAATCTGAAGAATAGTGGTGGTAAACTATTCTAGAGTATCCTTTGATCGTGATCTTGTATATTATCGTATATATTTAAACCACCAAAAGAAAAATACAAAAATATAAAACATACAAAAACCATAAAAAATATAAAATCAAGAAAATCCAAAAATATTTTTCATTTTAAATCGGGCATGTCTTTTAGTACGTTAATATTTACGGCCTTAGAAATATCGATTAAAATTGACACGGCGCCATAAATAGAGTCCGTATAAAAGTTGTACATCTTTTAAAACATGCCCATTATGGCTTGTAGTTATTTCAGACTGCAACTCGCTTTTCGCATTAAAGTCACGTATTTCTTTTGAAAACGTTGGCTCACAACGGGAATTAATTTTCTCGGGCAAGGGTTACTTTAAACCCTTGTAAGGGACTAAGTTTACTTTATAACTTGGTCTAACACAAATTAGTGTACGTTTCAGTGCACTTACTTTGTTAAAATAAGAGAAATCTTATTGCCATCAGAATTGTTCCAAACATTCACTAAACCAGAAAAAGTCTTCATGGATATTTGCTTCTTTAAAATCATTGACTACAACTCTTTCAATAGAAAACGGGTCCGTGTTTAAGGGGAAGCAAATATTAAATCATTTTGGAATTTAAATTGATTTTCAAAAAGGGTTTTTTCAGAAAATATAAACCGTTTATCATCATCATTATATGCTTTGTGTGCTTTATGTGGTATATGGTTTGAAGAATAGGTCGTTTGCAATTATGCGTTAAGTGTAAGTGTTCGTGTTTTTGTACGGGTTAGTACTTCGTTAAGTCACTTGGTTAATCGTAATAATCTTATCAATTCATACTAACTGGGGGACTGATTTTGCAATACTTGCATAAAGAAGGGCAAATATATCATTTTTGGCATAAAAGTTGACCAAGTCAACATTTACCCCCCCTCCCCGTTCCTGTTTCTTTTCCATCACAAAAACACAAACACAAAGATACTCACCGCCATTAACACACCTTCGATCCTTGATTTTTTTTCTTGCAACTCCGTCAATCCATCTAGGTATCTGATTGTTTTATTCTATGTTTACTATGATTATATCTTAACTTAACATCACAAACAAACCCGTAATCAAGATTTAATCTGTTTAGGGTTTCGAAATTTTTGTGTTGAAAACGTTAATTGATAAGTGGGATATGTTTAGAATGCATAGATGAACATAGGTCTTGCCCAGTTTTGCTTAAAAAATTGCCAAAGTCCAGGAATCGTGAAGTCAAAGTTAAGATCGAATCCCAGTCACGGACTGCGATGATCATTGCGACACCACATTGTGATGAGTCATTCTGATGGCTCATTGTGATGGGTTATTGCGATGGGTCATTCCGATGGCTCATTGTGATGGCTCATTGCGATGGGTCATTACGATGACGCATTGCGATGGCATATTGCGATGGTGCATTCCGATGCATTATTGCGATGGCATTGTAATGGTATTGCGATGGGGACATATTGCGATCATTTTCAAACATTGCGATGGAATCACACTTATTACGATGGACTTAGATATTGCGATGACCTTGTGATTGCGATAGGACAGGATTGCGATAGGATTGCGATGGTTTCTCATTGCGATAGGTGTAAGATTGCGATAGGATTGCGATGCTTAAACATTCCGATGTTTGTAGGATTCCGATGAATGGTTGTAAGATTGTGATGGATTTAGGATTGTGATGCACCTTTTATTCCGATTACTTGAAAGATTGCGATGAGTTGTTTTGGAATATATTGTGATAGCTTATAGTCTTATGTTAACACTATAAGATTGTGATGAGTTATAGGATTGTCATGCTAGTATTATGTTAGGTGGCTCCTATAGACTTGTGTCGTGATCAAGTTATTGTTGTTCTATAAATGTAATGTGCTAATGACCGTCGTGTGTTACTGCAAATGCTACAACTTGACATAGATTTAAGATATATATGTTTTGTGTATATCATTTGTGTTTATGTCATCTAAGCAGGAAGATGTCGATCACAGAAGAACAACAGCGGCAACGATCTCAAACTTGTTTCACTCAGCAATAGGCTACCATATGCTGAGAACAACTCTCGTTTGCAAGAGGATTTTGATACTTCTTTAGCAGCTTTCAAAATCGCCACGGATATCCTTGACATCTCACCTATCAAAGATGCATTTAGACGTACTGCCTCTGTTCCCGAAGTCTACATGCACGAGTTATGGACCACTGCAACACTTTCTAAAAAGACTATCTCATTCCAACTAAACAAAATGCCAATGGTACTTAACTTGAGCATCTTTCGGCAACTGTTTAACTTTCCTAAGTTAGCACAAGGAGAACAATTTGTGGCTAACCCAAACACCGATGAATTGTTTCGAGTCATCCGTTGTGACAACCGTGGTTTTGGGTTTGTCACTTGGTCTTACTTTTAGGTTATTTTATGTGTGCTTACTTGAATTGTGTGTTTACGTGTTTATTTTGTGTGAACGAGGTTGGTGTGGTTATCGTTTATGAGTATAGAGTACTCATAAGTAAATCGAGGAACGGTTATTTCATGTTCATGAGCTCACAAGTGGTGACTATGAAATGAAAATGGTGATATTGTGGTGTTTACGTATACGTATAAGTATTATAGTAGTAGTATTTTTTTTAGGATTTACGGTTTAGCATTTAGAGGTCTCGGGTGAGGTAATTATCCATATGAATATTTTTCGGGATGGTTTTAAGTCATTTAGGACTTAGTTATAAAGTTTATTTCAAAATTTGAGATTTTTATAAAAGTGTATATTTTACGACTTTTACGGTAAAACGCGTAAAAACTGACTAGTTTTACGGTTTTGAGGTTTTGGAGGCTTTAGGAGCTGAAATAAATTAAGGAAAATTAAGGTAATATTAATAAGATATTTATTAATAATAAAATAAAGGAAAAAACGAATTTTATGGTGTTTAGGTCGGTTTAGAAGAGGAAAAAGGAAAGTTGGGTTTGGGTTGGACAAGGATTCACCCACACCCTATATATTATATTATTTACTACCAAAAGAACATAATTAAATCCCTGGAGATTAATGGTCGATGGTTTTTGGGAGAGTTTTTAGGGTTTCATAGTTTTTTTCTTCTTCCATTAATTTAAAGGTAAAACCTTCAAATCCTTTTTTAATTAAATTGTTTTTATGTTTATTTAATCATCTATTGATGGATTAGGGTTAGGGTTTAATATAAAAACAGTAAATTAATGTTGTATTAATCATAATATGATGATCACATAAATTAGGGCTTGTAATTAGAGGGATTAGGGTTAATTAATGAGGTTGATTTTGTTAAACCCGTTTTTAAAAACTGGGCAGAATTTTGGGTCATTGTTTTGATCATATAGGGAGTTCTACAAACTCTTATCTTACGATCCACATACCCCTGAAAAGGTATTTGAAGTGGCTTTCCAATGCAAGAAACGAGAACTAAATAGGAGGTCGGGAAGTGGGTCAAAAATAGGTTACAACAGTCGGAGGTCAAAAAAGTTTTAAATTCAGCCTGTTTTCTTTTTAAGTTTTGGGTTGTTTGGGGTACTTAGGGTTGCATTGGGATCTTCTCACGAACATGAGAGATGGTTTATATATTGTAATAAGGATCTGCACTTGGGCTAAGATTGTGGTTTAGGGTAAGACCCTCTAATGGTAATGAACTTTTCATACGTTTAAAATCAGGAAAACTGGAATGACAAAAGTATATATATATATATCAGGGCCTTAACAGTAGCTTTAAGGTTAGGGCAAGTGGGAGGTGTTAGCCAACATATGTAAGGGTATGAATATTCCTTTTACAGAAACCATGGGTATGTTTAAGTGGACGTTCGACTTAAAGTTTTGAGACCTAAAACTGGGACTGTTTTGTGTAAAATTGTGAACGGGATAGCTATTAAACTTAACCAAGTTAAGGACTTGTTAGGGAAGGGTAATGGGATGTTTAGAGTTATAAATGGGGTATTTATATGAGAGGAGGTTAGATGTCCATCATAGGTTGATGAACCATTTTAGAGGTTGGTTCATGTATTGATTTATGTGTTTTTGGATTATTAGCTTGGGGCTAGAGCAAGGACTTTGGAGAAGCAATCAGGTGAGTTCATAGTCCCGTTTTGCTACGTTTTTAAATGTTTTTTTTCCAGTATGGGATGGAGATGACACTTGAAATGTTCTTTAACATGATTTGGTACTATGTTATAAAATGTGTGGACATAAATGTGTTATTGTGTGACTTGCGTGCTTATGTGTTCTCATATGTGCTTTGGTACGTGTTCTGCTATGTGAATCTTGTTTGGATTGTGATTGGCTTTGGTACATAGATGTATGGGCGTCTATGGGACCAGTTGTGATGTGTGTGGAGCGTGGGGCACGATCCGTCCTGAGTACTTGTGCATCGTCTCTTCGGAGGCAAGATATCTCGACGGGGATATAGTTCATCTTCCACAGGTGGTGTGGGAAAGATCCGGATAGTGTGGTGTGTGTTCTTGTGCATGTGACGGGATACTTCTTGATTGTTATAATGTGCTTTGTGAATTGTAGATGTGATTGGTACTTGGCTTGAGTTTTGTTGTGGATGCATGTAGCATGATTATCACATTATGGTCCATTACTATAAATTGTTTTTCTTCAACTTATTTACAGCGGATGTCAAGGTTTCTTATGATGTTCTAGATAACTTAAACCTATGTTCTCACCAATTTTATGTTGACAGATTTTAGTGTCATTTTCAGGTGAGGTAGTTGTGCAAGATGATGTTAGAAGTGGCTAGAGTATAGAGGCTGCTAGGATTGCATTCGGAGGAATCCCCTTTCCTCTTAGATTTTATTTTGTGTTTTGATTAAGTGAACGTTGTGGTACCTATATGTTTGATGTTTGTTTATTTGTATGTCTTTGGTAAGAGGTAGGCCTGCTACCTACTTACCTAGACGCCTGCATTGTTGAGATATTGTCACGATATTTGTGTCGCCATCTATGATATTTCAATTTCATTTAGTTCTCTCTATAGACACGCTGTTGTTGTGATGATATCCATACGTCGCGCCCCATATTCCGCCACGGTGGGGTGTGACAGAATGGTATAAGAGACAATGGTTATAGAGAATTAGGTTTCCTAGTCGTGTAGCCTAGTCTATAGCTTAAGGGTCCCTGCATATAGGCGTCATAGGAGTAGGTGTGCATTTTATAGTAGTTGATGTGTTTGAATATTATTTTCGCAGAATTTGTTTGGTTATGAACTACTATGGTTCATACTTAACTACATGTTATTTTCTTTACGAGTTTTGATTAGTGCGGGTGGAACCATGGTCGTATACGCTAGTCATTGTTGGATTTCGCTTAATTATGTTTTCATGTTCTTTATACATTTCGAATTTTGTCTACGCTGGTTCAGCTGGACTACGAGTTTATGTGTTTCGTTCATTGGCTATGTTATTTTAATACATGGGGTTTTGGATCTTATATTGTGTGGTTATGTGCTTGTGAGTTGTTGGATTATGTGTTATGTGTAGTATTAATTTCTTATAAGTGTCATCATAGGAGGGAGTACATTGGTGAAAGGGAACATGTATAATTATGGAGGCCTACATAATTATATATGTGCCACAACACCAATGGATTCCTAAGTATGGTTGCATGAAAGAGGGTTAATACGTGCTTGTAATAGTATATGTTGGATGAATTTGAGTGTATGTATGCATATGCCTATATATGTATAATTCCCTTCTACTTATCGGTTGTATTCTTGGGATGGTTGCTAGCTCGTTTCTCTTTGAGATGTTCAACTTCTGTAGTAGCGCATTGCTCGGGTCCTCATTTCACGTGTTTGTTTGTACGGTACTTTTGGCGTGAAGGATTTTGAGATGGTGGAGATTTCTTTTTGGGGTAACGATGTCTTTTGTTTCGAGTTATACATGGTAAAAAAAAGAACTTGCAAATTGAAAAAAAAGTTGTTGGTAGTCGATGAAATAAGGAAGTGTCGGAAACATGTTTCAAATAAGGTGGAATATAAATTCTTTAACATATAAGCATGACTCGGTTATTTTAAAATATTTTGGTTTTGATCACTTAGAGTTATTGTTCTTAAGTTAAAAATTTTGTTCTTATTTAGTGAAATATGTTAAAATCATGTAATTAATAGAGTTTTAATTTTCTGGAATTAAAATAAATTAGGTTCTAGTTTTGGTAATTAATGGGGGGTTTTAGGGTTTAAAAATCGTTTTTTTTTTGGTATAAATCAGAGTAGGCAGAAACTGTCGCTAAACTGTCAAAATATGTCGCTAACTGTCAGAAACTGTCGCTAATGCCTAGGCAGATTTTGAGAAAAATCGTTTTGGTCGTAACTTATTCGTTTTTAAAGGTTTTTGGGTGATTCAAAAGCCTAAAATTATGTACTCGGAACATACTTTTCAAATTATGTACTCGGAACATACTTTTCAAATATTCAGAAAGTTTCGTAATTGGAAGTCAGTAGCTTGGTCGAATTAATTGTACAAGTGTTGAGTTCAAGGTTAATTTTCGGACAATATGGTTTAAACTCGTGTTTTGGGTATATTTCGGTAATGAACACTTGGAGGGTTAACATAGAGATGAGTTGGGAAGGAATTTGAGAGTTCTTTAGACCTTATTATACGTGGTTATATTTTGATGAGTTTTGATTTATGGTTTTGATAAGTTTCCTCGCGGACGGTTAAGGCTCATGTGTTGTTGGTTGAGATTATTTTCGTGTAAACTGAGTTCACGTTTGAACGTGAAGGTTTTATCAAGGATATGTATCCTCGTTTGTTTGCTGAGAATAAGTTTGAGTTTGGGAGTGAATCTCGGGACGAGATTTCTATTAGGAGGGAGTGATGTGACAACCGTGGTTTTGGGTTTGTCACTTGGTCTTACTTTTAGGTTATTTTATGTGTGCTTACTTGAATTGTGTGTTTACGTGTTTATTTTGTGTGAACGAGGTTGGTGTGGTTATCGTTTATGAGTATAGAGTACTCATAAGTAAATCGAGGAACGGTTATTTCATGTTCATGAGCTCACAAGTGGTGACTATGAAATGAAAATGGTGATATTGTGGTGTTTACGTATACGTATAAGTATTATAGTAGTAGTATTTTTTTTAGGATTAACGGTTTAGCATTTAGAGGTCTCGGGTGAGGTAATTATCCATATGAATATTTTTCGGGATGGTTTTAAGTCATTTAGGACTTAGTTATAAAGTTTATTTCAAAATTTGAGATTTTTATAAAAGTGTATATTTTACGACTTTTACGGTAAAACGCGTAAAAACTGACTAGTTTTACGGTTTTGAGGTTTTGGAGGCTTTAGGAGCTGAAATAAATTAAGGAAAATTAAGGTAATATTAATAAGATATTTATTAATAATAAAATAAAGGAAAAAACGAATTTTATGGTGTTTAGGTCGGTTTAGAAGAGGAAAAAGGAAAGTTGGGTTTGGGTTGGACAAGGATTCACCCACACCCTATATATTATATTATTTACTACCAAAAGAACATAATTAAATCCCTGGAGATTAATGGTCGACGGTTTTTGGGAGAGTTTTTAGGGTTTCATAGTTTTTTTCTTCTTCCATTAATTTAAAGGTAAAACCTTCAAATCCCTTTTTAATTAAATTGTTTTTATGTTTATTTAATCATCTATTGATGGATTAGGGTTAGGGTTTAATATAAAAACAGTAAATTAATGTTGTATTAATCATAATATGATGATCACATAAATTAGGGCTTGTAATTAGAGGGATTAGGGTTAATTAATGAGGTTGATTTTGTTAAACCCGTTTTTAAAAACTGGGCAGAATTTTGGGTCATTGTTTTGATCATATAGGGAGTTCTACAAACTCTTATCTTACGATCCACATACCCCTGAAAAGGTATTTGAAGTGGCTTTCCAATGCAAGAAACGAGAACTAAATTGGAGGTCGGGAAGTGGGTCAAAAATAGGTTACAACAGTCGGAGGTCAAAACAGTTTTAAATTCAGCCTGTTTTCTTTTTAAGTTTTGGGTTGTTTGGGGTACTTAGGGTTGCATTGGGATCTTCTCACGAACATGAGAGATGGTTTATATATTGTAATAAGGATCTGCACTTGGGCTAAGATTGTGGTTTAGGGTAAGACCCTCTAATGGTAATGAACTTTTCATACGTTTAAAATCAGGAAAACTGGAATGACAAAAGTATATATATATATATATCAGGGTCTTAACAGTAGCTTTAAGGTTAGGGCAAGTGGCAGGTGTTAGCCAACATATGTAAGGGTATGAATATTCCTTTTACAGAAACCATGGGTATGTTTAAGTGGACGTTTGACTTAATGTTTTGAGACCTAAAACTGGGACTGTTTTGTGTAAAATTGTGAACGGGATAGCTATTAAACTTAACCAAGTTAAGGACTTGTTAGGGAAGGGTAATGGGATGTTTAGAGTTATAAATGGGGTATTTATATGAGAGGAGGTTAGATGTCCATCATAGGTTGATGAACCATTTTAGAGGTTGGTTCATGTATTGATTTATGTGTTTTTGGATTATTAGCTTGGGGCTAGAGCAAGGACTTTGGAGAAGCAATCAGGTGAGTTCATAGTCCCGTTTTGCTACGTTTTTAAATGTTTTTTTTCCAGTATGGGATGGAGATGACACTTGAAATGTTCTTTAACATGATTTGGTACTATGTTATAAAATGTGTGGACATAAATGTGTTATTGTGTGACTTGCGTGCTTATGTGTTCTCATATGAGCTTTGGTACGTGTTATGCTATGTGAATCTTGTTTGGATTGTGATTGGCTTTGGTACATAGATGTATGGGCGTCTATGGGACCAGTTGTGATGTGTGTGGAGCGTGGGGCACGATCCGTCCTGAGTACTTGTGCATCGTCTCTTTGGAGGCAAGATATCTCGACGGGGATATAGTTCATCTTCCACAGGTGGTGTGGGAAAGATCCGGATAGTGTGGTGTGTGTTATTGTGCGTGTGACGAGATACTTCTTGATTGTTATAATGTGCTTTGTGAATTGTAGATGTGATTGGTACTTGGCTTGAGTTTTGTTGTGGATGCATGTAGCATGATTATCACATTATGGTCCATTACTATAAATTGTTTTTCTTCAACTTATTTACAGCGGATGTCAAGGTTTCTTATGATGTTCTAGATAACTTAAACCTATGTTCTCACCAATTTTATGTTGACAGATTTTAGTGTCATTTTCAGGTGAGGTAGTTGTGCAAGATGATGTTAGAAGTGGCTAGAGTATAGAGGCTGCTAGGATTGCATTCGGAGGAATCCCCTTTCCTCTTAGATTTTATTTTGTGTTTTGATTAACTGAACGTTGTGGTACCTATATGTTTGATGTTTGTTTATTTGTATGTCTTTGGTAAGAGGTAGGCCTGTTACCTACTTACCTAGACGCCTGCATTGTTGAGATATTGTCACGACATTTGTGTCGCCATCTATGATATTTCAATTTCATTTAGTTCTCTCTATAGACACGCTGTTGTTGTGATGATATCCATACGTCGCGCCCCATATTCCGCCACGGTGGGGTGTGACAGAATGGTATCAGAGACAATGGTTATAGAGAATTAGGTTTCCTAGTCGTGTAGCCTAGTCTATAGCTTAAGGGTCCCTGCATATAGGCGTCATAGGAGTATGTGTGCATTTTATAGTAGTTGATGTGTTTGAATATTATTTTCGCAGAATTTGTTTGGTTATGAACTACTATGGTTCATACTTAACTACATGTTATTTTCTTTACGAGTTTTGATTAGTGCGGGTGGAGCCATGGTCGTATACGCTAGTCATTGTTGGATTTCGCTTAATTATGTTTTCATGTTCTTTATACATTTCGAATTTTGTCTACGCTGGTTCAGCTGGACTACGAGTTTATGTGTTTCGTGCATTGGCTATGTTATTTTAATACATGGGGTTTTGGATCTTATATTGTGTGGTTATGTGCTTGTGAGTTGTTGGATTATGTGTTATGTGTAGTATTAATTTCTTATAAGTGTCATCATAGGAGGGAGTACATTGGTGAAAGGGAACATGTATAATTATGGAGGCCTACATAATTATATATGTGCCACAACACCAATGGATTCCTAAGTATGGTTGCATGAAAGAGGGTTAATACGTTCTTGTAATAGTATATGTTGGATGAATTTGAGTGTATGTATGCATATGCCTATATATGTATAATTCCCTTCTACTTATCGGTTGTATTCTTGGGATGGTTGCTAGCTCGTTTCTCTTTGAGATGTTCAACTTCTGTAGTAGCGCATTGCTCGGGTCCTCATTTCACGTGTTTGTTTGTACGGTACTTTTGGCGTGAAGGATTTTGAGATGGTGGAGATTTCTTTTTTGGGTAACGATGTCTTTTGTTTCGAGTTATACATGGTAAAAAAAAAGAACTTGCAAATTGAAAAAAAAGTTGTTGGTAGTCGATGAAATAAGGAAGTGTCGGAAACATGTTTCAAATAAGGTGGAATATAAATTCTTTAACATATAAGCATGACTCGGTTATTTTAAAATATTTTGGTTTTGATCACTTAGAGTTATTGTTCTTAAGTTAAAAATTTTGTTCTTATTTAGTGAAATATGTTAAAATCATGTAATTAATAGAGTTTTAATTTTCTGGAATTAAAATAAATTAGGTTCTAGTTTTGGTAATTAATGGGGGGTTTTAGGGTTTAAAAATCGTTTTTTTTTTGTATAAATCGGAGTAGGAAGAAACTGTCGCTAAACTGTCAAAATATGTCGCTAACTGTCAGAAACTGTCGCTAATGCATAGGCAGATTTTGAGAAAAATCGTTTTGGTCATAACTTATTCGTTTTTAAAGGTTTTTGGGTGATTCAAAAGCCTAAAATTATGTACTCGGAACATACTTTTCAAATTATGTACTCGGAACATACTTTTCAAATATTCAGAAAGTTTCGTAATTGGAAGTCAGTAGCTTGGTCGAATTAATTGTACAAGTGTTGAGTTCAAGGTTAATTTTCGGACAATATGGTTTAAACTCGTGTTTTGGGTATATTTCGGTAATGAACACTTGGAGGGTTAACATAGAGATGAGTTGGGAAGGAATTTGAGAGTTCTTTAGACCTTATTATACGTGGTTATATTTTGATGAGTTTTGATTTATGGTTTTGATAAGTTTCCTCGCGGACGGTTAAGGCTCATGTGTTGTTGGTTGAGATTATTTTCGTGTAAACTGAGTTCACGTTTGAACGTGAAGGTTTTATCAAGGATATGTATCCTCGTTTGTTTGCTGAGAATAAGTTTGAGTTTGGGAGTGAATCTCGGGACGAGATTTCTATTAGGAGGGAGTGATGTGACAACCGTGGTTTTGGGTTTGTCACTTGGTCTTACTTTTAGGTTATTTTATGTGTGCTTACTTGAATTGTGTGTTTACGTGTTTATTTTGTGTGAACGAGGTTGGTGTGGTTATCGTTTATGAGTATAGAGTACTCATAAGTAAATCGAGGAACGGTTATTTCATGTTCATGAGCTCACAAGTGGTGACTATGAAATGAAAATGGTGATATTGTGGTGTTTACGTATACGTATAAGTATTATAGTAGTAGTATTTTTTTTAGGATTTACGGTTTAGCATTTAGAGGTCTCGGGTGAGGTAATTATCCATATGAATATTTTTCGGGATGGTTTTAAGTCATTTAGGACTTAGTTATAAAGTTTATTTCAAAATTTGAGATTTTTATAAAAGTGTATATTTTACGACTTTTACGGTAAAACGCGTAAAAACTGACTAGTTTTACGGTTTTGAGGTTTTGGAGGCTTTAGGAGCTGAAATAAATTAAGCAAAATTAAGGTAATATTAATAAGATATTTATTAATAATAAAATAAAGGAAAAAACGAATTTTATGGTGTTTAGGTCGGTTTAGAAGAGGAAAAAGGAAAGTTGGGTTTGGGTTGGACAAGGATTCACCCACACCCTATATATTATATTATTTACTACCAAAAGAACATAATTAAATCCCTGGAGATTAATGGTCGACGGTTTTGGGAGAGTTTTTAGGGTTTCATAGTTTTTTTCTTCTTCCATTAATTTAAAGGTAAAACCTTCAAATCCCTTTTTAATTAAATTGTTTTTATGTTTATTTAATCATCTATTGATGGATTAGGGTTAGGGTTTAATATAAAAACAGTAAATTAATGTTGTATTAATCATAATATGATGATCACATAAATTAGGGCTTGTAATTAGAGGGATTAAGGTTAATTAATTAGGTTGATTTTGTTAAACCCGTTTTTAAAAACTGGGCAGAATTTTGGGTCATTGTTTTGATCATATAGGGAGTTCTACAAACTCTTATCTTACGATCCACATACCCCTGAAAAGGTATTTGAAGTGGCTTTCCAATGCAAGAAACGAGAACTAAATTGGAGTTCGGGAAGTGGGTCAAAAATAGGTTACAACAGTCGGAGGTCAAAACAGTTTTAAATTCAGCCTGTTTTCTTTTTAAGTTTTGGGTTGTTTGGGGTACTTAGGGTTGCATTGGGATCTTCTCACGAACATGAGAGATGGTTTATATATTGTAATAAGGATCTGCACTTGGGCTAAGATTGTGGTTTAGGGTAAGACCCTCTAATGGTAATGAACTTTTCATACGTTTAAAATCAGGAAAACTGGAATGACAAAAGTATATATATATATCAGGGCCTTAACAGTAGCTTTAAGGTTAGGGAAAGTGGGAGGTGTTAGCCAACATATGTAAGGGTATGAATATTCCTTTTACAGAAACCATGGGTATGTTTAAGTGGACGTTTGACTTAAAGTTTTGAGACCTAAAACTGGGACTGTTTTGTGTAAAATTGTGAACGGGATAGCTATTAAACTTAACCAAGTTAAGGACTTGTTAGGGAAGGGTAATGGGATGTTTAGAGTTATTAATGGGGTATTTATATGAGAGGAGGTTAGATGTCCATCATAGGTTGATGAACCATTTTAGAGGTTGGTTCATGTATTGATTTATGTGTTTTTGGATTATTAGCTTGGGGCTAGAGCAAGGACTTTGGAGAAGCAATCAGGTGAGTTCATAGTCCCGTTTTGCTACGTTTTTAAATGTTTTTTTTCTAGTATGGGATGGAGATGACACTTGAAATGTTCTTTAACATGATTTGGTACTATGTTATAAAATGTGTGGACATAAATGTGTTATTGTGTGACTTGCGTGCTTATGTGTTCTCATATGTGCTTTGGTACGTGTTCTGCTATGTGAATCTTGTTTGGATTATGATTGGCTTTGGTACATAGATGTATGGGCGTCTATGGGACCAGTTGTGATGTGTGTGGAGCGTGGGGCACGATCCGTCCTGAGTACTTGTGCATCGTCTCTTCGGAGGAAGATATCTCGACGGGGATATAGTTCATCTTCCACAGGTGGTGTGGGAAAGATCCGGATAGTGTGGTGTGTGTTCTTGTGCATGTGACGGGATACTTCTTGATTGTTATAATGTGCTTTGTGAATTGTAGATGTGATTGGTACTTGGCTTGAGTTTTGTTGTGGATGCATGTAGCATGATTATCACATTATGGTCCATTACTATAAATTGTTTTTCTTCAACTTATTTACAACGGATGTCAAGGTTTCTTATGATGTTCTAGATAACTTAAACCTATGTTCTCACCAATTTTATGTCGACAGATTTTAGTGTCATTTTTAGGTGAGGTAGTTGTGCAAGATGATGTTAGAAGTGGCTAGAGTATAGAGGCTGCTAGGATTGCATTCGGAGGAATCCCCTTTCCTCTTAGATTTTATTTTGTGTTTTGATTAAGTGAACGTTGTGGTACCTATATGTTTGATGTTTGTTTATTTGTATGTCTTTGGTAAGAGGTAGGCCTGTTACCTACTTACCTAGACACCTGCATTGTTGAGATATTGTCACGACATTTGTGTCGCCATCTATGATATTTCAATTTCATTTAGTTCTCTCTATAGACACGCTGTTGTTGTGATGATATCCATACGTCGCGCCCCATATTCCGCCACGGTGGGGTGTGACATCCGTGCTCTGAATTATGAAGGTGAAATCCACAACCTATCCCAGTTCAATACATCACGCATAGGGCAACCCCCGGAAAGCACTTATCACCATCATTGTCAAATGTCTTACTGGAAAGACTTGAGGCTCCGACGTATTGAGACCACCTCAGGCTCACATATTTTGGGGACTTTACACGGCTTCTAAAGTAGACTATGCACTCCTTATCTGGCAAGAATTTTGTTATCAATTTACTGGAACCAAGAAGAAATCCGTGCATCTTCCTTTCCCAAGATTCACCAAGCTCATCATCAACCACTTTATGAAGAGTGACCCAACCATTGACACTCGCGGGAATTTCTTCTACCACAAAAAAGATGATGACTGTGTGATCCTACAAATGAATGCGGATACTCACTCCACAAAGTATTCATTACGTCCAGCTCTAGTACCTGACACAATGATCAATGAAGGAATCAAGGAAAGTGATAAATATCAGGAGATGCTTAACGATATTGACACAGAGTTTTGACGAGTAAATTCACTTCCCTTAGAGAAGCAAAAAGGTAAACGAAAGAAAAGAGTTTCAAAGCGACAATCGACTGCTTCCTCCAAAGATAAAGGCACAGGGAAAATGCAAATAGTTGATGAAGATGATGATGAAGATGAGATGATCCATACTGAGAATGAACAGGAAGAAGAAGTACCACTAAGAAGGCCAAAGAAAGCAAAGCAAACCAAAGGAAAAGAAGCAAGTGTTGCTTCAGATGAACTAGCTCAACAAAATATTTCTGAAGCCAAACGACTGCGTATTATTCTTCAACAAAGCAGAGAGGAGGCTTTTGCAACATCCACAGGATCAGGCTCAAGACTTTTTGAGGACTTAGCGGATTTTGGTGATCCCGATGCCGATATGGCCTTTTATGAAGATCCTAACGATGAAGATGCTTATGAAGATGCTGAAAACTTCCATTTTGAAAGTCGTGAGAAGAGTGAAGAGGGTGTTAGCAGTGAAAACACAGATACAAATTTGTTGTATCATGATTTCAATGTCAACACATCTTTACCAGAACCAACTCACACGGTGATAACCGACGATGCTCATGCAACTTTCATACCAGAAACTCAACTTCAAAGTAAGCCTACTTCCGGCTATGACGATGTTATGAAATATCTGAATTTGGAAGGGGAAGGTGTCAAGGTTACAAATACTGATCCATCGACAAATGAAAACATGGTGGATGTTCCTATAACTTCTGTTACATCAACTACCATTCCACCATTATCCACCCCAGTCATCACTGATATCCTAACACCAGCTATCACACCCGTACCTGTTGAACAACCTGTATCAACTACCACCCCAACGACTGAATCTACACCGTCATCAATAGCAGAACAACCTGTATCAACCACCGCCCCAATCATTGAATCTACACCATCACCTATCCTTGAACAACCCGTATCATCTACCACCACTTTAACGGTCATGGTTACACCTCCATCATCAATACAACAAGTATCATCCACCTCCAACCCATTCCTCACAGTCAGTAATCCACTGATCCAGTCTCTTCAACAATAGCTGGAGGCTCAAGCTAAACAAATAGCTGCACTGACTGAAAGATTCACCACTCCTGACACACAAACTCTCAAGGAACCGCAACCTGATGAGCCTACACTTCAGAAAATATCCGACAGTGTGTCTAAACTTAAAGAACAATACAAATCATTTCTTGAAGAGAAGAAAACTCATGACAAAGAGAATGCTGCCTTTCTTGGGTCAATTAATGAGAAGATGACCAAGATCATTCGACGAGAAAAAGTCGTATGTTGATCAGGAGCTACCAACGCTTTTCGGTACTGAGTTATCTACCTTTCAACTAATGAAATTTCTATAGACACGACTGCACGATATGAGGAATAGTAAATCGAAATATAAACGCAAGGTTCTGCAATATCTCAACAAAGCAATCATAGAAGATACACCTGCAGACACTGAAGACTCTGAGTCTGAGGATGAAGAAGAGTTCAAGGAGGCAGATAACGAGGGTAATGGTGATGAGGATGATGGTGAAAATGATAAAAATGAGGAAGAGGATAAGGAAAAAGATGATGATGAAGAAGATGATGAGGAAGAAGAGGATGAGGAAGAAAAGGATAATGATGGAGATGAAGATGAGGACGAGGATACATATGAGGATGACGATGATGATAATGACGACGAAAATGGAACCAACGAGGGTGATAAGAATGACAAAACGGGTACTAATGCCGAAGAGTCAAATAAGGATGAAGGTGATAAGGCTACTGAGAAAGGTATTGAGGAAGCTACAGAAAGCGTTGCTGAAACCGCAAAAAAGATGGTGGAGTCTACCGTACCAGAATCTCAGCATATTGACACAGGTATATCTACTGAACCAATTTTTACTACTGATTCTCACAATGAATCTATAGAATATATGCAAGAAGACGAAATTCCTGTGTCTACGCAAGAAGAAGAACCCACAGGGTCAATGCTAGAAGACGAACCTCATGATGATATACCGGTGACACAAGAACAACCTTCAACACCATCTAAAGATCAGCACAACTCTGATATGGAAGTTGAAGACTTAAGTGTGCCAGAACCAACTTTTGCTGAATCTCTTATCATCGATGACGCGGTACAGGAGCAACTCTGGCTTACAAATGCAGCACCACAGCATCCTTTCGCCACAGCAACTGAAATGGAGCTCACT
This sequence comes from Glebionis coronaria, assembly GCA_025667525.1. Lineage (NCBI taxonomy): Eukaryota > Viridiplantae > Streptophyta > Magnoliopsida > Asterales > Asteraceae > Glebionis > Glebionis coronaria. The sequence goes on along the minus strand of JANFOE010000788.1, from coordinate 287,109 downwards.
CAATTCCTAAACAATCCTATCGATTTCTAGGCCTTTCTAAGGTATTCTAATGGGAAACCAACAATGACTCCGAACCTTATCAAAATGGCAGCCGCAGATGTGGACTTCTTTGATACCTTGAAGATCAGCCATATTGAGGCAAAATATCACTTAAATGAGCTTACAAAGGCAATGAGAGCGACGACTACGGGAATTCAGACTCCAGTGCTACGACCTCTTACACCCACAGTCATCGCCGATTCTGCAACGATTCCAATAGAGCACTTTGTATCTCACGATCTCGAGTATCTTGAAAAAGGTGCGAAGAAATATGCCACATCACTTACTATGCTCAAGGCTGTTAATCTAGAGAATGTTCCATGGATCGAAGATAAAGTACCTGATGCATTATGGAGAAGGAAACTGCTCAAGTTTTATGATACTTTTGCATCACTTGGCATCTCTCACTGGACTGCAAAGAAAAGGTTAGCTTACAATCACTTCCATCGTCCAAAGAGAGGTTCTTCTATTGTCTCAGCTCACAAAATCAAAAGCATCCAAGGAGCAACCACTCAGACTGTATTCGGTTATGATTAATTGAATGTAATCATATTTAAACATACTGATGAGAAAGAATACCGAATTGACGAAAGTGATCTCCAGTACCTTCAACTTGAAGACATCGAAGATCTTCTGTTGTTATTGGCTCAGGAAAAAGTCGACCATCTACAACCTGAGATTGTCATTGCATTGAGCTCCAACCTTCGTCAATATGCAAGAAAAATTGTCATCCAAAACCGGGTGGAAGATTTTCAACTTGGAGTGGAGAGCTATCAAATGAAGCTAAATCTGCAACGTCCCCATACAACTCCGCTCAGTAATTTTCACAAAAACAAGAAGCCGTACATGGGGACCACGACACCGGAAGCAGGGATATTTTATCCAAATGAGACTGGCGTCATGCAGTTTATGCGATTCTCCAAACTACACAAATTCAGAGATGGTACGCTCAAGCACGTTCGAGATGATCTGACGGTTCTCAATGCTGACTTACCGCTTCCAGCAGTCAAGTCCACCTGGACGAGCCAGTGCAAAAAGGGAGATAAGTACGCGATCAAGAAGATCGAGGAACTTTTAAGGAAGCGCCGGTTCCTATGAAGTGTGGAACGATTCGTAGGTGGAAGGCCATATGGAGCTCACCATAGGTTCACGAAATGATCCATTTAATTTTGGATCGTCTTATAACAGGTCAACTCCATATGTCTATTATTGTGAATATGTTAATTTTTGTATAATCAACTTTTGTGGCATGATGTAGTGTAAAAGTATGATATTTTTCAAGAATTTCTCTCGAGATTCTAAATCTTTCAAACATATCGTACTCGAACACTACAACTAACCCTCATTAATTTGAGGGGGAGCATTAATATGTTCTTTGTCCAGCATCTAATTTCATTTTATTACCCAAAGACCGGTTCCATTAATATCCAAAATATTGATGGTTAACATTTTGGAAAGGGGAGAAAATGGGATTAAGGAGACTTAATGATACTTGGCTAAATAATGAAAAAGGCTTAAAAGATAATACAACTTAATATGTGTAATGCACATGTTAAGGGGGAGCGTTCTTGATGAACAAAACACTTAATGCACAAAAACTTTGATTATAATATCACAAGTGCTTTAAGTGATTTTCAAGGATTTTTCATGGTGACAATACTTACCCAAAACACACTTAATTCACGACGGACGTGGTGACAAAAGGGTGGTAGGATTAGGTATTAGTCCAATGATTCATCAGAATCGATGGAATCTTCCCAAGGACAATTCCTTAGATAGAATTAGTAGTCTTTAGGAAAGATGGAGAAAGATTGTGAACGTAGCTGAATGCCGACCAAGTACTTAAGTTAGCATTGGAACAATCACAACAAGGTGCTAGTTATGACGTATTGGTAAGCATTGAAGGGGTTGAAGAATGAAAAAAAATTGTAAAGATAAAGGGTGTAAAGAAAGAAGCCCTCCTTACAACTTTAGGCAGAAACCGGGTCAATACATATGCTATTGAGATCATTTTTTCAATGATTCTCGATATTGAAGATAGACATCATGGACCCAGTGATGCAATGCACAACCCTTCCCAGCTAACTCAAATATCTCTCAAAAGATATTTGTTTTAATCACACGGAGTTCAACATGTTATCTATTGGTTTATTCACTCCGAATAGACTGATATTGAATAGGTGGCAATCCTCTCCAACCATCGCTCACTAAATCAAAATGCACTATCGAGTCTAGAGCCACGAGATCATCAAAAGTCTCATTAGGACACTTTCTATTTATTCCTTGCTTCTTCACACACTGTGAAAAGTAAGAGATTTTTATGAGTCCTACGCAGTATTCCTGTAATATTGCCTGAACATCCGAGTGATACGCAAGTATTACAATGAAGATGGAAATCCTGCTTGAGCCAATATCAAACAAGCTCATGGTAGGTGACATGTGCGGTTCTTTAAGAACCAATCTTGTGAAAACTGGAAAGAACAGTAGTTTAATTCTTATTTGAACATAAACTTGTTCTAGGCCTCTACGCATTATCGTATGATCTTGCCAGAACACTCAGAGTGACACTCTTTAGTGTTCACAGTGACGAGTGGAAATCCTTCTAGTGTTAACATCAAACAACACTTGGTAGGTGACAAGCAAGATTCTATTTGAATCAAGCTCGTGACAACTGGAAAGCAACGATGGTGAAATCTTAATTGAAATTCACTTGTTCCAGGTTTCATAAATTGACGGCTTCAATCATAAGGATTTTTAATCCAAATGATTCACTCTTTATGTTCGCAGCCAGCTTTGGACGGTCGAATAAAGAGAATGGGTTTACTCTTAAAATCCTGTCAGGAAGTTACATAATTGAAACTATCCGTCACAGGTACGATATCTAATATCGTCGAACGATCTTTACCGACCGGAGGTAAAATGCTACCGAATTAGAATAAAATGTCAAAGCCATTTTATTCGTGTCTTATTATGTGGCTGCATTCGAAGACGGTGGCGTTGCGGTGTACCTGTTGAATTCGTCCTCACATACTTATTCCTTCTGCATTAAATATTTCTGCAAATTTAAGAAAGTTTGAGCTAAAAGTCTTCCGCTGTATCGACTCTGAAACTTTCAAGAATTCAACAAAGGATAAGTGTGTGGGACATGAAGTCACGAAGAGGCGAACATCACACGAAGATAAAGATTGCACGTGAAAGGCCAAAAGAACGTGTTCCAAGCAAAAGGCTGATATTATTTAACACATATTCACAAAAAGAAGAAAAGTTAAAGAAAGAAAAAAAAAATGGACTACGAGATCAAGAACAAGATCTAACATGCTAGATTAGGACTTTGTAAATTTGGAGTGACCTCCCTTTGGGGATATTGTTGGAAATACGTTTTTTGTATAAAGAAAGTATCGGTCACTCCAACAATATAGTTATAGGGTCGTAGTAGTGTTTAAGTAACATTTATTGAATAGCCCGACCCATGAGCATGTTCATGGGCCGGAGGCCCAAGTCCATTAAGGACTTGGGTATATAAACCTCTTTCCACCATGGAAAGAGGTGTTGGTTGTTTCATTTCTCTAGTTAATACACATACTTTTCTCTCACTTCTCTCTCTTGTTTCTCTCTCTAGAAAAACATCAACCCTCTTGAAATACAAAGATTATCACACTTATACAGGATTTATCTTGTTACCTCCAGGCACAGTGGTAGCACGAATTCCCTCATTCCTTCCATGGTTTAAATACTGGTTTCTGTTTTGTCTCTGGTTATTGTTATTACGGTAATCCTCACGATTCTGTCCTTGATTCTGGTTTGAATGAGCAGATTCCCACTTCCTCTTATTACTTTCAAAAATGATATCTTTCTTATCTTGCAATTTCACATCCATTAAAGCAGGCATCATCTGAACAGCTTCATTTAAAGATTTAGGTCTTGAAGAAGTAGTCCCGCCCTTGATATTACTAGACAATCCTTTAATGTACTGCTTCATCTTCTTGCGGTCATTTGCAAAAGCATCAAGACATAACAAAGACGGCTCAGAAAACCTCCTAGTATAAGCAGTAATATTATCGTTTCTTAACACTAAGTGCCTCAATTCGTCTTCCAACTGTCCTAGTTCCTCCTCGGGGCAAAACTTAGCAGTCCATAATTCCTTAGTCATAGTCCATGTCCTACCATTAGCCACAACTAATCCTACAGTAGCCACTTGATATTCCACCAACTCAGTGCATCATCCTGAAATGTAGCAACAACAAATTTCACCTTATTAGCTTCGGAACACCCACTAATCTCAAATGTACTCTCTATCTTCTTAATCCATCTACGCAATTCCAAAGCACCACCAGTACTGCAAAACTGAGTAGGACCACACTTCACAAAACTAGCATACGTACATCCTCTTGGAACCCGTGGAACAGCAGCAACACTCCCAACTGGACCAACAACATCATCATTATTCCCAGCACCATTAACTTCAACACCTTGATTCATTGCAGCACGATCAACTTCAAGTGCTCTAGCAATAACTCACTCAATCATAGTGTTCACAGTAGCAGTTGTTAGCTTTGGCGACATATTTCAAGAAACTTAGTCACGCATCGATCCGCTAATGACAGAAATATGCTTTCCCTACTCCTTCTTCTATCATCACAGAAGAAAGAAACATGATAAGTATACATATCAAGATAAAAGAAGGATTTCTTTATTATGACATATCATGGATTCTACATGCACGAACAACACAAACTACAATGATTCATCAACCAAAACTCAAAAAGGTTAATAAAGACACATCATAGATCATGAGGGTAATTTAGATTGCGTTGAGGATTCAACAAGATAGTGGAAATGTCTGTCACTACAATCATCTACCAATCAAACTTAAAAAAATAATAAGTTTCATCACAATGCTACGACACAAGGTCTAAATAAGTTCGATTACAGAAAGAAAAATAAATAAATATAAGGAAATTCATCACGCGATTAGTTCTTTAGACATCATCTCCTCATCCTCCTTAACATTGTTGTCATCTTCATCACACTCGTCTATCTCTCCTTCGCACTTCAAAGTCGAATCATAACATATTGGCAGCTCACTCCCAAAGTTCAAATACTCACCCCTATACTATGGTTTAATCACAAAACAAGTCTCAATACAACTTTCAACATTCCTAAACTTCCAACCTTGACTCAGAATTGATCTCACATGAGACTCCCATTCACTCATCCTCTCAAACCTTACCTTCTCCTCTTTAAACCTTTCAATTCAAGCACTCAAATTCATCACCATCGACCTAAGGCTAGCAATCTCGTCCATCTTCCGAGTCCTAACAAACTCCAATCTCCACATACTAGATACAACCTTTGAAACAACTTTTCATTCACATAAAACCTCCTAATCACACAAGTTTCAACCACATATCTATCATACATCAATCGATCAAACTTCCTCAAACCCGATACAAGTCGCAAGAAATCTGTTGTAAAATTATTCGTCATCTGGTCTACTATCCTAGACCCTCGGTGGTATATAAGATCATTATTCAAAATTATATACATATGCATTGCAAAAAAGAAAATTACGATACAAGTACTCGACGTACTTTCAACAACATCAATACATCAACATAGTATTTACTTAATAAACACTCAAGAAATCATTTCAGTTTTAAGGGATACATCTAACTATAAAATAATACAAAACAATTAATCTTACCGGAGCCTTGCAGAGAAGTTGCGTGCTTTTATAAAATATTTTCGACACCAAAGTTATAGTTTAGGAAATTTTTCAAAATCGACCTAGTTCTCTATAACTTAAAAGCTCTGATACCAATCTTTAACACCCTCAAAATGCGTTGCACAGCGGAAATACACATTTGGGTGCTAAACTCAAATATCATTTCACAACACACTTTTAACGATCTCAAAATGAGACATTTCAAATATATAAGAAAGTAATTTAACCATTTGTCTAAAACCGTTGATCCCAATTAAAACAAGAGTTTAACAATCAGAGTAGCGTTTCGGTCCCCCAAAGATCTCAACCAATCAACAAATTTTTTTACCAAAATTACATGACAAAACATAACTAGTTTTATGACAAGGGAAAGAAATCAGTTTTAGACTCATCAATCACAAAAGCAACCCGCAACCTTCTCCAGCAAGCTCCGCCATCTATCAACTTCAATCACCTGAAATACATGCTTAAAATCATCAACACAATGGTTGAGCAAGTCTATAGGTTTTCCAAATCATCATTTGAACACAAGAGAAAAATCAATCATAAACATTTAATAGAATTGTTGTACATACAATCTATTGTTAAGGCATTTCATCTTATAGCGTAAGCTATACAATTGTGTTTAAGCTCATGACCCCGACCCGTTATGACCAATCATCCGCCAAAAGGCCGACGTGATAAAAATGAAACCATTGCCCCTCTTAAGGTAATCGTTGTAAATTTTACCTTGTTTCTTATTCAAGTTATCCGTCCGAGCAGCATACTCAGCGTACTAACTCTCGTCTGGATAGGGGTGTTGATAACGCTCAAATATAACATATTTATATGAGCATATGCGTGGTGTTTATGCATATATTTATATGATTATTATGAACATATGATACTTAATGAAGCTTATTTGTTATTGTAGGTTTATCAATGGTTACATCACGAGAAATGAAGAAAAAACGAGTATTGGAGGTGAAAGAATGAACGAGACATGAAAGTGTAGCTCTCGTATGATAAATAATACAAAGAATAGGAGTCTTGGAAGTTTAGAGGAAAGAAGGAGGAAGAAATAAAGAAGAAGGACTAGAAAAGGGAAATGTGGAAGATGGCCAAGAAGCCACCAGCATGGCTGAGAAGCCACCAGCACGAGAGAAGCCACCAGCACGAGAAGAAGCCACCAACATCTCCCATGGCTGCCACTTCTCCAAGTAAACTTCAACACCTCCATTACTTCACCTTGCTCACCAAGTTCAGCCGTAACTCCATTCCATCTCCTCCAAGCTTCATTAAACCCTCATTTACAACCCTTGGAGCCAAAGAAAACTACTTGGTGGCCAAGGAGAATTCACTTATAAATAATACCCATGGGGTAGTGTTTATAATCATCTTAGTTATATCCTATCCAATCTCATCTCAATCATCGTCTATCCCTTCTCCATATTTATGTGATTTTGATATCAACCCTCACCCAAGTGGCGAGGGGTGGAATTGGTAGTCATGTACATGTTATAAGACATAGGAGAGTAGAGAAGAAAGCCATACTTCATACAAAACCCAAGATGGTTATGGGTAGAATGCATTGTATTTTGGTACTATGAACTCTAATGTTTGGTAACTTCTTCTTTATTATTTAATAAAGCTTATGTTCATGTTCATGGTGATTCTTGTGTTTTATAATATTGTGAATGTGTTGATACTTGTATTGTTTATATGAAAACTTGTGATATATGGATGTTTGGATTCTATTAGGGCTTGTCATTGGATTATGGTGATAACATTATATTTGGTTGAATTGGAACTTGTTCTTGTTTGTCAATTTGGTTAATCATTGTTGAGTCTATATGTCAGAATTATTCTCAACATGGTTGATTTCAATTCATTAACCGACTAATGATTTGGTCTTGTGCTTGTGAAGATTGTGCAGGAGAATTAATAAACATAACAAGTAATGGTTTAATCTAGATTGTAGGTCGAAAGGAGTCTTTTGAATATATTGTTCTAATCATCTTTCAAGTAAATGGAACTTATTAAATCGATAACTAAGTCTATGGGTCGAAAGGATTCTTGTTGTTATTGGTTTAGGCATAAGGCTCATGAGTGACCACTTGATTGAGACTTATGTATTATTGATTTATAAAGCACTAGTGTCTTATTATTGATTCTATAGGTCGAAAGGATTACCTTTAATATGTTTTCCAAACTAAGCATCCTAATGTCCATGTGATCATTTGACCATACATGTATGTTCTTTGTGTGCTTGTGCCTAGAAACGATTCTCTTGGTGGTGTGATCGTGACAATCATACTTACCATTGTTACAAACAACTACACTTGAGTATAACCAAGTCCCATGGGATGACCTTGACTTACCAACCTAATTACAACATGACTAGAGTATTCTTGCTCGAATTTGTGTTCCTAATTAATATCGGTAATTCTTGTTTATAAATTTAAAACCCAATGTGTTGAAAGAACGCATCAAGTTTTTGGCTTCTTGTCGGGGATTTGTATTTGCATTCTTTAAATATCTATGTCAGATCACATATAAGGTGTCAACCCCGATAGTACAATCAATTGTTTAAGCGGCTATTTCCAACCCACACAAGGGCAAGACAATAGTTAACGGTTCATGAATTTAGGGCCTTCTACAACTAGGTACTCAACATAATTCAGGCAACATTCGGGTCCAAAGGCAACATATGGGTCTAAACAATTATTCATGACTTGTGTTCCATTTATTTTCAAATAGCATGTATCCCCCTCGCGGGTTTTAAAATCATTCAAAACAATTGCAAAGCGAGGCTATAGACTCACCTTGAGTAATAGAAGTAGCAAGACGATCTTCGACGATAGTTGATGCCCGTTAAACACGAAAACCGCAACCTATCAAATACAGCGCGTTCATTAATAATAAACTCGAGTAAAATCCATACTTAATAATATCAAACTCAAAATAATAAAATCACAACAAACCCAAAAGAAAAACAATACAAGTGACCTATTACTTCCTTTTATATGTTTACCTTATTAGACAATACACTCGATAAAAATCTGCCGGTACATACCAAATGTACAAGCCTATTTACACCACTTAAACACGTCAAAAATTTATGATACTAATTAGAGAACTTACTTACTATCCATAGAAAGTCCTCCTAAAAATTTGTCAAAAGATTTTACTTTTAAGATTCCCTGCCCGACACATCTTTGAACTACAAAAACCGGACAGTTTTACGTCATCGACTCATTTCACAACTCATTCTATAGTCCCCGAGATTCGATTCAAATATCGACAACAACTACATATTGTGCCGATACTCGTCTCCCGGTACACGAATAATCAAACCATCATAACTTCTCACTCGTTTGGAGCTAGAAGCTCTACTTTATATCAAATCGAAGCCAATAGAATTCTCTACAACTCTATCCTATTAGTTAAGCAATATTCAAACCATAAGGTACCCAAAAACAACGTGTTACCTACTGATCTAAAACACCTCCTAAAATCTTACATAAAATCATATTTTTGATCACTTTCAACCATTTTTATCATCAACCTAAACCCCTAATAACATCATATTCTAATCCTAACACTTGTATCAATCATCAAATCAAAAACCCAAGAATCAAAAACATGTTTTTAGTAAAAACAACATGATCATCACTTGATCATCATCAAATAACATATGCATGATCATCCATCTAACCTACCAACCCTAATTCTTAACCAAAACTAAAAATTCATACATGTTGAAGATTTTAGTACCATAAGAATCCCCTTGAAAATCTAAGATAGGGACTTGATTTGTTTTTAAACTGATCAAAGTAAAAATTAAACCAAAAATGGTTTAAGGTGGTGGTGGTGGTGACGGTAAGAAAAAGAGAGAAGAGGTGTGAGAAGATTTTTGTGAATACTTGTTATCTATGTGAAAACTAGGTAGAGAAAAACCTTTTATATGGTGGTCCAAGGGCTAGTTTTGTCAATTTGGTATAGTTTTGGACCAAAATGCAATAAAATTGTTTAAAGGGTAGAAAATGTATATTAGTCAATTTTGAAAATATTTACGAGACTCGGGTTTCGTAAAAATACTTCTCAAAAGTTTAAACACACTCAAATATGATATTAATATAGTCCCGGTACGACTTAATATGCAATTAAAAATAAAACGTCAAAAATATAAGCATCGAAACAACAAATAATAAAACATAAAATTTCGGGCATCCATCGATATCGTAATCACTAATAATCCTCGTAATTAGTAAAAAGGTATAAATAAGACTTCTAACATCAGTTTTAAATTAAACCACCAAACGTCATATCATTCAAGCTTATCAAAAATTTTAAAAATATTCGTAAAACAAAATTAAATAATGACCTCAAGTTCGGGTTATCACATATAAGGACATGGAATTTAATCTAAAAGATCAAATAACTATTCTAAAAAGGGACCTAGCACTTAGTTTTGAGGCCAAGGCTTCTTACATAGAAGCTAACACTGAATTGAAACTTAAGCTAGATGAGGCCATTCAAGGTAAAGAGAATGTAGGGCTTACAATTGAAAAGTTTGAAAAAGCTAGGCCAACCCTAGAAAAGGTTATAAGTAAACAGAGAAACCCGAAAGACATGTCTGGGATTGGGATGCATGCAAAGGAGTATGTTGTTGTTCCACCCCCAGTAGGTGACTTCTATGGGGTTTCTAAGAAAGACTTGTCATGGACTGGTATTCTAGAGTTCCAAATGAAGGAATTTACTCCTCCACTACGTGTACTCACACCAGTTGAGGAATACAAGCAAAGGGTGACTGACCTTGACCTACGGAAGAAAGCCAACCCTACTCTCTTTGTTAAGGGAGGACTTCTTAGTGGTGAACAAACTGATCTTAAACCCATTGTTATCACTAACCCTACTACTGGCAAACCTGTTGACCTTGGCTCACAACCTAAAAGAAAATCTAGTGTTAAGTATGATGAAATGTATAGAAAACTGTTGGAAATACGTTTTTACGTATTTAGGAAGGATCGGTCACTCCAATGATATATACGTAGTATGGGCTCGTGATCTAATATGTAATAGTATAAATCATAAAGCCCACATGTAAGGTGGGCTATATATACCCCCTCCTAGCATGTTAGGAGGGGTTGTTAGTTCTCACATTTCACATCTTCTAATCTAATATTTCATTATTCTCTCCAACCTCTCTCTACTTTCTCTCTCTAGTTCTTCATCCATATCTCTCTCTTTAGTCATTCTAAGGTTCAGATAATCCAAGGATTACATAGACCTACAATTGGTATCAAGAGCCATGAGATGATTGCTTTGTTTTTGTGTTTGTTTTGTTGATTTTCGTGACTTTCGTGACTTTTTGATCTAAAAAAAATTCGATCCAATTTTTATTTATGTTTTTCATGGTTTGATCTTTACCAATATCATCTACATAGTCGTGGTAGTGATTTGGTATATTTGTTTTGGTCAAAAACACAAAATTTTTGGGTGTTTGGCTTCATTTTTGGCTTAAAGTCTCGAATATCAACAAGTACATCCGAGATCCACAATTTTAGGAACATTTCGCAATATCTGATTCATATTGCGGAATTGAATCCCTGATTCACACTGCGGAATTGAATCATTTTGCAACATTGTAGAATTGAATCATTTTGCAACATTGCGGAATTAAATCATTTTGGCAACATTGCGGAATTGAATCATTTTTCAACATTGAGGAATTGAATCCCTGATTCACATTGCGGAATTGAATCCCTGATTCACATTGTGGAATTGAATCATTTTTGCAACATTGCGGAACTGAATCATTTTGGAACATTGCGGAATTGAATCATTTTGCAACATTGCGGAATTGAATCACTTTGCAAACATTACGAAATTGAATCAATATAAGTACATTGCGGAGTTGAATCCATTGTAACCATTGCGAAATTGAATCACTTCTTGCAAACCTTGCGGAATTGAATCAATACTTGAAAACATTGCGGAACTGAATCACTTCTTTCACGCATTACGGAATTGAATCACTACTTGCAAACATTACAGAATTGAATCACTACTTGCAAACATTGCAGATTTTTTTCTTAAATATTGAGGAATCATACACATTGAGGAATCATACGCATTGAGGAATCATATACTTTGAGGAATCATGTACATTGAGGAATCATATACATTGAGGAATCATACACATTGAGGAATCATATACATTGAGGAATCATATACATTGAGGAATCATACACATTGAGGAATCATGTACATTGAGGAATCATATACATTGAGGAATCATACACATTGAGGAATCATATACATTAAGGAATCATACACATTGAGGAATCATACACATTGAGGAATCATACACATTGAGGAATCATATACATTGAGGAATTATGTACATTGAGGAATCATATACATTGAGGAATCATGTACATTGAGGAATCATGTACATTGAGGAATCATATACATTGAGGAATCATACACATTGAGGAATCATACACATTGAGGAATCATACACATTGAGGAATCATACACATTGAGGAATCATATACATTGAGGAATCATATACATTGAGGAATCATATATATTGAGGAATCATATACATTGCGGAATTGAACAATCTCACATTGCGAAATTACATTCATGTCTCAAATTGTGAAATCTTTGGAAAATTTCAAGATTTTCGAAAAACGAGATTTAGAAAATTTTGAAATAGTGAGTTATTTGGTATTGGATAATTTTTGGTTTCTCGAGATAACATTATTAGGGGATTTCAACATTGTTTCTTGATTTCTACACACGAAACAAACACAATTACTTTCTTTCATTGCTCGATCCACAAGTAATCCTTGATTTTATAGAACTTCAATGGAATCGTTGAATTCGACATCTCAAGAGGGAGACTTGCATCAAATGCAAGACAAAGCTAGAGAAAGTGGTATCACTTTATTTCGACTGCTTCAGTCTCATCTAGTTACCCTTTCATGGCTTCAAGGAGGAATCAAATTTGTAGCACTCTTCGGTCAAAATCGTTACATATTTATCGACTCAATGCTCCTCAACTTGAACCAACTAGCAGAGCAACTTAACAAAGAAGAATTTAATCACTCTGCATCAGTATCTGCATATAAAGCTCTAGTGACACAACTTAAGCACTTCTTCCAATTCAACATCGTTAAGTCTAAAAGTTCAGGGATATGTCTGTCATTTCTTCAATACACACATACGGAGGTTCAAGAGTTCCGTGGTACACTGTTGAAATTCATGATATCGGTCTCATTTTCAATTTATGAAAGATCCCGACTTCTGCAAGCGTATGATAGTGGAGTGCAAGAATCTACGATGCAGATGCAAGAGGAGAATGGTCATACGGTTGACAACTCGGAGCCTAAAGATTGCAAGAGCATGGAATTGGGAGGAAATCATGATACAAGCAACATGTTAGGGAATGATATAGACATCTCTTATGATGACCACATACCCGTTTATGACGAAGTGCCTATGAACATGGTACAGTGTAATGTTGTATATGATTTATATGCTGATGAAATGCCGCATATTGAGCATTCTGAACCTAATTATGACAAACATGGGATGGAAAAGAGTGATAGCAATACCAATTCTGATTCATCCGATGTGAGTCATAATGGGGGAGAGATTGTTCAGAATGCTATAGTACATCATGATAAATGCTTTATGACTGCTTCGTTAACTGATTCTGATTCCAAGATTAAAGAGCTTGAAACAATCATAGCTCAACAATCTAAACATCTTGAGGATGTCCAATTTGAATTTTCGAAGAAAATGGACAAATTTGAAACATGTTTTGAAAAACTTGAAAAGTCAAACGTTGTTCTTAAACAAAAATTGGATCAAAAAGTTCTAGATTCTAAAGCTGAAAAGGATAGTCTTTTGAAACAAATTAAGTTGCTTAAATCTAAGTTGGCATCCCAAGATAAATTACTTAAAGATAATAAGACATTAAAGGCTCAGGTTCAGGAAAAGGTTTTTGCTATAGCTGCGTTGAAAAATGAATTAAGCAAAACTAACGGAACTAGTGTAGATACTAAGCTTGAAAAACCATCAATCTTGGGGAAACCGCCTACAAATCAGTCCGTCAGACAACCGACTACACTTAGATCCAAGCGACCACAATCCTCGAGACCGCGGTTTGCCTCCCACGTTGGTATGGTTCATGTTTCTAGAATAGTCACTCCACCACCTAGGTCTAATGTGACTAAATCAGCTTTTGCAAGACCTAATCACATGATTGCATCCAGCTTCTCTAGAACTAGTACCAACACCACGTCTAAAACTAGTTCAAATGACGTTTGCCATAAATTTGGCCTGAGGGAAGCTAAGCAAAAGACACAAGTAAGAGATAAGAATTTCAAACCTAGTCAGATGCCTTCTAGATTACCCAACACTGCTAACCGTAGCATGTCATATCCTAGGAGCATCAATCAATCATCTAGATATTCTAGATCTTAGTCTAACATTAAATATGCTACTTGTAAAACATGTAGGAAATGTGTCTTTAAGGCAAATCATGACTCTTGTGTCAAGAAATTCCTTCATGAGGTGAACTCCCATGCTAGAATTAAATCCCAGTGGTTAGCTAAAATCAAACCTATTGATAAAGTTTGGCGCCCCATTGGTAGAACTTTCACTCTTGTTAGAAACGAGTTCCCTGTAACTAAGATAGTCTCCGATCCTACTAAGGCTACTAGGGAGGAAATTGAAAAGGATGATACATCACTTAAGCCTGACCTTAAGGTTTTCTATAAAGGGAAACGTTTGCCAGCTAAGATAAGTGAATCATCTACTCAGGTCACCTCTGGCACAAGAAAAGACAATTGTGAACCCTCACTTGCTTCTAAAATAGATATCGCTAACACATATGAAAGCATGCAAATTCCTAATGAGAATGCAGGTACCAAAGTTGATGTTCCAAAAGAACGAAGCGGTCCAATCATTGTATACCATTCAACTAAGGACACTCTCAGAGTTTGGTTATTGAAGAAGCATATATCAGAGAAACAAGTGTCTCAGGGGATTCACGGTTAAGCTTACCATCAATGACTTACAGTCACATAACAGTCTGTAACTCGATCTAAAAAGACAGGAAAGTTCATCCCGATGATGACTTATCCTCAAAACGAGAAATTAATTTTTCTCCGACACGAGCTTACATTAAAACTATTCAAAGGTTTTAAGCTCGTGTAAATGGTTCATAATCACATTACAGATTGTGACACGAACTTCAAAGAAAGGGAAGTTTATATCGTCAACGATAACTTACCCTCAAAACGAGAAATTAAATTTTCTCGGACACGAGCTTACATTAAAACTATTCAAATGTTTTAAGCTCGTGTATATGGTTTGCAGTCAAATTACAGATTATAACCCGAGCTTCAAAGAAAGGAAAGTTTATCGCCGATGATAAACTTATCCTTACTAACGAGAAATTAATTTTTCTCGGGCATGAGCTTACATAAAAACATTCAAAGTTTTTAAGCTCATGCACTATGGCTCATCGTTAACTATCAGACGATGACCTGAACTTCAAATAAAGGAAAGTCTATCGCCGATGATAAACTTATCCTCACAAACGAGAAATAAATTTTCTCAGACACGAGATATTATTAAAACTATTCAAAAGTTTTAAGCTCGTGTACATGGCTCATCGTTAACTATCAGACGATGACCCGGACTTCAAATAAAGGAAAGTCTATCGTCGATGATAAACTTATCCTCACAAACGAGAAATTAAATTTTCTCAGACACGAGCTATTATTAAAACTACTCAAAAGTTTTAAGCTCGTGTACATGGTTCTTCGTTAAATATCAGAAGATGACCCGATCTTTAATAAAGGGAAGTTTATCTTTGCAACGATAACTTACCCTCAAAACGAGAAATTAAATTTTCTCGGACACGAGCTTACATTAAAACTATTCAACGGTGGTTACAGTTGGATCACAGATTGTAACCCGAGTATCAAAGAAAGGAAAGTTTATCGCCAATGATAAACTTATACTTACAACGAGAAATTAATTTTTCTTGGGCATGAGCTAATATTAAAAAAATTCGAAGTTTTTAAGCTCATGCACAATGACTTACAGTTAAATATCAGACTGTAACTCGGACTTCATATTAAGGAAAGCTTATCTTTAATGATAACTTATCCTCGTAACTGGAAATTAATTTTTCTCGGTCATGAGCCTGTATTAAAACATTCCCAGTTTTAAGCTCAAAAAGGAAAGTGTATCTTTTAAATAAGAGAACTTTTCCTCATAACAAGAAATTCATCTTTCTCGGTCATGAGCTTTATGTTAAAACATTCAAAAGGTTTTCAAGCTCATGAAAACAATTTCTAAGTAAATATCAACTTAGGACTCGTTCTTCAGTTGAAAGGAAAGTTTATCACCGATGGTAAGTTATTCTTAACAACGGGAAGTTTACAACTTCTCGGACTTGAGCTCGTTAAGTAAGATATTCAAAATCTTAAGCTCAAGTAATTGGTTTCAAAACGTGGAACATAATTTTTCAAGAATTTTTCAAAAGGTTTTTCTAAATCTTTCAAATTGTGTGTTCAACAATGTTTTGATAAAAAGAGCATGTTTTCTGGAATCGATAATATTTACGATCCTAGAAATGTCATTAAATAATGACACGAGGTTATAAATAAAGTTCAAGCAGAAGTTCAAATGTTTTAAAACATGCTCAATTATGTCTTGCTATTATTTCAGATAGTAACCACTTTTCATATTCAAGTCAAGCATTTCACCGGAAAGCTTTGACTCAACAACGGGAATTAATTTTCTCGGGCATGGTTTACTTTATTACCATGTAAGGGATTGTGTTTACATAATAACACAATCTAACACGAATATATGTACGCATCAGCATTTATTTATTAAAACAAGAGAAATCTTGTTTTTATGAAGTTATCATCTCCACAACCCGCAACAATTTACCATTGGTATCTACATACTCGACGATGCGACTACTCAAATGGCGACTACATCTCTTTAGATAGAACACGGGTCAACAATTGAGGTGGAGCAATTGTACAACATTCAGAATCTTTGATACAGAAAGAGCCAAGTTCAAAAATTGGTGTCAAGACGATGATATCAATCGTACACATGGTGTCAAGAGATAACTTCAAACGTGAAGAGGCAACCAACATTCGTGAACAAGAACCGTGTGATTCTATCATATGATGTTCTCCATCATTCAGGTCCAGCCTCGTAAATTGCTAATCTTGTGAATACATTATCATATATGATCTTTGCACGTGATAAATACCTTACACTTGTGTTTAAAAGGTATTTAATTTATGTTTCAAGTACACCCTCATTAATTTGAGGGGGAGCTTGTGAAAATCATGAAGATAATAGGATTTGCATTTTTCTTCCCAAATTTTCTTAAAATGCTATTAAATCAATTGATATTAAAAACATTGATTGGGTTAATATTTTTAATATGGGGGAGAAAATGTGATTTAATATGGGAAATGATTAATCACGAATGGTTTGACTTAACGTGATAGCTCATCCCGACATGTGAGAAATATTTTCGGATATCATGGCATATGTTAAGGGGGAGCAAAGTGGATTTGGATATCAAAATGGATTTCATGGTGACATACACTTACCCAAAGCATCTCTATTCACGACGCTGAAGATTGTGGTGACATAAGGATGATAGGATAGGTTAAAGTCTAATGATTCTTCTAGAACCGGAGGAATCTTCCCAAGGACATTCCATAGCTATAAATAGTAGTCCTTAGGAAAGATGGAGAAAGATTGTGAACGTAGCTGAATGCCGACCAAGTACTTAAGTTAGCACTGGAACAATCACAACATGGTGCTAGTTATGACGTATTGGTAAGCATTGAAGGGGTTGAAGAATGAAAAAGAATTGTAAAGATAAAGGGTGAAAAGAAAGCAGCTCTCCTTACAACCTTAGGCAGAAACCGGGTCAACACATATGCTATTGAGATCATTTTTTAATGACTCTTGATATTGAAGATAGACATCATGAACCCAGTGATGCAATGCACAACCCATCCCAGCTAGCTTAGATATCTCTTAAAAGATATTTGCTTTAATCACATGGAGACAAAGCATTATCTTGATTTATTCACTCTGAATAAATTGGTATTGAAATGGTGGCACTCCTCTCCAGCCTCCGATCACTAAAATCCAAAATGCACGATCGAGTCTAGAGCCATTTGAGATCATCAATTATCTCATTAGGACACACTTTCATAATTCCTTGCTTCTTCACACACTTTGAAAAGTAAGAAAGATCTTAAGAGTCCTACGCAAAACCTTCATGATCGTGCCTGAACATCTGAGTAATACGAAAGTATTTACAATGAAGATGGAAATCCTTCTTGAGCGAATATAAAAAAGCTCATGGTAGGTGACTTGTGCGATTATTTATGAATCAACCTTGTGATAACTAAAAAGAAACAGTTGTTTAATTCTTAATTGAATTAAACACGTTCCACGCATCTACGCAATATCTTAGTGATCTTGCCAGAACACTCAGAGTGACAGTCTATAGTGTTCACATTGATGAGTGGAAATCCTTCTAGTGTTAACATCAAACAACACTTGGTAGGTAACTTGCAAGATTCTATATGAATCAAGCTCGTGACAACTAGAAAGAAACGATGGTGCGGTTCTTTAATGAATCAAACTTGTTCCAGGAATCGGATTTGACGGCTTCAATCATGTGGATAATTTTATCCAAATGATTCACTCTTTACGTTCGCAGTCAGCTTTGGACGGTCGAGTAAAGAGAACGAGTTTACCCGCGAAATCTTGTCAAGGATGTTCTTAATTGAAACTACCTGCCACAAGTACGATATTTAATATCGTCCAACATTCTTCACCGACCGGAGGTAAAATGCTACCGAATTAGAATGAAATGTTCAAGGTCATTTCATCCGTGTATATGTTTTGTTGCTAACTGTCTTAAGCAGCGTAACAAGAAGGTGGCATTGCGGTGTAAAATCTAGAAGAAGTCGTCAACACATGCTTATACTTTCTGCACTTAATACTTCAACAAATTCAAGAAAGCCTAAAAGTCAAGTCTTCCGTTGTATCAAACTCTGAAGCTTTCAAGAATTCATCAAGGTATAAGTATGTGGAACATGAAGTCACGAGGAGGCGAATATCACAAGTGATGAATGCACAAGGTCAAGGCAAGGAAACATGCTCAAGACTAAAGTCAAAGATCACATCAGGATATTCACAAGATCAAGATCGAAGACTTAAGCATAGTATGATAGGTTTAAGATTTTGTAAAATGGTGTGAGCTCCCTTAGGGGGAGATTGTTGGAAATACGTTTTTCTAAAGAAAGTCTCTGTCACATCAATGTTAGCATAGATCACGAGCTATAGACTATTTAGGACATTGTAACTTGGAGTTACCTCCCTTAGGGGAGATTGTTGGAAATACGTTTTTACGTATTTAGGAAGGATCGGTCACTCCAATGATATATACGTAGTATGGGCTCGTGATTTAATATGTAATAGTATAACCCATAAAGCCCATATGTAAGGTGGGCTATATATACCCCCTCCTAGCATGTTAGGAGGGGTTGTTAGTTCTCACATTTCACATCTTCTAATCTAATCTTTCATTATTCTCTCTAACCTCTCTCTACTTTCTCTCTCTAGTTCTTCATCCATATCTCTCTCTTTAGTCATTCTAAGGTTAAGATAATCCAAGGATTACGTAGACCTACAAAAACCTAGATCACCAAAGATTCAAGCTAGTGTTAATGGACTGGATTTTATTAACATAGACCTAAGGTTATGTCTAGAAAGGCTTGTTATTCATGTGGGAGCTTCTCACATTTGGCTTATAAGTGTGTCAACAGATAGAAACCAGCCGCTAACAATAGGTCAACTCAGGTCAACCCTAAGTCTTATGATCATTCTAGACCTCAGGCCACTAAACCATCTCCTTACTTCTCTAAGGAAGCTAATACCTAAGGCCAAAGACCCTTCCAAAAGACCAATACTTGATCTAACAAACAGTGGGTTCCTGTAGAAAACCTGAATTCATCTGCTAACAGGAACAATTCATCCTCTGACAGGGAAAAACTAGCCGCTGATAAAACTAGGTTTTGTATGAAAATGCCACAACTAGCAGCTGTTAGACCCATTGTTATACCTAGTAATAATAAGTATATACAACCTAAGGGACAGGGATCTAAGTCATCATCCAACTTAACATGAAGACCAAAACAAGAACACTCATCAACTTTTAATGGTGTTTCCATGACTTGTAATAGGTTTAAATATCTTGAAAAATATGTTAGGACAAACTGGGTGTTTAAGGTAAAAAGGGATGAACAGGGGTTGTTACAAGAAACAAGTCCATTCTTGTTGAACAACCAAATGGATCCAAGTCTACTAAGGCTTGGGTTCCCAAAGAAAACTAATTTGTTTTCTATATGTGCAAGGCATTCCAAAGCGGGTTAACAACCATGGATATTGGGATAGTGGATGCTCAAGGCACATGACTAGCAAGGAAGATTATTTGACAAATTTTACTCCTATTCCAGATGACGATAAAGTGTACTTTAGAGG
Source organism: Glebionis coronaria (assembly GCA_025667525.1). NCBI lineage: Eukaryota > Viridiplantae > Streptophyta > Magnoliopsida > Asterales > Asteraceae > Glebionis > Glebionis coronaria. Next base: position 266,738 of record JANFOE010000788.1, on the reverse strand, counting down.
AGGATTCGGGACAATATCAGGCAAAGGCACTCTTATCACTAACAACTTGAGGTTTGATGAAGTTTTTCTGGTAAAAGAACTCGACTATAACTTGTTTAGTGTGTCACAAGTTTGTGACAACAAAAATAAAGTTCTTTTTACTAATACTGAATGCTTAGTTTTGAGTAAAGACTATGTTTTACCTGCTGATAAGTTCACTGAATTTAGAATACCCAGACATAAGGACGTTTATAATGTCAATCTACAAGGGATTAAAATGAGTTATAACTTGTCATGTCTATATGCTAATGCTTCAACAGATGAGAGTAACTTATGGCACAGAAGGTTAGGGCACATTAACTTTAAGAACATGAATAGACTTGTAAGGCATGATCTTGTTAGAGGATTGCCTTCAAAAGCATTCCACAATGATCATAATTGTGTTGCATGTCTTAAGGGCAAATAACACAAGGCCTCATTTTAGTCTAAAAGTGTGTATTCTAGTTCTAAACCCTTACACATGCTTCATATGGACTTATTTGGACCCACTAATATAGACAGTTTAAATGGTAAATCTTATTACTTTGTGGTCATTGATGACCATTCTAGGTTTACATGGACTTTCTATTTAGTCAAGAAGAGTGATACTGCCAAAACCTTAATTAATTTTATTAATCAAATGGAAAAGAAATAAAGGTTTACAGTTAACATTATTAGAAGTGATAATGGTGGTGAGTTTAGAAATGACCTATTAGATGCCTTTTGTGTGGATAAGGGAATTACTAGGGAGTTTAGCATAGCTAGAATTCCACAGCAAAATGGTGTAGCTGAGAGGAGAAATAGAACCCTTATTGAAGTAGCTAGAACCATGTTAGTAGATGCTAAGTTACCTATTGCTTTTTGGGCTGAGGCTGTGAATACATGTTATGTTCAGAATAGAGCCTTGGTAAACAAAATTCACAATAAGACCCCCTATGAGCTATTTTAGAATAGAAAACCTAATATAGATTTTCTTAGACCCTTTGGATGTCATGTAGTGAATCTTAATACTAGTGACAACCTAGGTAAGTTTAATTCAAAAGGTGATGAGGGATATTTTGTGGGTTATTCTATGAACAACAAAGGGTATAGGGTTTACCACAAGAGGGATAAATTCATAACCGAAAACGTGCATGTTGACTTTTTGGAGAGTAAACCTAGTGATCCTGCAAATGGACCAAATTGGCTTTTTGATTTAGAGCCATTGTCTAGGTCCATGAATTATTTGCCTGTTACTAATCCAGTTGTCTTAGAGAACTCTCCAAAGATTGTGGAAGAATCTATTGTTGATAATGCAGGTACACAAGCTACAAAGGTGACAGGATCACAAGAAGATGAGTTTACTCCCACATTTTCCTTTGTGGACTTACCTATTTGGAGTGAAGAATTCATTAAAGCATATGCTTCTGAAAGAGAAGTGGAGAGAAAGTGATGATACTGCTTTTATACATAGTCTCATCGTCCAAAATGGGCTTAAAATGCATAAAATATCATGAAAAATGCCAAATATATGCTTGTGTTTGTTACATGTGTATTTTAGGTACGGATATTGAGAAAATGGCAAAAGATCACAAGAAACAAGCAAAAACGAACATGGGAAACGAAGCCGCACAATGAACCAAGCCCTAGAGTTGATTTTCCAAGAATAACCCTTGAAGAATCAAAGATTGTACAAGAAGGGTCCTCCAATATTGAAGAATTAACACTTTAAACCCTTGTATATTCATAATTACAAGTTTGGTCCTTAAAGTTTGTCAAATTTGAAAAAAGGACCCTCCACTTTGAAGAATTGGCAAGAATGGTCCTTCATTTACGAAGACTTGTTAATATTAGTCCTCCAAGAAGTCAACAAACAAGTCAAGACCTTGAAGAAAGAAGAAAATGCCAAAATCAGTCCTTCAAATATCATGAACTGGCAAAACAAGTCCTTTGATAAACCTTTGCAAAAGTTTTGGGGCAAAAGTCTAAGAAATGAAACTTCATTTACAAAGGAATTCAGATATAATCATGTTTTAACCAAGAATGAAAGAAAGGAAAGAAGTGAGGGGCTAAACTTGGCAGACATAAGAAGATACCTTAACCAACCACAGCTTGCCACCTCACCCACCAAATCCCACCAACCAATCACACCTCACCATTTCACCACGTCACTTCCCACTCACCAGCTTTTATAACTAATTTAATTAGTTATCTAATTATGGTGGTTAACAACAATTCAAAAGATAATCCGAATCAAAACCATAACTATTCACTCAAGAACAAGATTAGGGGTTTTTTATTATGCAACAATTAAACCCCCATAAACTCCAGATTTGTGATTAAGGTGCTTATGAACAAAACCCAACTCACTTTTACCTTGCCACGTCATCCCAAAGTTCACATGTTCTATCCCATGCATACGTTTTTGAGGATGAAGCCAAAAAGTGCCAGCAAATCAACCATCCACAAAGTTTCTTGCACTTTAAGCTCAATAGGAGCCCTTTGATTAAATTCCACCCTTTACACCTCCACAAGATGCCAAGATAACATCACATGAGTTTAAAGTTTTCAAAATTCAGCAAGGGTATTTTGGGACTTCTACAACTTAGGGTTTCTAGTTTTTAGCTTATGTAGACCATGTACACCCTCTATATAAAGGGTATAGGGTCTCACATTTACAGTTGCTCTTGGTTTTTCCTTGTTCAACTTTCTGTAAATCCTACTTTCAGTTTAATGAAAACGTGTTTGAATTATTGAAGAAATCCAAGTGCCATCTTTAATCTTTGCTTATTATTGTTACATGTTTGTGTTTGTTGAATCTTAAAACCTGTTTTTAAACATTGTGCAAGAAATTGCATAATTTTCCAAAATCTGATATTTTGCTAAGTTCTTCGGTACATCCTTGGAATTTTTAGATTACAAGTGATCATAACACCCTGATAAGAAGATTATCAAGGTGTTGTGAGCTTGTGGTTTGGGGATAATCAAGGAGTGGGTAAAAAAGATGCATTAATCAGATTTGTTTTTCAATTTTCAGTTTTATATATTGCTTGTTCTAACCTTGTTGCTCTTAGCAGCTTTGTGGAAGCTTGTGCCTTGTTAAGATAGGCACATAAGCTCAAAAATTCGTGAGTGCGGATGTACATTCATGAGGTTTGATCCTTCTTACCCAAAATTTGTTAAAAATACTTGATTTTTGTGATTTGGTATTCTGCTATTGTATGTGGTGTTCTTGGTGCTTGAATCTTGTTAATCTTGCATGAGAATGTTGTTATGATGCATATCTAAGCTTGGCTTGACCTGAAATACATAATTGCTTTGTTAAATTTTGATTTAAAAAGTTTAAGGGGTGTCTGGGTTTACTGTTTATGCTTTGAATGCTTATTTGAGTAGGTGTTAAGTGTTGGTTTGTGCTTGTATCTGATTATTATTTGGTTGTGTGCTATTATTTGCAAGTTTTCAACTTTTAAACATCAAATACTATATTGTGCTATAACTCACTTGATTTTGCATATTTTGACCTAAGATTTTGGAAACACCTAGAGTGTATGCATGTTTAGGGCTAACAAGTATTAAATCAAAGTTTGTGTAACCTGTTTAGGAGATTTGAGTGTTTGAAATTGGATTTGTGGTCAAGTACATCAGCAAAGTTCATATTCTGCTTGTTCATTGTTTGTCGGTAACTTTTTAACCTTGAATATTGTTCTAAACCTTGAATCATTGCATGAAACCACTTGATTTATGTTCATTTGAATTATTTTAAGCTGTTGTCTGCATTTGGTTCAATTTGGTTGGCATATTCTTGCTAAAACTGCTTATCTTGTTCATAAGTGCTTAAGTTCATGTCTGTGTGATATCTGGGTAAAGATTGAAATAACTGTATCATTTGGCTATTAGTTTTTGTGATTTTGTGATTGCTATTGACTCCTTATAACCCACTGGTTATAAGGGTTCCTTTTGGTGCCTTGAATCCAACAAAAATCCACAAAATACAAAAAGTCAAAGAAGTCAAGCAGTGGCAACTTTTCCCACTGATGGACACCCAAAACTAGCCACTACTAGTGTTAATTTCCAAACTGCTTATTCATAAGCTATTCTAGCTTATTCAGACTTGCAACAAATTTTATTTTGTGATCAGTCTTCATCATTTGACCCATTTGACAAATCTAGAGCATATTAGGGTTTGACTTTTAGGTTTGACTAGAAAACTAATTGACTTGACTTTTTCATAAGTGCTTATTTGCTTATTCTAGCTTATTCTTTGTGCTTATTTGAAAACTTTTTGTTGATTTTGCTTAATTAAGTCATTTAAAACCTTTTGCAACAAGAATCAGCCCTTGAAGTGGTCTATAACTCAAAAATGACTATTTTGTCATTTTCTGTAGAGAGCTTTTGCTTATTTCAAGCTTATTTCTTGGGCTTATTCCAAATTTCTTTTTACAAACATCTTAATTAGGTCAAGAGAAGGTTGTGTGTCAAATTTCAGCTTATGGCATCAGCTTATAGCTTAATGGGCCAGAAAGCCCATTAAGAATAAGCTGCTTTGAAATAAGCTGTAATAAGCTCACATTTACCTTTTGGGCCTTTGAAATTTTGTGTTTAAAATTTAACTTTGAGTCAGATAGGAGATTTTGGGATTATTTGGTGAACTTTTTCTTATTAGGCCTATTTTCAGCCCATTAAGGGCCTGTTTTGCTATTTAGCCCATTTTAATGCCCATAAGGGGTATTTTGGTAATTTCAAGTTCATTCTTGTGTTAATTAGGTTAAAATAAACTAGTTTTCAACTTTTTAGAATTTTTTATAAATTTTGGATTTTAATATTAAAATTAAATTCAGGATTTTTGCAAGTTTTTCATTTTTCTTAGTTTAAATACATTAAGTTAGGAATTTTAAAACTTTTAGATTAATTTGGTTGCCATTTAAATAATTTTTAGAATATTTTAATATTTTATAGTTTTTAATCATTTTTAAATAGTTTTAATTAATTTTAAATTTTTCAAAAATAGTTTTTAATTTCTTTAAGTTATTTTAGAGGTTTACAAAGTGCAAAATCTCATTTCGGGCATTTTGTTAATTAAATTGATTTTTGGGCTTTAATTAGCATTAAAAAATTATTATTTAATTAAATAAAAGGTTTGAGTGAATTTTGTATTTTTGTAAACTCTAATTACATTTTTTAAGATTTATTGAAGTTTTCTAGGAATTTTTAGGTTAATTTTTAAATTTAGTAATATTTTACGGTTTTACGTGCACGACTTTTCGTCTTAGTTTAATTTAGAATCGTAACCGTCATCCTTTTCTATTTCCTTTTCTCTTTTCTTTTCTCATAATCATAATCAAAAACTTAATCAAGTCTTTAACACAACACACTTGCCTCCTTGGGAAACGAGCTTTCAACCTTAAGGGTCATTAGTGCTTGGTTTTCCTAAACCGACACTTAATACTTGTCGCTCATATACGCTCTTTTGTTTTCCTAAACAAGAACTGTATTTTACTGCTATCAGAAAGCAACAAGAAGAACAAGTCAGTGAAAGTATGCCATTCGCTGACAAAAGTAGTTCAACCGCTGACACGCCCGATCCAGCCGCTGACAACTTTCTTTCATCCGTTGACAAGGGGGTACTTGAACTTGTTGAAGATATCATACCTAATGAAGGTGCAGGCGTCATCAATCTAGACGCTGACAACATATTTTCTAGTCCAAGTGGGTATGGAAATCATGATGATGGGGATTATGGCACCTTGGAGTCTACAGTTAATGACAACACTTTGTTTGGGGAAGGAATTGTTACTAAAGTATCCAAAATTCATCCTCCCACTCAAATCATTGGTCCCATCATTTCACCAGTTCAAAAAAGAAGAAAGAAGAATCCTCAAGGAGGATTCATTGCCAACATTCACAAAAAGGATGATACCCCTTTAGTTCAAGAATGTTTATTTCCTTGCTTTCTGTCACAGAATGAGCCCAAGAAGATTTTTGATGCTCTTCAAGAACCAAGCTGGGTTGAAGCAATATAGGATGAGCTTCATCAGTTTGCAATACAGGATGTTTGGGAGCTTGTAGACTATCCCAAGCATGTGAGACCAATAGGAGCACGTTGGGTTCTAAGGAACAAGAGAGACAAGAGAGGTATTGTGATCAGAAACAAAGCAAGATTGGTTGCTCAAGGTTACACACAAAAAGAAGGCATTGACTATGAAGAGATTTTTGCAACTGTTGCTAGGATTGAAGCAATAAGGATTTTCCTAGCCTATGCTTCTTGCATGGATTTCACGGTCTACCATATGCATGTCAAGAGTGCTTTCTTATATGTAACAATTAAGGATGAACTATATGTTATGCAACCTCCTGGTTTTGAAGATTTAGAGCATCCAAATAAGGTTTATAGAGTTAAAAAGGTAATGTATGGCCTTCATCAAGCCCCTAGAGCATGGTATTGTACTTTATCCACTTATCTTGTGGAAAATGGTTTTAAAAGGGGAACCATAGACCAAACTCTCTTTACCAAGCAGAATGGAAAAGATTTTGTGCTGGTCCAGGTCTATGTTGATGATATCATTTTTGGTTCATCTAAACCAAAGACGAGTGAAGATTTCTCCAAGCTTATGACTGTCAAATTTCAAATGAGTGCAATAGGAGAGATGAACTTCTTTCTAGGTCTGCAAGTTCAACAGAAAGAAGATGGTATCTTCATCTCTTCAGACAAGTATGTAGAAGAAATTTTGACGAAATTTGGCTTTTCCCCACATGAAAAATAGGCTACACCCCCATGGACAGGGAACATCCCTGGGGAAAGATTGGATATGGAAAGGATGTTGATGTTAGGAATTATAGGTCAATCATTGGATCATTAATGTATCTTACTGCCTCTAGACCTGACATCATGTTTGCTGTGTGTGCATGTGCACGTCATCAAGTGACTCCCAAAGAGTGTCATCTTCATTGTTGGGAATTATTTGTAAGTGTCAAGTACCGTTAGTGTTATTGAAGTACTGCTAGTATCTTTCAAGTACCGTTAGTGTTAACGCGGTACATAGTAAGTACTGCTATTTATAAACTAAGTACTGCTATATTGATTAGGACAAATATATCTTTGTATAAGATATGTCATAGTCATAGTTAGAGTATATCTTATGTGATATACTTAAATAGTTAGAATATTGATAATATATCGTCTATGATATAGTTATCTTTATAGAATATTCTATGGTTTGTAGGGTTCCTTACTCTATAAAAGGAACATAGGTACAATGTCATTCATGTACCTCATTCAAGTAGATTAATAAGAGAATCGAATAGTTAAACGTAATTCTATTCTTCTGTGCTTTATAAGTTAGATTCCGCATAACTTATTTAGCTTGAGTAAGAGTTCTCAAAGCGTTTTAGTTTGATTACAAACTACTATACTAGTTCTTAACAGAATATAGATCTAATCAAAGGGATCAACAAGTGGTATCATAGCTTCTCAACAAGTGGTATCAAAGCTTGTTGAGAAACTTTGAAAAAGAAAAACACAACCCCAAACACTCCACTCACACTAAAACTCAATGTCTCAACCTGGTGATGACGCTCACTTGGATGATATTCAAAATCCTGATCCAATACCACAGGAACAACCTCAAGTTGTGCATCCTGCACCAGCACAAGGTGTTCAAGCCGTGAATGCTGTAGTTACCTCTACAACTACAACACCTTCTTATACTCTTTCTGCTGTCAAACTCCCAGTGCTCAAAGGTGACAACTATGAGACATGAGCTATGTAGATGGAACATTACTTGAATCACACAGATCACACTGTGTGGCAAGTTATCAAGAATGGGAATACACCTAAGAAGCTATACTGGTTGCCTGATGGTACATGTTATGCTCTACCTGCTGTGACTGCTGAGGAGGTACAAGCAGAGATCAGACAGAGAAAGGCCAGAACTACTTTGGCTATGGCTCTTTCAGAAGACATCTTACCTAGCTTTCATCATTATAAGGATACCAAGGCTATGTGGGAGGCTATCAAACTTAGATTTGTAGGTAATGACAAATCTAAGAAAATAAAGAAGATTGTTCTGAAGCAAGAATTCGATAACTTCTCAATATCTAGTATAGAAGGGATTCATGGTGGCTATGGAAGGTTCAGTAAGCTGCTCATTCAGTTAACACTTTATGGACAAATTATTCCCAATGAAGAAGCTAATCTGAAGTTCTTAAGGAGTGTTCAACAAGAGTGGAAGGCAATGGCTATGCACTTCATTACAAGAGATGATCTAGATGAAATTCCTTTTGATCATCTCTACAACAATCTTTGAGCGTACGAGATGGATGTAAAAGGCATTGAGGTGACCAAATCAGCAGCAACAACAAAGTCTAATTTGGCTTTTGTGTTAGAAGGTAATAGCGGTACTTATTTTCATAATACCGCTAGTGGATCAAGCAGCGGTCACAAATACCGCTGAGGGACTTACAAGTGGTACTTACCCATAAAGTACTGAAGGCAGCCCTATAGTCTCTCAAAATCCACAAGGAAGATCTTCACCATTGTTTAGTGACAATGATGCCTTCTCATTCTTTGCTGGACAAGACAACAGACCAAGACTAACACTCAATGACCTGTTCCAAATGGATGATGCCAATGTAGAAGAGATGGATCTCAAATGGCAAGCTGCTATGGTTTTAGTAAGATCTAACAGGTTCTTCAAGAAGACTGGAAGGAAGATGTCTGTTGATCCTAATGAACCATTAGGATATGACAAGTCTAAAGTTAAATGCTATAACTGTGGAAGGAATGGACACTTTGCAAGGGAATGCACTAGAGACAAAGCTGAGAGTAGCAATCAAAACTCCAAGAACAACTATAGAACCAGTCCAAGAATTACTGAAAGCTTTCCAAAAGGAAACAGTAGGAATCCCAAAGGAACCAAAGCATTGGTTACTTTAGATGGAGTGGTGAACTGGACTAAAGATGATGAAGAAGAAGAGCTTGGTTTAATGGCTCTCTCACATGAAGATACTGAGGTACATCCTTGTTCTAAAGATTGTGTTATTAAATTTAATAGCTTAAAAGTAGAACTAGATGAACAATATCAAAAAGTCAACACATGCACCATAGAACTAAATGCTTTTAAATAGGGGGTTGCTAACTTAGAAGAAAATATAGTGTTGTACAAAAAGGGTCAACAAAACTATGAAGAGAAAATAAGAATTTTAACTCTTAGAATGAGGGAAAAAGATGTGGAAATTAAAGCTTTTGAAAGACAACTTTTGAAAGTGTCAGCAGAAAATGAAGCTTTAAAAGCCAGTCTTAATAATGAAAGGTAAGTGATTAATCATTAGCAAAAGTCCTCTAAAGGATTGGGAAAACAGATTAATTCACAAATGGGGTATTATGATAAGTCAGGCCTAGGATATATTGAGGACCAACCTGGGATAACTTAACTGACAAGGACTTATCAAAGGGGATTTTTGATAGTTCTAGTGAGTCAGATAGTACACTTGAAAATGATAGATATGCTGAAGGAATGAAGGCAGTTCCTCCACCATTATCATGAATTTTCATGCCCCCTAGTAATGATATAAGTATAGAGTTAGAAGAACCAAAGGTATTTAATACTTCAAACTCTAGTACTTTGTCCCAAGATAAGACTGTTATGACCAAGAACATTGTTTATCCACCTCTAATGAACAATTTTGTTTCTGAAGAGTCTAAAACTAGTTCTGCTCCCAAGCAGGTAAAAACTCCTAGCAAGACAATGGATAATGATGTAAAACATAATACAACCAAGAGGGGTGGGTTAGGTTTTGAGAAAGTTAGGTCAAAAAAACCTTTTGGGTCTTCTTTGAGAAGAAAAGGATGTTATGTTTGTGGTAGTCTAAGTCATTTTATCAAAGATTGTACTCTGCATGAAGATAAAATTGTGAAACAAAAGGCTGCACAAAAGGTCATGAGAAGCAGTAGTGGAAAAAATGCACAGGTTTATAGACAACAGAAACTTAAAAAGGACAAACCTAAGTTTGATCATTCAAAAGGGGTAGCTAAACAGGTTAAAAATAACTCTACCAAAAGTTTTGTTCATAGATCAGTACTTATGAAACAAGGTCTAGTACCTTTGAAGTCTGGTAAACCAAGTACCGACAAGTCTAGAACTGCAAGTATTGCTAGACCAAACTCAAGTACTGTTGCTTCAAAGTTTGTTAAACCAAAGTTCCCCAAGACTTCTAAGAATGTTGTTGAGAAAGTCGAAACATCTAGAAGTAAGCCTAATAACAAACCAGTGCAAATGTGGGTTACTAAAAGAGAAAAACCATGTGTTACAGCAAGTACTGCTAAAGCAGTACTTAAGACAAAGAAGTCTGAGCACATAGAGTCACCCTATGTCTTTGACTACTTAACTGAAACCATAAAGTATAAGAGCAAAAGCAGCATTACTAGGAATGCTTCTGAATAGACTCTTAAGTGTGTAGGTCCCATAAGATCCGAGCCAAATGTGGCTTGGGTCCCTGTTAAAAACTAATAAGTTTTGTTTATGTGTATGGGCATCTAATTGATGAATTGAAAGATAAAGGTATAGTAGATAGTGGATGCTCAAGACATATGATGGGGAATAAAGATTTCATTGCTGAATTTGAAGAATTTAGAGGAGGACCAGTAGCCTTTAGAGGTAGCAAAGGTAGAATTACTAGCAACGGGAAAATGAATACAGGGAAGTTGGAATTTGAATATGTGTTCTTTGTGAAAGAATTGAATGAATTCAATCTCTTTTTTGTGTCACAAATGTGTGATAAAAAGAACAAGGTGTTGTTCACAGACACAGACTGCTTGGTGCTGTCTAAAGACTTTGAGATGCCAAAAGAATCTCAAGTACTTCTTAAAGTACAAAGGAAAGAAGATATGTACTCCTTTAATCTTCATACTATTACTCCAACATGTGGTATTACATGTTTGCTAGCTAAGGCTTCTTATGATGAGTCTAATTTATGGTATAGAAGGTTAGGTCATGTGAATTTCAAGAATCTTAACAGATTAGTGAATAGGAATTTGGTTAGAGGGTTACCTAACAAATGTTTTCAAAATGATTTCACATGTGCTGCTTATAAAAACGGTAAACAACATAGAGCCTCTTGTAAGACTGATACAAGGATTTTCATTGGGTTCAGATTACTCTCGATATCCTCTCGAATTGATCTCGGCCTTAAGTGGAATGATTTGTTCTTGGTTAATAAAAAGAAGTTTGGTTGTTTATCTATTTTAAACTAATGACAAGAAATTAAGTGTCGAAGAGTAAAATTAAAGACTTGAAAGATTAAAGTAAGAAACGAGTTAAAAAATAAAAGTTGAAAACTTAAAGATTTTAATATAAAGTAAATGAACACTCAATAAAAACTAACTCTTGGAAAGCTTGGTAAAAATATGGACTTAATTGAAAAGTACTAAAAGAAAGTAGGATCGTAACAAAACACCTCCAATCGGAATAGTGTAAAAATCCCCTCAATCGGAATGTGTTGCAAAATGAGCCAATCGGAATATCTGGTATCGTTGCTGATCGGAATACTGTTGAAGAAGGGCAAATCGGAATATACGAAATAACATCAATCGGAATATGGGCAACAAGCTATAATCGGAATACTATCAAAACTCACCAATCGGAATAAGGTCAATAGCTACAATCGGAAAACCAAAACCCTTTTCCGATCGTGCGATCGGAAAGAGGGGGTGTATACGGTCGGAATGCACCAATCGGAAAGGGGTTTATGACCCTTTCCGAAATCCCTTTTTGATCCGAATTTTAAGCAAAGTAAATAAGCTATAAATAAGCTAATCACTAAGCTAGCTCGAATCCAAACTTAAGCTGATTAATTAAGCACTAAAAACAACTTTTCTAAATTCAAAATAAACAACTTTTAAATCAAATCAATAAAAAGATGAACTTTTTATAAAACTCTCAAATGTAAATAAGATAAATCAACAAATAAGCCAATAAGAACAAGGATCTTAAAGCTTATTTATGTGTAAACTTAAGGAAACATAAAAAGTAATCAACTTTTTAAGCACAAATCATTGATGAACAACACGGATCACACGAGATTTGTACCAAAATCAATAAAAGTAAAAGAAAGGAAGGATGAGATTAAAGATTAAAGGATAAAAACTTGATCTTGATTAATGAAAAGTACTACAAAGTTTTGATCTTGAATGGAAAAAGATGAAATCTAGTGAGAGAAAGTTCTAAACTTTCTCTCTCTAAAACTAGAGAGAATGAAAACTAAAAACTAAAACTAAATTACTAAGTGTGTGAAAATTTGTGAAGTAAGGGCTTTAAATAGGCGTGTGTATGGTGGTGATGGGCTTTTGATTGGGCTTCGATTTGGGCTTCTTTTTCTTCTTTCTTCTTAAGTCTTCATGCATCTTTAAATAAACGTTTCCACTTTGGATTTGAGAAGTGTCGGTGAATTATTCCAACTCGTCTTATAATCTATTGTTTTATAGACTCGAGTTCTTCGACATATATGAATCTTCCATTTTTGGCTCTATTCTTCGATAAATTTCCAAATAGGCACAATGACTTCAAATCTTCTGCATCTCTTGGACAATAGACTTCGTCTTGAGTCTTTTTCCTTGATAAAACCCGTGCAATCCCATGTTTTCTTCAATATTCATCCGGTTGCCTCTGAAAACACAATAAACACAAATACCACGCATAATTCCAAACAAATGATATTAAATACGTGTTTTGGTCTTGTTTTAGCCAGAATTAAGTGGTAAAAGGATGGGTGTTTTCACACCTATCAAATCCCCTACACTTAACCATTGCCATGCCCTCATGCAATGCTTAGTGATAAAGCAAATTTACACTTTTCTCATGATCAATCAACCTTGGCCTTATTAATATACTACTAAACGAAAATGAAAATACTAAGAGAAATTTAAAACTTTTAGAATAATTAGAAGGATGGAAATAACTTGCAAAGAGATCGAGGACTTACATTAGGGCTTCGGTGTTGCGAAGATTTATCACCCTCAAGTTTCACGTTCCCCAAACTAAGCTTAAAAACGAGATCATTGTTATTATAAGTTAGCAATTCAAACACTTACACACATGGCTTAATTAAATGCTTAGACTCCCTTATTCCTAGGTGTATCTCTTATATTTTATTTTTGTCTTAGAATGATCATGAAGATGCATTTTTGGACTTATTTGGATAGTTAATTAGGCTGAAAGCAAAGTAGGACGATTTGATCAATAGTTAGCTAAAGGACAAAATCTCTTAAAACTGCTTCTCGGGATATCAAAAAGTTCATATCTTGGCATAACTTGGTTCACGATTTGAGACCTTTCTCGGGCCGATATTTGGCATGTACTTCATACTTCATATCATCGAGAGACGTTCTTGAGATAATGGTCTTCTCATCATAATAGAGTTTCTTCACTTGGAGACTTTTGAGGGGTACTCCAACTTTGTTGACCATGACTTCATGATTATTTCTTCAATCTCTAATTGGGATTTTGAGATACAACGATCCGCCTCCTTTTCGGACTTGGATCTATTTATCCTCATACCTTGTTAGGGTCTTTTCGGATAGACTTCTCCATGATCTTTATGGGAGTTGATTGCTTTTCGTTGTGAGTCTTGATCCTTCATATTGATTTTGGGAATAATGCTTTTCACATCACTTTTGGATCTTCAGCAATAAAATGGAATCCTCATGCCTTGTTAGGGCCTTTTCGGACTCGCCAATATTCGCGCCCCGCTTCATAAGTTATGCCTTGGCTATGAACTCTTATCATTACCGAGCAACTTTTAAACGATCTTGGGCTAGAAGCTAAGTAACTTTTCGAATCGTATGACCTTACTTATTGCAGATAAATTATTAGCAAGTGATGGGAGAATAGGCAAATAATTACACCAAGTGAGCTTGCGCAAGAATACCGACTTATAATTGACTCTATCATTTCTCGTCCTCCACAATTTAAAATCTCAAGTAATGAGACTCGGGGATGCTTAGCCTAATAAACCAATTAAGGTCTACATGGTTAAGGATACTAGCTAGAATAAACTTGGATAAGTCTATTCGGGTTGAGTCAAAATAAACGCAACGGGCCTAATATGTCAAAGATTTCTAAACTAGCTACACTACTTTATTAAAATTTTTGACTTTATTGCGGGATATATAAATATGAAAGCAACGATAAAACTTTTAAAAATTACGACTAAATGGCCAAAGTTAATTAAAAATTTGAAAAATGTTGAAAAGGATGATTTTCCGGTTAAATGAAGGCATTTTCATGGAAAAGTCCACTTAAAACTTCGATAGAAGTCCCCCCTACACTTAAGATAAACATTGTCCTCAATGTTTAAGCATGTGGGAAAAGTTTCCCCTACACTTATGACATTGTACACGTTGGTTAACTCAAGTTAAGGAAGAGACGACTAAAGTGATCAATTTCAAATGTGAGTATGAAGAAAATTGAATCACGATAGTTGAGAGATAGAACCGGATTTCGGATAACACGGGAGCACGGTTCTTCAGAGGTTCCAAGAGTGCATTCATCCCTGTAATCACATCACCACACAAAAACAAACACCTATACATGTCCCCCTACACTTAGGAGGTTAAAACATAAAAGGATAGATACTCGGGCTGCCTCCCGAGGAGCGCTTGTTTTTGATAACCGAGTCACGAGCCTGACTCGACCCAAAATTAGTTCATGGGGAACGTGGTGAGGGATGGAATCATCTCCTGAGAGATGTCCTCACCAAAGTACAGCTTCAGACGCTGGCCATTCACCTTGAAATTTGGCCCATTTGGCTGAGAAAGCTCAATGGTCCCATACGTAAAGACGTTGGCGACGGTGAATGGACCAGACCAGCGGCTCTTCAACTTGCCAGAGAAGATCTTCAACCGAGAGTTAAAAAGTAAGACTTGATCACCAACGTGGAACTCTCGGTTCTTGATTTTTACGTCGTGAAGGATCTTCGTTTTCTCTTTGTAGATCAGCGAGTTCTCATAAGCTTCATTCCTCAGTTCGTTGAGCTCGTTGAGTTGAATCTTGCGATGATCACCGGCTTTGTTGATGTCGAAGTTATCCCACTTCAAGGCCCACTGCGCCTTATGCTCCAGCTCGATGGGAAGGTGGCATGCTTTCCCGTACACAAGACGATAAGGTGTACATCCGATCGGGGTCTTATAAGCAGTACGGAAAGCCCACAGAGCATCATCTAACTTATCGGCCCACGCGGCACGATGCTCTCCCACAGTACGCTCCAAAATTCGCTTCAATCCACGGTTGGATATCTCGGCTTGCCCATTGGTTTGGGGATGATAAGCGGTTGAAAGACGGTGATTAACACCATACTTAGCCATGACTCTTGCAAATTGATCGTTGCAAAAATGAGTCCCGCGGTCACTGATAATAGCACGAGGAACGCCGAATCGAGCGAACAGCGATTTCAAAAAGTTACAAACCACCCTTGCATCATTAGTAGGTAAAGCTTTGGCTTCAACCCACTTGGAGACGTAGTCAACGGCTACAAGGATGTATTTGTTTCCTTTAGATGAAGGGAATGGCCCCATAAAGTCGATACCCCAAACATCAAAGATTTCACATTCTTGAATGAAATTCTGAGGCATCTCGTCTTTATGTGTGATCGTGCCTTGTTTTTGGCAAGCATCACATCGTTTAACCATATCGTGAGCGTCACGATAAATGGTGGGCCAATAAAATCCCGAATCAAACACTTTTTTGGCGGTGTAGTTGGGACCAAAGTGACCACCGGTGGGTCCTTTGTGGCAAGCATCAAGGATTTCAAAAGCTGTCGGTCCATCAACACATCGGCAAATAATCAAGTCGGCACATTGTTTGAAAAGATACAGGTCATCCCAAAAGTAAGTCTTGATGTCTTTGAAGAACTTTTTCTTTTGCTGGGATGTTAACCCGTCAACGAGGATTCCACCCGCCAAGTAGTTTGCAATGTCCGCAAACCACGGGGTTTCATCAGCAGTCGAGTTGATAGACATTAAGGTCTCCAGGGGAAAAGAATCATTGATTTCTTTGTTCGGATGATCCCCCTGGTAAGGATCCTCAAGTCTACTGAGATGATACGCGGCTAGGTTTTCTGCTCCTTTTTTATCGCGAATTTCGATTTTAAATTCCTGGAGCAGCAAAACCCAGCGAAGAAGTCTTGGTTTGGAGTCTTGCTTTGTCAACAAGTACTTCAACGCGGAATGATCGGTGTAAACGATAGTGGTGGAAAGGACAAGATAGGGGCGAAATTTTTCAAAGGCATAGACAACAGCTAAAAGCTCTTTTTCGGTTGTCGTATAATGCAATTGTGCCCCCGTCATTGTCTTGCTAGCGTAATGGATTGGTTGGAAGTGTTTGTTCACTCTTTGTCCCAGAACCGCTCCAATAGCAAAATCACTAGCATCGCACATCAACTCAAAGGGAAGCTCCCAATTAGGGGTAACCAAGACGGGTGCCTTTGTTAGCTTATCCTTCAGCGAGTTGAAGGCTTCGAGACACTCTTTAGAAAAGATAAAAGGAGTATCTTTTTCCAAGAGGTGGGTCATCGGGCGAGCGATTTGAGAAAAATCTTTTATGAATCGACGGTAGAAGCCCGCATGACCCAGGAAACTTCTCACACCCTTCACGGTAGAAGGTGGAGGCAACTTGGCGATAACATCGACTTTAGCACGGTCTACTTCAAGACCGGCTTTGGAAATCTTGTGGCCCAGCACGATGCCTTCTTTTACCATAAAATGGCATTTTTCCCAATTCAGAACAAGGCGAGTGTCTTCGCACCGCTTAAGCATACGTTCCAAATTGGCAAGGCAAGAAGAGAAGGAATCCCCGAAGACCGAGAAATCATCCATGAAGACTTCCATGGTTTGTTCAACCATGTCATGGAAGATAGCTAACATACACCTTTGGAAAGTCCCGGGCGCATTACATAGGCCAAAAGGCATTCTTTTGTAAGCGAATGTGCCATAGGGGCAAGTGAATGTTGTCTTCTCTTGATCTTGGGGATCGATGGGTATTTGGAAATAACCCGAGAAACCATCAAAAAAGCAGTAATATTCATTACCGGCTAAACGTTCAAGCATTTGGTCCATGAAAGGTAGAGGGAAATGATCCTTTCTCGTGGCATCATTGAGTTTACGGTAGTCTATACAAACTCTCCACCCAGTAACGAGACGAGTGGAAATTAACTCGTTGTGTTCATTGGGAACAATGGTTATTCCGCCCTTCTTGGGCACACAATGGATTGGACTAACCCATGGTGAATCCGAAATAGGGTAAATCATACCCGCATCAAGAAGTTTGAGAACCTCAGTTTTGATGACTTCATGTATTTTTGGATTCACCCTTCGTTGGCTTTGAATTGTGGGCTTAAAGTCGTCCTCCATGAGAATTTTGTGCGTGCAGAAGTTAGGATCAATTCCACGAATATCCGAGATTTTCCAAGCAATGGCCTTCTTATGATCTTTCAACACAGCGACAAGTCGGGCTTTTTCTTCTTCCTTTAGGTCCTTAGCAATGATGACTGGCGACTTCTTCTCTTCGTCAAGGAATACATATTCAAGATGGGGCGGCAACTCCTTAAGCTCTAAATCCGGAGGATTTTCGACGGGAGGCGAATTCAAAGTCGGAGTATCGATAGCAATAACCGTGGGAGATGGAGGCGAAGGATTGTCTTCGTTGAGAAGATTATCAAAGAAATTCATGTCTTCATCCCCATCGATAGGAGATTCATTAGTAGCTAACTTCACATCTCCCATGGTATCTTCAAGATTGTGCCAGAATAAATCACTATCTCCAAATAGAGACAATGATGAATCAATAGAGGACACGGTCTCAACAGTGGGAAGAGAGGTAGGAATACTTTTGCAAGCATCATTAAAGTGTTCTTCACAAGCCTCATCAAGAACGTCAATACAATTAACGCTCTCATATGAATAAGGCTGTTTGGACAACTTTCCCATGTTGAAGACTACTTTATCGTCACCCACTCTCATGATAAGCTCACCGGCTTCAACATCGATGAGAGTGCGACCGGTCCTAAGGAATGGACGTCCAACAATTAGTGGAACACGAGGGTCCATCTCGTAGTCGACGACAACAAAATCAGCAGGAAAGGTGAATTTCTCGACTCCTACAATGACGTCTTCGGCTATCCCCACTGGATATGCAACCGTACGGTTAGCCAATTCCAAAGTCATTTTGGTGGGGACTAGCTCTGGGAGAGATAATTGCTTCCAAACACTTAGAGGCATGAGATTAATACTGGCACCTAGATCGGCTAGGGCCATGCAATTCTCTACTCCCGGGAAATTGCAAGGGATAAGAAAACGACCCGGATCACCAAGCTTGGTTGGCAATTTCCTTAAGAGCACTGCAGAGCAATTCTCATTAAGTTGGGTGTTGGCAATATCGAGGAGCTTTTCCTTGTCGCTCAAAAGATCTTTAAACATTTTCGCGTACTTAGGCATGTGAGCGAGAGCCTCAGCGAAGGAGATATTGAAATTCAACTGTTTGAACATTTTAAGGAAGTTCGAAACCTGAATATCGTGTGACAATCCGTCAATTTATGGTTGATATTTTATTCTCAATATTATTTAAAAACAATTTACAATATGAACTCACATATTTTTGGGAAGAAATTTGGATTTACGTCTTGGAGTAGCATCGACTACGTCTAAACCGGAGGATTCAACGTTACGTGCTTACGTTTACATACACCGTCTTTGGAGACAGTCCGACATTTCAGAAAATAAATTTGTCCATGAATATTATTTTGGAGTTTTAAATTTGTGTTGGTTCATAAACTCACAAATTTACGAGAAGAGATTAGGACTTTCGATTTTATTTTAACGTCCTTTACGACTAAACCGGAAACCTTAGGATTACGTATTTACGTTTTCGAACTCCGTTTTTGATGAGACAATTTTTATTGGATTTGTTTTGTGCCGTTGATTCATAATTTATGAAAACGTTTTTCGTAAAACGACCCGAGGGCACGCAAATCGAGGAAACTAGAATCAAGGAATACCCGTAAATTAGTGGGATGAGACAAGATAAATCTTGCCCCACCCCACTAGCATGGGATGGCCAAAAGGGACACCACATCAAAGATGTGGCATCCTTGTAAACTACTAGCTTACACTTGTAAGCTTAGCCTAATTTTTAAGGCAACTTTCCATCAAAACCACTTGCACAAACAAAACCATTTCTCATTCATGCAAACCACCTCAAAATCCTCTCATATCTATCTCTTAGTTCGTCCATAGCTCACCCTAAACACCCTAATTTGATCAAAATTAACCACAAAATCTCATGTTATTCATATACATGTTGATGCCCTTTTGAAGCCCTATTGATTGGTGCAAGTTATAACATCCAAGGAGGAGTTTCCATGGAGTCTTGAGGCTGATTTTCCACAAGGATTTTATGAAGATTGGTGATCATGAAGATGGTCTTGGTGCATCACAAGTATCTCCATCAAAATCCATGTTTTGATCACAACCTACATCATCATGGTGGTATAAAGATTGTCCTCCTCATCTTCTTATTATTTTGATTATGTAAACATGTATTTTATTTCCTATTGTATATGTATATGATGATTATATGATGATAAAAATGTTATGTGGGGATTTGGTGTTGATAAATATGATTAAAAAGGTGAAAAACTATAAGAAACAAGGTTAAAATCTTGATTAATTTACATGGCTGTATAAAACAGTAAAGAAACAGGTCATGGACTGATAAAATGATGAAGTAGAATGTATTTACAGTAAGCTATGGGTCTTGTACGCATGTGAGAGTTGGCCATGCAATGGAATCAAAATAATGAGTGAGATATGATCAAAACAAGTTTAGGGTATAAATCTGAGGTTACTGTTTTGGACGATTTTTAGAAAATACTTAGAAGATGATTCAACAGTAGCTATAGAAGGGTTAAATGTAGCACATATCATGTAGTTTATGTGATAAAAATTTGAGCTTCTATCTCCATATAGAACTCAAGATATGGCAGTTTTGGTGAAAGTGAAGATAAAAATCGGATTTTGGAAAATAAAGTATAATACTATTATATAAGCACTCAAAAATTATATTGTATAAAATGTGAAGTTAAAACCCACTAACTCTTGGATTCAATTTATATAAATATGTAAAAGGTGGATTAAGTATATAAATTATAAAAATGGTAGTGGAATAACACTTATAAGTTATAAAACTATAAACTTGATTTTTACGACTTTTTCGGCTATCGCCGTAAAATTAACGTTTTTGTTAAATAAAACATAGATGGTTGGACCCGTCTAATGTAATCTTTATAAAACTTATATACTGATATATAAACATGTATAACAAGTAAAAACCGATAAAACCCGAACTATAGGACATACGGACGTTAACGGACTAAATTAACGTTATTGGACTAACAATACAACAAAAATGGACTAAAACACTTATACACTTATTATTGGGCTTAACCCATTTGGGCCCAACTTGAAAGTTTAAATACTGATAATATAAGTATGAAATGGATTAATACAAGTTAATAAACTTATAATAGGCTTATTGGACCTAAAACACGTAAAAAGGTAAAACTAGTAAACTAGTATCAAAGTTATCGACATATAACACTAAAATGAGTAAACAAAAATATGTAAACCCACTTGATCATCATATATATATAATCATCATATGTATACATAATTGTTATTTTTATAAGTCATTGGACATGAGTCTAAGACGAGTATTATTGTTTAGGTTTCCGTGATTAAAGCACGTACCGTACATCCAAATCGCCGATAATCGTCTTCCCACATCAACGTGAGTTCATAGCCTCGCACTCTTTTAAATGTTTTTATAAATGTTTTATAAACCCGCGAGGGAGATAAAATGTTAGTATTTTTATAAATTAGGACACCATTTGTCCCGATTGTTTGTTTATTGATTTGGACCCGAATGATTGAATGACCCGATTGTATGACCCGATAAATGATTAAAGGACCCGATAGATGAAATTATATGGATTATTAAAGTTAGGTTATGTCACTAAAAGTCCCATTAGCATGAATTGTGAACTACCGGGATTTGGTAGACGCTTATGCATTTAATAGTACTATTTGGGGACGATCACCCCAGTTCGCGCCTTGACGGTTGATCCCCGTCGTGCCACATTGATTGGTAAGCGAATTTATGTATGAGAAGATTTCCATAGCGTGAACTTTGTGACGACACACTACTTTAGATGGGCAGATTAAGTATCGGGTTAGCTACCCGTTGTTGGTTTAGTAAGGTGTAACACCCCCACAATTGTTATGCGCAGCGGAACTACAACAATGGGTGCTACACAGTATTCATTGCACACAAGATATATCAAACGACGCTAAAAAGACGTCGACTTAAAACTTAAATTTAAAATTGTTAGATAATACATGTCCACAGTTTTTCCAACCCCAAATAGTGCACAGAGTTTAGCGTTTTCGGTCCCCATGAATCTCAACCCCAAAAACTTCAGTTTACAACCACATGACATTAAACATAAAAATTGTTTAAGTAGAAAAGGAGGGAAAAACAAGCGGACACCAAGCCGTACACACAACATCCATCCCATGCATGCTCCATCCTACACCTCAGCGGTTACCTGAAACACATGCCAAAAATTTGGTCAACGAAAACGTTGAGTGGAATTCATAGGTTTTTCAATCCATTTGAACGTATATATAATAAAAACCATTCGTGATCATTTATAGTCTTGTCGATCAAACAAACTATAATCAGGATACTGACAATTGTGTTTAAGCTCATGACACTAATCCGTTAACTCAATCACCCGCGTAAATATACCGGCATGATTCAGATGAAACCAGTGCCCCTTCTAAAGGCATCAGTTGCAATTATACCTTATTTTTCATACAAAATAATCTACCGCAGAACTTACTATAAGTACAGCTTCTCGGCTAGCATTGGGTCGTTAACCCCGTAGTACTACAAATTGCATAAGCGGCTATTTCCCCCTACTCGAGGGCAGGACAATAGTTAATAGTTCATGATTTTAGGGACTTTTGCAACTTTGGTACTCAACACAATTTCTAAGGCAACTTTCGGGTCTAACAATCATTCATGATATACGTTCCTTTTAAAAACTAGCATGCATTTCCCTCGCGGGTAAAACAATTTGAAATAAGTATAAGCGAGGCTATAAATTCACACCTTAGATATTAAGTAGTCGGTAGTTCGAGGGATGATCACTGACGATGTTACGGATGCCCGGGTAAATCAACACCTATCACAAATAACGCGTAATGAGTAATCCCATTTAAATACTTACGGTACTGTATAAAATACATATATACAAGTCACTTAGGACAAATATAACTCACGCCAAAAATAAAAACAACAAATATCATTCATTTTATTCCATTCGTTCTCAATACTTACGTTGTCCATTTTTATTCGTTCTCGCCGGTACTTGACTAAAGTACGGGCTGTTTTACCTTATTAAACCATGCTTATAAAATTTGACAAAATTTCCAAAAATCCTATATGACCTGTAGATAACATGTTTTTAAGCCCAACAAAAGTTTTTACTTTTACGACCCGTTACGCAACTCATTTCCACGACTACATTTTACGGGCTGAAATTGCGCTTCGACCAATTTTGACCTCTTTGACCTATATGAAAAATACCTTTGACTTCCTTGACACCTAAGTCAACATATATACTCATTTACACAGGTTAGGGACCAAATTTTGACCCTTGACCATTTACCAATTTATACTTGTGACCCTCGGGATTTGACTAAAACTTTGCACAAATTCGGATTGTGAAAGTCCTCGTCTCCCGGTACCCGATCTTTAAAATGTCATAACTTTTAGCTCGTTTTGAGTCACGGGCTCTACCTTATACCAAATTAAAGCTAGAAAGACCCTCTATCACTACATTTAGCTTTCAAGACCTGGAACAAAAATCATTTTTATAAAATGGACCAAATGTTTCTGCCTAAAAATGACCATACCAAAAACATGCTTAGACTCGATTCCAAGACTTCTAATCACCACTAAACATCATCCTAAGCCTTCCCAAACATATCCTAACATCAAACTTCAATCCTACCCCTATTGATCAACCAATCTCAATATCAAGAATCAAAGAAAATGAACATGCAAGTAATAAAACCTATGTGAAACACCCTTAAACATCAAACCAAACACAAGATTAACATGCAAAATCAACAACCACCATGGCTCCCCAAACACCCCCTTTGCCGTGGGGTTTGGGTGACCAAATCACCACAACCAAATTAATTTTGGTGGGTTTTCATGGTGTTTATACTTCCATAATACTTAAAATCAACATGCATTAGCTCATTTAGCCTCAAAAACGAATTTGGATCATATGGAAAAATCTTGAAAAATTTTTATCAATGCATGTTGGATTTGAGCACATGAATATGTGGGGAATGACCAAACTAAGTGTGGTCTAACCTTAGATTTTTGAAAAATCAAGTGGAAGAAGATTTTTGGGTGGGTTTGGGGTGTCCGTCGGCTTTAGAGAGAAAGGAGAGAGTGGGTTTGATTTTTTTTTTGTAAATGTTGTGTGTGTTTGTGTTTATGTCACTTTAGCCCTTTTTGGTGGGTTGGGAGGGGCTTAAATGAAATTTTTGGCTTCTTTTGTCCTTAAATGAAAAACGTCCTCAAAACTTTGCGGGTTCGACTCATTTGTCAATTTTGAAAATTTTACGGGAGTCGGAAATCTTCCCGAACGCTCCAAAATATTTTTGGGATACTTTAAATGTACTCGGAAGGCTATAAAACTCACCCGACTCAACTTAACACGAACCGTAAATAAAATTCTCGAAAAATTACATTATCGATAAATCGTCAAAAATTATATGAAATTGGGCATCCCTCGGGATCGTAATCGTCATCGTCCTTCTTAAAACGTCAACCGTAAAAATTATAACCTCGAACATCGGCTCTAACCAAAATACTTATAAATTATAGAAATTATAATTTAATAAAAATTTCAAAAATTAGCGTAATTTAGGGTATCGTTAATGACCTCGATTCTAGGGTGTCACATCCACCCCTCCTTAAAGAGAGCGACGTCCCGGCGCTCGCCTCTTCTTATACTCACATTTCGTGCTACTGGAACAGATGAGGATACCTTTCCTTGAAAAAGTCCTCACGTTCCCAGGTGTATTCTGGTCCACGCTTAGAATTCCATCGGACCTTCACAATAGGAATCCTACTACGCTTCAACCGCTTGACCTCCCGGTCCATAATTTCCACAGGTTCTTCCACAAAGTGCATTTTGTCGTCTAGTCGAATCTCGTCCAAAGGAATCACCAATTCCTTGTCCGCCAAACTCTTCTTCAGGTTCGATACGTGAAACGTGTCATGAATAGCACTAAGCTCGGTCGGTAACTCTAACTTGTACGCTACTGGTCCAATTCGTTCAACGATCTTAAACGGTCCAATATACCTCGGACTCAACTTTCCTTTCTTCCCAAAACGAATTACACCCTTCCATGGCGATACCTTGAGCATAACCATATCTCCAACTTCAAACTCCAAAGGTTTCCTTCGGTTATCGGCATAACTTTTCTATCGGCTTCTCGCAGCAAGTAGTCGGTTCTTGATCTGCACGATCTTCTCTGTCGTTTCTAAAACCATTTCGGGTCCAGTCAATTGACTTTCCCCCACTTCACTCCAACACACCGGCGATCTACACTTCCTTCCATACAATGCTTCGAACGGTGCCGCTTTGATACTCGCATGATAACTATTATTGTACGAAAATTCCACCAGAGGCAAGTGGCCTTCCCAACTTCCTCCAAAATCAATCACGCACGCTCGGAGCATCTCCTCCATCGTTTGAATCGTTCGTTCGCTCTGGCCGTCAGTTTCCGGGTGATAAGCCGTGCTTAAACTCAGTTCAGTGCCCATCGCACGTTGAAGCGATCTCCAAAATTCCGACGTAAATCTACTGTCGCGATCCGAAATGATCGATAACGGCACTCCATGTCTACAGACGATCTCCTTCACGTACACGCTGGCGAGTCTTTCCATGCTGTCCGTCTTCTTCATAGGTAAGAAATGAGCAGATTTCGTCAACCTGTCCACAATTACCCATATCATATCGCTTCCACTAGGAGTCCTAGGTAAACCCGTCACAAAATCCATTGCGATTTTCTCCCATTTCCATTCCGGGATTTCCGGTTGTACCAACAATCCAGATGGTTTCTTATGTTCTGCCTGAACCTTTGCGCAAGTCAAACACTTACTGACGTAACGAGCAATATCTGCCTTCATATTCGGCCACCAATAGACTTTCTTCAGGTCGTGGTACATCTTATCCGATCCAGGATGTATCGAATACTTCGACTTATGCGACTCATTCATAACCAATTCTCGAACTCCAGGCTTTCCTTCCTCAGATGAACACAATGGTAACCAAATTCGATTCTCAAAATATCTCAGTCCGTCAGACCTAATCACGAAAATAGGTTTCAACATTCGTCCCAAGTTCTCGGCTTCAACATTCCCTTTCATCAATCCTCTCTCCTGGGCCTTCAGTATGGTTTCGGTTAAGTCAACGCTCTCACTCATCACTAAAGCTCTAACCCTCAAAGGTTTCTCCCGTTCTTTCCTACTCAATGCATCCGCTACAACATTCGCCTTCCCAGGGTGATAGCGAATTTCGCAGTCATAATCACTCAGTAGTTCAACCCATCGTCTTTGTCGCATATTCAACTCCTTTTGATCTAAAATGTGCTGCAAACTCTTGTGGTCAGTGAATACAACACACTTCGTCCCATACAGATAGTGTCTCCACAGCTTTAACGCAAAAACCACCGCTCCTAATTCCAAATCGTGCGTCGTGTAGTTCTCCTCGTTCTTCCTTAATTGCCTCGACGCGTAAGCTATCACCTTTTCACGTTGCATTAACACTGCTCCATAACCCTTACGAGACGCATCACAATACACTACGAAATCTTCGGTTCCTTCAGGCAATGATAAAATCGGCGCGGAACATAACTTATCCTTGAGCGTTTCGAAAGCAAGCTCTTCCTCATTTCCCCATTCATACACCCTATTCTTTTTGGTAAGCCTCGTCAATGGTTTCGCAATCAACGAAAATCCTTCGATAAACCTTCTATAATACCCAGCTAAACCCAAAAATTGTCGAACTTCAGTCGGCGTCGTCGGTGCTGACCATTCCCTGATCGCTACGATCTTAGCAGGATCTACACGAACTCCCTCACTATCAATCACATGACCTAGAAACTGCACTGATTCCAACCAAAACTCACACTTAGAGAATTTTGCATACAGCTTCTCCTTCCTTAACAACTCCAAAATCTTTCTTAGGTGCTTCTCGTGCTCCTCCTTACTCTTAGAGTAAATAAGTATGTCGTCGATGAAAACAATAACAAACTTATCTAGATACGGCTTGCACACGCGATTCATAAGATCCATGAATACAGCAGGCGCGTTCGTCAACCCAAACGGCATCACTCGAAATTCAAAGTGTCCATACCGCGTACGAAAGGCGGTTACAGGAATATACTCCTCTCTTACACGCAGTTGATGATACCCTGATCTTAAATCGATCTTAGAGTATACACTGGAACAGATCAATTGCAAGGTTCAATTAAGTCGATTTTAAAAGCGTAATTTCCTAACTTCAAGGTACACCCTTTCAGTATAGAATTCGTACTAACAATTTTTCCATCGGCTAATTCAACATTATAACTAGTCGTTAACAACACCGGTTCTCTATCGATATGACGACTAAATCTAACGTCTACAAAACTCTTGTCGGAGCCAGAATCAAATAAAATACTAGCATAACAAGCGTCTAGCAAAAACGTACCGGTAACCACATTGGGACCCTGTGGTTTATCAGCAGTTCCCACTTGATACACAGCAGCCGCATTATTACCTCCCCGCCTGTTTCCTGCCTTCGGGCAATTCGCTTGCACATGCCCTCTTTCTCCACAACCATAACATCCTCTCATCCTGATAGCATTAGCCCCAGTGGCTACTCCTCCCGTTCGACAACTAGCAGTCCTATGACCTGCCTTTCCACACTTGCCGCATGCCGGCGGGCAATTTCCAACATGATACAAATTGCACTTTCCACAATGGGGATTCACTTTCACACCTCTAGGGTTCGTCACTGCCCTCATCCCTTCGTTCCTTCTCTGATTAAACTGTTGATTACGATTCGGCCCATGGTTGCTTCGATTTCCACCTCTGTTCTGGCCTTGGGATTGATTGCTTTGTGCCGCTTCCCATTTCCTTTTGTTGCCCTCAGCAATGTAGTTCTGCTTGTCCTGAAGCTTAACGTCCATCAAAGCGTGAGCCATTTGAACCGCTTCGTCAAACGTTCCAGGTTTCGACGAAGTTGTTTCACCTTTGATGTTGCTAGATAAACCCTTAATATACTGCTTCATTTTCTTGGCATCATTGGCAAATATGTCCGGACACAAGAGACTTAACTCATTGAATCTCCTGGTGTAAGCAGCTATATCGTTGCTCTTTAAGGTTAAATACCTCAATTCGTCCTCCAATTGCCCCAATTCCTCCTCTGGGCAAAACTTCTTTGTCAACAAAGCTTTTGTCGCATTCCACGTCCTTGCATTCGCTACAGCCAATCCAACCGTAGCTACCTGGGTATTCCACCAACTTAACGCATCATCGAGAAACGTAGCTGCTGCAAACTTCACTTTATCTGCTTCTGCACAACCACTGATTTCAAACGTGCTTTCAACCTTTTCCAACCATCTTCTAAGTTCTAAAGCTCCACCCGTTCCATGGAACTGCGTGGGACCGCACTTCATAAAGCTAGAATAGGTACACACTCTCGGGGCTTGCTGTCTCCCCGCGTTCCTTCCTGGATCCTGATTTCTCCCAGCTCGGTCCGCTTCCAACGCATTTGCTATAGCTTCCTGAATCATGGTGTTAACACGATCGGCAGTCAACTTTGGAGGCATTGTGTTATCGAATATCTCTTTCTGCAAGACAAGGAAAATAGAAAAACAATGTAAGTATTCATATCAAGTTTCCCAGACATAAAATACATACAACGACACATCACTACGGAGTTACTAATATTCATCAATTCACACCACAAAAGATCAAATTTAAGACATATCACAGATCATGAAAGGTAACATAGATTGTATTGATAATTAACCAAAATCGTGACAAGTAATGCCACTACAATCGTTCACCACAAAACATCAAGTACTTGAGTTTCTCGTCATAATACCATCATACAAAGGTCTAAAATAGTTCTATTACAATGATCAAAGAAAATACAAAACAAGTAACTAGGCATGTGGTGATCCACATGGCCTCTTGGATGGCGGCTCGTCGTCGTCTTCCTCGGTTTCCTCATCACTTACGTCCTCATCCACATCATCCACTTTCCTTTTTCCTTTCTCATCTGGCCCACATTCTGTTTCCTTTCTCGTCCCTGATGTGGATCCACACTCAATCACTACCTGACTTCCCACCGTAATACAAGCACCTCCAGTAGGCGGCTGAACCATGAAGTCGTTCGCCTCCATCTCCAAATCGTCCACGAATCTCCAATCCGGGGGCAATGAATCCCTCACACGATGCTCCCAACTCTGCATCCTCGACAACCTCATCTGATCTTCCCTCACACGGTCAAGACTAGCACTTAAATTTGCAACCATTGATTTCAAACTGTTGATGGCACTTGTGTTCACATTCCCGTCATACTCCACTTTTGCCGTCCTTTCCCACAGTCTTTCGTCCGCCTTGTCATTCTCGTCGAATCTACTGACCACCCTTGATTCCACTACATACCTCATGCACATCGATCCTTCCAAACCTCTCACAGTCCGTCGCACGTCATGATAATTCCTCGGTCCGGGACAGCAAATTCTTGGGATGCCTTGATGAAGAGAATTTGCGCTCATTGCACCTTCGGCTCTTCTGGGGATATCTGGTACACCAACCAGATGGGAAGTACGCATAGGCGTGGGGCAAGTAGTTCTCCTTGGGTCGGGATCCTGGGCTCGTACATCGTTTCCGTTATCGTTAGGCGGTACCTCGGCCATTCCTGCAATAACAGCGAATTTCGGAGGGTACATAAGTAATTATACAATAATTATAAATATATGCATGCAAATGCAATGCAAAGGTGGTACATATGCCCGAAATGTAATAATATGATGCTCATGCATGATTAATATGAAAATTACGATGTCGGATATTTCACGTAAAATTCAACGTCTACATATAGTAATTCCATACTTATATAATAATTACCCACATATATATACTTTACTCAAAAGTATACGTCAAATGCCATAAATACAACAATAAATCTTACCGGAGCCATGCAGGATAGTTGTGTGTGCTTGGACCCTTCTTACGACACCAAAAGTTATAGTTTAGGATTTTCAAAAACGACCTAGTTCTCTATAACTCGTGGCTCTGATTACCAATCTGTAACACCCCCACAATTGTTATGCGCAGCGGAACTACAACAATGGGTGCTACACAGTATTCATTGCACACAAGATATATCAAACGACGCTAAAAAGACGTCGACTTAAAACTTAAATTTAAAATTGTTAGATAATACATGTCCACAGTTTTTCCAACCCCAAATAGTGCACAGAGTTTAGCGTTTTCGGTCCCCATGAATCTCAACCCCAAAAACTTCAGTTTACAACCACATGACATTAAACATAAAAATTGTTTAAGTAGAAAAGGAGGGAAAAACAAGCGGACACCAAGCCGTACACACAACATCCATCCCATGCATGCTCCATCCTACACCTCAGCGGTTACCTGAAACACATGCCAAAAATTTGGTCAACGAAAACGTTGAGTGGAATTCATAGGTTTTTCAATCCATTTGAACGTATATATAATAAAAACCATTCGTGATCATTTATAGTCTTGTCGATCAAACAAACTATAATCAGGATACTGACAATTGTGTTTAAGCTCATGACACTAATCCGTTAACTCAATCACCCGCGTAAATATACCGGCATGATTCAGATGAAACCAGTGCCCCTTCTAAAGGCATCAGTTGCAATTATACCTTATTTCTCATACAAAATAATCTACCGCAGAACTTACTATAAGTACAGCTTCTCGGCTAGCATTGGGTCGTTAACCCCGTAGTACTACAAATTGCATAAGCGGCTATTTCCCCCTACTCGAGGGCAGGACAATAGTTAATAGTTCATGATTTTAGGGACTTTTGCAACTTTGGTACTCAACACAATTTCTAAGGCAACTTTCGGGTCTAACAATCATTCATGATATACGTTACTAGCATGCATTTCCCTCGCGGGTAAAACAATTTGAAATAAGTATAAGCGAGGCTATAAATTCACACCTTAGATATTAAGTTGTCGGTAGTTCGAGGGATGATCACTGACGATGTTACGGATGCCCGGGTAAATCAACACCTATCACAAATAACGCGTAATGAGTAATCCCATTTAAATACTTACGGTACTGTATAAAATACATATATACAAGTCACTT
The DNA here is from genome assembly GCA_025667525.1 of Glebionis coronaria. NCBI lineage: Eukaryota > Viridiplantae > Streptophyta > Magnoliopsida > Asterales > Asteraceae > Glebionis > Glebionis coronaria. Next base: position 236,184 of record JANFOE010000788.1, on the reverse strand, counting down.
AGGACAAATATAACTCACGCCAAAAACAAAAACAACAAGTATCATTCATTTTATTCCATTCGTTCTCAATACTTACGTTGTCCATTTTTATTCGTTCTCGCCGGTACTTGACTAAAGTACGGGCTGTTTTACCTTATTAAACCATGCTTATAAAATTTGACAAAATTTCCAAAAATCCTATATGACCTGTAGATAACATGTTTTTAAGCCCAACAAAAGTTTTTACTTTTACGACCCGTTACGCAACTCATTTCCACGACTACATTTTACGGGCTGAAATTGCGCTTCGACCAATTTTGACCTCTTTGACCTATATGAAAAATACCTTTGACTTCCTTGACACCTAAGTCAACATATATACTCATTTACACAGGTTAGGGACCAAATTTTGACCCTTGACCATTTACCAATTTATACTTGTGACCCTCGGGATTTGACTAAAACTTTGCACAAATTCGGATTGTGAAAGTCCTCGTCTCCCGGTACCCGATCTTTAAAATGTCATAACTTTTAGCTCGTTTTGAGTCACGGGCTCTACCTTATACCAAATTAAAGCTAGAAAGACCCTCTATCACTACATTTAGCTTTCAAGACCTGGAACAAAAATCATTTTTATAAAATGGACCAAATGTTTCTGCCTAAAAATGACCATACCAAAAACATGCTTAGACTCGATTCCAAGACTTCTAATCACCACTAAACATCATCCTAAGCCTTCCCAAACATATCCTAACATCAAACTTCAATCCTACCCCTATTGATCAACCAATCTCAATATCAAGAATCAAAGAAAATGAACATGCAAGTAATAAAACCTATGTGAAACACCCTTAAACATCAAACCAAACACAAGATTAACATGCAAAATCAACAACCACCATGGCTCCCCAAACACCCCCTTTGCCGTGGGGTTTGGGTGACCAAATCACCACAACCAAATTAATTTTGGTGGGTTTTCATGGTGTTTATACTTCCATAATACTTAAAATCAACATGCATTAGCTCATTTAGCCTCAAAAACGAATTTGGATCATATGGAAAAATCTTGAAAATTTTTTATCAATGCATGTTGGATTTGAGCACATGAATATGTGGGGAATGACCAAACTAAGTGTGGTCTAACCTTAGATTTTTGAAAAATCAAGTGGAAGAAGATTTTTGGTGAATTTTTGGGTGGGTTTGGGGTGTCCGTCGGCTTTAGAGAGAAAGGAGAGAGTGGGTTTGATTTTTTTTTTGTAAATGTTGTGTGTGTTTGTGTTTATGTCACTTTAGCCCTTTTTGGTGGGTTGGGAGGGGCTTAAATGAAATTTTTGGCTTCTTTTGTCCTTAAATGAAAAACGTCCTCAAAACTTTGCGGGTTCGACTCATTTGTCAATTTTGAAAATTTTACGGGAGTCGGAAATCTTCCCGAACGCTCCAAAATATTTTTGGGATACTTTAAATGTACTCGGAAGGCTATAAAACTCACCCGACTCAACTTAACACGAACCGTAAATAAAATTCTCGAAAAATTACATTATCGATAAATCGTCAAAAATTATATGAAATTGGGCATCCCTCGGTATCGTATTCGTCATCGTCCTTCTTAAAACGTCAACCGTAAAAATTATAACCTCGAACATCGGCTCTAACCAAAATACTTATAAATTATAGAAATTATAATTTAATAAAAATTTCAAAAATTAGCGTAATTTAGGGTATCGTTAATGACCTCGATTCTAGGCTGTCACATAAGGTAACAATGTCATGCGGCTTATAATAATCCAAAACTAACGAAATACTATTAGACGCACCGAATTACGAAGTATTGCCTGACTAGCAATACGGGGTCATACTATTGATATTATGTTTGTGTTTTGGTTTTCATAACCATATACATATAACGGTTTTTATTTGATTTTATACGACGTCATAAGACGTATTGTATGATGTTTTTACGACATTGGCTCGTATAATGATTTTTTTAGGCAAATGCCTATATGATGATTATGATAAAGGTTTGTATAAAATGACTTTGGCTATTTTATGGCCTATTACAAAGATTTGTATAAAATGCTTTTGGCTATTTTAAGGCCTATTACCATGATTTGTACGAACTGATTTTTGGTACTAATTTTATACCAAAGTTATATTGATGGAATTTATTAAACTCTATGAATTCACTCGGCGTTATCGCTGACCTTTTCTTTTAACATGTTTTATCTCAGGTACTTGAAGGTAATTCTCGGGAAGACGACAAGAATTCATGGCCCGCACTTAAACAATATTTTCCATTCAAACACTTTGTAAAACTTTTGTATGAAATGTAATGACTTGGGAACGATGTAACTTTAATGTTTATGAATGGAAATGATTTATTATTAAACGACGCGATTTTTATTCGTTGTCTATGATGTGAGTAGTGTGCTATCCCGTAACACCAACGAGTCTTCCGCTGTATTGAGTTGTATAAATTTGGGGGTGTTACAGTTTGGTACCAGAGCTCTCGTTATAGAGAACGAAAGATTTTTAAAACCAAGGTTTTGAATAAAACTTTTCAAAATCTTTTAACTATAAACATTTTTCTAAAAATTTCTAAAAATCTTTTGACTATAACGGTGCCGAAGAATTCCAGAGTTACCGACAAGGCCAGACTGAGAAGTGTTATTTTAATATATATATAACTTGGATTATATATATATATATGATGTAATTTGATTACATGATTGTTTGATGATTATTTTAATATTTATACGAGGTATTTATACGACGTCGATTGTCACAAGAAACCCTAAATCACCTAGTAAATTAATCGAAGCTATTCTCGTAGGAATTCTAGCTATCCTAGACCTAAACCAAGTTGCGGATATTTATGATCCCAACAAATGGTTGATATTCGTAGAAATGTAGATATTAGTTGATTGTGATATTGAAAAAGAATTGGCGAGATTAAAACTGATATCGATGTCATAACGATCTTTCCTTATAGAGTGGAGTTTGACAAAACGTTACCACCTAGAAAGATGTCATCTGATTCATTGTCATCCAATTCTTAAATTGAAATCGAAAGGGTGAATGTTGCACTTGAGGCTGTTATTGGAACCATTACCCAAAAGCCTCATGCCACTAATACCTCTCCGAGAAGTCTAGTTGAATGATCGAGTCATTTCATACTAGTGACTCATTTGATAATTGTTGTTGTAAGAGATATAGGATTGGAAATTAAGTGTTGATTTATATTGAGATTTTATTGCCTTTACAAGGCCGAAGAATAAGATTGAAAGTATTGGAATATGAGGTAGGATATTGAATTTAGTATAAAATTGGTTGAAATTTGAATAAAGTAAAATTTAACCCGTATGGAATGTGAGATTATTAATAGAAGTTGTTAAGTTCTGTGATTGAATTATAAGGTTTTAATTGATTGTAGGTTTGTGTTAAAGGTTGTTCCTAGGCCATGGTCCACTAACGAGGATGCCCAGTGTCCAAGAAATGAATTGAAGAAATCTTCTTCTGAATTAAGACCGATGGATCTTTTGGGACATGTGGAACACCTAATGACTCTTGTAGATTAGTATTCATTGTGGTATCTTTTAAAAATCCCTAACTTAACTGAGATATCAGTTGGTAGGATGAGTTCTGAGAATTGTATGACATAGTGACGCGTAATGTGTTACGGTACAATTTTGACTTGTTTGTGATTAATGAAAAGACTACCTTTGATCGCTAAATTCTACACGTATCGATGTTATCTATCCGTTATTGCTTCATCCTAATGCTCGCATTAGTGATGCAACCATTGAACAAGTACTCATCTCGAATTGAGTTACGTTGTAGATTATTCTCTTTGTATTCCTGAGTGCCATCGAGATCATGAACCTCATGATTATTTGGCTAAGCTCATTTCCTGATATATATTGAAGTTAGTTCCTGGTGACATCTTTCCATCACTCTTTTGCAGATCACACATTTTTTTTATAAAGTTAAAACAGTATCCCTTGAGAAAATTTGAATTTTCATCACTATATGGATTATTTAAAAGTGAGATTTATAAGTGATTGTTATTGAAATGAAGTTGTTTATGAGACGCTTTGGAAAACTTAACTGTTTCCATAACAAAGAAAATCTTTGTAAATTTATTCTTGATCCTTATTTAAGAATTAAGCATGAAAATGTTTTTATTATAAACATAATGATAAAATTTTGACGAACTGAGTATTGCATCGTTAATCTTGAAATTGTATATAGTTGCGCGCCTACATACAATTTGGAATGGACCATGCAAGGCTGATTAGTAGTCACCATAAAACTAATGAATAAACACTACATTTTCTTTGAAGATTGTGAAAGAATAAATTTTATGAGATCTGCAAGAAGTGAAAAATAAGGATATAGTGTTAGGGACACCTACATATGTGCCTGTAGCATCTATTCTTCTGAGTCGAATTTACTCATCTGTGGAAATTGTCTTATTTGACAATTGACAATTCTTTCTTGACAAATTCTCCCGTAGTGAGATTCTTAGGAAAAGTATCTGATTACCGAGTGTTGATACCCGACTGGATGTATTGACGTTCTTATCATTTCTTATGATTTGATTTCATTTGAATGACCTGGGTAACGATCCGAGGAGCTTTCGAATGCGTACTCAAATTAATGAAAACATGGGATATATTTATATTCGTTAGATGTTTTCATCTGTATCTAATTTGAAATTCTCTCGCATAGATTATGCGTTGACCTTACTCTTTTAATGGTAGTTGTGTCTCCATGTATCCTTGAATTTGTGAATGATTATGAGTTATTATTAGTCTTTTGAGAAGTTCACATCTTATCAACGGCAATAAAACTGGAAAGTTGGTAATGCCAGTAGAATGGATTGATTGATTATGACATGACGACATTGTCTTAATTTATGGGAACTCGAGTAGAATTCCCCTAAATGATAAGATGCTGATTATCAAAAGTGATCTAAATAATTCTTGGTGGATGACGATATCCTGTATTTAGACTTAAAATTATAACGTGAATAGTTGTGAATTAGTCATAGATATTATAATCTAGAAAGAACATAATATGAATTTATTAAAAGATATTTCTGTTATCTGAAACTTTAGGAGGTATTTGTTGGTGAATTACCTAGACTTTTTCCATTAAGGCAAGTTGAAATTAGTATTGATTATATTCCCGGTGCTGCACTTGTGGCGTGTGCACTATACGTCAGCACCATCTAAATTAAAGGAATTACCGTACAACTGAGAGTTGTCGGAGAAATATTTCATTATATCAAGCCTGTCATCATGAAGAGCTATGGTGTTATCATTCCTTATATTTATAAATTACTGTGAACTGAGTAAATTGACAATCGAAAACGATATCCATAACTCGAAATGGAAGATTTGTTCGATCATTTACAAGGTTTTAGCGTATGTTTTAAAGATTTGATTCACGGTATGGTTATCATCAACTTCGCATCTGCGGAAAAGATTATCTATTCCAATCACTACATCCGATACTTGTAATGAACGTTATGAGTTTCACGTGATGCCGTTTGGATTGACTAACGCACATGTAGTATTCATAAATTTGGTGAATCACGTGTGTAGGTTGTAATTTGATAAATTCATGCTCGTGATCATTAAGGACCATTTATTTGTTTATAAGAATAAGAATGGGTTAATAATTAATTATAGATTGCCCTGAATTGGCCGAACAATGAAAACCTGTATCTTAAATATTTAACATATGACTTAAGACTTAATATTTTACATGATTTAACCATGTGATTAATAGATGATGGAATATATTGACTCTTTACAAATTAAGAGCCCTTTTAAGACTTTGAGTATTGCTAAAAAGAAAATGGATATATGTTTTGACAAATGTATTAACAAAGGATGTTTAAAGGGATTACTCCCTTATACACAAACCATTTAACTAAACTTCTGTTTAGGGGTAAATGTTTGTGTATACCTCAAGATAACTTAAGAAGGATTGAGTAAAACCATTTATACCATAACCTGGAAACTTAAAACGAAAATTTCTGCTTTTCAACTAAGAAAACTTTGACCAAAGTATAAATAAAGGTTTTTCAAACATTGACGAATCTTATTAAATATTTTCGATAAATCAACAAAAATCTTGTTAATTAAATTCAAATTTATTTTGAACATTTTATAATTTGTCGATCTAGGAAATTTAAAATTTTACGTTTACGTTTCATAAAAATTTAAATATCTAACTTTAATTACTTGTAATACTTATCGACGCTTAAAACGTCGGATTGAGAAAAACTGATGAAAATGATAGATGAAACGAAACTAAAACATAGAAAATGTGAAGAAATGATTATTGAATAAATACAGTTATGATATTTATTTCATCAGGAGAAAGTGAACATAATTACTGACGCATAATATAGAAAGAATATTTGAGTGAATTGTGAACATGATAATTATATCATCATGAGAGGTGAATATAGATACCGACATATTATATAGAAAGTATAAAGATTCCATTAAGATATATTTCTTAATAATGAAGGTGCAATATAAATTGCCGAACAATTTAAAATATAACCGATGCTTATAAAAGGGATAATATAGTTAAAAAAAAGGGGTTTGCGGATAATGTGAACCATTAAAATTGAGAAGCCGATAGCGTTAAATGTTTTAAAGACCACTTATGGTTGCCTAAATATGAAGGATTGTGAGATATAGTTATATTGGAACTTTGTAAGTATAAGTATTCTATTTATGTCATTTATGACTAAAAGTATCTTTGTCTGAAGAAGTTGTACTAATGGCAAATTATGAATGCAGACATCGCCTCATACATTAGTAAACGCCTAGCTATTGCAAAGGTCATCATCTGAATTTGATTCGATTTGGGTCATCGTCGACAGACTGACCAAATCTGCTAATATCATTCCCGTTAATGATAAATGCAAAAGAGTTATGTAAACATAGTGTGCTTGTATCAAACATCTTTATCAAGATCCTCGCTTCGCAACTAATTTCTAGAGATTTGCTTAGAAATCATTGAGAACGAACCTTGATGATAGTACTATGTACCACCCCAAATCGAAGGGGCGAGGTAAAGTAACAATACAAAATACTATAAGCATTGTTCTATGTTTGAATGATTGACCTTTGGCAATAGACCATATAATCGTTTTCCTTTGGAGAGATTATCCTTGATAATCATCGTATTAGGAATGAGATCGAATCTTGTTAGAATCTAAATGTTAGAGCATCTGTAAGCCAGAGTTGAGATGAAGACACCCGACATACACCCATTGTGAGTTGGACATGTCTTTTAGGTTTAAGGTTTCCTATGATGGCAAACCTAACCTTACAAAATACCCGACCCGCGAAATCTGAAATGATTGTTGAAATTAGGATTTGATTATTGACAGCCAGTAGTGGGCAAGAGGTTATGTGAATGTGAAATGTAGATCTTGAAGTGCCAAATGGGTAGCAAAGTTATGCCACAATTTTTAACCTTGGAAAAATGAATTCATGATCTGACAAATCATGGGATATAAGTCCCCGTTGTATGGGACCATTGAGATGATATAAAAGATTGGTTTGAAAGGCATATAAGTTGGATCTACCCCAGGACTTCAAAGACTGCGTGAATTATGTTTCGTATATCAAACTTGATGGAATATCTATCAAGTGAGAATCTGATTATTCTTAGTAGAGCTTAGATCGGCGAAAAGTTGCATTCATCAGAAACCCGTGAACATCATGGATAGAGAAAGTAAGTCAACATTTAGCCTGATCTTATTCCCGTAGTTATGTTTGATGAAACTCGCGTATTGTAACGAATTGCACTTGTGAGAAAAGACCGAATGTGGAGGAAATACCCACATGGCTTTAACTCTATAAGAAGCGAGTAGTAAGGTAAGATGATCTTTGAGGACAAAGATCCTGTTTAGGGGTAAATGCTGTGACAATCCGTCAATTTATGGTTGATATTTTATTCTCAATATTATTTAAAAACAATTTACAATATGAACTCACATATTTTTGGGAAGAAATTTGGATTTACGTCTTGGAGTAGCATCGACTACGTCTAAACCGGAGGATTCAACGTTACGTGCTTACGTTTACATACACCGTCTTTGGAGACAGTCCGACATTTCAGAAAATAAATTTGTCCATGAATATTATTTTGGAGTTTTAAATTTGTGTTGGTTCATAAACTCACAAATTTACGAGAAGAGATTAGGACTTTCGATTTTATTTTAACGTCCTTTACGACTAAACCGGAAACCTTAGGATTACGTATTTACGTTTTCGAACTCCGTTTTTGATGAGACAATTTTTATTGGATTCGTTTTGTGCCGTTGATTCATAATTTATAAAAACGTTTTTCGTAAAACGATCCGAGGGCACGCAAATCGAGGAAACTAGAATCGAGGAATACCCGTAAATTAGTGGGATGAGACAAGATAAATCTTGCCCCACCCCACTAGCATGGGATGGCCAAAAGGGACACCACATCAAAGATGTGGCACCCTTGTAAACTACTAGCTTACACTTGTAAGCTTAGCCTAATTTTTAAGGCAACTTTCCATCAAAACCACTTGCACAAACAAAACCATTTCTCATTCATGTAAACCACCTCAAAATCCTCTCATATCTATCTCTTAGTTCGTCCATAGCTCACCCTAAACACCCTAATTTGATCAAAATTAACCACAAAATCTCATGTTATTCATATACATGTTGATGCCCTTTTGAAGCCCTATTGATTGGTGCAAGTTATAACATCCAAGGAGGAGTTTCCATGGAGTCTTGAGGCTGATTTTCCACAAGGATTTTATGAAGATTGGTGATCATGAAGATGGTCTTGGTGCATCACAAGTATCTCCATCAAAATCCATGTTTTGATCACAACCTACATCATCATGGTGGTATAAAGATTGTCCTCCTCATCTTCTTATTATTTTGATTATGTAAACATGTATTTTATTTCCTATTGTATATGTATATGATGATTATATGATGATAAAAATGTTATGTGGGGATTTGGTGTTGATAAATATGATTAAAAAGGTGAAAAACTATAAGAAACAAGGTTAAAATCTTGATTAATTTATATGGCTGTATAAAACAGTAAAGAAACAGGTCATGGACTGATAAAATGATGAAGTAGAATGTATTTACAGTAAGCTATGGATCTTGTACACATGTGAGAGTTGGCCATGCAATGGAATCAAAATAATGAGTGAGATATGATCAAAACAAGTTTAGGGTATAAATCTGAGGTTACTGTTTTGGACGATTTTTAGAAAATACTTAGAAGATGATTCAACAGTAGCTATAGAAGAGTTAAATGTAGCACATATCATGTAGTTTATGTGATAAAAATTTGAGCTTCTATCTCCATATAGAACTCAAGATATGGCAGTTTTGGTGAAAGTGAAGATAAAAATCAGATTTTGGAAAATAAAGTATAATACTATTATATAAGCACTCAAAAATTATATTGTATAAAATGTAAAGTTAAAACTCACTAACTCTTGGATTCAATTTATATAAATATGTAAAAGGTGGAATAAGTATATAAATTATAAAAATGGTAGTGGAATAACACTTATAAGTTATAAAACTATAAACTTGATTTTTACGACTTTTTCAGCTATCGCCGTAAAATTAACGTTTTTGTTAAATAAAACATAGATGGTTGGACCCGTCTAATGTAAACTTTATAAAACTTATATACTGATATATAAACATGTATAACAAGTAAAAACCGATAAAACCCGAACTATAGGACATACGGACGTTAACGGACTAAATTAACGTTATTGGACTAACAATACAACAAAAATGGACTAAAACACTTATACACTTATTATTGGGCTTAACCCATTTGGGCCCAACTTGAAAGTTTAAATACTGATAATATAAGTATGAAATGGATTAATACAAGTTAATAAACTTATAATAGGCTTATTGGACCTAAAACACGTAAAAAGGTAAAACTAGTAAACTAGTATCAAAGTTATCGACATATAACACTAAAATGAGTAAACGAAAATATGTAAACCCACTTGATCATCATATATATATAATCATCATATGTATACATAATTGTTATTTTTATAAGTCATTGGACATGAGTCTAAGACGAGTATTATTGTTTAGGTTTCCGTGATTGAAGCACGTACCGTACATCCAAATCGCCGATAATCGTCTTCCCACATCAACGTGAGTTCATAGCCTCGCACTCTTTTAAATGTTTTTATAAATGTTTTATAAACCCGCGAGGGAGATAACATGTTAGTATTTTTATAAATTAGGACACCATTTGTCCCGTTTGTTTGTTTATTGATTTGGACTCGAATGATTGAATGAACCGATTGTATGACCCGATAAATGATTAAAGGACCCGATAGATGAAATTATATGGATTATTAAAGTTAGGTTATGTCACTAAAAGTCCCATTAGCATGAATTGTGAACTACCGGGATTTGGTAGACGCTTATGCATTTAATAGTACTATTTGGGGACGATCACCCCAGTTCGCGCCTTGACGGTTGATCCCCGTCGTGCCACATTGATTGGTAAGCGAATTTATGTATGAGAAGATTTCCATAGCGTGACCTTTGTGACGACACGCTACTTTAGATGGGCAGATTGAGTATCGGGTTAGCTACCCGTTGTTGGTTTAGTAAGGTAACAATGTCATGCGGCTTATAATAATCCAAAACTAACGAAATACTATTAGACGCACCGAATTACGAAGTATTGCCTGACTAGCAATACGGGGTCATACTATTGATATTATGTTTGTGTTTTGGTTTTCATAACCATATTCATATAACGGTTTTTATTTGATTTTATACGACGTCATAAGACGTATTGTATGATGTTTTTACGACATTGGCTCGTATAATGATTTTTTTAGGCAAATGCCTATATGATGATTTTGATAAAGGTTTGTATAAAATGACTTTGGCTATTTTATGGCCTATTACAAAGATTTGTATAAAATGCTTTTGGCTATTTTACGGCCTATTACCATGATTTGTACGAATTGATTTTTGGTACTAATTTTATACCAAAGTTATATTGATGGAATTTATTAAACTCTATGAATTCACTCGGCGTTATCGCTGACCTTTTCTTTTAACATGTTTTATCTCAGGTACTTGAAGGTAATTCTCGGGAAGACGACAAGAATTCATGGCCCGCACTTAAACAATATTTTCCATTCAAACACTTTGTAAAACTTTTGTATGAAATGTAATGACTTGGGACCGATGTAACTTTAATGTTTATGAATGGAAATGATTTATTATTAAACGACGCGATTTTTATTCGTTGTCTATGATGTGAGTAGTGTGCTATCCCGTAACACCAACGAGTCTTCCGCTGTATTGAGTTGTATAAATTTGGGGGTGTTACATATCGTCTTTGCTTTTGAGCTTCTCTTTCCTCAACCTAGATGGATAAGGTATATTGGAAGAAGAGGAAGGCTTTGGGAGAATAGGATCGCTCACATCCTTGGGTGGAGGAGGGGTAGAAGGAAGAGGTGGAGAAATTAGGGAAGGAGAAGGATGAGGAATAGGAGCATGTGACTCGTTCTCCTTAGTCACAACCACCGGTGGAGGTATGGGAAGCTCGAGTTCCTTGGTACCTTTGCCACTGCGAGTGGTGATTGCTTTCATCTCCCCTCTTGGGTTCGCAACGGTGTTACTCGGAAGAGTACCCGAAGAAGAGGGTTGATTACTTTGGAAGAAACTAGCCATCATGTTCCTCAGATCATTAGTTTGGCTATCCAACGTATTTCTCATGTCGGCTCTCAAATCATTTCCTTGCTTTACCAAGTCTGCCTTCAAGTTTCGCACTTCCTGTTGTAGATTTTCCACGATCACATCATTGGTCCTCATGTAGGTTGCAACCTCTTGGTGTAATGCAGTGGTTGTTTGGTTGGAAGGAGCATTGTATGCAGGTGGTTGGTAAGCAGGTTGTTGGTAGACTTGGTTGTTACGTTGAGGCGGTTGTTGCTGCTTGTGAGGAGGGATGTATGGTTGTCGAGGTTGTTGTTGTTGAGGAGGGCGATTAAGGTTTTGTTGTTGGTTTGGGTTGGTAGGAGGGAAACCAGGTGGTGAATGATAGTTGTTGGAACGGTAGCTAAGCAAGTTGCGGTCACCTTGAGGTTTTGCTTGATAAGCAGGTTGAGTATAGGTGCCATATGCTGCATTAACATTATCAGCAGGGTAGTCTTGGGTGGCGGTACAAGTTGTGTAAGAGTGAGGACCACCGCATATCTCACAAGGTTGGCTGACAGCGTTTACTTGAGCATTTTTGGCGTTGTTGATGTTGTTGTTGCTGACGGTGTGGGTGACAAGCGATTCAAGAAGCGTAGTGATTTTGTCCAATCGCTTGTCGCTGTCATTAGTGCTAGCACTAGCGACATTGGTCCTAACACTCTTGGTTTGCACACGAGACTTATTCTCAATGATATCCCAAGCAGCATTGGAAGTCTTAGCCAATAGATTACCCCCCGAGGCACTGTTCAGTGAATCTTGGTCACTCATGCTTAAACCATTGTAAAAAGTATTAATTTGATTTACTTTGGTAAAACCATGTTGTGGGCATTTTCTTAAAATATCTTTAAAACGATCCCAAGATTCACTGAATGACTCATCGTACTTTTGTTCAAAATTTATGATCTCATTCCGCAAAGCGGTGGTACGAGAGGGTGGGAAAAAGTAATTTATAAACTTTGTTTCCAAATCCGTCCACGAGAGAATACTCTGTGGCGGTTCCTTAGCAAGCCAATGCCGAGCTTGTCCCTCTAAAGAAAAGGGAAAAAGTTGTAACCGTATAACCTCTTGTGGAACACCATTGAACTTGACCGTGTTGGTGAGTTGCAAGAATCTTTTGATGTGGTCGTGTGGATCATCAATGGTTCGTCCCAAGAATGGTTGAGCGGAGACCATCTGGATAAAGCCTGATTTTAGCTCGAAATTGTTGGCGGCAATTGGTGGTATAACAATTGGATCCGTGTTGCCATCGACATGAGCTTGCAGCAATTCAATCATCGGGCGATTATCCGGAAGGGGCTCATTGTTGTTGTTATTGTTCATGTTGTTGAAAGGTGGGTTGTTGTTGTTATTATTGTTTGGAGGTGGTACACCGGCCATGTCTAAGTGATCGAGAGGCTCGGGCTCTTGATATGACGTGGATCGAGTGCGCATACACCTGCAAAAGAACGAACAAAGAAAAACAAAGCAAAAATATTTTTGGTTTTTATGTTTTTTAATTTTTTTTTTGTTTTGGAAAATTTTATATTTTTTAGTGTTTTTGAAATTTTTTATGAAAAAGTAACGTTCACGGGGAACGGATCCCAAAATCCAAGTTCTCACAAAAAACTTTTGATCTTAACAAGAAGAGCCGGCAGCGGCGCCATTTGATACAAGGATTTTCATTGGGTTCAGATTACTCTCGATATCCTCTCGAATTGATCTCGGCCTTAAGTGGAATAATTTTGTTCTTGGTTAATAAAAAGAAGTTTGGTTGTTTATCTATTTTAAACTAATGACAATAAATTAAGTGTCGAAGAGTAAAATTAAAGACTTGAAAGATTAAAGTAAGAAACGAGTTAAAAATAAAAGTTGAAAACTTAAAGATTTTAATATAAAGTAAATGAACACTCAATAAAAACTAACTCTTGGAAAGCTTGGTAAATATATGGACTTAATTGAAAAGTACTAAAAGAAAGTAGGATCGTAACAAAACACCTCCAATCGGAATAGTGTAAAAATCCCCTCAATCGGAATGTGTTGCAAAATGAGCCAATCGGAATATCTGGTATCGTTGCTGATCGGAATACTGTTGAAGAAGGGCAAATCAGAATATACGAAATAACATCAATCGGAATATGGGCAACAAGCTATAATCGGAATACTATCAAAACTCACCAATCGGAATAAGGTCAATAGCTACAATCGGAAAACCAAAACCCTTTTCCGATCGTGCGATCGGAAAGAGGGGGTGTATACGGTCGGAATGCACCAATCGGAAAGGGGTTTATGACCCTTTCCGAAATCCCTTTTTGATCCGAATTTTAAGCAAAGTAAATAAGCTATAAATAAGCTAATCACTAAGCTAGCTCGAATCCAAACTTAAGCTGATTAATTAAGCACTAAAAACAACTTTTCTAAATTCAAAATAAACAACTTTTAAATCAAATCAATAAAAAGATGAACTTTTTATAAAACTCTCAAAAGTAAATAAGATAAATTAACAAATAAGCCAATAAGAACAAGGATCTTAAAGCTTATTTATGTGTAAACTTAAGGAAACATAAAAAGTAATCAACTTTTTAAGCACAAATCATTGATGAACAACACGGATCACACGAGATTTGTACCAAAATCAATAAATGTAAAAGAAAGGAAGGATGAGATTAAAGATTAAAGGATAAAAACTTGATCTTGATTAATGAAAAGTACTACAAAGTTTTGATCTTGAATGGAAAAAGATGAAATCTAGTGAGAGAAAGTTCTAAACTTTCTCTCTCTAAAACTAGAGAGAATGAAAACTAAAAACTAAAACTAAATTACTAAGTGTGTGAAAATTTGTGAAGTAAGGGCTTTAAACAGGCGTGTGTATGGTGGTGATGGGCTTTTGATTGGGCTTCGATTTGGGCTTCTTTTTCTTCTTTCTTCTTAAGTCTTCATGCATCTTTAAATAAACGTTTCCACTTTGTATTTGAGAAGTGTCGGTGAATTATTCCAACTCGTCTTATAATCTATTGTTTTATAGACTCGAGTTCTTCGACATATATGAATCTTCCATTTTTGGCTCTATTCTTCGATAAATTTCCAAATAGGCACAATGACTTCAAATCTTCTGCATCTCTTGGACAATAGCCTTCGTCTTGAGTCTTTTTCCTTGATAAAACCTGTGCAATCCCATGTTTTCTTCAATATTCATCCGGTTGCCTCTGAAAACACAATAAACACAAAAACCACGCATAATTCCAAACAAATGATATTAAATACGTGTTTTGGTCTTGTTTTAGCCAGAATTAAGTGGTAAAAGGATGGGTGTTTTCACACCTATCAAAGACCAAGACTGTCAATACTGTGACAAAGCCTTTGCAACTTTTGCATATGGATTTGTTTGGTCCAGTTTCTGTAAGAAGCATAGGTCATAAGACCTTTGGTCTAGCCATAACTGATGATTATAGTTGGGTTTTCTTTTTAGCTCTTAAAAATGAAACCAATGAATTACTTAAGGATTTTATCACTTTAGTTGAAAAGCAGTTCACTAACCAAGTCTTAATCATTAGGACAGATAATGGGACAAAATTTAAGAATGCTGAATTTGATGAATTTTGTAGGTCTAAAGGCATTAAGAGACAATTTAGTAAGCCTAGGACTCCACAACAAAATGGAGTAGCTGAAAGGAAGAAGAGGACACTAACTGAGGTTGCTAGAACTATGTTGGTTGATTTTCTTTTGCCAAATACATTTTGGGCAGAAGCAATCAATACTGCATGTTATGTGTTAAATAGAGTCTTAGTGACCAAGCCTTAAAACAAAAGACCGTATGAACTTTTGACTAGCGTTAAACCAACCATAAGTCATTTAAGACCTTTTGGGTGTCATGTGTTTATACTAAATATTGTTGACCATTTGGGAAAGTTTGATGGAAAATCTGATCCAGGATATCTTGTAGGATATTCATTGCAAAGTAAAGCATATAGGGTTTATAATTTGGCATCTAAAAAGGTTGAAGAAAATGCTCATGTTAATTTCTTAGAAAATAAACCAATGTCCTAGGAATAGGTTATGCTTGGATGTTTGATTTAGATTATCTAACTAACTCCATGGATTACTATTCTGTGCAAAAGGATTGTCAAACTAACAATGCAGGTGAGGAGTCTGGTGCAACTAATGCACGTACTGAAGAAGAAGCTTCTTCAACAGATAATGATGTTCACATCTATGTATCCAGTATGCCTACTATTACTCCCATGTCTGCTACTCCCAAGAAGCAAACCATGCCATCAATAGATGATCAAGCCTCCCAAGAGCTTCAGAGACTTCAAGATCAAGAAAAGAATGCTACATCTGCTAGTAAGCATTCAGGAGAAGAATCTTTTGAGTCACAACACTCAACAGTACATACTACACCTAGCGCTACCTCATCTGCAAGTACTGCTAAGTCAAAATCTGCAAAGTCTGTTGATTCATTAGAAGATATTTTACAAGCCATGGACGATGAAGACTTGTATTGTAAAACCCGCATTGAAAACCTATGAACAGTACACGTGAACAGTAACATACGAAAACACGGTAAAATTTAAACTTTTCATTTATAATATTAATACACGTGTCACGACAATAAATAATAAACAATCATGAATATTATAAATGTGACACGATCACGAATACCAAAATCACGAATAATAAATCACGAACGCACACATAAATTATTTAACACATGAAAAACTACGGGTTTACCCCATGTGGGCCCCTATGCCGCGACTAGACAAGAGAAGGGAGGCCAAGTGGGCCTTTTGGCCCAAAACCTATTTTAATAAAAACATCTGGAGAATTATTTTTCTCATATTTTAGGTTTACATAAAAATTTGTCCTCTTCCTCCTTGTTTCACCATAGCCGCCGGCCACCTCAAGAACAAGGGCAAACCCGGACGATTTTTGTGTTTGTTTAATTATTCGTGATCACCTCGTCATTATACAGGCATTGGTATATTCAAAAAACTTTTCTTTTCATTTTTATTTTCTTATGAATTTATGTTTAAAATTAATTAATCACATGAACATGTAAAGGAATAACTAGGATTAATTAATTTTGTCAAGGGTGTGTTTGGTTTATGGTTTGTGATTCGGCCGAGACACCGAGACCCCAAAGGGGGTGCTCGGTTTGTTTTAATTACCACCACCGAGACCATAATGGTCTCGGCTTGTTTGGTTTCGGCTCGGCGCAGGCAAGAAACCCCCGACCTAAGGTCGGGGTGTGTTTGTTTGTTCGGTTGGGTGTAACCGAGGCACCACCGAGACCCACAAGGGGCTCGGTTGGTTTTGTTTGATCGGACCTGAGACCAAAGGGACCCCGACTTCAAGTCGGGGTATGTTTACATGTTTAGTTGATTAAGTAGTGTCAATCGGGACCCCTCTAAGGTCTTAGTGGGACTTGTTTATAGCTTAATTGGTTCGGCTTAATTAAAACATGGGCTCAGGATTCGGGTTTTTAAAAAAATATTTTTATAAATCATGTCATATTAAACTTTAGGTTAACTAATTCATTTATATTAATTCATGTATAACCTAAGGTATTTATACTTAGTCATTTTAACTAAAAATTTATTTTAATTAACATCATATAACGTATAATTTAATGAAATTAACTAGTTAATTAATTAACCAACTATAACCATGACTTGTATTGTACTAATTTAACTTCACTTATTAATTATAATTCAGCTTAATTCCAATTATGGAAACTTACTAATTTTGGAAACTTTTTATTTTTGGAAACTTACTATTTAATGGAAACCTGCTATTTTTAGAAAGTTACTTAGTATTACAATACAAGTATTATAATACACTAATACATGAATAATACACAACAAAACGTCAGAATAACTACAGTTAACACAGTAAATAGTAAAACAGGATTGAATACGTATAACAAGCAAATAACACACGGAACCAGTAAAACACATGTAATTCAGACAACTCATACACGTCCATATTTCTTATTTAGTGTTATCCGTCAAGGCGGATTAGTCTTCATCGTTTCCGTAAGCTACTACTGGACATAAGGTACGGATTTCCCGTATGCAGCCAACTGTTGTCCCCAGTAGTTAAGATCAAATGCTTATGTTTATTAGTTACCTTAGCCATATACATGCATGACCAGTTTCACCTAGTTATGGAGGTACCATAACCATAACACTAGAGGCACTAGTGTTATGAATTCACCACGGCGGAGTGATAGCTCGTGGCGTCCTTTTTTAGTTATTTGGCCATTATATTATTATATTATCATGTGGGGCGTATGGGTGCATCCTAGTTACATGTTTCAGTCAGGATTTCATGGTGAATGTGGTGTGTGCCTTGCATCCTTCAAAAGGAGCTGATCCCTCCTACCCACTTACCAGTTAATTAGAGGTAACCCCTCTTATTACATGATGAGATCTCCCCTCCAAGTATTCATGCACGTTGTTCACCTCATGACCTATATGGGCTATTATGGTACATTAACTAATACAGATTTTCATAAGTAACATAAGCTATGTTTTCAGAACTAAAACCAGTTAAAATGACAGACAACTAGGTTTTCCAGGACTTATTTATTTCCGCTGCCATGCATGCTTTATATTCTTTATATGCTTCCATATTCTACGTTTTCCATGATTTATTGTATATCCGCGCACTGAGCTGTTGATCCCAAACTTAGATCGATTTAGCTTGTGTAAACGAGAATAGATCAAGTTATACACGTAGAGAAACTTTGTTGTATTGAACAAACTAAGTGTTATGCGGAATTTAACACTTAGAACAAAGAACAAAATAAAGTAAACCAAACTTTCACTTTGATTAATAATATCAATGAATGATTACAATGAAAGTGTTATGAGATATGTGGAAGATATGTGTGAAAGGGATGTATGTGAGATGTGTCTTATGACTAACCCTAGGCCTCCTTTTATAGGTTTAAGGAGCCTTGTACAAAAAGCTAAGATCAACTATTTTAGGAAGAGACATAAGATAAACATACTCAAATAACTTATTGACTAAATCTTTTAAACATTTAAGAATATATTCTGAATTCCTATCTTCATATTCTGTCCACCAGCTTGAATAATTCATTATTGGCAGATTTAGTCCTTGTCTTCCTAATATTTCCTTTGTCAGCGCCTCAATATTTCTTGTCAGCGTTCAACTTGTCAACGCCTCAGTTCTTCTTGTCAACGTCCGAAATCCCTTTGTCAGCATTTGAGAGACAGCTAATTTTATTCCCAACAATCCTCCCCTAAACTTGATATCAACTCTTAGTAATCAAGTTTCTGAATAAAATAGAACATACAGAGAGGATTCTTACAAAAATACTTATCCCTGAATTTGAGTAATAATAAATCTCGAAAAGTCAATCACTCAAATCACTTGTATAGTCAGCCTTCACTTGGTCTTAATCATCTTTAGCACCTGTAAAGTATTTGGAGCTTTCTTTATTACTTTTGTCACTCAAATTCGATTGCTCCTCCCCTTTTTAAGACTCCTCTCCAAGATCAATATACAAGGACGGAACCAAGAATGTCCTCCTTGCATCAACTTCCAAAACAACAAGTCTATCAGTTCAAAACAGTGATCCTTGACAATTTGTACCATTCCTGTATTATGCTTTTACAAGCTAATACATATTTTCGTCAATTCCATTAATGTCAAAGGTTTCATACTGTCCTCATCCACATTCGGGAAATGAATCCTCAATGTTGATTTATAGGACATGGGGATGGACTTACTGATGATAAGACTGACTTGACCTGCATTAAAGCTAGTGCCAATAGTCGCAGCCATCTCCATAACACTATTCACCCTTGTGAAAGTGATCTGTGCTGCTACTAGATGTCAATCACCAGGAAAAACATCTCAATGATCATTAGGCTTCCAAATATCCAAAAATTCTTTAAAATGAAAGGGTGATGAAACATTTTGGGACTATAAAGAAGTTTATAAATGACACCGGCTAAGATGTCATAGCATAAAATGGACTTGCGAATGGAAAACTTTAGTTAGAACATAAACAAAGGTAATAATCCTAAGGAAATTAACTAGTCTCTTATAAGCAAGAGTGACAAACACTGTTCATGCATACACACATGCAAAAGTATGATAGATACACATGAACTCAAGAGTCCTTTGTTCACAAATTCCCCAAAGAGAAAGTTAACTCATATAAAGCCTTTGCAACTCCCCAAGTAAGCCCAAAAATATATATCTACCCCAAGTCACCCATACGACCACACCCAATTCTTGGTCAAAAGTCTTGGTAGCATACACAATATATATCAACTTTGCATGCTACAGTGCCTCACGAATTAGAAGACTAAATCGTACTCACCAGTGGACACAATCTAGATTTGTGCAAGAGTGCTCTAAGAGTACCCAAAAACCTTAAGGTTTACCTCCCCTTAACAGAAGCATACAAATCATTATATGTGAAGAATAAAAATTTTATCTCAAGATAGGAATGTAAACACTCCAACCATCATAAATAAAAGTTTGGAATTCTGTATCCATCCAAATGTAGCTTCACTTTCCTTCATAGTTAGACAAAAACCACAAAAACACACCAACAGAGGCTACCCTTTCCCACAATAATGGGTAGAGATAACATGTCAGTAGATAAAAATAATAACAGTGGAAAGACCAACAATACATGTTCCTTGAGCATCCACTATCCCAGTATCCTTGATCATTAACCTGCTTTTGGATAGGCTGCTCAAAAAGAAAACAAATTAGTTTCCTTTGGAGATCGAAGCCTTGTCAGACATGGATCTGTCTAGTTGTTCAACTAGAGTGGACTTATTCTTTACCACAAATCCCTGTTCATCCCTTTGGGACCTAATCACCCAATTTGTTCCAATGAGTCTAGTAATGACCTTCTCAAGATATTTAAATCTATTACAACTCACTGAAATACCATTAAAATTGGAGTTTTGCTCTTGTTTAGGTTTCCATGTTAAGTGGGATGATGCTTCAGACCCTTGACACTTATTAACCAAGTATCTTTGTTTATATGGTCTAAAATAAGGTCTCATACAACACTTGGAGCTGTCAGCGTTGCATTTGTTCCTGTCAGCGTTGAACTTGTTCCTGTCAGCGCTGAATTTTTTCTTGTCAGCGCTGAATTTGTTCTTGTCAGCACCCAAATTAGGGTTTACTACAGGAACATACTGTCTGTTTGACCAAGTGTTGGTCTTTTGAAAGGGCCTTTGTCCATGGGTATTAGCTGCCTTAGAGAAGAAAGGAGCTGGTCTAGTAGCTTGTGGTCTAGTGTGGACAAAAGGTCTATGGTTGACATTGGATGACCTATTGTCAGCAAATGAATTGTATCCACTGACACAATTATAGGCCAAATGTGAAAAGCTCCCACATGAGCAACAAGCCTATTTGGACACAAACCTAGGCTTAGACTGATAAAACCCTGTCCTATTAACACTTGCTTGGCTTTGGGGTGACCTAGGTTTCCTATACATTTCAGCATATTTAACACTAGGTTGTTTCTTAATTGGGGAGCCAAGATTAACAGCTTTTCCAGTGATGGGATTGGTCACAGTGATAGGTGTAGATACTACTGGACTCTCAATGGGTGTAGGCACAAATGGGCTCTCACTAAGCATCCCACTCTTAACAAACAAAGTGGGGCTGGCCTTCTTCCACTCTTCTAAATCTGTTAGTTTCTGCTTGTACTCCTCTACTGGGGTAAGAACTCTAGGTGGAGGAATAAATTCCTCTTCTTGGAGTTCTGGAATACTAGTCTAAGACAAGTCCTTTCTTTGGACACCATAGAAGTCCCCAGCTGGTGGTGGAACACCAGCATACTCTTTCATCCCAATCCCAGTCATGTCCCTAGAATCCCTCTGTTTACTGACACATTCTCCTAGGGTTTGCGAGGCCTTATCAAATCTCTGAATTTTAAGGTCTACATTATCCTCATTCTTAATAGCCTCATCTAACTTAGCCTGTAGTTCAGCAGTGACCCTTTCCATGATGTTTCTAATATCAGTACTAGCATTTAAATCATGTTTTAAGATATTTATTTTATCTTTTAGGTCAAACTCCATTTTCTTATACTCAGCTACAGTCATTTCAGTTTGAGTAAGAGCAAGTTGATAGTTAGACAACTTGCATCTCTCAGTACTCACATCTGATAACAGTCTTAAAACCTCTTTGTTAAGTCTTTCAGTATTTAACCTACAAGAAGAGTCACTACATACCTCATTATTAGAACATGAAGAAGAATTGGAACTTGTGGAACTTGAAGTAGACGTGGCCTTAACTGAAAACATCATCAGATTCTTCTTCACTTTCTTCCTTAGCCTGGTTCACCTCACGATATTGGATCTCGTTCTTCAAATCAAAGTTTCTCAACAAGCTCTGATACCACTTGTTGATCCCAAACTTAGATCGATTTAGCTTGTGTAAACGATATTAGATCAAGTTATACACGTAGAGAAACTTTGTTGTATTGAACAAACTATGTGTTATGCGGAATTTAACACTTAGAACAAAGAACAAAACAAAGTAACCCAAACATTCACTTTGATTAATAATATCAATGAATGATTACAATGAAAGTGTTATGAGATATGTGGAAGATATGTGTGAAAGGGATGTATGTGAGATGTGTCTTATGTCTAACCCTAAGGCCTCCTTTTATAGGTTTAAGGAGCCTTGTACAAAAAGCTAAGATCAACTATTTTAGGAAGAGACATAAGATAAACATACTCAAATAACTTATTGACTTAATCTTTTAAACATTTAAGAATATATTCTGAATTCATATCTTCATATTCTGTCCACCAGCTTGAATAATTCATCATTGGCAGATTTAGTCCTTGTCTTCCTAATATTTCCTTTGTCAGCGCCTCAATATTTCTTGTCAGCGTTCAACTTGTCAACGCCTCAGTTCTTCTTGTCAACGTCCGAAATCCTTTTGTCAACGTCTGAGAGACAGCTAATTTTATTCCCAACATGAGCGTTATGCTCAGCCGTCTACTTTTCCATGTTCCCAAACGGCAGGTACCCAAGGACGCAAGTAGGAACTTCAGAGTATGTGCATTCGGTTTGGAAGCTATCCGGCCTCTTTTACCTTGTGCATTTATTCCTACTTTATCATACTTCACTTCTTTGGACATTGTTTAGTCCTTTCCATTTATAGTACTTATATTGCTTGTTTGTGAGTTACTAGACTACCGATGTTTGATTCCGGTATTTTTATTTATGGTCATGAATGTTTAGACATTTACCTTGCATGCTTTGATGATACGCCATAATTTACTATAGCACTCTATCCTATTAAATGGGGTGTTACAATTATGGTATCAGAGCCAAGGTTTCAACCTGTAGCTCTGTAAAAATGACCTGTGACTTACGGGTAGTCACCAGTGTCTTCCTAGAACTGACAGTTGGTTTTCTTGCATTCATTTATTTTCATTTTATTTCATGCATTCATATCATTGTAGCAGGTTTATGACTAAGTAATGGTTGGTACATGACTGGCCTATTTAGTCGCATGTGATTTTATCGATTCTTTTAACTTTGGGACTGACCCAAATGGCGTCCCCGCGCCATGTCTTTTATTTTGAGTGAACTGACCATAGGCGTTCACTCCCGTTCATATAAAAGTTTTATAAACTGCATCATGCATTTTTACATTGTTTCATGCATTATAAACTGCTTATTTGATTTATACATTGTTCATGTATTCTTATGTTATCTCATTTCAGATTTATAATTTATGTTTCATTTTGTTGTTTTAAAATGTCAGATGGTGAACAATAACAATACTCCAGATTTGACAACAGTTGTCAATGCAGCATTGCAAGCCCTCCTTCCCCAACTTCGCAATGAAATCAGGGATGAACTTCAGGTGGAATTCCAGGCTCATGGTAATCACAACAACCCTCCTCCTCCTCCACCGGTTACTCTTACGACTTCGTTGGAGAGATTCAACAAACAGCGACCCCGTTCGTTTGAGCAGACTAACAGCCCCAACGAGGCTGAAGCTTGGATTTCTTACATCAAGAATATTTTTGATGAAATGGGTTGTGATGGTGTTTACAAGGCAAGAATGGCTTGCTATAAGTTTGAAGGTGATGTGCTGCAGTGGTGGAAATTGGTCAAGCAGTCCAACGGTGGTGATAATTGGGTTGCACAGCTGAAATGGGACCGGTTTAAGGATCTCTTCCTTAATCAGTACTTTCCACATGTTGAGCAAGAGAAGCTCAAGAGGGACTAACACAACATTCGGCTGATTGCTGGTGAAAACAGCAATGAATTCATGCAAAGGTTTCTCCGGTTAGCAGGTTTTCTGGGTCCAGCCGCAGGAACTGATGCAGAGCATGCTGAGAAGTTTCGTTGGGCGCTTCGTACTTCGGTTGCCAACAACCTGGTATGTGCTCTACAGTGGCACAGGTGGCCGATGCAACCCGTAAGCTCGAGATGATTCAGGAAAGAGAGGAGTTCAGTGATGACAGAGCAGTGAAGAGGTATCTTCAATCACCATTTCTAAACAATTCATTTCCATCAGTATTATTCATTTCATATAACCCTCTGTTCAACAATATATATTCCAGGCAGAAGACTGACGACCGTAAGCCTGCGGCCGCTCAACAGCAAACATCCAAGGGAAACGGTCAGACTAACGACCGTTCTGGTTCTAAGAGACGTGGCGGTAACGAGATTTAATAAGTGTGAAAACACTTATCCTTTTACCACTTAATTATAGTAAAAACAAGACCAAAATGTGTAGTTGATGTTGTAAAATTCGGAATTATGCGTGGTTTGTGTTTTTATTGTGTTTTAGGACAAAAATATGAAAACGGAGAAAACAAGGGCTTTCACGGGCTTTTATCGAAGAAAAAGACAAAAGACAAAGTCAAAAGATCAAAAGTGCAAGAAGAACGGAAGTCAAAGGTCTATTATGAAGATTTATCGAAGAAAAAGTCTAAAGACGGAAGTTTGGCGAATTCGAAGAACCAAATCTAATTAATAAAGAAATTAGAAGGCGAGTTCATTTTATTTATCGACAAATCCCAAGACAAAGTCGAGAATGACGAGTTTATTGTCAAAGACGTGAAGACTAAAGAAAGAAAGAAAGAAAGAAAGCCCAACCACCTACCAACACTTCTCCTATAAATAGAGACCCTTAACCTCATTTTTGAGGTGTTAGCTAAAAATTCATTTTTAAGCTCTCCACTTTATTTTCAAGAAATTTTCATATTGTCTTTCATTATTGTTTTTCTTTCAAGTAATCATGTAAGTCTTTAATCTTGTTTTGAATCTTTAATCTTTAATTTTAATTTCAAGCTTTTCATAATCTATCTTATTCTACCTTTCTTGTTTTAATCTTGATTTTGATTCGGCTCAAGTAAGTAACTTGTTTTATGTTGGTGCTTATTTGATTAAAAAGCTCATCTTGTTGTTCTTATCAAATTCATACGATTGATGATATCAATTTTTGGTGCTTTTTGCTTATTTCATGTTTAGCTTATTTTCATTTAAGTGTTTTTAAACGATTTATCTATTTAAAGTTTATTTTATAAATCTTGCTTATTTAGTGTTTTGAAAGTTTTTCATTCGTGCTTATTAAGTTCTTTTTATTATTGATTTGGTTAAGTTTTGGTAAGTGCCTATTACAAAAGTGCTTTTTGGTTTTTGCTTATTTGCCTCTTGTATCCCATCGTAATATTCTTAAGGGTTTTAAGGTGCCGATCGAGTATTGTGATCGCATAAACCTTAGGGTTTCTACTTGCGATCAAATACTGCGATCACAACTACGATTATAGACTGTGATGACGACTGAGATCAAATACTGCGATCCATACTACGATCCATACTGCGATCGCGTGTTGCGATCCAGGGTGTGATCGAAGGGTGCGACCAAAGACTGTGATCAAGGGTGCGATCCAGGTCACGATCAAGGCTACGATCACTTGTTACAATCGTAGAGTGCGATCGTTGTTGCGATCGTAGGGTGAGATAGGTTGTTGCGATCGAATCTGCGATCCAAGCTGCGATTGGTCAGCTGCGATCGGTGTTGCAATCGCTTGTTGCAATCCGTGGTTTATTTTACGTAGTTATTTTTCAAGCTTGATTTCTTTCCCGCCATTTTTGTCTAGTTTAGTTTTAGAATTTTCTTATCTCATTTTATTTTCAAATTTACTTTACTTAAATTTTTAATTACTTTAATGCCCTCGTTATTTCGTTTAAGTCTTTCATCTTAGTTTTGTTATTTTGTTATTTACTTTATTGCTCTCTTGTTTATTTTAAAATAGCTAATCAAAAGCTGCCCCTTTTAGTTACCAAAAACGATAAGTCCACCTTAAACCGTGATCAATTCGAATTGAATCGAGTACGAACAACACTTAAATCCACACATCACAAGTTGTCATATTAAAAATCAGTCATATTGAAATGGCGCCGCTGCCGCTTCTTTTCGAAAAGATTAACGGTTTTTTGTGAGAAAAATTGGATTTTGGGATCCGTTCTTTTGGGAAGGTTATTTTCAAGCATAAAAATTTTCAAACAATCCTAAAAAATATAAAATTTTCAAAAAATCCAAAAAAATAAAAAAGATAAAATATCAAAAATATTGTATTTCATTTTTAGTATATGCGTACTCGATCTTCGTCTTATCTTGAGCCCGAGACTCGTAGAGACTTAGATATGGCCGGTGTGCATAATAATAACAATCCACCTTGATTGGGTCATTTTCGTACACCCGAAAGGTTATCGTAGTTCCTGGCGAAGTGTTAATGGAAATCCGCGTTAATGTCTTAAGTTTGATGCTCGAATAAAAGATATTTTGATTTTGAAGTTGAAAACTACTAATTTAACCGATTAAATATTAAAATATATAAAAGCGATGAGAAAGAAAATTATACTACAATTATAAAGCGAGAGATACCAAAAATTATAATGATGACAATAAAAATGCTAAACTAAACAAGCATAATTAAAATTATATATTTGAGCTAATGAAACAAAGATAAAGGAAACGAACCCGTATGACGAACAGGATACGCCGAGCTAACATAAAACAATAAACGTTAACGACAATTAAGATGAACGACATTATAAATTTTATAAAAACTATTTTTATAAAAAAAAACTTTTTGAATTTTCAAAATTATTAACACTAATGATAAAAGCTACTTTAATCAATTTAAACTAAATAAATATTATCTACACTAACTAAAATCAATTACCTAAATTAATTATTCTACTTACTTAAAATGAAATATAGTGAACAAATGAGAAGCTTAAAAATTGTCCTCCTCTAAATAAAAGAAACGCCAGGAAATAACGACGATGGAATATATATTCTATCTATTGCTATGTATTATCCTTTAAAGCAATAATAAACAAAGTGAGTCTCTGCTTACTCCTTACTTAAAACAAACGCATGATACATTAATTTAGGATAAGATTAATAGAAAAAATGGAATGTTATAATTGCCTACAAATTAAAATAAGACATGAAAAAAAATAGTAGATGAGATCTAGAATGAATGGTAACCTACGCTACATCCTAATCGAATGAATAATAAAAAAAGGACCGCAGCTACAAGAGAAGCAATATAAAAATTAAGATGCTGGCTGCGTTTTATATTTCGTACACCTAAAAATATGAATACTATCTAAACTGATGAAGTATAGAATTGAAGTAAGATATGATATTAAAACTGGAATGTAGATGCTAAAGTCAGGGAAAGGAAACAATGGAATATAAATATTCATTCTATGCTAAAAAATTGGAATATAAATAGATATGAAGTCTATGTATGAAGTAAGACAATGAAAAAGAAGCAGACAATATATAAAAAAAACTGATCTAGCCTAGAACTAAAAAAACGCAACTCCCAAAAAAATAAAAATCTCCTTTTTTGATGTCTTGACTGCGTATCTTGTAAGCTTCCCCAATCTGATCTCTTCTTCATTTCCATATTTGGGCCGGTGTTGCGTCATTGATGCCTTTGTTGGGCTGTGGTGGGCTGAAGTTAGGCCTGTGGGTTGTTTGATATATTAATGGGTCGGTTCGACCCATTTAAATGGTGTCGGGCCGACCCACTAAAATATGAAGGCACCATCGGACTCGATTTTTCGTGCTCTTTCCATTTCTCGTGCCCGTTTTTTGGTCTTTTTCTTTATTTTTGCTCCTTTTCTTTATTATTCGTACCTACAATAATAAATAACACATATAAACGATAAATGCACTAAAAATACTCGTTTTGCTATTTATTATACCAAAAATGAAGGGATTTAACACTAAAGTCATGACTAATCCGTGTTTAACACACCCCTACACTTAAAAATTTGCTTGACCCCAAGAAACTATTATCACAAACGTTAAATCCTAAAATAATTTAAAACTACTTTATTCGAAATTGCTAAAATAAAATAAAAATAAAAATCTATAGTGACCCGCCATGCTCGACTTTTTATTCAAGGTATAAGGATCATAGAACGGGAAACACGCAAACTGGGTGTCGCCAAGGAATAAAGATCGTCATCCTCTTTTTATTACTTTCAACTAAGCTAAAC
The DNA here is from genome assembly GCA_025667525.1 of Glebionis coronaria. Taxonomy (NCBI): domain Eukaryota; kingdom Viridiplantae; phylum Streptophyta; class Magnoliopsida; order Asterales; family Asteraceae; genus Glebionis; species Glebionis coronaria. The sequence goes on along the minus strand of JANFOE010000788.1, from coordinate 207,868 downwards.
TTCCTTGTGCAAACGTTTTGGTAAAATGCTAACACTACTTATACTAATAACCTATGTAGATATAACTTTTCACTCCTATAATTATAAAAGACTAGGCAAGTGTGTTCATTTTCAAAGTTTTGATCGTTCAAATCGACATTTGTTATGGTTGCTAATCATCTAAGTGGGGTATTAGACTCACCGAAAATGACGAGATTTAAGATTCAAAAATGGCCTTTCCCATGTAGCTGCTTTCTTCTCGGGACGTCCCAACCTCATCGGTTAAGTGCCCAGGCTTTTGACACCCCATGGAGAATAGTACCGGGATCGGCGGGATTTTGAAATCAAAGATCTTGAAATCACCGCTAAGCTAATAAAAGACACTTAGATGAAAAAACAACGACGGTAATTAGAGAATGAAGATTCAAAGGAGAGATCACTCCATGTAGCGACTTTCTTCTCAGCTTGTCCTTTAGCAAAGCTTAGGAGGCTAGGTTTTTACACACTCGAGAATAGTATCGGATCTCACGGGACCTTTGACTTCTACATTCTCAATTACCGTATAAACACTTATAAAAAATTGACGAATTCTAGTTCAACTTCGGATTTAAATTTGAGAAAAAGCAAGTTTCTCACAATTAAAGCAACAAAAACATACAACTCTTATTCATATTTTTTTTTCTCTTTTTTTTTCTTTTCTTCTTTTTTTTTTCAAATATATTTTTTTTCTCTTTTTTTTCTGTTCTTCTCTTTTTTTTTCAATATATTTCTTTTTTTTGTTTCTTTTTTTTTTATTCACGCAACATTATTTCAAATTTAAGAAAGTATGCTTTCACTCAAATTTAAATAAAAAGTTGAATTAGGGATCTATATCAAAATTGCATAAGAATTTATTTTTTGCATAACAACTCAATTTTTAACGTTCAAAGGCTTGAAAAAAACACACTTATTAAATCTAGGAGGAAAAGCCACAGGTTATTCATATAAGCTCTAAAGAGAACCAACTACTCCACCTTTAGCATTTTTATTTGCACAATTCCTAAAAGCTTAGTCTAAAAGTTAAGGGAGCAGCCAGATCAACACTCAGGCAGAGTCAGGATCCCCTTTGTTCTAGCCTACGGGACAAGTCAATCACGTACGGTCAAAAATGTTTTATTATTTTTAATAAAATAAAATAAAAACAAACAGACATTTGATCAAAATAGGATGGAAGAGGGCAAACAAGTAGGCATGAATATGATCAATATGATATAAACCCCCTACCTTAGAACCGAACATTTGTCTCAATGTTCAAAAGTGATAAGGTGCTACCCCTACACTTAAGAACACAAAAGGCTAATGCTAGAATTCCAAGTGTAAGAAGGAGAACACAATTAGATATGCATGGATAAAGATGAGAACTGAGTACTCCCCTGTTATAGACATGAAGATCGATCGGAGACTGAATGAAGAAGATGATGGAAAACAGCAACATCAACCCTCTGAAAGTCTTCTCGATCCAAGGAAGCCTGCACACAAAAACAAATACCAACAAGCACATATGGAAAGAAGCACGCCCCTACACTTATGTTAGAAAATAGATAAAAGGATAGATCATCGGGTTGCCTTCCGAGAAGTGCTTGTTTTTGTTAACCGAGTCACGAGCCTGACTCGACCCCGAATTAAATGGTCCATGGGGGAGCAAGAGAATCACCACTGGCTCAAAACAGATATGCCAGGGTCAAAAATCTTATCCTCATTACCGGATGAGAATAAAGAAGAAGAATCCACAGTATAAGTGAAGAAAAGCAGAAGGATTCTTATAACATACGAGAAATAGGTATAAAGGCGACCCTTAAGAATACTCGTCTTTGCCAAGGGCGGGAGGGTGGGAGAAAAAGATATCAAAGTGTCACCAGATGACACTTGATAGAAACTTAAAGAAAGAGTCGATGTGGTAACCGGTAAAACATCACAAGTCATAGCAACATAAATGTCTCCTCCAGGATCAAAACACTCATCCTCATTTCCCGGTATGAAATGAGGAGAGTAAAAGCGATACATCACCCGCTTGGGCGTGCACGCGGTAGGACGGGGTGGCAACATAATATGAAAAATATCAGAAGACATATCTACCACCCGCGTCACCTCTCCAAACCAAATCAAACGGAAGGTAGGGTCAAATATCTCCACCTCATCTATGATGGGAGGTGGCATGGCTAACAAACAATGCTCGTCAATAGCAATTGTCACACCCTACCATGGCGGAATATGGGGCGCGACGTATGGATATCATCACAACATGGCGTGTCTATAGAGATAACTATATGAAATAAGAAATGTCATAAAATGGAGACACAAAGTCATGACAATATCTCATCAGACTCAGGAGTCTAGGTAAGTAGGTAACAGTCTTACCGCTTACCCAAGACAAACAAATAACATAACCAAACAAATATATGTGTGCCATAGTATCACTTATTAAAAGAACAAATAAAAACTAAGAAGAAAACGGGGATTCTCCTTCTATATGCATTCCTAAGCTTCTCCAATCCTAGCCACTTATGTTCTCATGCTTAACCATAGTATCACCTGAAAGAGACACTAAAACACGTCAACATAAAGTTGGTGAGAGTCATAGGTTTAGACTCCAACACTAAATCAATTACAAGCTGTGAATAACGAACACAAATACAAAAACATATGGACAATATGCTACAATTATGTATTAACATCTAGCATTCAAGATCAATCATTCCAAACCAAAATCCAAGGCTCCTACCTTGCCAAACAACATGGTACCATAGATGATCACACTATGTACCTATCCTAAGGCCACTACCTTGTCAAACCACAAGGCCACTACCTTGTCAAACCACAAGGCCACTACCTTGTCAAACCACAAGGCCACTACCTTGTCAAACCACAATAACTGAGACGGCACGTGTCCCCCGATCCAAATCATACACAATCAAAAATCACATAACAGTTAATCACATAATGTACACACAAGTCCATCTCAAATCACAAACACATTCACAGCATCAATTTAGAAAATAACTCAACACAATGTCTCTTCCATCCCATCTGGAAGTCAAAATCAATAGTAAACATGTGACTATGAAACTCACCTGATAGCTTCTTCACAAGTCCTCGCACTAGCAACAAGCTAACAAACCAAAAACACGAAATCAATACACGAACCAATCACTAAGATGGCTCATCAACCTATGATGGACATCTAGTCTATTCCCGTATAATTACCTCATTGTTAAGCTCTAATCACCCCATTACCCTTCCTTAACAAGTCCCTAACTTGGTTAAGTTTAATAGCTATCCCGTTCATAATTTTACACAAAACAGTCCCAGTTTTAGGTCTTAAAACTTTAAGTCAAACGGCCACTTAAGCATACCCATAGTTTCTGTAAAAGGAATATTCACACTTTTATACATTTTAGCTAAAACCTCCCACTTGCCCTAACCTTCAAGCTACTGTTAAGTCCCAGATATATGTGTATATATTGCTACCTATCCAGAATTCACTGATTTTAAACGTATGAAAAGTTCATTACCATTAGAGGGTCTTACCCTAAACCACAATCTTAGCCCAAGTGCAGATCCTTACTACAATATATAAACCATCTCTCATCTTCATGAGAAGATCCCAATGCAACCCTAAGTACCCCAAACAACCCAAAACTTAAAAAGAAAACAGGCTGAATTCAAAACTGTTTTGACCTCCGACTGTTGTAACCTGTTTTTGACCCACTTCCAGACCTCCAATTTAGTTCTCGTTTCTTGATTTAGAAAGCCAACTCAATTACCTATCCAGGGCTAGTTTGATCTCATCTTGAATGTTCCTAGAACTCGAGATATGATCAAAACAATAGACTCAAAATTCTGCCCAGTTTTTAAAAACGGGTTTTAAACAAATTGATCTAATTAATCACCTATAACCCTTCTAATACAAGCCCTAGATTATATGATCATCATATTATGATTAATACATCATTAATCTACTGTTTTTATATAAACCCTAACCCTTAATCCATCATAAGAATGATTAATTAAACATAAAAACAATTTAATTAAAAAGGTTAATGAAGGTTTTTACCTTAAATCAATGGAAGATGAAGAAAATCTAATTTTTTTGAAGAACCCTAATTCTCCTCTATGAAACCCACGAATTTTTCTTTGTCTCCAGGGATTTATGTTTTTTTTATTTATTAGATAACCTTATATAGTGTGTACATAAAATCCTAGTCCAAGTATAATACCCAACTTTCCTTTTATTTCCCTTTTTCCCTTTTTCTCTTTCTTTGGTGCGTCTAAACCGACCCAAACACCCAATAAATTCGTTTTTTTATTTTTATTATTTAATATTATATTAATAATATTAGCTTAATTTCCTTAATTTATTTCAGCTCCTAAAGCTTCCAAAACCTCAAAACCGTAAAACTAGTCAAATTTACGCGTTTTACCGTAAAAGACGTAAAATATACACTTTATAAAAAATCTCAAATTTTGAAATAAACTTTATAACTAAGTCCTAAATGACTTAAAACCATCCCGAAAAATATTCATATGGATAATTACCTCACCCGAGACCTCTAAATGATAAACCGTAAATCCTAAAAAATACTATTACTATAATACTTATACGTATACGTAAACACCACAATATCACCATTTTCATTTCATAGTCACCACTTGTGAGCTCATGAACATGAAATAACCGTTCCTCGATTTACTTATGAGTACTTTATACTCATAAACGATAACCACACCACCTCATTCACACAAAATAAACACGTAAACACACAATTCAAGTAAGCACACATAAAATAACCTAAGACCAAATGATAAACCCAAAACCACGATTGTCACAGCAATAGAGTTGGAGCTATCAATGTCCTCAATCCCCTCTTCAAAGAGAGGATTCACCTCACTAGAGATGTAGGCGTCATCAAAATCAAATAAAGGGTTCGAATAAATCTTGAAATTTTCCTTTAGAACTTCTTCATCGGATAGTGACTCGTCATCACTAGAAGTAAAATCACCATCAAGATCAAAAAGAGGATATGAGAAAGCCAAAGGATCATCTCTCAAGATGTCGATGGGAGGTAATGAATCGTCACTAAAAAGAGATTCACACTCACTATCACTATCGGAAGCAACCGTAGGCTCACTTTGGATTGGAATAAGAATCTCATCACAAGGAATAGTGATAAGACCCTCATCCCCCATGATGAGAGAGGCATCGGTCTCCGTAGTGGAAGAATCGAGAATAGGAGTGGTAGTCTCACATGATGGATTGAGATCATAAATATTATCCTCGTCATCATCATAACAATAAGGAATTACACGAGGCGTAGAGGTATAAGCACTAAGATTAGATACTAGCTCTTGTCGCTGTCGCTTTTCCTCCTCCCATGCTTCTTTTAGTTGAATTAAACCTTCTTGAATCTTCAAAAGAAAGGCTTGTGTTTCGTCATCCGGATTCAAAGAAGGTTGATGATCGAGGTGTATTGTGGGGGATCAAAATTATGAAAACCAGAATTATAGCACGGATGTTGTTCATCATAAATCATCGGTTGAAAAGAATTAGAACACGAATTTGGCGCATAATTCATCGGCTGAGAATAAGAAGTATCGTGAGGGCCCCCACAATGATTACAACACGGGTATTGAGAAAAACCCGGTGCATGTTGCGGATACGGATCGACATATATGGAAGAGGGTGAGATAGTGTCATTAGAGGTGAAGTATGAATTGGTCGAATTGCAAAATGAACAATGTCCAAATTCGTGATTAGGGATAACCATACCGCACCGCTCGCATGAACACCAATAACATGATTGACTATCAGACGACCCACACCCTATACAATATGAATCCATGAAGAATTAAAAATAAGAGGGGTTGAGAAAAAGAATTAAACACAATAGAGGATAAAGAGGAATATTTTTAAAAATAAAAAATTTTAAAGTGATATATATAATAATAAAGAAAAGAAGATAAAATAAGAAAATATATTTGGTTTTTATAAATTTTATATATTTTTTTGGATTTTTAAATAAATTTTTATTTTTATTTTTTTTATATATATACAAATACGAAAATAAACTTTCAAAGAGAAAGGATCTTCAAGTCACAAACTAAAAACACAACGCCAATATCGCTACACACAGAGCCGACAGCGGCGCCATTTGATTGAGTCGTTTTCGTACACCCGAAAGGTTATCGTAGTTCTTGGCGAAGTGTGAATGGAAATCCGCGTTAATGTAATAAGTTTGATGCTCGAATAAAAGATATTTTGATTTTGAAGTTAAAAACTACTAATTTAACCTATTAAATATTAAAATATATAAAAGCGATGAGAAAGAAAATTATACTACAATTATAAAGCGAGAGATATCAAAAATAATAATGATGACAAAAAAAATGCTAAACTAAACAAGCATAATTAAAATTATATATTTGAGCTAATGAAATAAAGATAAAGGAAACGAACCCGTATGACGAACCGGATACGCCGAGCTAACATAAAACAATAAACGTTAACGACAATTAAGATGAACGACATTATAAATTTTATAAAAACTATTTTTATAAAAAAAACTTTTTGAATTTTCAAAATTATTAACACAAATGATAAAAACTACTTTAATCAATTTAAACTAAATAAATATTATCTACACTAACTAAAATCAATTACCTAAATTAATTATTCTACTTACTTAAAATGAAATATAGTGAACAAATGAGAAGCTTAAAAATTGTCCTATTCTAAATAAAAGAAACGCCAGGAAATAACGACGATGGAATATATATTCTATCTATTGCTATGTATTATCCTTTAAAGCAATAATAAACAAAGTGAGTCTCTCCTTACTCCTTACTTAAAACAAACGCATGATACATTAATTTAGGATAAGATTAATAAAAAAAATGGAATGTTATAATTGCCTACAAATTAAAATAAGACATGAAAAAAAATAGCAGATGAGATCTAGAATGAATGGTAACCTACGCTACATCCTAATCTAATGAATAATAAAAAAGGACCGCATCTACAAGAGAAGTAGTATATAAAATTTAAGATGCTGCCTGCTTTTTATATTTCCTACACCTAAAAATATAAATACTACCTAAACTGATGAAGTCTACAATTGAAGTAAGATATGATATTAAAACTGGAATGTAGATGCTAAAGTCAGGGAAAGAAAACAATGGAATATAAATATTCATTCTATGCTAAAAAATTGTAATATAAATAGATATGAAGTCTATGTATGAAGTAAGACAATGGAAAAGAAGCAGACAATATATAAAAAAAACCGATCTAGCCTAGAACTAAAAAAAACGCAACTCCCAAAAAAATAAAAATCTCCTTTTTTGATGTCTTGACTGCGTATCTTGTAAGCTTCCCCAATCTGATCTCTTCTTCATTTCCATATTTGGGCCTGTGTTGCGTCATTGATGCCTTTGTTGGGCTGTGGTGGGCTGAAGTTGGGCCTGTGGGTTGTTTGATATATTAATGGGTCGGTTCGACCCATTTAAATGGTGTCGGGCCGACCCACTAAAATATGAAGGCACCGTCGGACTCGATTTTTCGTGCTCTTTCCATTTCTCGTGCCCGTTTTTGGTCCTTTTCTTCGTTTTTGCTCCTTTTCTTTATTATTCGTACCTACAATAATAAATAACACATATAAACGATAAATGCACTAAAAATACCCGTTTTGCTATTTATTATACCAAAAATGAAGGGATTTAACACTAAAATCGTGACTAATTCCGTGTTTAACACACCTCCGCCGTTGTGAATAATAATAACCATGACCCTCAACCCGACCTTCGTACAATGGAGGAGCTATGTCAACCAACTATGAATGGACATGGAGGGCCGATTGCGCCGATGTAAATCACGGATCCCGAATTTTCGTTGAAGCATCACATGATCCAACAAGTTCAAAATGCTTGTCCATTTCGCGGATTACCGGATGATGATGCCAACAAACTCCTCGATAAATTCATAACCGTCACTCAAAGCATGAAAACTCCCGGTGTTTCCATGGATTTTCTTCGCCTTCACCTTTTTCCACACACTTTATCCCACCATGCCGAAAATGGTTTGATCGTCTTCCTAAAAATTCGATTCATACCTGGGACGAGATGAATCAAAAATTTATGTCCCGATACTTTCCACCATCCATGGTAACTAGTCTTAGAAATCAAATCAGTGGTTTCACTCAAGAACCCGATGAGTCTCTTTTCGATGCTTGGGAACGTTATAATGTCTTGATCGATCGTTGTCCTAATCTGTTGGGAATAAAATGTAGCCAGTCCACTTGAGCGCTGACAAGAGATAAACAAGCGTTGATAGGAAGAAAACAAACGCTGGCAGATCAAGCGTTGATAGGTTGAAGACAAGCACTGATAGGAAGATATAGTCTACGCGTATTATGTTTCTAGTTTGTTTCTAGTAAAGATAAGTTCAACATTGTATTTTCTATAATTATCTTTACCTAGAATAATTGATACGTAGACTCTTGTACAAGGCTTCTTATGTCTATAAAAGAATACCTTTAGGTTAATGTTTAATAATAAGTTTTCATACGTTAAACACTTTCATTGTAAGCAAGTTTGTTATTATCAATCAAGTGAAAGTTTGTTTACATCTTTGTGTGTTCTTGTTTAAGTGTTAATTCCGCATAACACTTAGATTACTTTATACATAAACAAAGTTTCTCTACGTGTATAACTTGATCTAATCTCGTATACACAAGCTTAATCGATCTATTTTTGATATCAACAAGTGGTATCAGAGCTTGTTGAGAAACTTTTGATCTTAAAGAACACAAGAACCCTAAAATCACCAAAACCCTAATTTTCACAAAACCCTAAAAAAATCATGTCAAATCCAGAAGTAACCTCCTCCTCATCCTTACCAAACATCAAGATTCCCATGCTTGATGCAAACAACTTTGAGCTGTGGAAGTTCAACTTTGAGCAATATCTGGGAATCTATGACTACACTCTTTGGGAGATTATTGAATATGGAAACACATTCAATAAAGCTGAAAAGATTGCTAATGCCATTGCTACAAGAACTGCTGTTGCTGGATGTCCAGAAGCAGACAAGAAAAAAAAACCTGATGATGGTAGAGATGTGTCTGCTGAAGACATAGCAAAGAAAAGGGTTGATATGAAACCCCTAAACATTATGAAACTCTCTTTGGGACAAGAGAATCAGCACAAATACAGAGGTTATGAGTCTGCAAAAGACCTTTAGGCAGCTCTTGAAGTTGCATATGGTGGTAATGATGATACTAAGGAAGAGAAGAAGAAGCAACTCATGCATGAGTATGCTGTTTTTAAGGCTCAACCTAATGAGAAGCTTAGCAGTGTGAGAAGCAGACTGCTTGACATTACAAGCAAGTTGTCCTTCATGGGGACACAAGTTGGTGATGTTGACATTATTGCCACCTTTCTTAAAAGCCTTGGTGATGCGTGGAAGATTGAGGGAAGATCTATTCTTGCCAATAACACTCACAAAAGTTCTACTTTTGATGATATCTACAACAAACTGAGGCTGTTGGAGAATGAAACTCTTTTGGAGCATGGAAGTAAGTCAACCAATAGTAACATGGCCTTCTTCTCACATAGTGAAGGTCAATTTGATCAGAAGGACTCATACATGCACCCAGTTACTGGATCATCATGTGTCAACACTGGATCATGTCCTGTCAACGCCTCACATTCAGACGCTGACACATACAAAATTGACTCACCAAGAGTTAAGCCTGCTGGTTTGGATCTGGATACTGTGTGTGCTTACATTGCTTCTTTGCCCAAAGGTTCAGTGATTACATATGAGGACCTTGAGCAAATAAGTGATGAGCACTTGGAGGAGATGGATATAAAGTGGAACATGGCTCTTGCTAGTATAAGAGCAAACAAGTAGAATAGAAGGTTTAAGAAGAAGATGACCTTTAATGCAAAGGACACTGCTGGATTTGATAAATCCAAGGTTGAGTGCTACAATTGTCATCGTATGGGGCACTTTATGAGGGAATGCAGATCTCCAAGAAGATCTGATGCTGGAAAACCCTCAAGCCAAGTTGTTAAGGTTCAGGATCCTAAGGCCATGGCAGCAGTGCAAGAAATTGATGGTATTGGATGGGATTGGAGCTATTTGGCTAAGGATGGGGAAGAGGATAAAGCTTTGGTTGCTGAAATAGAAGAAGAAGAGCATGTTCAATATGCTCTCATGGCACACTCCTCCTCTTCATCAGATAATGAGGTATACGATGATGCTTTTTGTAGTAAGGGTTGTCGTTTAAATACTGAAAAAATTAACAAAGAGGTTTTAAGATTGTTAGAAAATGTGAGTACTGAGAGATGCAAGTTGTCTAACTATCAAATTGCTCTTACTCAAACTGAAAAGATAGTTGAGGAGTATAAGAAAATGGAATTTGATTTAAAAGATAAAATAAATATCTTAAAACATGATTTAAATGCTCTTAATGATGTTAGAAACATCATGGAAAGGGTCAATGCTGAATTACAAGCTAAGTTAGATGAGGCTATTAAGAATAAGGATAATATAGACCTTAAAATTCAGAGATTTGATAAGGCCTCACAAACCCTAGGAGAATGTGTTAATAAACAAAGGGATCCTAAGGACATGACTGGGATTGGGATGAAAGACTATACTGTTGTTCCACCACCAGCTGGGGACTTCTATGGTGTCTAAAGAAAGGACTTATCTTGGACTGGTTTACCAGAATTCCAAGAGGAGGAATTTATTCCTCCACCAAGAGTCATTACCCCAGTTGAAGAGTATAGACAAAAGTTGACTGACTTGAATGAATGGAAGAAAGCCAACCCTACCTTGTTTGTTAAGGGTGGCTTGTTATGTGAAAGTCCAAATGAGTCTACTCCTATTAAGGTAACAAACCCAATCACTAGAAAGATAGTTGACCTTGGCTCAAACACTGTTAGAAAACCTAGCATTAAGTATGCATAAATGTATAGGAATACTAGGTCACCTAAAAGCCAAGTTAGTAATGATGGAACATGTTTCTTCTCTTCTAGACCTAGAGTTGTGTCTAGGAAAGCCTGTTACACTTGTGGTAGCTTTTTACATTTAGCATATAAGTGTGTCAGCGCTTCCAAGGTCAACGTTGTTAAAAAGTCAAACGTTGTCAGACCCAAAACCTTTGTGGAGCAAAGTCCACAAGTTGTTAGACCAGTCCCATTCTTCACTAGAGGGTCTAACACTCATGGACAAAGACCATTTCAGAAGACCAATACTTGGTCTAATAGGCAATGGGTTTCTGTAGCAAACCCTAGGTTCAACGCTGACAAGAGTAATTTCAGCGTTGACAAGACCAAATCCAACGCTGACAGAAACGTTGCCAGACATAAATATTTGCAACCACAGGGTAAGGGGTCTAAAGCTTCTTCTAGCTTGACATGGAGACCTAAGCAAGATCAAAACCCTAATTCTAATGGGATTTCTATGACCTACAACAAATTTAATTATATTTCAAAGGTCATTACAAAACCAATTGGGGTTAACTGGGTATTTCATCCAAAAAGGGATGAACAAGGGGTTGTTATGAGAACTAAGTCTGTTCTTGTTGAACAACCAGCTGAATCCAAGTCTGCTAAGGCTTGGGTTCCCAAAGAAAACTAATTTGTTTTCTTTATGTGCAAGGCATTCAAAAACAAGTCCATGATTATGGATATTGGGACAGTGGATGCTCGAGGCACATGACAGGGAAGGAAGATTATTTAACTAACTTCACTCCCATTAAGGATGGTGATAAGGTTTACTTTGGAGGCGGATATGGAACTATCACAGGCAAAGGAACTCTTCTCACCAAGAACTTGCATTTTGAAAACGTGTTTCTGGTAAAAGAACCTGATTATAATCTTTTTAGTGTATCACAAGTTTGTGATAACAAAAATAAAGTTCTGTTTACTAATACTGAATGCTTGGTGTTAAGCAAGGATTTTAAAATTCCAGATGAGAAATACATTGACTATAGAACACCTAGGCATAAAGACATTTATAATGTGAATCTTAATGGTATTAGGATGAATAATAATATGTCATGTTTTTATGCTAAAGCTTCAGTTGATGAGAGTTAATAAGTGTGAAAACACTTATCCTTTTACCGCTTATTTCCAATAATAACAAGACCAAAACGTGTAATTTATGTCGTAAAAGTCGGAATTATGCGTGGTTTGTTTTTTTATTATGTTTTAGGACCAAAAGATGAAAAAAGAAGAAAACACGGGCTTTCACGGGTTTTTATCGAAGAAAACGAGAAAAGACGAAGTCAAGAGATCAAGAGTGCTTAAAGAACGGATGTCCAAGACCTATTCTGAAGATTTATCGAAGAAAAAGTCTAAAGACGGAAGTTTAACAAAGTCGAAGAACTTAAGTCTAAATTAAAGAAGAAAATTATTAAGACAAGTTCAAATCCCGAGACGACGTCGAGAAAAGACAAAGATTTAAATCGAGTCGAGAAGAAAAGAAAGAAGGAAGCACACAACACATGCACTTCCCACTTAGCCTATAAATACCCTCCTAATCACATTAGGAGGGTAGTTAGTTAGTTTCATTTTTAATTTTTCCTTTCTAGTTTTTAGAGAGAGAAAGTTCCAAACTTTCTCTCACTAAGTTTTCATCTTTTCTTTCTTTTAATCTTTCAAGTTTAAGCTTTTTGTATTTGGATTTCATTAATCAAGTTCAAGTTAAGTTTTTTGTTCTTTAATCTCTTTATACCTTTCTTGATTTTAGTTTACTTTTGGTCCGCAATATCTATGATCCGTGTTTGATCTTGATGTTTTCGTGATTAAAAAGTTAATCTTTTTATTTCTACATAAGCTTTCATACGGCTAAGCTTTAAGATCTTTGTGATTATTGGCTTATTTGTATGTTTAGCTTATTTACTTTTTAAAAGTTTTCTTAAAAACTTTCATCTTTTTATGGTTTGAGTTAAAAGATTGCTTATTTAAAGTTGGATAAGTTGTTATTCTTGCTTATTTAGTCCTTTTCATTATAGATTCGTCCAAGTTTTGGGTTTGGCTTATTGAAAATAGCCTAATACTTAGCTTATTTGTGAATTCATACCATCGGAAATGGTAAACCCCTTTCCGATTAGACATTCCGACTACTGCTCCATTATTCCGATCACTCTGATCGAATTAGGGTTTCTCATTCCGATTGCATCATTTGTATTCCGATCATTGGATCGGAATAGGGTTTTAAACATTCCGATTTGGTTTCCTTTCGTATTCCGATCATTTCACTTTTTGGATTCCGATAGTTACTCACTTGTCTTATATTCTGGTAGCTTGATTTTAAGACATTCCGATTGGTCTTGTTTGCCATTATTCCGACAGCAATTCCGATTGACACATTCTGACGGGATTCCGACCAGGGATTCCGACGAGTTTAATTTCTTGTTTTTACAAAGCTTTAATTTCTAAAAATTGCACGCTTACCGAAATGTTCATTTTTACCAAGTGTTTTTCTAGTAACTTTTAGTTTAATATTTAAAAGCTTTAATTTTGCTCAACGACATTTTCATTTATTTGCTTTTATTTTAAATTAGATAATCAAACCAAACCACTCTTCTTGTTTTCCAAAATACGACTGAGTCACACTCTTAACCGGTAATCAATTCGAAAAGATCGGACGATAACTTTTTATACTTGGTGTAAAAAACTTGTATTAAATGGCGCCGCTGCCGGCTCTTTTCGTTAAGATTAACGGTTGTTAGTGAGAGACGCGTTGCATTTTGGAGATCCGTTCTTTTAGGAACGTTATTTTCCTTGCTAAAGATTTTCAAAAATCCATAAAAATTTTAAAAAAACTTTTCAAAAATACAAAAACATTGAAAAATCATAAAAAGCATTTCTTTTCCAAAGGTTTTGCACCAAAAAGATTATATATATATTCTCTGTTTCTTTGGTATCTTTTTCTTCTGCAGGTGTATGCGTACTAGATCTTCAAATTATTCTGAGCCCGAGACTCATGAAGATTTAGATATGGCTGGTGTTCATAACAACCCACCTCTACCCAATTTGAATAACAATAACAACAACAACAATGTTCCCCTACCTGATTTACGAACAATGGAGGAATTGTGTCAACCCACCATGAACGGACGTGGAGGACCGATTACGCCGATGCAAATCACGGCTCAGGAGTTTTCGTTGAAGCATCACATGATCCAACAAGTGCAAACTAATCCATTTCGTAGATTGCCGGATGATGATGCCAACAAGCACCTCGACAAATTCATTACCATGACTCAAAGCATGAAGATGCCGGTGTTTCTATGGATGTGCTTCGACTTCAACTATTTCCCCACACGCTTTCTCACCATGCCGAAAAATGGTTTGACCGTCTCCCAAAGAATTCTATTCATACTTGGGACGATATGACTCAACGATTTTTGTCGCGCTACTTTCCACCATCCATGGTCACGAGCCTTCGTAACCAAATTAGTGGATTCATGCAAGACAATGATGAATCGCTCTTTGATGCTTGGGAACGATACAATGATTTGATCGACCGTTGTCCAAATCACAACATGCTCCCCGTCACTCTCAATGATACTTTCTACAATGGTCTCACTTTTCGTGATCGTGACACGATCAACGCCACCACCGGTGGTACTTTTATGAAAAGGAGACCGGAGGAGTGTAGAGAGTTGATTGAAAACATGACTACTCACCACAAGAATTGGAATTCATCCGCATCCTCAAGATCTAATCCGAGAGTCAATGTTTCATCTACTTCTTCCACCACCGACATGTCCGCCATGGAACGAGCCATTATCGAAATGAGCAAAAATATGCAAATTTTGGCTAATAACCACACTCAACAAGCTAAAGCCGTTGCTATTTCGTGTGACACATGTGGTGGTCGTCATTCTTACAATGATTGTCCTTCTACTCAAGGCAATTTTTGTGAAAACGTTTACGTGGCATACGGTACCTATCCTACCGGAAGCTATCAAGATCGTCCTCAAGGAGACCATAACTTGCTAAGTTATCGTTCAAACAACTATCTTGCACCACCCGGTTTTACTCCTCAAAACCAAAACCAACAACAAAGCTATAACCGAAATAACCAATCCCAACCTCGTGCTAACAATCAATATCGATCCCAAAGAAACCCATATCCACCTCAAGGAAATTCTCAAGCGTACCAAGCTCCACCTCTCAATCAACCAAAGGCGTTGAATCAAGACATCGAAACGTTCATGAGGACCAATAGAGAGATGGTGGCGAATCTTCAGAGTCAATTCATCAACTTGAAGGGAGACATGGCGAAACAAGGGAGTGATATTCGAGCCGAGCTAAAGAATGACATGGAAAAACAAAGCAATGATATTCACGCAGACATGAGAGACCCTTTCAGCACTCAAGCGGAAAATATACGTGATATGATAGGTTCGCTTTTCCACGGTAATCAACCCTCTTCTTCGGGTACTCTTCCGAGTAACACCGTTGCTAATCCACGAGGGGAGATGAAAGCAATCACCACTCGTAGTGGAAAAGGTTATACGGAACCCGAGCTTCCTACACCTCCACCCGTGATTGTGAACAAGGAAAAAGAGCAACTTTCCTCACCTCCTTTGCCTTCTACCCCCATTCCCCCACCACCCGCGGTTATGAGTGATCCTACTCCTCTCAATCCTTCCTCTTCATCCGATATACCTTATCCCTCAATGTTGAGGAAAGATAAGTTGAAAAACAAGGATGATATTCAGGTTTCTAACTTTCTAAAAATGTTTAAACAACTGAATTTCAATATCTCCTTTGCTGAGGCTCTCGCTCACATGCCGAAGTACGCCAAAATGTTTAAAGATCTTCTTAGTGACAAAGAGAAGCTTCTTGACATTGCTCAGACCCAACTTAATGAGAATTGCTCTGCAATTCTCTTAAGGAAATTGTCTACCAAACTTGGTGATCCGGGTCGCTTCTTGATTCCTTGCAACTTCCCGAGAGTAGAGAATTGCATGGCCCTAGCCGATCTAGGTGCTAGTATAAACTTAATGCCTTTAAGTGTTTGGAAGCAATTATCTCTCCCCGAGCTTGTCCCCACCAAAATGAGTTTAGAATTAGCCAAACGTACCGTTGCTTATCCTGTAGGGATGGCCGAAGATGTCTTTGTCGGCGTCGACAAATTCACCTTTTCGGCGGATTTTGTTGTCGTTGACTATGAAATGGATCCCCGTGTTCCATTAATCGTTGGATGTCCATTCTTGAAGACCGGTCGCACTCTAATTGATGTAGCCGCGGGCG
Organism: Glebionis coronaria; assembly: GCA_025667525.1. Classification (NCBI taxonomy): domain Eukaryota; kingdom Viridiplantae; phylum Streptophyta; class Magnoliopsida; order Asterales; family Asteraceae; genus Glebionis; species Glebionis coronaria. The sequence goes on along the minus strand of JANFOE010000788.1, from coordinate 191,572 downwards.
AATTAATCATGAGAGTTGGTGACGATAAAATCGAACATGGGTAAACTTTCTAAGCAGCCTTCGGAAAACGAGAGTGTTAATTTTATTGACGTTCTTGATGAGGCTTGTGAAGAACATTTCAAAGACGCTTGTAAAAGTGGTTCTTCTTCTCTACCCACTGTTGAGACCGTTGCCTCTATTGCTCCATCACTAACTCCATTTGGAGAAAGTGATTTCCTCTTGAAAGAATTTGAAGCAACTCTGGGAGATGTGGATTTGCACTATGACGATTCTCCCTCTAATTGGGATGAAGACATTCGTACCATTGAGAAACTTCTCAATGAGGACCATATTTCTCCACAGTCTCCTAAGGCTATCTCTACCGATGATCTGAAGTTGACTACGCCGTCCATCGAAAATCCTCCGGATTTAGACCTTAAGGATCTTCCGTCTCATCTCGAGTACGTTTTCCTTGAAGACAACAAGAAGTTACCAGTCATCATCGCAAAGGACCTGAAAGAAGAAGAAAAATCCCGACTTATCGCCGTGCTGAAGAATCATAAGAAAGCGATTGCATGGAAGATCTCTGATATTCGTGGAATTGATCCTCACTTTTGCACACATAAAATTCTCATGGAGGACGACTTTAAACCAACTATTCAAAGCCAAAGAAGGGTGAATCCTAAGATGCATGACATCATCAAAAAAGAGGTTTTCAAACTTCTTGATGCGAGCATGATCTATCCTATCTCGGATTCACCGTGGGTTAGTCCCGTCCATTGTGTGCCTAAGAAAGGCGGAATCACCGTTGTTCCCAATGAAAACAACGAGTTGATTCCTACTCGTCTCGTTACAAGATGGAGAGTTTGTATAGACTATCGCAAACTCAATGATGCTCAGAGAAAGGATCATTTTCCCCTTCCTTTCATGGACCAAATGCTTGAACGTCTAGCGGGTAATGACTATTACTGCTTCTTAGATGGTTTCTCGGGTTATTTTCAAATACCCATCGATCCCCAAGACCAAGAGAAAACCACATTCACTTGTCCTTATGGAACATTTGCTTACAAAAGAATGCCTTTCGGCTTATGCAATGCTCCTGGGACTTTCTAACGGTGTATGATGGCTATCTTCCATGACATGGTTGAAGAAACCATGGAAGTCTTCATGGATGATTTCTCAGTCTATGGTGATTCCTTCTCTACGTGCCTTGCCAATTTGGAACGCGTGCTTAAGCGGTGTGACGAAACTCGCCTTGTTCTGAATTGGGAAAAATGCCATTTCATGCTGAATTGGGAAAAATGCCATCTCAAAAGCCGGTCTTGAAGTGGACCGTGCTAAAGTGGATGTCATAGCCAAATTACCTCCACCTTCAACCGTGAAGGGTGTGAGAATTTTTCTGGGTCACACGGGCTTCTATCGTCGTTTCATTCAGGATTTCTCTAAAATCGCTCGCCCGATGACCCACCTCTTGGAAAAAGATACTCCTTTTATCTTTTCCAAAGAGTGTATTGAAGCCTTCAATCTTCTCAAGGATAAGCTAACTAAGGCAGCGGGCTTGGTTATCCCTAATTGGGAGCTACCTTTTGAGTTGATGTGCGATGCTAGCGACTTTGCTATTGGGGCGGTTTTGGGCCAAAGAGTGAATAAACACTTCCAACCAATCCATTATGCTAGCAAGACAATGACGGGGGCTCAATTGCATTATACGACAACCGAAAAAGAGCTTTTAGCTGTTGTCTATGCTTTTGAAAAATTTCGCCCCTATCTTATTTTATCCACCACCATTGTCTATATCGAGCATTCCGCGTTTAAGTACTTGTTAACTAAGCAAGATTCTAAGCCAAGACTTCTTCGTTGGGTTTTGCTCCTTCAAGAATTCAACATTGAAATTCGTGACAAAAAGGGAGCCGAAAACCTAGAAGCGGATCATCTGAGTAGACTTGAGGATCCGTATCAAGGGGATCATCCGAACCAAGAGATCAATGACTCTTTTCCTCTTGAGGACTTAATGTCTATTCACTCCAATCTTGATGACACCCCGTGGTTTGCGGACATTGCAAACTACTTAGCGGGTGGTATTCTCATCAAAGATTTAACATCCCAACAAAAGAAGAAGTTCTTTAAAGATGTTAAGACTTACTTCTGGGATGACCCTTATCTCTTCAAACAATGCGCTGATCTGATCAATCGTCGATGTGTTGATGGACCGACAGCCTTACAAATCCTTGATGCTGGCCATAAAGGACCCACCGGTGGTCACTTTGGTCCCAACTACACCGCTAAGAAAGTGTTTGACTCTGGATTCTATTGGCCCACCATTTATCATGACGCTCACGAAATGGTTAAGCATCGTGATGCTTGCCAACACCAAGGCAAGATCACACATAAAGATGAGATGCCTCAAAATTTCATACAAGAATGTGAAATCTTTGACGTATGGGGCATCGACTTTATGGGGTCATTTCCATCATCCAAAGGGAACAAGTACATCCTCGTAGCCGTTGACTACGTTTCTAAATGGGTTGAAGCTAAGGCTCTCCCAACGAACGATGCGAGGGTGGTTGTGAACTTTTTGAAGCAGCTCTTTGCTCGATTCGGTGTTCCTCGTGCTATAATCAGTGACCGCGGGACTCATTTTTGCAATAATCAATTTGCAAGAGTCATGGCTAAGTATGGTGTCAATCACCGTCTTTCCACCGCCTATCATCCCCAAACCAATGGGCAAGCCGAGATTTCCAACCATGGATTGAAGCGAATTCTGGAACGTACTGTGGGAGACCATCGTGCCGCGTGGGCCGATAAGTTAGATGATGCTTTGTGGGCTTTCCGTACCGCATATAAGACCCTGATTGGTTGTACACCTTATCGTCTTGTGTACGAGAAATCATGCCACCTCCCTATCGAGCTGGAACATAAGGCATACTAGGCCTTGAAGTGGGCTAACTTCGACATCAACAAAGCCAGTGATCTTCGTAAGATTCAACTCAACGAGCTTAATGAACTGAGGAATGAAGCTTACGAGAACTCATTGATCTACAAGGAGAAGACCAAGATCATCCATGACGCAAGGATTAAGAACCGAGAGTTCAACGTTGGTGATCAAGTTTTACTCTTTAACTCTCGGTTAAAGATCTTCTCTGGCAAGTTGAAGAGCCGCTGGTCTGGTCCATTCACTGTCACCAAAGTCATTCCATATGGCACCATTGAGCTTTCTCAGCCAAATGGGCCTAATTTTAAGGTGAATGGCCAGCGTTTGAAGCTGTACTTTGGTAAGGACATCTCTCATGAGATGATTCCGTCCCTCACCACGTTTCCCATGAACTAGTTTTGGGTCGAGTCAGGCTCGTGACTCGGTGAACAAAAACAAGCGCTTCTCGGGAGGCAACCCGTGATCTATCATTTACCGCTTTCACAATAAGTGTAGGGGGAGCCCCGTATGTGTTGGTTGTCTTGTTTCTTGTGTTGTGCAGGGATTAAACCTTCAAAGATCCACTCTTGATGACATTTGACGAACCGTGATCCCGTGTTCCCATCTTCCCGGTTCTATCCTAAACTATCGTGATTCAATATTTCATATCTTATATGTTCACATTGAAATCACTATAGTTGTCCTTTCCTTAGCAAGATTTAAACAAAGTGCACAGTGTCATAAGTGTAGGGGAGTTTATTCCCACATGCTTAAACATTGAGGACAATGTTTATATCAAGTGTAGGGGGACTTCTATCGAAGTAAGTGGTCTTTTCCATGAATTTGCCCTCATTTTAACCAGAAAATTTGATTTTTCGACGTTTTTTGAAATTTGTAATCTATTTTGGCCTAGTTGTATAGTTGTATTTTCCTTCGTTATAGTTATTTTCTTTCCTTGCTAGAATAAATTTTCAATAAAGTGGTTTTTAAATTTTTCTTAGTCGTGAATATTTTGACTCAACCCGAGTTTACTTATCTAAGTTTACTCTAGCTAGTATCCTTAACGTGTTTAAGTCAAGTTTTGTTAGGCTTTTATATAGGGAATTTTAAAACGCGAAAGTCTTAACTCTTACGGGTTAAGAACAAGAACTTTTCGCAAGTTCCTATAAATGATCATATAGATTCGTTTATCAAGGGAACTTTAAAATGCAAATTCTAAACTTGAAAAAGTCTAAGAATTTGCAAGATCCTACAGATGACTCGAAACCCAAAACTTTGATTTAATTGGCTAAGCATCCACGAGTCTCATTCCTTGAGATTTTAAACTGTGGAGGATGAGAGATGATAGAATCAGTTATAAGTTTGGTATTCTTTCGTGAATTTATGTGAGTTAATTATGAGCTCATTCTCCCATCGCTTGTTAATAAATTTATCTGCAATAAATAAGGTTGTACGATTTGAAAAGTTACTTAGCTTCTAGTCCAAGATCGTTTAAAAGTTGCTCGGTATTAATTAGAGTTTATAGCCAAGGCATAACTTATTGAAGCGGGAAGCGAAGATTGGCGAGTCCGAAAAGGCCCTAACAAGGCATGAGGGCTACAGTTTGTTGCTAAAGATCCAAAAGTGATGTGAAGAATCATTTGTCAAAAATTAATATGAAGGATCGAGACACACGACGAAAAGCAAATACTCCCCTAAAGATCATGGAGAAGTCTATCCGAAAAGACCCTAGCAAGGTATAAGGATAAATAGATCCAAGTCCTAAAAGGAGGCTGATCGTTGTATATCAAAGTCCAAAATAAATATTGGAGAAAAATGAAGAAGTCGTTGTCCAAATATGAAGAATCTCTCAAAAACTCAAGTGAAGAAATTCCTATTATGAAGAGAATACCATAATTTCAAGAACGTCTCTCAATGATTTGAAGTATGAAGTCGCTGCCAAATATCGGTCCGAGAAAGGTCTCAAATCGTGAAGCGAGTTATGCCAAGATATGAACTTTATGAGGTCCCGAGAAGCAGTTTTAAAAGATTTTGTCCTTTAGCTAACTATTGATTAAATCGTCCCACTTTATTTTCGGCCTAAATGACTATCAAAATAAGTCAAACAATGAATCCTCGTGATCATTCAAGACAAAAGTAAAATATAAGAGATACACCTAGGAATAATGGAGTCTAAGTGAATAATTGGCCCACATGAATTCGTGTTAGTTTGCTAACTTATAATAACAATGATCTCGTTTTTAAGCTTGGTGTGGGGAACGTGAAACTTGAGGATGGTAAACGTTCATGGCAGCCTAAAACCAATGTAAGTCTTTGATTTCTTTACTTGTTTTCTATCTTCTTATTTTCCTAAAATGTTTAGTATTTAATAAAGGCCAAGGTGGGTTATTTATGATGAAGAATGTAAACCGTGCTTTAAAATTAATGCATTGCATGAGGGCATTGCAATGGTCAAGTATAGGGGATTTAATAAGTGTGAAAACACTTATCCTTTTACCGCTTATTTCCAATAATAACAAGACCAAAACGTGTAAATTATGTCGTAAAAGTCGGAATTATGCGTGGTTTGTGTTTTTATTGTGTTTTAGGACCAAAAGATGAAAAAAGAAGAAAGCACGGGCTTTCACGGGTTTTTATCGAAGAAAACGAGAAAAGACGAAGTCAAGAGATCAAGAGTGCTTAAATAACGGATGTCCAAGACCTATTCTGAAGATTTATCGAAGAAAAAGTCTAAAGACGAAAGTTTAATAAAGTCGAAGAACTTAAGTCTAAATTAAAGAAAAAAATTATTAAGACAAGTTCAAATCCCGAGACGACGTCGAGAAAAGACAAAGATTTAAATCGAGTCGAGAAGAAAAGAAAGAAGGAAGCACACCACACATGCACTTCCCACTTAGCCTATAAATACCCTCCTAATCACATTAGGAGGGTAGTTAGTTAGTTTCATTTTTAATTTTTCCTTTCTAGTTTTTAGAGAGAGAAAGTTCCAAACTTTCTCTCACTAAGTTTTCATCTTTTCTTTCTTTTAATCTTTCAAGTTTAAGCTTTTTGTATTTGGATTTCATTAATCAAGTTCAAGTTAAGTTTTTTGTTCTTTAATCTCTTTCTACCTTTCTTGATTTTAGTTTACTTTTGGTCCGCAATATTTATGATCCGTGTTTGATCTTGATGTTTTCGTGATTAAAAAGTTAATCTTTTTATTTCTACATAAGCTTTCATACAACTAAGCTTTAAGACCTTTGTGCTTATTGGCTTATTTGTATGTTTAGCTTATTTACTTTTTAAAAGTTTTCTTAAAAAGTTTCATCTTTTTATGGTTTGAGTTAAAAGATTGCTTATTTAAAGTTGGATAAGTTGTTATTCGTGCTTATTTAGTCCTTTTCATTATAGATTCGTCCAAGTTTTGGGTTTGGCTTATTGAAAATAGCCTAATACTTAGCTTATTTGCGAATTCATACCATCGGAAAGGGTAAACCCCTTTCCGATTAGACATTCCGACTACTTCTCCATTGTTCCGATCACTCTGATCGGATTAGGGTTTCTCATTCCGATTGCATCATTTGTATTCCGATCATTGGATCGGATAAACATTCTGATTTGGTTTCCTTTCGTATTCCGATCATTTCACTTTTTGGATTCCGATAGTTACTCACTTGTCTTATATTCTGATAGCTTGATTTTAAGACATTCCGATTGGTCTTGTTTGCCATTATTCCGACCGCAATTCCGATTGACACATTCTGACGGGATTCCGACCAGGGATTCCGACGAGTTTAATTTCTTGTTTTTACAAAGCTTTAATTTCTAAAAATTGCACGCTTACCGAAATCTTCATTTTTACCAAGTGTTTTTCTAGTAACTTTTAGTTTAATTTTTAAAAGCTTTAATTTTGCTCAACGACATTTTCATTTATTTGCTTTTAGTTTAAATTAGATAATCAAACCAAAACACTTTTCTTGTTTTCCAAAAGACGACTGAGTCGCACTCTTAACCGGTAAGCAATTCGAAAAGATCGGACGATAACTTTTTATACTTGGTGTAAAAACCTTGTATTAAGAGTAATCTATCGCACAGGAGACTAGGGCACATAAACTTTAAGAATATAAACAGGCTTGTGAGACTTGGCTTGGTTGATGGTTTGCCTGAAAAGGCTTTCCACAATGACAACTCTTGTGTTGCATGCCTTAAAGGCAAGCAACACAAGGTCTCATTTAAGTCTAAACAGGTGCACACTACTAAACCACTTCACTTGCTGCATATGGACCTATTTGGTCCAACTAATATAGAGAGTTTGAATGGTAAATCATATTGCTTTGTCATCACAGATGACTTTTCTAGGTTTACTTGGACTTTCTTTTTAGCTATGAAAAGTGACACTGCTGATACTTTAATTGATTTTAATACTCAGATAGAAAAGAAAACTGGTAATGAAGTTAAAATGCTTAGAAGTGATAATGGTGGTGAGTTTAGAAATAAACTGTTGGATGATTTTTGTGCCAAGAAAGGGATTACTAGGCAGTTTAGTGTTGCCAGAACCCTACAGCAAAATGGGGTTGCTGAGAGAAAGAATAGAACACTAATTGAAGCAGCCAGGACAATGTTGGCTGATGCTCACTTTCCCATAGCTTTTTGGGCTGAGGCTGTGAATATAGCTTGTTATGTTCAGAATAGAGCATTGGTCAACAAGATACAGAACAAAACACCTTATGAGTTACGTTGGGGAAGGAAACCTAATATTGGCTTTCTTAAACCTTTTGGTTGTCATGTAGTTGTACTTGATACTAGTGATGCCTTAGGTAAATTTAGTGCAAAAGGTGATGAATGCTATTTCATGGGGTATTTAGTGCAGAGCAAAGGATATAGGGTTTACCTTAAGAAGGAAAAATGTATACTTGAAAGAGTACATGTTAGGTTTTTAGAGAGTAAACCTAGTGATCCTGAAAGTGGTCCAAATTGGTTGTTTGACTTGGAACCTCTATCTAGGACTTTGAATTATATGCCTGTTACTAATCCAGACATTGTGAAGGTAACTTCAAATTTTGTGGAAGAACCAGTTGTTGATGTTTCAGGTACATAAGTTAATAAAGAGGTTGGATCACAAGCAGACAAGTCATCTCCCATACAAGAGTATGTAACAATTCCCATATGGACAGATGCTTTTGCTGCTGTTCCTGCTGCTGGAAAGGATAATGGTGGTCCCCAAGTATCACCAGATAACAACATGCATGGTCCTTCAGGCGCTGACAAAGGCAAATCTGGCGCTGACAGGACAAATTCAGGCGTTGATGGCTTAAACGTTGACAACAACATTTCAGGCGTTGATAACTCAAACACTGACAATCTTGGTTCAGGCGTTGACAACACTTTTGAGCATATCTTCTCTTCCAATTTTGAACAAGGTGAGCCTTCAAATACACATGAAGAGGTTCATACTAATATTGATGGAAGAGAGTCTGAAGAAGATATTGGCAACATGGATAATGAGATTGAAGACAACAGACTTTTTGAGGGAGGAGTTCTCACTTCTACAATGAAGAATCATCCCCCTTCTCAAATTATTGAGGATGTCATGACTCCTGTTCATACTAGAAGATCTCATCAGAATCTTGGTGGATTTATTGCCAATATACACAAGAAGGTTGATACCCCTCTTGTTCAAGCATGTTTGTTTGCTGTTTTCTGTCACAACAGGAACCCAAGAAGATTTTTGATACTCTCAAAGAACCAAGTTGGGTGGAAGCAATGCAGGATGAGCTTCACCAATTTGCTATTCAGGATGTTTAGGAGCTGGTTGATTGTCCCAGGTATGTCAGACCTATTGGGACAAGATGGGTTCTAAGAAACAAGAGAGATGAAAGAGGCATTGTGGTCAGAAACAAGGCACATTTAGTGGCTCAGGGATATACACAAGAGGAAGGGATAGACTATGAAGAGGTCTTTGCACCAGTTGCAAGGATTGAAGCTATAAGGATCTTTCTAGCCTATGCTTCCTGCATGGGCTTCACTGTCTATCAAATGGATGTGAAGAGTGCTTTCCTCTATGGTACAATTGTTGAGGAGGTATATGTCATGCAGCCTCCTGGTTTTGAGGATCCAGAGAATCCAGACAAGGTGTATAGAGTCAAGAAAGCTATGTATGGACTTCATCAAGCCCCAAGAGCATGGTATGGCACATTGTCCACTTATTTGGTGGAAAATGGATTCAAAAGGGGCACCATAGACCAGACATTATTTACAAAGAAGGCTGGTAAGGATTTCTTGCTTGTTCAGGTTTATGTTGATGATATCATCTTTGGATCTACCAATCCAAAGATGAGTGAGGACTTTTCCAAGTTTATGACAGACAAATTCAAGATGAGTGCAATGGGGGAGATGAACTTCTTTCTAGGGTTACAAGTTCAGCAGAAAGAAGATGGTATCTTCATCTCTCAGGATAAATATGTGGCAGAGATCTTGAAGAAGTTTGGCTTTTCTCCACATGAAAAGAGGGCTACTACTCCTATGGATAGAGAACACCCTTGAGTAAAAGTTGGTGATGGAAAAGATATGGATGTCAGGCACTATAGATCAATGATTGATTCATTGATGTATCTCATAGCCTCAAGACCTGACATCATGTTTGTTGTGTGTGCGTGTGCACGCCATCAAGTGACTCCCAAAGAATGCCACCTTTATGCTGTCAAGAGAATCTTTAGGTACCTTAGATGTTATCCAGATCTTGGCTTGTGGTACTCAAAAGATTCACCATTGGAGATTATTTCATATTCAGACAGTGACTATAGTGGTGATAAGTTTGATAGAAAATCCACAACTGGTGGATGTCAGTTTCTTGGGAGTAGGTTGATATCTTGGCAATGCAAGAAACAAACAATGGTGGCCAATTCTACAACTGAAGTAGAGTATGTTGCTGCAGCTGCTTGTTGTGGACAAGTCTTATGGATTCAGAACCAGCTGTTGGATTATGGGTATAATTTCATGCATACCAAGATATTTGTTGACGATAACAGCACTTTATGCATTATTAAGAATCCTGTACATCATTCTAAAACAAAACACATAGAAATTAGACATCATTTTATAAGAGATTGTTATGAAAAGGGTTTAATACAACCAGATAGGGTTGACACAGAAGAAAATGTGTCTGATTTATTAACTAAACCTTTTGATGCTGGAAGGTTTCAATACTTGGTAACAAGTATTTGAATGATCAATCTCACATAATATGTGTTTTGGGGTCTCATTGTAAAAGTATGTACAGGATAATGCATTGTTATTGGTCTCTTTGAGGATTTAGATTTTCCACTATATTTTTTTAACACTGACAAAGGTTACCTTAACGCTGATAAGTGTTATTGTGACGTTGTCAGCAATATTTTTGTCTAACGCTGACAAAGGTTTCCTTAACGCTGACAAGTGTTATCGGGGCGTTGTCAGCAACAATGTTAGTTTTGTGGTTTTTAATCTAAATGTGCAGGTGGTGTTAGCATTATACCATTGGATACAGAGTTGCTTATGGATCATTGGAGAATCTTTTGGGCATGTTTTTATTTATGGATGATGGTTGGAATATTTATATTCCTATCTTGACATAAATTTTTATATTCATGCATATTTTTGAGCAACATATGTATCACAGTTTAAGGGGAGGTTTTAGGAACCTTTAGGATTCTTGGGTATTCTTATGATACTCTTATCACAATTCTAGATTGTGTCCACATGTGAGTATGAGTTAGTTTTACTAAATCATGAGGCACTGTAGCATGCAAAGTTGATGTACTATGCATGCTGCCAAGACATTTTTGGCCTAGAATTGGTTGTGGTCTGTTGGGAGACTTGGGAATGATTTTATTATGGGTTTTACCTGGGAGTTACAAGGAATCTTATGAGATAACTTAGTTGTTAAGAGTTTTGGTTAGCAAGGGACACTAGAGGACTGTTATGTCTATCTTGCATAAGCAAGTGTGCATAACTGGACAGTGCTTACCGCCCTATAATACTTATCAACTCATAGGTTATCTTCACTAGGATAAATTACTTTGTTAAGGTCCTTTTTATTTTTTATTACTTTTATTTTTGGACGCTGACAAGTATTTTTCCAAGCGTTGTTATGACCAATTTAGACGCTGTCATGGCTTTGGCAAACGTTGACAGGAATATAGCCGTTGGGCGTTGATGGGTTGTTTTTGACCGTTGACACTCATTGGGACCTACCTATTTGTTATTTTTGACAAATTTTGGGACCGTAATTTGGGGAGCAGATAACTTTTAATTAATGCATGAGATAACTTATTTTATTTTCAATATTTTCATCATGATATTTTGAAAATAGTTGCCTCATTTTTTACCAGTCACATGCATGTATCTCTCCTATATATTTGGCTCCTATTTTTAAACAGGATACCTATCATTCTTGTCTAACAATTTTCTCCTATAATTCATCTTTCTAAACATTCACAAACAACTTTCAACAATGGCACCAAAATTTAAACCAAGTGATTTGGTATTGGGATTCAGGAGTCAACACAACATGATAGCATATTTGGACGCTGATGATGCTCTGTTTCCCCAATACACCCAGATGGTGGCGTATTTGAATGCATCCCCAATTAGGTATGCTCTTTCTCATGCTCCTCTCATCTCTGTCACACATATTAAGCAGTTTTGAAACACAGTTATTTCCTCAACAGTTAATAATGTGACTACATTATCATCTATTGTTCATGGGCGTCCATGGGTGGTTACTGAAGCCTTGGTTCGCCAGGCTTTGCATCTTGATGATGCAGATGGTATAACCACCCTTCCAATTAATGAAATAGAACAAGGACTAAGGGCTTTGGGTTATCCTTTCCCTGATGAGGGAAATTTAAAAAAATATCATAAACAGGAGTTTCCCCCAGCCTGGAAGTACCTAATACATGTCCTCTTACAATGTTTGAGTCCCAAGTGTACTGCACACAATGAGATTAACAGATCCATTGCTAGTGCTATTGGGTGTATTGCTACTGGGCAAAAGTTTAATTATTCAAAAATGATTTTTGAGGGCATGTGTAAAAACAAAGGGAGTAAAATGACTTTGGCTTATCCCAGATTTTTACAAATGTTTTTTGATGTGCAAAATTACTGCACAAGGGATCATGATGATTTTTATGAGATCCCTGTGCAAAAGAAAGCTATTTTTACCAAGATGAACTCACCCCCTCACCGTGACTTACCCCTCACCCTGGCTATGATTGCTGTTATTGAAGCAGCACAACCCCAACCAGACCCACAACCCCAACTTGACCCAATTCCAGAACCTTTACCTTCACCTCAACACATGCAAATTGACCAAGAACCCTTTGACGCTGACACATTAAATGTTGGCGTTGATACAAGTAATCTAAATGTTGTCGCCATTCATTCACAGTCCCAAACACCCCATAACCTTCCCACATCCACCCAATCCACATCATCTTCTACCCCACCACAATATAGGTTGCAAAAACGCCAAAGGACTACTAGAGTGTTCTCCTCTACTGGTCCTAGCCATGTAGCAGAGAGAACCACCACCACAAGTGTGGTTGGTGCTATGGATGAGGCTGGGACTATTGGTTCTGGCTTAGATGCAGGCCAAGACAATCCTAACATTTTTAAGACCTCATCCATGCCTCATGAATCTAACTTGGGAGGTCAAATACCCATTTTAGAGGAGGGCAGATTGGAACCAATGACATTAATGGAATTGACGGCTGTCTTCATTAGCTTGCAAAAGCAAAATGTAGACTTGGTACAAATTGTCAGTACACAAGGCCTTGAACTCAAGCAATTGAGGGAGAGGATTGTTGTTTTGGAAAATGCTAGCACAAGGCGTGGAATGGAGGAATCTTCCAAAGGGGAGGATGACCAGATTAATGTGAGTGATAAGGGCTCACATGATGGTGAATCTTTGGGTGTTGCTGAAGCCCAAACTAGTTTGAAGAAGCAACCAGGTTTTGTTAGATCTCTGGTAACTCCTACAAATTTAGACTTGTCTTTTACAGCTATGTTGGAGCAAATTACAAGAGGCGCTGAGACAAGTAATTTGGGCGTTGACAAGCAATGTTTGAACGCTGACATGAGTAATTTGGGCGCTGATACTAGCAAATTGAGCGTTGACAGACCTGCAGATGAAGTTGATGTATTCTAGTCATCATCTATCATCAAAGAAGTATCTTCACAGGTATTACCATCATCCTTACCCATTATTGATCCACTAGATAAGGGTAAAGGACAAATGGTAGAAGTAGAAGTTCCAAAGAATGAAGCACAGGTTGAGTTTGATAGAAGGTTGGCTGCACAACTTGTGGAACAAGAAAGAAAGAAGGTTGGTGAATCACCATTTGTTGCCACTTCAGAAGAACAAGAAGGAAGTGATGAAGCTAGTTCAGACTCAAGTGTGATGATAATAGAACAACCAGAAAGACTTGAGTATGGTGATGATTTGGCAAAAGAGAAGCTGAATGAGTTGAAATTGCAAGTAGATTTTGATATGCCAGAAGTTGTTCAGATGTACCATGCTTGGGAAGATAGGTGTATGGAGAATCCAGATTTGACTATTTCAGACCAAATATGGGGTTTGGAGATTCTTCTAAGAGTACAAAAAGACTGCAAGGTAATTCTGAAACAAAAAGCTAGCAATATTCTCTCATTGCTGAAGAGGGATATAAGGGAGTCGTACTACATGCTACTCAAATGTCATGGAACAGGATGGACCTACAAGAAATTGTTGGGTTTGTCTTTTGAAGAACTGGAGTATAAGGCTTATCCCATTTGGGCAAAAGTGCAGGAAGAAAACACTCTAAGACGTCTTTCAGATGAAAGGAAAGAAGAACTTGCAGAAGAAATGGAGCTTAAGAAGGCAATGATTGTTCCTAGACCTTTGAAGAAAGGAGTTCCTCTTGAGTTTCCTAAAGATATGGATAGATTGAATCCAAGTGAAGCTGTTATAAGAAGGAGCATCAAGCTCTCACCATTGGAAGCTTCAAATATGGTACAAGTGTTACCTCTTGATGCCAGAAACCCTATTATTAGCTATGAAGAAGATGAAAGTGGGTTTTGGAAGATTGGCAGGTATAGGAAAGAGGTACACACTTTTACTACACTTATATCTCTCTTTGCAAGTGTTGATAGAGAAGACTTGGTAGACCTTTGGAGGTTGTTGGAGGCCAAGTATGAGACTGAAGCTCCTACTTCAGTCAATGGAATAAAACTTTGGTCCACATTCAAGAGAATGTGTGGACCAACAGAAGAAGATCTTGCTCTTTGGAAGGATCTTGAAGATGACCTCGGTGGTCTTCAATGGCGTTTGTATTCAGCTGCTGGTGTTTATTATTTGAGCTCTACAAAGTTTGCTGAGTATCTTCTTGTAGATGCTCAGTATCCCATGTCCAAAGAAGTTTTGGAGAAGATGAAGACAACTCAGCTGGAGATAGACTATTCAAGTGATGTGGCCAAAGATTTGATCAGATATATTTATTACCAATATGATAAGCGTTGTAAGATTCCTCCTAGTTCTTAATGTTTATTCAGAAACTTGATTACTAGAATAGATATCAAGTTTAGGGGAGGATTGTTGTGAATAAAATGTAGCCAGTCCACTTGAGCGCTGACAAGAGATAAACAAGCGTTGATAGGAAGAAAACAAACGCTGACAGATCAAGTGTTGACAGGAAGAAGTCAAGCGTTGATAGGTTGAAGACAAGCACTGATAGGAAGATATAGTCTACGCGTATTATGTTTCTAGTTTGTTTCTAGTAAAGATAAGTTCAACATTGTATTTTCTATAATTATCTTTACCTAGAATAGTTGATACGTAGACTCTTGTACAAGGCTTCTTATGTCTATAAAAGAAGACCTTTAGGTTAATGTTTAATAATAAGTTTTCATACGTTAAACACTTTCATTGTAAGCAAGTTTGTTATTATCAATCAAGTGAAATTTTGTTTACATCTTTGTGTGTTCTTGTTTAAGTGTTAATTTCGCATAACACTTAGATTACTTTATACATAAACAAAGTTTCTCTACGTGTATAACTTGATCTAATCTCGTATACACAAGCTTAATCGATATAAGTTTGGGATCAACATAATCATAATATGATCCCCGTCACTCTAATTGATACTTTCTACAATGGTTTAACTTTTTGTGATCGTGATACGATTAATGCCGCCGCCGGTGGTACATTTATGAAAAGAAGACCTGGGGAGTGTAGAGAGCTTATAGAGAACATGACCACTCATCACAAAAATTGGGATTCATCCGCATCTTCAAGAAATAACCCAAGGGTCAATGCTTCTTCTACTTCATCAAACCCCGAGTTAACCGAATTCACCCGCCAAATAGCCGAGATGAACAAAAATTTCTTAACCATGGCTACGAACCAATTTCAACATGTTAAAGCTGTAGCACTTTCTTGTGAGACTTGCGGCGGTCCTCATTCTTAAACCGATTTTCCTTCTACTCATGACAATCTAGAAAACGTGTATGCGGCTAACGGTAACTTTTCCATGAGAGGCTATCAAGCACGTCCTCAAGGTGATCGTAACTTGCTAAGTTATCGTTCAAACAATTTTCTTTCACCACCCAGTTTTCCTCCCCAAAACCAAAACAACCTCAATCGAAACAATCAAAACCAACCTCGAGTTCCTAATCAATATCAAACCCAAAGAAACCCATATCCACCTCCAGGAAATAATCAAGTTTACCAACCTCCCATATATCAACCACCCGCTTACCAAGCTCCTCCTCCCAACCAACCCACAACATTTAATCACGAGGTTGAAACTTACATGAGGACTAATGACGCGTTGGTGAAGAATCTTCAGAGCCAAATTATTAACTTGAAAGGTGACACGGCTAAACAAGGGAATGATCTTCGAGCCGAGCTTAGGAATGACATGCGAAACTCTTTAAGCAGTCAAACGAATGACTTAAGGGATATGATGGCTAGTTTCTTCCCAAGTAATCAACTCTCTACTTCGGGTTCTCTTCCGAGTAACACCGTTGCTAATCCAAGAGGAGAGATGAAAGCAATCACCACCCGAAGTGGAAAAGGCTATAAGGAACCCGAGATTCCTAAACCTACTCCGGTGATTGTGACAAAGGATAATGAGCAACCTTCACCAATTCCACCACCTTCTACTTCCACCCCTCCTCCACCTAAGGATGTGAGTGAGAATTCCATTCCAAAGCCTTCATCTCAACCCGACATACCTTATCCTTCAAGGTTGAGGAAATGGAAGTTGAAGAACAAGGATGATATTCAAGTTTCAAACTTTCTTAAAATGTTTAAACAATTGAATTTCAACATATCCTTTGCCGAGGCGCTCGCTCACATGCCTAAATATGCTAAAATGTTCAAATATCTTCTAAGTGATAAGGAAAAACTCCTTGATATTTCTCAAACCCAAATTAACGAGAATTGCTCCGCGGTTCTCTTAAGGCAATTACCAACCAAACTTGGTGAGGTCGCTTTCTCATTCCTTGCAACTTTCCCATGGTAGAGAATTGTATGGCCCTAGCCGATCTAGGCGCTAGTATCAACTTAATGCCATTAAGCGTTTGGAAACAATTATCTCTACCCGAGCTAGTCCCCACACAAATGACATTGGAGTTATCTAACTGTACGGTTGCTTATCCGGTGGGGATAGCCGAAGATGTCTTCGTCGGTGTCGACAAATTAACCTTTTCGGCGGATTTTGTTGTTGTTGACTACGAGATGGATACCCGTGTTCATATAATCGTTGGACGTCGATTCTTGAGGACCGGTCGCACTCTTATTGATGTAGCCGCGGGCGAATTAATCATGAGAGTTGGTGACGACAAAATCGTCTTCAACATGGGTAAACTTTCTAAGCAACCTTATGAACACAGGAGCGTTAATTTCATTGACGTACTTGATGAGGCTTGTGAAGAACATTTCAAAGACGCTTGTAAAAGTGGTTTTTCTTCTCTACCCATTGTTAAGACCGTTGCCTCTATTGCTCCCTCACTGACTCCATTTGGAGAAATTGATTTTCTTTTGAAAGAATTTGAAGGAACCTTAGGGGTTGTAGACTTAAAATATGACGATTCTCCCTCCGATTGGGATGAAGACATTCGTACCATTGAGAAACTTCTCAGTGAGGACCATATTTCTCCACCTTCTCCTAAGGAAGTTACAAACGATGATCCGAAGTTGACTAAGCATTCCATCGAAAATCCTCCGGATTTAGAGCTTAAGGATTTACCGTCTCATCTTGAATACGTTTTCCTAGAAGAAAATAAGAAGTTACCCGTCATCATTGCAAAGGACTTAAAAGAGGATGAAAAATCTCGACTTATCGATGTGCTTAAAAATCATAAGAAAGCAATTGCTTGGAAAATTTCTGACATCCGCGGAATTGATCCTAACTTTTGCACTCATAAAATTCTCATGGAAGATGACTTTAAACCCGCAATCCAAAGTCAAAGAAGGGTTAATCCAAAAAATCATGACGTCATCAAGAAAGAAGTTATCAAACTTCTAGATGCCGGAATGATTTACCCTATTTTGGATTCGCCATGGGTTAGTCCCGTCCATTGTGTGCCTAAGAAAGGCGAAATAACCGTTGTTCCCAATGAAAACAAGGAGTTGATTCCTACTCGACTTGTCACGGGTTGGCGAGTTTACATAGACTATCGCAAGCTCAATGATGCCACTCATATGGATCATTTTCCTCTTCCTTTCATGGATCAAATGCTCGAGCGTTTAGCGGGTAATGAATACTATTGCTTCTTAGACGGTTTCTCCGGGTATTTTCAAATTCCCATTGATCCAAAAGACCGAGAGAAAATCACATTCACTTGTCCTTATGGAACATTTGCTTACAAAAGAATGCCTTTCGGATTATGCAATGCTCATGGGACTTTCCAAAGGTGTATGATGGCTATATTCCATGACATGGTTGAAGAAACTATGGAAGTCTTTATGGATGATTTCTCGGTCTATGGTGATTCTTTCTCTTCTTTCCTTTCCAATTTAGAACGTATGCTTAAACGGTGTGAAGACACTCGTCTAGTTCTTAATTGGGAAAAATGCCATTTCATGGTAAAAGAAGGTATTTTTCTCGGTCATAAAATTTCCAAAGCCGGTATCGAAGTCGACCGTGCTAAAGTTAATGTCATTGCTAAGTTACCTCCACCTACCACCATAAAAGGAGTTAGAAGTTTTTTAGGTCATGCGGGATTTTATCGACGTTTCATCCAAGATTTCTCTAAGATAGCTCGACCTATGACTCACCTCTTAGAAAAGGATGCTCCTTTCATCTTTTCTCAAGAATGTCTCGATTCTTTCGAACTTCTTAAAGGTAAATTAACTAAGGAACCGGTCTTAGTCTCTCCAAATTGGGAGTTACCTTTCGAGCTCATGTGTGATGCTAGTGATTTCACGGTAGGAGCGGTTTTAGGTCAACGAGTGAACAAAAGTTTCCAACCAATCCATTATGCTAGCAAGACAATGACGGGGGCTTAATTGCATTATACCACTACCGAAAAAGAGCTTTTAGCTGTACTGTATGCTTTTGAGAAATTCCGCCCCTACCTTGTGCTTTCCACCACCATCGTTTACACCGATCATTCTGCCTTGAAATACTTGTTGACCAAGACAGATGCTAAACCGAGACTCCTTTGTTGGGTTTTACTCCTTCAAGAATTAAAAATTGAAATTCTTGATAAAAAGGGAGCGGAAAACCTAGCCGTGGATCATCTTATTAGACTCGAGGATCCTTATCAAGGGGAACTTCCAAATCAATAGATTAATGAATCTTTTCCCCTTGAGGCCTTAATGTCTATTAACTCCAATCTTGACGATACCACATGGTTTACGGACATTGCAAACTATTTAGCGGGTGGTGTTCTTATGGAAGGCTTAACGTCCCAACAAAAGAAAAAATTCTTTAAGGATATTAAACACTATTATTGGGACGACCCTTACCTTTTCAAGCAATGTGCGGATCTTGTCATTCGTCGGTGTGTTGATGGGCCGACAGCTTTACTAATCCTTGAAGCTTGCCTATAAGGACCCACCGGTGGTCACTTTGGTCCTAACTATACCGCGAAAAAAGTTTTCTACTCCGGATTCTATTTGCCCACCATTTATCATGACGCTCATGAAATGGTTAAGCATTGTGATGCTTGCCAAAGACAAGGCAAGATCACACATAAAGATGAGATGCCTCAAAGTTTCATCCAAGAATGTGAAATCTTTGACGTATGGGGCATCGACTTTATGGGGCCATTTCCATCTTCCAAAGGGAACAAATACATCCTCGTAGTCGTTGACTACGTATCTAGATGGGTTGAAGCAAAAGCTTTACCTACGAATGATGTGAGGGTGGTTGTGAACTTTTTGAAACAACTATTTGCTCAATTCGGTGTGCCTCGTGCTATTATTAGTGATCGCGGGACTCATTTTTTCAATGATCAATCCGCACGAGTCATGGCTAAGTATGGTGTCAACCACCGTCTTTCCACCGCGTGTCATCCACAAACTAATGGTCAAGCCGAGATCTCTAACCGTGGACTTAAGCGAATCTTAGAGCGTACCGTGGGAGAGCATCGTGCCTCATGGGCCGATAAGTTAGATGATGGTTTGTGTGCTTTCCGTACCGCTTATAAGACACCTATATGTTGTAACCCTTATTGCCTTGTGTACGGAAAGGCATGCCACCTCCCCATTGAGTTATCGCAACCAAATGGGCCAAACATTAAGGTGAATGGACAGCGTGTTAAGTTGTACTTTGGTGAGGACATCTCTCACGAGATGATTTCATCCCTCACCATGTTTCCCTTGAATTATTTCTTGGTCGAGTCAGGCTCATGACTCAATTAACAAAAACAAGCGCTTCTCGGGAGGCAACCCGATGATCTATCCTTTTCCCCATTTTCATAATAAGTGTAGGGGGAGCTACATAGGTTTTTGTTTTCTTGTTTCTTATGATGTGCAGGGATTCAAGTTTTCAAAGAGCACTTTTGATGATATTTGACGACCCGTGATCCCGTGTTCCCGTCTTCCCGGTTCTATCCTAAACTCTTGTGATTCAATATTTCATATCCTATATGTTGACATTGAAATCACTTTAGTTGTCCTTTCCTTAGCAAGATGTAAAAAAAGAGTACAATGTCCTAAGTGTGGGGGAGTTTACTCCCACATGCTTAAACATTGAGGACAATGTTTATATCAAGTGTAGGGGGACTTCTATCGAAGTTAAGTGGGCTTTTCCATGAATTTGTCCTCATTTTAACCGGAAAATTTAATTTTTTGACATTTTTCAAAATTTTTGATCTATTTTGGCCTAGTAGTATTTTTCAAATATTTACTTTTATTGCATCGTATGTATATATTTCATTTCAAGAATAAAGTCAAAAGAAAAATAAAGTTAAATAAAATGGTTTTAATGAGTTTAGATGTCTTTGATATATTAGGTCCGTCATGAATCTTTTGACTCAACCCGAGTTTACTTATCTAAGTTTACTCTAGCTAGTATCCTTAACATGTTATGTCAAGTTTTTCTAGGCTTTTATATAGGGAACTTTAAAACGCGAAAGTCCTAACTCTTACGGGTTAAGAACATGAACTTTTTGGAAGTTCCTATAATTGATCCTAGAAAGTCGTTTATCAAGGGAACTTTAAAATGCGAATTCTAAACTTGAAAAATTCTAAGAAGTTGCAAGATCCTATAGATGATTTGAGAACCCAAAACTTTGATTTGATTAGCTAAGCATCCACGAGTCTCATTCCTTGAGATTTTAAATTTTGGAGAACGAGAGATGATAGAGTCAATTATAAGTTTGGTATTCTTTCATGAATTTATGTGAGTTAATTATTAGCTTTTTCTCCATCACTTGTTAATAAATATAATTGCACTAAGTAAGGTTGTACGATTTGAAAAGTTACTTAGCTTCTAGCACAAGATCGTTTAAAAGTTACTCGGAATTAATTAGAGTTCATAGCCAAGGCATAACTTATTGAAGTGGGATGCGAAGATTGGCGAGTCCGAAAAGGCCCTAACAAGGCATGAGGGCTAAATTTTGTTGCTAAAGATCCAAAGTGATGTGAAGAATCATTTATCAAAAATCAATATGAAGGATCAAGACACACGACGAAAAGCAAATACTCCCCTAAAGATCATGGAGAAGTCTATCCGAAAAGACCCTAACAAGGTATGAGGATAAATATATCCAAGTCCTAAAAGGAGGCGGATCGTTTTATATCAAAATACAAATAAAGATTGGAGAAAAACGAAGAAGTCGTGGTCCAAGTATGAAGAATCTCTCAAAAACATCAAGTGAAGAAATTCCTATTATGAAGAGAAGACCATTATTTCAAGAACGTCACTCAAGATTTGAAGTATGAAGTCAATGCCAAATATCGGTCCGAGAAAGGTCTCAAATCGTGAAGCGAGTTATGCCAAGATATGAACTTTATGAGGTCCCGAGAAGCAGTTTTAAAAGATCTTGTCCTTTACCTAACTATTGATTAAATCGTCCTACTTTATTTTCTCCCTAAATAAGCTATCGAAATAAGTCAACAATGCATCCTCGTGATCATTTAAGACAACAATAAAATATAAGAGATACACCTAGTAATAAGGGAGTTTAAGCGAATAATCGAGCCACATGAGTGAGTGTTAGCTTACTAACTTATAATAACAATGATCTCGTTTCTAAGCTTGGTGTGGGAACGTGAAACTTGAGGGTGATAAACATTCATGACAACCAAAGCCCTAATGTAAGTCTTCGATCTCTTTACTTGTTCCTCCTTTAAATATTTTGTACTTTTCTATCTTTTTAAGTTTCCTTAATGTCTTGTGTTTAATAGAGGCCAAGGTAGGTTAATTAGGATGGAAAATGTAAATCATGCTTTGAAATTAATGCATTGCATGAGGGCATTGCAATGGTCAAGTGTAGGGGATTTAATAATTGTGAAAACACTTATCCTTTTACCACTAAATTATAGTACAAAACAAGACCAAAACGTGTATTTGATGTTGTAAAAGACGGAATTATGTGTGGTTTGTGTTTTTATTGTGTTTTAGGACAAAAATATGAAAAAGGGAGAAAACATGGGCTTTAATGGGCTTTTATCGAAGAAAAGACAAAAGACGAAGTCAAAAGATCAAAAGTGCAAGAAGAACAGAAGTCAAAGGTCTATTCTGAAGATTTATCGAAGAAAAAGTTTAAAGACGGAAGTTTGGCGAATTCGAAGAACCAAATCTAATTAATGAAGAAATTAGAAGACGAGTTCATTTTATTTATCGACAAATCCTGAGACAAAGTCGAGAATGACGAGTTTATTGTCAAAGACGTGAAGACTAAAGAAAGAAAGAAAGAAAGGAAGCCCAACCACCTACCAAAACTTCTCCTATAAATAGAGACCCTTAACCTCATTTTTGAGGTGTTAGCTAAAAAATCATTTTTAAGCTCTCCACTTTATTTTCAAGAACTTTTCATATTGTCTTTCATTATTGTTTTTCTTTCACGTTATCATGTAAGTCTTTAATCTTGTTTTGAATCTTTAATCTTTAATTTTAATTTCAAGCTTTTCATAATCTATCTTATTCTACCTTTCTTGTTTTAATCTTGATTTTGATTCGGCTCAAGTAAGTAACTTGTTTCATCTTGGTGCTTATTTGATTAAAAAGCTCATCTTGTTGTTCTTATCAATTTCATACGATTGATGATATCAATTTTGGTGCTTTTTTCTTATTTCATGTTTAGCTTATTTTCATTTAAGTGTTTTTAAAAGTTTTATCTTTTTAAAGTTCATTTTATAAATCTTGCTTATTTAGTGTTTTGAAAGTTTTTCATTCGTGCTTATTTAGTTCTTTTAATTATTGATTTGGTGAAGTTTTGGTAAGTGCTTATTACAAACGTGATTATTTGGTTTTTGCTTATTTGCCTCTTGTATCTCATCATAATATTATTAAGGGTTTTAAGGTTCCGATTGAGTATTGTGATCGCATAAACCTTAGGGTTTCTACTTGCGATCAAATACTGCGATCACAACTACGATTACAGACTGTGATCACGACTGATATCACATACTGTGATCCATACTACGATCCATACTGCGATCACGTGTTGCGATCCAGGGTGCGATCGAAGGGTGCGATCGAAGACTGTGATCAAGGGTGCGATCCAGGTCACGATCCAGGCTACGATAACTTGTTACGATTGTAGAGTGCGGTCGTTGTTGCGATCGTAGGGTGAGATATGTTGTTGTGATCGAAGCTGCGATCCAAGCTGTGATTGGTCAGCTGCGATCGGAGTTGCGACCGGCGTTGCAATCGCTTGTTGCGATCCGTGGTTTATTTTACGTAGTTATTTTCAAGCTTGATTTCTTTCCCGCCATTTTTTTCTAGTTTAATATTAAAATTTTCTTATCTCATTTTATTTTCAAATTTACTTTACTTAAGTTTTTAATTACTTTAATGCCCTCGTTATTTCGTTTAAGTCTTTCATCTTAGTTTTGTTATTTTGTTATTTACTTTAAAGCCCTCTTGTTTATTTTAAAATAGCTAATCAAAAGCTCCCCCTTTTAGTTACCAAAAACGATAAGTCCACCTTAAACCGTGATCAATTCGAATTGAATCGAGTACGAACAACACTTAAATCCACACATCACAAGTTGTCATATTAAAAAGTCATATATTAGTAACGATAGTTACCATAACAACGCTAACAACTCGAGCAACAGCAGGTCCCTACATTAACCTTCTTTCATGACTCAACTATTTTATGTTATGGTATTCTGACACTCCAACAATTGTTAATTCAGGAACAATGGTAACGACAGGGATCAGGACCGTAGGGGTTCACAGCCTAACCGTTCTACCTCATCTGGTAAATTTTACACCTTCTATGTAATCATGTTTATGTTCCACGATCATGTCTCATGCATGTAATCCTTAAACAGGCTCTCAGATAACTTGGACGCCTGCTGGAGGATTCACACATCCTGTCTGTCCTACTTGTTCGCGCAGACACTCTGGTATTTGTCGCCGAGGTACTGGTGGTTGTTTCAAGTGTAGCCAACAAGGCCATCAGCAGAAGGACTGTCGCCAGGCTAAGATAGAAGGCACCTCTGGACATGCCGACACCAAGCCACCTCCTACTTCTGGTCGTATGTTCACTATTACTCGAGATCAGGCGAATAAGACTTGAGGTACCATCACCGGAAATCTCTTTATGAATGGTTTGGCAGCATGTGTTCTATTTGATACTGGAGCGACGCATTCAGTTGTGTCCACTATTTTTGTTGTAAGTGTTAGGATTTCCCCGATGCCATTAGATAATGCCTTATGTATTTCCACGCCACTTAGGGACTCTGTACGAATCACTCAATTGTACAGAGATCTTCCCCTAGAATTTGATGACAAGATCCGAAGAGTTGACGCACTTCCTTTGGACATGTGCGATTTTGACTTGATTTTAGGCATGGACTGGTTATCCAAACACCATGCCACGATTGACTGCCACACTTATCGGGTTATCTTCGGTGATATTAAATCTCCAGAGTACATACACCATGGTTTTCTGCCAGGGAGGTCAGTACCGATTATTTCATCCATGGAGGCGCGTGCATTGCTATCACACGGCTGTCAGGGTTCGTAGCCAATATTAATGACATTACTGCCGAGTCTCCATCAATCCAAGATCATCCTATTATGTCAGAGTTTCCTAGCGTATCTCCAGATGAACTTCCGGGTATACCACCTGTTCGTGAAGTCGAGTTTGGAATCGAGCTCATACCAAGTGTAGAGCCAATTTCCAAAGCTCCTTACCGTATGGCTCCTATAGAGCTTAAGGAACTAAAAGATCAGCTGCAGTAACTTATGGAACGAGGTTTCATCCGTCCCAGTACATGTCCCTGGGGTTCACCGTTACTGTTCGTGAAGAAGAAAGACGGCAACATGCGTTTATGTATAGACTATCGTGAGCTGAACAAGATCACGATCAGGAATCGTTATCCTTTGCCGCGAATTGATGACCTATTCGATCAACTTCAAGGCGCCATGCATTTCTCCAAGATCGATCTGAGGTCCGGCTACCACAGTTACGGGTTAAAGAGCAGGATATCTCCAAGACTGCTTTCCGTACACAGTATGGGCACTACAAGTTCGTAGTCATGCCATTCGGACTCACTAATTCTCCAGCCGTCTTCATGGATTTGATGAACCGTGTCTTCCATTAGTTTCTGGACAAGTTCGTTATTGTGTTCATTGATGACATCCTGATTTTCTCCAAATCCAAGGAGGAACATGAGGAACACCTTCGTACAGTCTTACAGATTCTTCGTCAGAAGCAGCTGTACACCAAGTCCTCTAAGTGTGAGTTCTGGTTAACCAAGGTGGCATTTCTGGGCCATATTGTATCTGCAGAGGGGATCACCATGGATCCTACCAAGGTTCAAGCTATCACTAAATGGACAAGACCTACATCTGCAACAGAAGTTAGAAGTTTTATGGGTTTAGCTGTCTACTACCGCAGGTTTGTAGAGAACTTTTCACGGTTAGACTTACCTTTGACTAAGATGATGAGGAAAGGAGAGAAATTCGTCTGGACGGAAGAGCGAGAGAAGAGCTTTAAAGATCTTAAGCAGAAGTTAGTGACTGCACCTATTCTTACTCTCCCATCTGGCTCAGGTGGATTTCAGATTTATAGTGATGCTTCAAGAAAGGGTTTAGGCTGCGTTCTCATGCAACATGGGAAGGTTATTGCATACACATCACGATAGCTGATACCTTATGAAGAAAACTATCCTACTCACGATTTAGAGCTTGCAGCAGTTGTTTTCGCGTTGAAGATCTAGAGACATTATTTGTATGGTGAATCATGTGACATATGCACCGACCACAAGAGTCTCAAGTACATATTCACCCAGAAGGAACTGAACATGAGACAAAGGAGATGGTTAGAGCTATTGAAGGACTACGACACCAACATTCAGTACCATCCTGGTAAGGAGAATGTGGTGGAAGATGCTCTAAGCAGAAGGTCGGGTATGATTGCTAGCATTTGGATTGCAAAGGAGATCATTCGTGATCTAGAGATGACTGACATTGAGTTCTGTGTACGAGGACAACACGGTTACTGGGCTAATCTTAGAGTGGAACCAGACTTACAATCTAAGATCAAGGAAACTTAGAAGGACAATGGTGATATTTGGGCTATCATTCAGAACCTTGATCAGAAGATGGAGTTTCGAGTTGACGACGACGGTATCTTATGGCAGGGCACTAGACTAGTGGTTCCTGATGACTCTACTCTCAGGGAAGCTGTGTTGACTGAGGCTCACAGTTCTCCATTTACCATACATCTTGGTTCTACCAAGATGTACCACAATATCAAGCAACACTTTTGGTGGAGTGGTATGAAACAGGATGTTGCCACCTTCGTTTCTAAGTGTATGATCTGTCATCAGGTGAAGATCGAACATCGGCGAGCTAGTGGTTTACTACAACCATTAGATATTTCAGCATGGAAGTGGGAAAAAATCTCCATGGATTTTGTTACTGGTCTTCTGGTTACTCAATGGAAGAATGACACAATCTGGGTCATTGTGGATAGGTTGACTAAATCTGCTCATTTTCTGCCGATTCGCAAGGAACATCTGGTCAGAAAATTAGCAGACACATTCCAGAGGGAGATCATGAGACTTCATAGTACTCCATCAGAAATCATCTCTGACAGAGTTCCCTGTTTCACATCACGTTTCTGGCAGAGTCTACAGAAAGCTTGGGGCGCCAGACTTAAGCTCAGCACTACCTTTCATCCTCAGACCGACGGACAGTCGGAGCGTACCATTCAGACATTGGAGGACATGTTGCGATCATGTGCTCTAGAATGGTCAGGAAGTTGGGATGATTATATATTCCTAGTAGAATTCGCATACAACAACAACTGGCACGCTAGCATCAAGTGTGCTCCCTTTGAGATGTTGTATGGCAGAAGGTGTCGCGCCCTAATCTACTGGGATCAAGTGGGCGAACGACTGCTTGAAGGTCCAGAGATGATTGGAGTGACCAATGAGAAGGTGGTTGTCACCAAGGCAAAGCTTCAGGAAGCTCGTACTCGTCAGAAGAGCTATACTGATAAACGTCGTAGAGAGGTGTCTTTCAACGTAGGTGATCACGTTTTTCTCAAGGTATCACCTGCACGAGGAGTTAGACGTTTTGGAATAAGAGGGAAACCCAGTCCTCGCTTCATCAGACCGTTCGACATCATAGAACGCGTTGGTGAAGTGTCATATCGTTTAGCATTACCGCCTCAGCTATCACACGTTCACAACGTGTTCCATGTGTCCTTACTCAGAGGATAAAACTATCATCCAGTTCATGGTGTCCAGTATCCACTTGATCAGATTCGAGAGGATCTTTCTTATGTCGAAGAACCCGAGATAGTTCTTGAGCGACAAGATTGTGTCATGCGGAGGAAGACGATCCCTTTCGCCAAAATCCACTGGAGGGATCATCCTGAGCGGGAAGCCACTTGGGAGACGGAGGAGTCTATACGGACTTCTTACCCCCATTTCCAGTTCTAATTCAGGTATGTTTTCTTTCAGTTTACGTTTCTCCAATTCGAGGACGAATTGTTCTTTTAGAGGGGAACAGTTGTAAAACCCATATTAAAAACCTATGAACAGTACACGTGAACAGTAACATACGAAAACACGGTAAAATTTAAACTTTCCATTTATAATATTAATACACGTGTCACGACAATAAATAACGAACAATCATGATTATTATAAATGTGACACGATCACGAATACCAAAATCACGAATAATAAATCACGAGCGCACACGTAAATTATTTAACACACGAAAAACTACGGGTTTACCCCATGTGGACCCCTATGCCGCGGCTGGACAAGTGAAGGGAGGCCAAGTGGGCCTTTTGGCCCAAAACCTATTTTAATAAAAACATCTGGAGAATTATTTTTCTCATATTTTAGGTTTACAGAAAATTTTGTCCTCTTCCTCCTTGTTTCACCATAGACGCCGGCCACCTCAAGAACAAGGGCAAACCCGGACGATTTTTGTATTTGTTTAATTATTCGTGATCACCTCGTCATTCTACACGCATTGGTATATTTAAAAACCTTTTCTTTTCATTTTTATTTTCTTATGAATTCATGTTTAAAATTAATTAATCACATGAACATGTAAAGGAATAACTAGGATTAATTAATTTTGTCAAGGGTGTGTTTGGTTTGTTGTTTGTGGTTCGGCCGAGACACCGAGACCCCAAAGGGGGTGCTCGGTTTGTTTTAATCACCACCACCGAGACCATAAAGGTCTCGGCTTGGTTGGTTTCAGCTCGGCGCAGGAAAGAAACCCCCGACCTAAGGTCGTGGTGTGTTTGTTTGTTCGGTTGGGTGTAACCGAGGCACCATCGAGACCCCCAAGGGGCTCGGTTGGTTTTGTTTGATCGGACCCGAGACCAAAGGGACCCGGACTTCTAGTCGGGGTATGTTTACATGTTTAGTTGATTACGTAGTGTCAACTGGGACCCCTCCAAGGTCTCGGTGGGACTTGTTTATAGCTTAATTGGTTCGGCTGAATTAAAACACGGGCTCGGGATTCGGGTTTTATAAAAACTATTTTTATAAATCATGTCATATTAAACTTTAGGTTAATTAATTTATTTAAATTAATTCATGTATAACCTAAGGTATTTATACTTAGTCATATTTAATTAAACATGTATTTTAATTAAAATCATATAACGTATAGTTTAATTAAATTAACTAGTTAACTAATTAACCAACTATAACCATGACTTGTATTGTACTAATTTAACTTCACTTATTAACTATAATTCAGCTTAATTCTAATTATAGAAACTTACTAATTTTGGAAGCTTTCTATTTTTGGAAACTTACTATTTATGGAAACCTGCTATTTTTATTTAAGTTACTTAGTATTACAATACAAGTATTATAATACACCAATACATGAATAATACACAACAGAACATCAGAATAACTATAGTTAACACAATAAACAGTAAAACAGGATAGAATATGTATAACAAGCAAATAACACACGGAACCAGTAAAACACATGTAATTCAGACAACTCATACACGTCCATATTTCTTATGTAGTGTTATCCGTCAAGGCGGATTAGTCTTCATCGTTTCCGTTAGGTACTACTGGACATAAGGTACGGATTTCCCGTCCTTCACTAAGGACAATCTCTTCCTTCATTAGGATTTCCCGTATGCAGCCAACTGTTTCCCCCAGTAGTTACAGATTAAATGCTTATGTTTATTAGTTACCATAGCCATATACATGCATGACCAATTTCACCTAGTTATGGAGGTACCATAACCATAACTCTAGAGGCACTAGTGTTATGACTTCACCACGGTGGAGTGATAGCTCGTGGCGTCCCTTTTCAGTTATTTGGACATTATACTATTATATTATCATGTGGGGCGTATGTGTGCATCCTAGTTACATGTTTCAGTCAGGATTTCATGGTGAATGTGGTGTGTGCCTTGCATCCTTCACAAGGAGCTGATCCCTCCTACCCACATACTAGTTAATTAGAGGCAACCCCTCTAATTGCATGATGAGGTCTCTCCTCCAAGTATTCATGCACGTTGTTGACCTCATGACCAATATTGGCTATTATGGTACATTACTAATACCTATTTTCATAAGTAACATAAGCTATGTTTTCAGAACTAAAACTAGTTAACATGACAAACAACTAGGTTTTCTAGGACTTATTTATTTCCGCTGCTATTCATGCTTTATATTCTTTATATGCTTCCATATTATATGTTTTCCATGTTCCCAAACGACAGGTACCCAATGACGCAAGTAGGAAAATTCAGAGTATGTGCATTCGGATTGGAAGCTATCCGACCTCTTTTACCTTATGCATTTATTCCTACTTTATCATACTTCACTTCTTTTGGACATTGTTTAGTCCTTTCCATTTACAGTACTTATATTGCTTGTTTGTGAGTTACTAGACTACCGATGTTTGATTCCGGTATTTCTATCTATGGTCATGAATGTTTAGACATTTACCTTGCATGCTTTGATGATACGCCATAATTTACTATATCACTCTATCATATTAAATGGGGTGTTACATGTATGCTAGTCCAGCTGAAGGAATCTTCTCTAAAGCTTCCTATGATGAGCAGGGTGAAGTAACTGATTTCAACAATTTGGAAATTGAAATTCCAGTCAGTTCTATTCCTACTCATAAAGTCAACAACAACCATCCTACTACACAGATTATTGGAAATCCCAAGTCTGCTGTGCAAACAAGAAGACAACTTCAAACCAATACTGAAACTCATGCACTTGTGAGTTATGTCAAACAACAGCAGAGAACTAATCATAAGGATACTCGGCATTGTTTGTTTGCCTGTTTCTTATCACAAGTAGAGCCCAAAAATATTTCTCAGGCTCTTGATGAAGAAAGTTGGATAGATGCCATGTAAGAAGAATTAACACAATTTGAGCTACAAACGGTTTGGATTCTTGTGGATCTTCCCTCAGGTAAGAGAGTAATTGGTACTAGATGGGTTTTCAGGAACAAGAAGAATGAGAGAGGAGTTGTTGTGAGAAACAAGGCAAGGCTTGTTGCTCAAGGCTATAGACAGGAAGAAGGGATAGACTATGATGAGGTTTTTGCACCAGTGGCAAGGATAGAAGCCATTAGGTTATTTTTGGCCTTTGCATCATATATGGGTTTTATAGTCTATTAGATGGATGTGAAAAGTGCCTTTCTTTATGGTACTATTTTAGAGGAGGTATATGTCTCACTGTCACACCCCCAATTTATCAGAGTAAGATAACGCAATGGGGTGCGACGGTCATGACTATCAAAAGATGTAGGTACAAAGAACGACTATTTAAAAGTCGTTTTCATTTAATTAAAACATAAAATTGTTCGGAAGCGTATTACACAAGATCAAATAAAGCATAGTTTTCAAAGACTTCAACATTGTTTTGGACATCCAAAATACAAGTCACGACCATTTTATTTAAATCTCCCAAGCATAACCACGTCACTCCTCCGTCTTGATACCTGTGAAAAACATTGCTAAAACGTCAACATAAAGGTCGGTGAGTTCATAGGTTTAAGATTAAATAGTGTGATGAACCATAAGATTTTCAAGGCAACCGGCATATAATCTTATAACAAATACAAGATTATAATCAAAAGTATACGTTTTCATAACCTACGCCTAAGCTCATGACACCGAAGCGTTAACCTAAACCAACAAGATATAACAAAAGCCCAAGCAAATGCCCATCCTTTAGCATTTGTAACAACTCAAATGTAAGTGTATCTAACTTTGGGCACACAACCAAATTAGATAGGTAGGCTAGTCCCAATAGATCTATCCATAACATTCGCGCTTACACAAAGTAATTAACGGTTCATGATAGTGGGATAAAAGCAACATAGGATGGCGGGACTTAGTTTAACACCCCCAAATTTATACGCAGCGGAATACATCTTTGGGTGCTAAACAATGATACAACAACACCTAATTTATAAAGAACGACTCGAAAAGAGACGTTTCAAATTTATCGTTCCTAAAAAATTTATCAGAGTAGCGTAGTCCCAAGTAATCGTTACCAAAATATAAGTTAAAACAACATATTAGTTTGTTTTAAAATGGAACGATAAATAAATCAAAGAGTTTGAACAACAAAAGCAGTGCACAACTTCATTCCCGTGACCTCCAAGCTTCCACTTCTTGATTATCTGAAATACATGTGAGTAAAACAATCAGCAAAAATGCCGAGTGAATCTATAGGTTTATGAAATCAATTTGAACACAAGCAAAGATTATAAGTTTGTGGCATGCTTATAAGCATCAAATAATAATTTGCATCAACAATGATAATTGTATATAGCATAAATTGCAATAAGCTCATGGAACCGAGCCCTTAGACACTCCCATATCAGTCTAATAAGACGAGAGATTTATTAATTGTCGGTTACCTCCAGATTATTGGTACATTGCCGTATACCTGACTTCTCAATACAATATGCTCAAACAGTGTGGAGGTCGGGCCTAAGCTTCTATGACAAGTCCACAAAAACTGAACCGGGGCGGCTTCCCCCGTAGATCTATTAATTGTACTAGCGGTTAACCCATCATAGGTTAATTAACGGTCCATAATTGAGGTTTTAACAAAGGCAATCACTTAATGCAATTTAAAGGCAACCACGGGTCCATTCATAGAGGGACAAAGCATACCATAAAAATCTTGTGTTCTAAGTTTATAAAACATGTATTTCCCCTCGCGGGTTTAAAATCATTTAATAACTAGTATAAAGCGAGGCTATAGACTCACTTTAGCCAATAGTGGTAATGAGACGATCGCCGATGATAGATGATGCCTTTCAAACACGAGAACCGCAACCTATCAAATGAGGTGCGTTCATTAATAATAGACTCGAGAAATAACCCATACATAAGAATATAAAACTCGACTCATAAAATCACGACAAACTCGAGAGAAAATGATACAAGTGATACTATTACACTCTCCTATATATTCATTTTATTGTTCTATGCCTTTAATAAAAATCTGCCGGAACATACCGAATGTCCAAGCCGTTTTCCCATACTTAGACATATCAACTTTTTATGATACTACTCAGAGAACTCACTTACTATATGTAGAAAGTCCTCCCAAGAGCCCATTAAAAGATTTTACTTCTAAAGTTCCCTGCCCGACTCATCTTTGAATCACAAAATCCGGACAGTTTAGTGACCTTGACTTACGAAACCATTTTGACCATTCTAAACAACTTCGTTTGTAAAACCGCCACTTGATTCTAAAAATAGACTCAAAATGCTAAACTTGGAGCCTGAGAACAGCCCTTGAATCATTTTGAAACTCATTTTATAGTCCCCGAGATTCGATCCAAATATCGACAACAATTTTCGGATTGTGTCAACACTCGTCTCCCGGTACACGAAAATCAAACTAGTGTAACTTCCACCTCGTTTGGAGTTGGAAGGCCTACTTTATATCAAATCGAAGCTAACGAAATTCTCTACAACATAATCCCATCATATCATCCTATATTCAGACTTAAGACCCTCGAAAATGGCCTCAAGCCTACTGCCTAAAATTGACTATAAAAATATCTTACAAAATCAAGTTTTTGATCAAAACCAACAACTTTTATCATCATTCTAACATCCTAACATCACCATAAACCAATCCTAACACTTGTATCATCATCAAAATCAAAAACCCAAAAATTAAAATTCAACTTTTTACCCAAAACATTACATAAACATCATTTGATCATCATCTCTAACACATGCATGATCAAAATCACCACCTAACAAGCCTAGTTTTTTTTATCAAAATTCAAAACTCAATGCATGTAAGTAAAAATGGTATCATTAGAATCACCTTTCAAAAATAGGAATGGGACTTGTTTTGTTTTTGGATGGATCAAAGTTGATCATCAAAAAAATTAATGGAATGGATGGTGGTGGTGTAGGCCAAAATGGAAAAGAAAGAAGAAAGATGGTGTTTTTGTTTTAATGAATTTTTTTAAATGAATTGTGTTAGTGGAAAACATATATATAGTGCAAGGTTAGGGTAGTTTTTGCCAATTTATGATAGTTTTGGTCCAAAATGTAATAAAATAGTTTGAAAGGGTAAAAATATAAATTGCAAATTTTTAAATATTTACGAGACTCGGGTTTCGTAAAAATACTTTTTAAAAGTTTAAACGCACACGAAAAATAATAATATAACGACTCGATACGTAATTAAAACGACATCGTCGAAAATATTAAATATCGAAACGATCGATAATAAAATATAAAATGTTTGGCATCCGTCGGTATCGCGATCACTAGTAGTCCTCGTTACTCATCAAAATATTAAAATATATTATTTAACATCGGTTTCAACTTAAACCGTTAAACATAATAATATTTAACGTTATAAAATACTTCAAAATAATTGAAAGTAGAAATTATGACCTTATTTTTACGGGTTTTACACTTAGACATCATGTAGGCAAACGTATGAGTTTTTAAGGCACTTATGTTCATCCGTTAAAACAAGCAATGTTCTCACCCCAAAATAGTTAAACAATTTAAAAGTGGGGGCTATGAAACTCACCTTGATGAAGTAGTAAATATGATCAAGAAAGATAGCTCGGTAAATCAAGGCACGCAAACCAATGCGCAAACAATCTACTCGTAACCTAAGCAAAATATCCGTACTTAGGCTAAATACAAATAATAATAACGTACAAAGCACTTGGTTGATGATTTATACTTGCTCTTGATTAATAAAAATATTTTCATACATTTTTCTCGTTCAACAAAATTAGTCACGGGGTCAAGTTCGGGTCTCGATAACCTATTGAATAATAGTCCGAAAAATAAACGGACTCTCATTATAAAAACTAGGCCGCGAGGTCGTCGATATTTGATAAATATCATATTTTTATGAAGTCTCTAAGTCTAGTAATTAATTACGTGAAGTGGAGCACTCACACATGAAATACAATAAGTAAAGTTCAATTTTATACAAGTGGAAATCGACCAACTTTGGAAATTTATTGTGGGCTCGTTACTTGACCTTAAGGCAAACCGAGAGTTGTTTCAAAAACTAGGACGTGTCGAGTTTCACAAGGTATTTTTAGATCTTTGGGCGAAAGTCATTTGATGGACTAAAAATAGACGTGAAGTAGTGAATTCACCCATACTTTACGTATACTATTTAACTTACACTTGTTTTATACTTTGGAAAACAAATGACAACTTATGGTGTTCCTGTAATCTGTCATACGGCCACTACACGCACATTTGTGGTGGTCCTTAATTTGCTACTTGTTATTAGAATTTAACACATACATGTCAACTTATACATCAAAAGCAAAAAAAGAAACAATCATGGTTGCCATATTTGGTTGTCTGCTATACGCAGGCTTTCAAGAAGGAAAGGGGATGGTCCCCTCAATTGTCAATAATATTTATAGTACACATATAATTAACTAGAAATTTTCAGAAGTCACATTGTTTTGGGCATTCATTGTTCGCAACTCAAAGAAATGGGGTGGTCCTATTTGTTTTGCTATTTACCATACATAGACACTTCATAGCTTGTCAATTACACAAGCTGCGGTTAGCCATAAGGCACCCCAAAATGGGAAATGTGGTCACAAGTTGCACTTATTTTATACACATCTATTTGTCATACTCTTTAATCAAGCAAGGAACATTACTGTTTAATTTGCATATATTAGTTTATTGTTGGTTTGTTTGCACATAGTAGCCCTACACCTGACTTATCACATAGCACATGTATGTACCCTATACTTTTCAACGAGGCAATTCAAAAGTGGCCAGGGGCTACTTACTGTTCGTTGTAGGGTATAGCAAAGTAGAAGATGGTCATTGGTGTAAATGTTTAATTTACTCACTTAGCAACTTGGTTCACACATCTAGTTACAATAATGTCTCATCCCTTTGTTCATTCACATATGCAGGGTGCATACACATACGTTTCATACACATATTCGCATAAGATCAAGCACTTTATCCTACATCTTACGCATCGTTATGTTGGCTGGGGAAAGTTGGTTATACACATTCAGTTACAATAATGAATCATCCCTTGGTTCATTCACATACGCAAGGTGCATACACACATGCGTCATATACATATACACATAAGATCAAGACTTTGGGTTTTTATACATCACAAGCCATACATTTATACATACAGTAAATGGGATAGTTGCAGTTTTGATTTATACATGGTAGTCCACACAAATATGGCCAGTCAACAGAAAAGCACATGTCCATTGTTATTTCAAATTTTGGTTCACTGTTTGGTGGGTAAGTTCTTCACGCAAGGGTACACACATAGTACATGCAATAATTTTGTATTCAAGCAGAGAATACACACAGCTACATACATGCAGATATACACGTTCATATTATTTTGTGTTTGCCCTCTATTGGGGTTCATACTTCCTATTTTACATGCAGCATGCCTATGCGAAACAAAGGGTCTC
The DNA here is from genome assembly GCA_025667525.1 of Glebionis coronaria. Taxonomy (NCBI): domain Eukaryota; kingdom Viridiplantae; phylum Streptophyta; class Magnoliopsida; order Asterales; family Asteraceae; genus Glebionis; species Glebionis coronaria. Next base: position 155,596 of record JANFOE010000788.1, on the reverse strand, counting down.
ACGTATACACTTCAAGTTCTTTTCATGCAAATCTTGCACATACCCTCACAGTTTCATACAAAGGTTCACAATAACTTATGCATACTTCAGCAAAAGTCCACATAAAATCATACAAGTGAATCTTATACATGGCAACTATGCATATAGCACTTCGCGAGTCTTTATGATCCTTACTAAAGAAACTGGTGGTTTGAATTTTAACATGCATGCCTAAAGATTACTCGTTATCATCATGTCGTCTGGTTACATACGGATTCTAGCTCACATACAACCCTAATCTTGGTCGAACATGCATGTCCTCTAGGTTTTGAGGATTTTCACATTGGAAGACACACGAAAATATCAGCAACCAAGGTCCATTGCTGTTCGATTTTAATCAGACAAGACATCATATCATGGGTACATACAAGAGGCAAACAGGTTACACATCGCCATATAAATATTACAGTGTTCGTTCAAGGTTTTAAATAACCAAGGATTCTACCCCGAACCAAGCCCTAGCAGCGACCTCTTAGTTTAAGCTTGTTAGGTTCGTTTCTATTACATAGATTTAAATCATAGTCTCTTAGTGTCAACATGTCTCTTAGTCATTGTGTAAACACCCATTAACCCAACCCGTGACCTTGTTTACTCTTGTTTGTAAAAGTTTTGAGCAAGTTTTATCTCAACCAATGATGAAGACGAGCAAGGTATTAGTGACTTACAATGGTCCTAAGTAAGTTCGATGGAGACGAAGGCTAAGGACTAAAGAACAACGTCAACAACTTGGGTATGTTAGTTAGCTTGAGATTATCAACCCGAAACCTTGTTCACTGCTTCATATCTAGTGACCTTTGTTTTCTTTGAGAGAAATATTTGCTATGTTTGTGTGTGTGAGTTTAACAAGAGGATAGGTTGTATTTATAGGCAAAGGGATGGGGGTATTAGGGTTAAGTAACTAGGTTAGGATTTAGTTAGGGTTTGTAAAGGGATTAGTTAGATGGTGACCAAGTTTACCCAAGGAACAACATGGGAAATCGAAATTTGTTTGGGGCTTCGAGGGTGGCAGCAAAGATGGGGTTTCGAGGGTACTTCATCCTTGACCAAAGTTGGTATGGTGGACAGTGAGGGCAAAAGAGGAGGCAGGAAGTACTCCCATTAAATGGGAGGGTGATGTACAAGAGTAGATTTTTGAATTTGTGAATTTACACAGGAAAGAAAGTGGGTGGGAAGATGCAAGTGGGGAAAGGATCCAATATTTTGCAAGTAATAAGAAAAGGATACTTTTGTTTTTCTTTTAATTGTTATGTTTATACTTTGCTTTTGTGTGTAGTTGATATTGGAAGTAGTAAATAAATTTTTGTAGGACTAGTGGTAATAAAAGGGGTTTTTGCTAAATGTACAATTTCTCAAGTGTGTCGTAACAAAACGGTTATTCGTTTTGTGTCGCGACTCTTAAATATCATTACGTTAAAGAAATTAACTGTCATTTTCTTAAAATAAAGATCCTAGCAAGGATCGACATAAATAATAGACGTTCACTAAAAAGTTATGATTTTCATCAATAAAAATTCAAATTCGTACAAAAATTCGCGTAACCAATCGGGACATCAATAGACACGCAAGTCTAACCCGAATTAACGCGTTTCTCGTTAATTAAATAGGTCCTAATTTCACGGTTGTGACATCCGACAACCCTTAAGTTTGAGCTTCGACCCGAAGCTCATATCTCGACGAAACATATCTAATTAAATAGATGAGGATACTTAAGCTTAAATTGATCTTCACGTTCCCAAGTAAACTCGGGTCCTCGTTGTGCATTCCAACGCACTTTCACAATCGGTATACGGCTTTGTCTAAGTCGTTTAATTTCACGGTCTACAATCTCAACGGGTTCTTCAACAAATACGAGCTTGTCGTCAAGTTGAATTTCTTCTAATGGTATAACAAGCGTCTCGTCGGATAGACATTTCTTCAAATTGCAAATGTGGAACACATTATGCACGCGACTAAGTTCTTGGGGTAAATCCAAGCGGTAAGCGACTTCACCAATTCGTTGAGTGATCTTGAATGGTCCAATATATTGTGGGTTTAGCTTCCCTCGTTTTCCAAAACGAATGACACCTTTCCATGGTGCGACTTTTAGCATGACGAGGTCTCCAACTTGGAATTCCAATGGCTTACGTCTTTTGTCGGCGTAACACTTTTGACGATCACGGACCGCTTGCATACGGCTCTTGATTTGAACGATTTTCTCCGTCGTTTCATGAATTATTTCCGGGCCGGTAAGTTGTACATCACCAACTTCCGCCCAACAAACGGGTGAACGACACTTTCGACCATAAAGTGCTTCAAACGGTGCCGCTTTAATACTCGTATGGTAACTATTGTTGTACGAAAATTCCACGAGCGGTAAGTGACGATCCCATCCGTTTCCAAAATCGATCACACATGCTTGGAGCATGTCTTCTAAAGTTTGGATGGTTCTTTCGCTTTGGCCATCCGTTTGAGGATGGTAAGCCGTGCTCATATCTAGTTGTGTTCCTAGAGCTTCTTGAAGTGATTGCCAAAATCTTGAGCAATATCGACCGTCTCGATCCGAAATTATGGATATCGGCACTCCATGCTTAGCAACGATTTCTTTCACATATATTCGTGCTAAATGATCCATTTGGTCTTTTTCTTTCATAGGAAGAAAATGTGCGGACTTTGTAAGACGATCCACAATGACCCAAATTGTGTCATATCCCGCGGATGTCTTGGGTAATTTAGTGATAAAGTCCATAGTAATTCTTTCCCACTTCCACTTTGGGATTCTAGGTTGGACTAGTAATCTGGATGGCTTTTGATGCTCGACCTTAACTTTCGCGCAAGTTAAGCATTTTCCAACATAGGTAACTATATTGGCTTTCATGTTCGGCCACCAATAAAACATCTTCATGTCATGGTACATTTTATCCGATCCGGGGTGAACCGAATATTTAGATTTATGCGACTCATGCATAATTATGTTTCTCATGTTTCCATATCGTGGTAGCCAACTTCTACCTTCAAGACATAACGTTCCATCGGTACGTGCAACGAGTTTCTTCGTGATCATACCTCCGGCATCTTCCTTATGAATGTTATCCGCCTTAATAGCTTCACGTTGAGCTTCTAAGATCTTTTTGGGGATGTTCAAACCAATAGTCATCACTAAAGCTCGAACTCTAAGAGGTTTATCACGAGGTTTCCTACTTAAAGCGTCGGCTACAACATTGCCTTTTCCCGGTGTATAACGAATTTCACAATCGTAATCACCAAGCAATTCCAACCATCGTCTTTGTCTCATGTTAAGTTCTTTTTGATTCAAGATGTGTTGTAAACTTTTGTGGTCGGTGAACACAACACATTTGGTACCGTAAAGGTAATGTCTCCAAATCTTGAGAGCAAAAACGACCGCGCCTAATTCCAAATCGTGAGTGGTATAGTTTTCTTCGTTCGGCTTCAATTGTCGAGAGGCATAAGCGATAACTTTCTTTCTTTGCATAAGAACCGCGCCTAAGCCTTTATTTGACGCGTCACAATAGACTTCAAAGTCTTCACTACCCTTGGGTAGTGCGAGAATAGGTGCATCACAAAGCTTTTGTTTGAGGGTTTGGAAGGACAATTCTTGATCGTCTCCCCATTCAAACTTTTTGTTCTTTTGAGTCAAAGTTGTCATAGATTTTGCGATCTTCGAAAATCCTTCAATAAATCTTCTATAATAACCGGCGAGTCCAAGGGATTGTCGAATCTCCGTGGGAGTAGTAGGAGTCGCCCAATCCTTGACCGCTTCAATTTTGGCGGGATCAACGTGAATTCCACTACTATCAATCACGTGACCAAGAAATTGAACCGTGTGAATCCAAAATTCACACTTTGAGAACTTAGCATACAAATGCTCTTGTCTCAATAATTCCAATATCTTTTTCAAGTGTTCCTCGTGTTCTTCCTTATTATGAGGTCCATGAAAACCGCGGGTGCATTAGTCAAACCGAAAGGCATGACTTGGAATTCAAAATGACCGTATCGGGTTCGGAACGCCGTCTTGGAAATATCTTCTTCTCGAACTCTAAGTTGATGGTAACCCGATCTTAAGTCAATTTTTGAATATATGCTCGAACCTTGAAGTTGATCAAACAAATCGTCGATCCTTGGGAGAGGATAACGATTTTTGATGGTAAGCTTGTTCAATTCGCGATAATCGATGCACATTCGAAAAGTTCCGTCTTTCTTCTTTACAAATAGAACCGGAGCTCCCCAAGGTGAGGAACTCGGCCTAATAAATCCTTTGTCGGTAAGCTCCTTCAATTGGTCGGCTAATTCCTTCATCTCGGCGGGTGCTAAACGATAAGGTGCTCTTGCGACGGGTGCGGCTCCGGATGTTAACTCGATATGGAATTCTACTTGACGGAGTGGTGGCAATCCGGGTAAATCTTCGGGGAAAACATCGGGAAAGTCTTTAACAATCGGAACATCTTCAATCTTCTTCTCTTTTGGCTCAGCTTCTTTCTTGTTAGTAACTTGAATGAGAAAAATCGGACGACCTTCCTCGATGTACTTTTTGGTTTTAGTACATGAGATGACATCTAATTGAGTTTGGCTTTTCGCGCCATTTCTTTCTCCAAAGATAGTTAGAATTTGCCTTCCATAAGGAACGCGAACTTGTTTTTCGTGACAAAGCAACTCCGCATGGTATTTAGATAACCAATCCATACCAACAATAACGTCGAAGATTCCAAGTTCAATTGGTAAGAGGTCGATAAGAAACGGGATATTTTGCAAATTCAAAATGCAATCCTTAAGGACGGTATTAGTGGAGATGGACTTGCCATCGGCTAACTCCACATCATATCTTACTTCTAAGGCTACGGGATTCACATTAAGTAGTTCGCTAAAGGTAGTAGATACAAAGCTCCTATCCGCACCGGAATCAAATAATACGGAAGCATAAAGATTATTGAGGAGGAACGTACCGGTGACGACGTTGTTGTCTTGGATAGCCGCCTCGGCTCCCAAAGCATATACGCGACCAATCGCTCCCGCTTGATTCCCATTTCCCCTTGTTCCACTACCCGAAGCTCCTTGGTTTTGTTTCGGATTCTTACGAGCTTGGTTGTTGTTGTTGTTGCCACGTATTTGATTTCCGCGACCCACGGTGATAGCCTTAGGACACTTATTTTTAAAGTGGCCCTTTTCTCCACAACCATAACAAGTAACATCCGTATATCGCTCATTTGGAGTCGTTGGGGCTCTTTGGTTCAATGGTCTTGGGGCACTACGACAATCTTTGGCAAAATGGCCGGCTTTACCACAATTGTGGCAAGTTTTACCACAAGCTCCTGGATGATGTTTACCACACTTTGCACAATACGGTTGCTTTCCTTGGTAATTTGAGCCACCATTGAGATTGAAAGCCTTGGCCACATTATCTTGGCGCTTGTTGGGGTAGTTGCCATGATTAGGACCATGGTTTCCTTCCCACTTTCTCTTGTGATCACTCGAGTCCAAGATAATAGCTTCCATTAAGCCATTCGCCATTTCAATGGCTTCATTGAGATCGGTTGGCTTCGAAGAGATGACATCACCACGGATTGACGAAGGCAGTCCCACCATATATCTTTCCACAGCACACGTCTCCGTGGGAAGCATCTCAGGACACATCAACCTAAGCTCTTGGAACCTTTGAGTATATGGCATCAAGTTCGTACCATTCACACGAAGGTTCCACAATTCCGTTTCCAACCTTTGCATCTCCTTCCTTGGACAATACTTTTTGTAGAGCATGTTCTTGAAATGAGCCCATGGTGTGGCATTAGAGGCTTCCAAGCTAACGGCACGAACATGGATATTCCACCATGTTAGCGCGCCATCAATCAAAGTACTAGATCCGTACTTCACTTTGTCGCCTTCCGCTACATTGCTCACACTAAATTGAGCTTCCAATCGTTCGATCCACCTAGCAAGACCTACGGCCCCTTCGGTTCCATTGAAAGAACCGGTGAAGCAAGACTTAAACTCCTTGTACGTGCATGTACGAGTAGTTGTTGCCGTGGTGTTAGTGGTATTGTTCCCTTCTTGAGTAATTTCGGCGGCGGCGAGAGCGGCGGCCACACCGTCCGCTATCATTTGATTAAGAACGGCCGGGTCGATAGCAATTGGAGCGACGGGGTTTGCGTTTGCGTTTGCATTTGCTCTTGTTCTACGTCTAACGGGTGACACTGATCTAAATTAATAAAGATTTCATTGAGCGTTAGAAATAACAATTCATAAGATCACGCTTTCGCATGGCATATATAGTTCATGATATCACAACAAATATCATAAGTTTCACAAGTGATATAAACATAACCCAAACATTCCATTCATCGTCGTGAATTAAGTTTTACAAAAAGAGAGCATAGTGTTTTGGGAATTGTTTACAAAAGATTACATAAAAGAAAGGAAATAGAAACACAACAAGACAACTAGTCGGAATGGCCCTCGATGCGCTCAATCCTAGCGGTCACCATAGTCAATCCTCTATTGAGGAGGTCGTGCAATCCATTGACTTGGAAGCGTAAGTCATCAATCCTCCTTGATAGGACGGTAACACGATTTGGCTCAGGGGGATTGGCAACCCCCAAATAGGTGAGAATATCACTACTACACTCCTCAAGCCTACACATCAAGTCATTAGGGAGCATGCTCATGTTGCGGAGGATGTAGGCCATCTCCTCTCGTAGTGACTCAAGTCTAGCAAAGGGATGACGAGGGTGCCTACGGACTCCTGCGGCCGTAGAACTCTCGGGTATATCCGCTCCAGGGGGTGGAGGAATGGGTGTCATCCTCGGCCAAATCGAAGCATCCTCCATTGGGGGGGGTAGGTCCTAAGGAGAGATAGGTGGAGCAAACCGGTGCCGTATCCTTGTCTCTAGAAGCAAGCTTTTTCCCCGCATAGGTGTGCTTCACTGACATTCGAGCTGTGCGTCTCATAGGAGGCCCCTTTGGTGCAAGAGATGATGAGCAAGGGAAGCAGTCTTCTTAGCCTTTCCTCGCCTTTGATAGCAGATGATCGGCTTTGGGAGTGGGAGTGGGAGTGGCTCTCTTATGGGTGAATTTTTCGGCGATTCTCCAATCCTCATTGGTCTTAGTCCGTTGGGCGATTCCACCATGTAAATCGTCTCGTCACTAGTTGTCGCCATAGCACTGCCAAAACAAGGCATGTATTAGTACTAGATCGAATATAATAGCTTTTAAATTCGTAAATACTTGTAAAAATAAATATATCCCAAAACTCTCTCGTATAAAATTTTCAAATAATCATGTCGTGTCTCAATATTACTTTTCCATTGCAATAAGTTATTAGCACTCCAATTTTGGATGTTACGTACATACATCGTATTAATTGTCGTTCTAGCGCATATCTCTAAAGGATATCAAAATTTTTGTATATCGACGTGCAAAAATTTATTAGATCACAAATAATTCGTATCAAATAGCATAGCAAATAAATTAAACTAACTTGCAACTTACTTGTATCGAAGACGCGGAGTGAATTGGTTCTTGGAGATTTTGAGTTAGTTATAGTCTAGAATTATTTTTCCAAAATTAGATTTTTGACTCAAGTTTATAAAAATCATTTTGTAAAAAGATAACCTAGTTCTCTATAACTACAGCTCTGATACCAATCTGTCACACCCCCAATTTATCAGAGTAAGATAACGCAATGGGGTGCGACGTTCATGACTATCAAAAGATGTAGGTACAAAGAACGACTATTTAAAAGTCATTTTCATTTAATTAAAACATAAACTTGTTCGGAAGCGTATTACACAAGATCAAATAAAGCATAGTTTTCAAAGACTTCAACATTGTTTTGGACATCCAAAATACAAGTCACGAACATTTTATTTAAATCTCCCAAGCATAACCACGTCACTCCTCCGTCTTGATACCTGAGAAAAACATTGCTAAAACGTCAACACAAAGGTCGGTGAGTTCATAGGTTTAAGATTAAATAGTGTGATGAACCATAAGATTTTCAAGGCAACCGACATATAATCTTATAACAAATAAAAGATTATAATCAAAAGTATACGTTTTCATAACCTACGCCTAAGCTCATTACACCGAAGCGTTAACCTAAACCAACAAGATATAACAAGAGCCCAAGCAAATTCCCATCCTTTAGCATTTGTAACAACTCAAATGTAAGTGTATCTAACTTTGGCCACAAAACCAAATTAGATAGGGAGGTTAGTCCCAATAGATCTATCCATAACATTCACGCTTACACAAAGTAATTAACGGTTCATGATAGTGGGCTAAAAGCAACATAGGATGGCGGGACTTAGACATCATGTAGGCAAACGTATGAGTTTTTAAGGCACTTATGTTCATCCGTTAAAACAAGCAATGTTCTCACCCCAAAATAGTTAAACAATTTAAAAGTGGGGGCTATGAAACTCACCTTGATGAAGTAGTAAATATGATCAAGAAAGATAGCTCGGTAAATCAAGGCACGCAAACCAATGCGCAAACAATCTACTCGTAACCTAAGCAAAATATCCGTACTTAGGCTAAATACAAATAATAATAACGTACAAAGCACTTGGTTGATAATTTATACTTGCTCTTGATTAATAAAAATGTTTTCATACATTTTTCTCGTTCAACAAAATTAGTCACGGGGTCAAGTTCGGGTCTCGATAACCTATTTAATAATAGTCCGAAAAATAAACGGACTCTCATTATAAAAACTAGGCCGCGAGGTCGTCGATATTTGATAAATATCATATTTTTATGAAGTCTCTAAGTCTAGTAATTAATTACGTGAAGTGGAGCACTCACACATAAAATACAATAAGTAAAGTTCAATTTTATACAAGTGGAAATCGACCAACTTTGGAAATTTATTGTGGGCTCGTTACTTGACCTTAAGGCAAACCGAGAGTTGTTTCAAAAACTAGGACGTGTCGAGTTCACAAGGTATTTTTAGATCTTTGGGCGAAAGTCATTTGATGGACTAAAAATAGACGTGAAGTAGTGAATTCAGCCATACTTTACGTATACTATTTAACTTACACTTGTTTTATACTTTGGAAAACAAATGACAACTTATGGTGTTCCTGTAATCTGTCATACGGCCACTACACGCACATTTGTGGTGGTCCTTAATTTGCTACTTGTTATTAGAATTTAACACATACATGTCAACTTATACATCAGAAGCAAAAAAAGAAACAATCATGGTTGCCATATTTGGTTGTCTGCTTTACGCAGGCTGTCAAGAAGGAAAGGGGATGGTCCCCTCAATTGTCAATAATATTTATAGTACACATATAATTAACTAGAAATTTTCAGAAGTCACATTGTTTTGGGCATTCATTGTTCGCAACTCAAAGAAATGGGGTGGTCCTATTTGTTTTGCTATTTACCATACATAGACACTTCATAGCTTGTCAATTACACAAGCTGCGGTTAGCCATAAGGCACCCCAAAATGGGAAATGTGGTCACAAGTTGCACTTATTTTATACACATCTATTTGTCATACTCTTTAATCAAGCAAGGAACATTACTGTTTAATTTGCATATATTAGTTTATTGTTGGTTTGTTTGCACATAGTAGCCCTACACCTGACTTATCACATAACACATGTATGTACCCTATACTTTTCAACGAGGCAATTCAAAAGTGGCCAGGGGCTACTTACTGTTCGTTGTAGGGTATAGCAAAGTAGAAGATGGTCATTGGTGTAAATGTTTAATTTACACACTTAGCAACTTGGTTCACACATCTAGTTACAATAATGTCTCATCCCTTGGTTCATTCACATATGCAGGGTGCATACACATACGTTTCATATACATATTCACATAAGATCAATCACTTTATCCTACATCTTACGCATCGTTATGTTGGCTGGGGAAAGTTGGTTATACACATTCAGTTACAATAATGAATCATCCCTTGGTTCATTCACATACGCAAGGTGCATACACACATGCGTCATATACATATACACATAAGATCAAGACTTTGGGTTTTTATACATCACAAGCCATACATTTATACATACAGTAAATGGGATAGCTGCAGTTTTGATTTATACATGGTAGTCTACACAAATATGGCCAGTCAACAGAAAAGCACATGTCCATTGTTATTTCAAATTTTGGTTCACTATTTGGTGGGTAAGTTCTTCACGCAAGGGTACACACATAGTACATGCAATAATTTTGTATTCAAGTAGAGAATACACACAGCTACACACATGCAGATATACACGTTCATATTATTTTGTGTTTGCCCTCTATTGGGGTTCATACTTCCTATTTTACATGCAGCACGCCTATGCGAAACAAAGGGTCTCACGTATACACTTCAAGTTCTTTTCATGCAAATCTTTCACATACCCTCACAGTTTCATACAAAGGTTGACAGTAACTTATGCATACTTCAGCAAAAATCCACATAAAATCATACAAGTGAATCTTATACATGGCAACTATGCATATAGCACTTCGCGAGTCTTTATGATCCTTACTAAAGAAACTGGTGGTTTGAATTTTAACATGCATGCCTAAAGATTACTCGTTATCATCATGTCGTCTGGTTACATACGGATTCTAGCTCACATACAACCCTAATCTTGGTCGAACATGCATGTCCTCTAGGTTTTGAGGATTTTCACATTGGAAGACACACGAAAATATCAGCAACCAAGGTCCATTGCTGTTCGATTTTAATCAGACAAGACATCATATCATGGGTACATACAAGAGGCAAACAGGTTACACATCGCCATATAAATATTACAGTGTTCGTTCAAGGTTTTAAATCATCAAGGATTCTACCCCGAACCAAGCCCTAGCAGCGACCTCTTGGTTTAAGCTTGTTTGGTTCGTTTCTATTACATAGATTTAAATCATAGTCTCTTAGTGTCAACATGTCTCTTAGTCATTGTGTAAACACCCATTAACCCAACCCGTGACCTTGTTTACTCTTGTTTGTAAAAGTTTTGAGCAAGTTTTATCTCAACCAATGATGAAGACGAGCAAGGTATTAGTGACTTACAATGGTCCTAAATAAGTTCGATGGAGACGAAGGCTAAGGACTAAAGAACAACATCAACAACTTGGGTATATTAGTTAGCTTGAGATTATCAACCCGAAACCTTGTTTACTGCTTCATATCCAGTGACCTTTGTTTTCTTTGAGAGAAATATTTGCTATGTTTGTGTGTGTGAGTTTAACAAGAGGATAGGTTGTATTTATAGGCAAAGGGATGGTGGTATTAGGGTTAAGTAACTAGGTTAGGATTTAGTTAGGGTTTGTAAAGGGATTAGTTAGATGGTGACCAAGTTTACCCAGGGAACAACATGGGAAATCGAAATTTGTTTGGGGCTTCGAGGGTGGCAGCAAAGATGGGGTTTCGAGGGTACTTTATCCTTGACCAAAGTTGGTATGGTGGACAGTGAGGGCAAAAGAGGAGGCAGGAAGTACTCCCATTAAATGGGAGGGTGATGTACAAGAGTAGATTTTTGAATTTGTGAATTTACACAAGAAAGAAACGTGGGTGGGAAGATGCAAGTGGGGAAAGGATCCAATATTTTGCAAGTAATAAGAAAAGGATACTTTTTTTTTTCTTTTAATTGTTATGTTTATACTTTGCTTTTGTGTGTAGTTGATATTGTAAGTAGTAAATAAATTTTTGTAGGACTAGTGGTAATAAAAGGGGTTTTTGCTAAATGTACAATTTCTCAAGTGTGTCGTAACAAAACGATTATCCGTTTTGTGTCGCGAATCTTAAATATCATTACGTTAAAGAAATTAACTGTCATTTTCTTAAAATAAAGATCCTAGCAAGGATCGACATAAATAATAGACGTTCACTAAAAAGTTATGATTGTCATCAATAAAAATTCAAATTCGTACAAAAATTCGCGTAACCAATCGGGACATCAATAGACACGCAAGTCTAACCCGAATTAACGCGTTTCACGTAAATTAAATAGGTCCTAATTTCACGGTTGTGACACTAACAACCTCCAGGTTTTGTAGATCCTAAGTTCCCCAACAGAGTCTACAAGGTTATCAAAGAACTTTTTGGTCTGCATCAAGCTCCAAGGGCTTAGTATGCAACTTTATCCAATTTTCTGTTAGAGCGTGGATATAGGAGAGGGACCATTGACAAAACTCTATTCATCAAGAAGAATGCTAAGGATATTATTCTAGTACAAGTCTATGTTGATGACATCATTTTTGGTTCTACCAAGAAATCATGGTGTGAATAGTTTGAGGCTTTGATGAAAGAAAGATTTCAGATGAGTTCTATGGGAGAACTTACTTTCTTTTTGGGACTACAGGTTAAACAAAGGAAAGATGTGATATTTATCAGCCAAGATAAGTATGTTGTTGAAATCTTGAAGAAATTTTCATGTATCGATACAAGGAGTACAAGCACACCTTTTGAAGCTAAGAAGTCTTTAACAAAAGATGAACATGGTGAAAATGTTGATATTCATTTATACAGATCAATGATTGGTTCATTGATGTATCATACTGCTTCAAGGCCAGATATTATGTTTGTTGTGTGTGTGCTTGTTCAAGGTTCCAAGTCAATCCAAAGGTGTCACATCTACATGCTATGAAGAGGATTTTTAAGTATCTTAAAAGTCAACCGAATTTACGATTATGGTATCCTAGAGATTCAAACTTTGAATTGGAAGCTTACTTAGATAGTGATTATGCTGGAGATAATCATGATAGGAAATCCACAACAGGAGGTTGTAAATTCCTAGGCAGAAGACTCATATCATAGCAGTGTAAGAAGCAAACCATTGTTGCTACTTCTAAAACTAAAGCTGAATATGTAGCTGCCGCTCATTGCTGTGGACAAGTACTTTGGATTCAAAGTCAGTTGTTAGATTATGGGTTTAATTTCATGAACACCAAGATTTACATTGATAATGAAAGTACTATATGCATTGTCAAGAATCCAGTATTTCACTCTAAGACCAAGCATATTGAAATAAAGCATCACTTCATAAGAGATGCCTATGACAATAAGCTTATTCAAGTCTTGAAGATTCATACAGACAACAATGTAGCTGATTTATTGACCAAGGAATTTGATGCAAAGAGATTTGAATTCTTGGTTACACATATTGGTAGGCTCAACCAATAGACTGTTGCATATGTTGAGGGGAGGTAACAGTTGTATAATTTTTACGCTAATTTAATTGTATAGTCTATGTTTTTGTGTTTTTGATGTGATTGCAGTTGATAGAAAAAGATAAAAGAGGTTATTATGATAGTGGAATGCATGAACTGGTCAAAATTGTGAGGTATCGTTATGGATCCAAGTACCGCTAGCACAAGTCCAAGTACCGAGTATGTTCCATGTACCGCTACATGTCCGTTGTACCGTTAAGGGTCTCTTTTGTAAATTTGGCGGTTTCTTCGCGCTTGGGTTTGTTATTTACTTAAATAGTTACTCCAATTACACAATTGATTCACCTAATCTTTTATTTTTATCTCTTGATTCTATAACCTTCTCTCTAATTTTTGGTTCATCAAAAATACTAATTGTTGCTTTACAAGTGATCTCTAAGCATAATTTGGTTGCGAATCTTGCTCTGAATGATGACTCTCTTGGATTCTTATCTCGAAGTCATGTTCGTTTCTCACTCACTGTAAGTCCCATTGTCTCTATTCCCATTGTTGAACAATTTTGGAACACTACTGTGTTAGGTACTCGGTTTGATCAACCTTGCATTAAGGCTAGGGTAATTCATAGACATGTATATGTTACTGAGGTACTGCTAAGGGATAGTTTGAGATTAAATGATGAAAATGGACTTAGTATGCTTAATAATACAAAGATACATGATGGCCTTGCAGCCATGGGCTATGGAGGTGGTAGGGAAAGTCTTACTTTCTTTAAAGCTTTGTTTTCACCTCAATGGAAATTGCTTTTTCATGTTATTATTCATTGTTTAAGCTCTAAAAGTACATCTTTTGATCAAATTCCTGCTGCATTGGCATCAGCTGGTATTTGTCTAGCAAATAATAGGGTTTTTAATTTTTCAAGATTAATTTTTGAAGGCATGACTAGGAATTTGGAAGGAACTAAGAAGTTTTTGATGTATTCTAGATTCATTCAGACTTTAGTTAGTGACCAAATCTCTAACCTACCAGAGTTAAATGATACATGGGATGTTCCTACATTCACAAAGAGAACTTTCTCTTTCTTGACCAAACAAGGCAATGCCTTTACAGGAACTGTTACACCATTGTTTGCTTACATGTTAGCCCAACCTGCCAACCAAGAAGGTGAGGAACCTAGCAATGCTAGTGCTTCTCAGCAAACTCCTTTTAACCAGAGTTCCCATTCCTCAAAAGATTCCCAATCTTCTTCTCACAATATTAGTCTCCACCAAATACCGATGAGATGATCCATACATCTGCTGCTTCTATTGCGGCTAGTGGTTCAACACCAGCACAAGCACCAGAGGTGGTGGATGTTGCAAATTTAACTGCTTTGTGTACTAGTTTGTCGCAACAGGTACAAGTGTTGAAAAGGGAAAAACTTAGTCAAGACAAGAAAATTGCTGAATTGGAAGTTAGCCTAATCAAGTTAAGGAACAAAGTATCACCTTGGATGAGGCAACATATGTGATAGGTGTGTAAAAACCCATCCTTTTTACAACTTAATTACAATAATAACCGGAACAAAACGTGTATTTTATGTCTTTTATGTCAGAATTATGCGTGGTTTGTGTTTTTGTTGTGATTTAGGACGAAATTGTGAAAAGTGGAGAAAACACGGCATTTACGGGCTTTTATTGAAGAAAAAGATAAAAGATGAAGTCGAAAAGTCAAGAGTGAAAAAAGAACGGAAGTCCAAGACCAATTCGGAAGATTTATCGAAGGAAAAGTTAAAAGACGGAAGTTTATCAAAAGCCGAAAAACTCAAGTCTAATTTATTGAAGAATTAAAAGACGAGTTCAAAGAAATCCCGAGCCAAAAGTCATTAAAGTCCAAGATTAAAGAAGATTTAATGGCTTAAGGACTAATGGTGCAATTAACAAAGAGATTAAGAAGGAAGGGCCTAATGATGCAATTAAGAGAAAATGAAGGAGGGGAGGAAGCTTCCAAATCCTCCCCTATATATAGTCATTAGCATTTCATTTTTACACTTGTTGGCTAACTTGACAAATTAGCTCGTCCACATTTATTTTATGCACCTTTAATTTCTTGTCATTTTTAATACATGTTTTGCACTTTAATTATCCTTTTAATTCCAAGTAAGTTTTTAATTTGTATTCTTGAAATTCGTGTCTTTAATCTTTCTTTATCATTTGATCAAGTTTATTTTTACCAATCTCATTCTACTCTTCTTCTTTTGATTCGGTTTGAATTTCGGATTAAGCAAGGTTTTGCTTAATCCATTGCTCATTTGATTAAAAGTTTTGTCTTTTCTTTTTCCTTTTAGCTTCCATACGAAATAGCCATAAGTTTGACAATCTTATGTGTTTATTTGGTATTTAGCTTAATTGATTTCAAGTTTTCTTAAAAGTTTTACTTTTTACGTTTTTAATTTCATTAAGTTTCGTCTTTTAAATTTTGAAAGGTTTTAACTTTTTAGCGTATTGTTTCGTTTCTCTTCATTTCATTTAAGTCTTTATTATTGCTTATTAGTTATAGCTTATTTGGATTTGTGCTTATTACGAATTTGGTACTCCATCGGAAAGTAAGGTAAACACTCATTGCGACGGCTTGCTTCTCCACATTCCGATAGTGACAGTTTTGGCCTAAGGGTTTTGCATTCCGATCCGGGATTGCGATAGGAGTAACATCACCCTCATTCCGATCTGGGATTGCGATCGCACATTGCGATCGCACATTCCGAGGGCTCTTGAGGTTTACTTAGTCGAAGTGCTGTCCAATTTTTCTTAGCATCTTTCCGATCTGGGTATTGCGATCTGAACATCATTCCGATCTGGACCATATTCCGATAGGTTACATTCCGATAGGTTGCACCTTTTATTCCGATAGAACATTCCGATCTAGATTCCGATGGTGTGGTGACAGCATTCCGATAGTGGATTCCGATGGTTATGGGTTTTGGATTTTAATTTTGCTTTGTTTAATTTTCAAGTTACATTTTAATATTTGTCTAATTTTAATTCTCGTCACGCTTTAATTTTAAGTCATTTAATTAATTTACTTTTCAAAGTTTTTAATATTGCACGCCTTACCTTAAGTTAGAACGCCATTTTATTTTAAGCCATTTACTTTAATTGTTTTTGCACATTTAATTTACTACAACGACAACATTTTTGTTTCACCAAAATAAAACTGAGTCACATAGAGAACCTAGATCAATTCGATTAGACCAACACAAAGAACGAACATAACTTTTATACGTGGTGTTAAAAACCTTTCATAACTTTTATTTCAAAGTTGTTTATGTTAAGTGTAGGGGGGACTTCTATCGAAGTTAAGTGGCCTTTTCCTTGTATTTGTTCTCATTTTAACCGGAAAATCAATTTTTCGACATTTTTCAAAATTTTTTTTATCTATTTTGGCCTATTAGTTTTCCCCTTTGTATAGTTATTTTTCTTTCTTTGCTAGAATAAAATTTTAATAAAGTGGTTTTAATTTTCAAACGTTGTGAATCTTTTGACTCAACCCGAGTTTACTTAACTAAGTTACTCTAGCTAGTATCCTTAACGTGTTTAAATCAAGTTTTGCTAGGCTTTTATATAGGGAGCTATAAAACGCGGAAGTCTTAACTCTCACGGGTTAAGAACAAGAACTTTTCGCAAGTTCCTATAATTGATCCTAGAGAGTCGTTTATCAAGGGAACTTTAAAATGCGATTTCTAAACTTGAAAGAGTCTAAGAATTTGCAAGATCCTATAGGCGACTCGAAAACCCAAAACTTTGATTTAATAGGCTAAGCATCCACGAGTCTCATTCCTTGAGATTTTAAACTGTGGAGAACGAGAGATGATGGAGTCAATTATAAGTTTGGTATTCTTTCGTGAATTTATGTGAGTTAATTATAAGCCTATTCTCCCATCGCCTGCTAATAAATTTATCTGCAATAAATAAGGTTGTACGATTTGAAAAGTTACTTAGCTTCTAGCCCAAGATCGTTTAAAAGTTGCTCGGTATGGATTAGAGTTCATAGCCAAGGCATAACTTATTGAAGCGGGATGTAAAGATTGGCGAGTCCAAAAAGGTCCTAACAAGGCATGAGGGCTATATTTTGTTGCTAAAGATCCAAAGTGATGTGAAGAATCATTTATCGAAAATCAATATGAAGGATCGAGACACACGACGAAAAGCAAAAACTCCCTAAAAGTCATGGAGAAGTGTATCCGAAAAGACCCTAGCAAGGTATGAGGATAAATAGATCCAAGTCATAAAAGGAGGCGGATCGTTGTATATCAAAGTCCAAAATAAAGATTGGAGAAAAATGAAGAAGTCGTGGTCCAAGTATGAATCTCCCAAAACTTCAAGTGAAGAAATTCCTATATGAAGAGAAGACCATAATTTCATGAACGTCTCTCAAGGTTTGAAGTATGAAGTCGCTGCCAAATATCGGTCCGAGAAAGGTCTCAAATCGCGAAGCGAGTTATGCCAAGATATGAACTTTATGAGGTCCCGAGAAGCAGTTTTAAAAGATTTTGTCATTTAGCTAACTATTGATTAAATCGTTCACTTTATTTTCGGCCTAAATAACTATCGAAATAAGTCAAACAATGCATCCTTCGTGATCATTCAAGACAAAGATAAAATATAAGAGATACACCTAGGAATAAGGGAGTCTAAGTGAATAATTGGCCCACATGAGTTCGTGTTAGTTTGCTAACTTATAATAACAATGATCTCGTTTTTAAGCTTGGTTTGGAGAAAGTGAAAACTTGAGGATGATGATTATTCATGACATTTCCGAAACCCAAGGTATGTTTTTGATTTCTTTATTTTGAATGTTTATAATTTTCTATCTCTTTAATAAAGGCCAACGTGGATTGATTATGATGAAAAATGTAAAAGTGCTTTGTAACTAATGCATTGCATGAGGACATTGCAATGGTCAAGTGTAGGGGATTTGATAGGTGTGTAAACACCCATCCTTTTTACAACTTAATTACAATAATAACCGGACCAAAACGTGTATTTTATGTCTTTTATGTCGGAATTATGCGTGGTTTGTGTTTTTGTTGTGATTTAGGACGAAATTGTGAAAAGTGGAGAAAACACGGCATTTACGGGCTTTTATTGAAGAAAAAGATGAAAGATGAAGTCGAAAAGTCAAGAGTGAAAAAAGAACGGAAGTCCAAGACCAATTCGGAAGATTTATCGAAGAAAAAGTCAAAAGACGGAAGTTTATCAAAAGCCGAAAAACTCAAGTCTAATTTATTGAAGAATTAAAAGACGAGTTCAAAGAAATCCCGAGCCAAAAGTCATTAAAGTCCAAGATTAAAGAAGATTTAAAGGCTTAAGGACTAATGGTGCAATTAACAAAGAGATTAAGAAGGAAGGGCCTAATGATGCAATTAAGAGAAAATGAAGGAGGGGAGGAAGCTTCCTAATCCTCCCCTATATATAGTCATTAGCATTTCATTTTTACACTTGTTGGCTAACTTGACAAATTAGCTCTTCCACTTTTATTTTATGCACCTTTAATTTCTTGTCATTTTTAATACATGTTTTGCACTTTAATTATCCTTTTAATTCCAAGTAAGTTTTTAATTTGTGTTCTTTAAATTCGTGTCTTTAATCTTTCTGTATCATTTGATCAAGTTTATTTTTACCAATCTCATTCTACTCTTCTTCTTTTGATTCGGTTTGAATTTCGGATTAAGCAAGGTTTTGCTTAATCCATTTCTCATTTGATTAAAAGTTTTGTCTTTTCTTTTTCCTTTTAGCTTCCATACGAAATAGCCATAAGTTTGACAATCTTATGTGTTTATTTGGTATTTAGCTTAATTGATTTCAAGTTTTCTTAAAAGTTTTACTTTTTACGTTTTTAATTTCATTAAGTTTCGTCTTTTAAATTTTGGAAGGTTTTAACTTTTTAGCTTATTGTTTCGTTTCTCTTCATTTCATTTAAGTCTTTATTATTGCTTATTAGTTATAGCTTATTTGGATTTATGCTTATTACGAATTTGGTACTCCATCGGAAAGTAAGGTAAACACTCATTGCGACGGCTTGCTTCTCCACATTTCGATAGTGACAGTTTTGTCCTAAGGGTTTTGCATTCCGATCCGGGAATGCGATAGGAGTAACATCACCCTCATTCCGATCTGGGATTGCGATCGCACATTGCGATCGCACATTCCGACGGCTCTTGAGGTTTACTTAGTCGAAGTGCTGCCCAATTTTTCTTAGCATCTTTCCGATCTGGGTATTGCGATCTGAACATCATTCCGATCTGGACCATATTCCGATAGGTTACATTCCGATAGGTTGCACCTTTTATTCCGATAGAACATTCCGATCTGGATTCCGATGGTGTGGTGACAGCATTCCGATAGTGGATTCCGATGGTTATGGGTTTTGGATTTTAATTTTGCTTTGTTTAATTTTCAAGTTACATTTTAATATTTGTCTAATTTTAATTCTCGTCACGCTTTAATTTTAAGTCATTTAGTTAATTTACTTTTCAAAGTTTTTAATATTGCACGCCTTACCTTAAGTTAGAACGCCATTTTATTTTAAGCCATTTACTTTAATTGTTTTTGCACATTTAATTTACTACAACGACAACATTTTTGTTTCACCAAAATAAAACTGAGTCACATAGAGAACCTAGATCAATTCGATTAGACCAACACAAAGAACGAACATAACTTTTATACGGGGTGTCAAAAACCTTTCATAAATATGTCTATTCCAAAGGCTGCACTTAAAAAGAAAAGATTTAGAAACACAAGAAAAGGCAACTGAATGCAACCAAACAGGGGAGGAATTATGAATAACAACCACCTTCTTTTGATAATCAAACAAGGATCTCTAGAAATGACATCAACTTTGAGCTGGATGATGATGTCATTGGGACTTATGAAGATGGAACTGGTTTAGAGACTGGTGTGGATGAACCTACAAACATGGAGTTTCAACAGGATGAACCACAGACTACTCATGAGGAGCCACAAGTTGAAGAAATGATGGTAACTCAGCCAATACCAACACCTCAATCACCACAACTTCAAGTGAATTGGAGTACTTTCTATGAGAAGTTGGAGGAAATTAATATTAAATTTCATGTATCTTCATCTCCACCACCATAAAGACAAATCTAGTTTCACAGGAAACAGTCTTTGCAAGTACTATCCAGATCAATAATGAGCAATAGATCAGACAATACTGAAGAGGTGCAAGTTGAAAGGATAACTTCAGTGGAAGAAAGGGTATCTGGAGATACAAAAGTGATTGAAGAAACAAGTGTGTCTAATACTGGTGAAGTCAACATTGTTGAAGATCCAAGTACTGATAAGCCAACTAAGCCGACTACAAGTACTGCTGACATTGTTGAAGACCCAAGTACTACTAAGCCAACTAAGCCGACTGCAAGTACTACTGGTGATCACCTTCACTAGAAAGTCAAACTCCTTTTGGAGAGGATGAGACTTCAGCCCAAATACTGCTTGACTTAAGAGAAAAGAATTCAGCTGAGAAAGCAGAAAAGCAGAGGTAGAGAAGAAGACACAACAAGAAGTTCTTGCCAAAAAGGATCAAATTACAGGTAAGAAAGTTCAATCTTCACACCCTATTAAAGGTATAGTTATTCAACAGCAAGCTGATGAGGAAAGACCTTCCAAGCTGAAGAAGAAGCTACCTAAAATTAATCCAAAGGATAAGGGGAAGAAGCAAATACTATCAGAATCAGAAAATGAAAGTGATTCAGATGAAGATATCAACAAAGTCATGTATAGATTTAATCAACTAGACCATGATGAGGAATATGCTCTTGGAACGCAAGCTCAGATTCGTGAAGAAGACTTGCAAGAAGAACTTAAAGCTAAACAACTTTTCCTAGAAGCTAAGAGAATACATCAAGAATGGAACATACAAGAGTATGATAGGATTCAAGCTGAATTACATGCAAGTGAGCTTCTTGCAGACTCGTTGATAGCTGAAGAGAGAGATGCTTATGATGAAGAAGAGAAATCAAAACTGATTGATGATCTGGTAAGGGAGCAACAAAGATTCTTTGCTGAAAAGAGAAGAAGAGAAAAGATTAAGCCTCCAAATACCATGCAGATTAGGAATCAAATGATGAACTTTCTCAAGAAAGTTAAGGGTTTCACTCATACTCGGCCGGTCAAGAAGAATTTTGAAGAAATCAGGACTTTGTATGAACAACATAAGAGAACTGAATTGAATTTTTTTGAGATTGGATCTGAAGCAGATAGGATAGCTGTTGAAAAAGCTAGAAGACAACTGCAACAACAAAGGCAATTTGGAAGTGCTCCTAGAATTGAGCTAAGTACTGCTGAACCTACAACTACATCTCCAACTATCAAGACCACTTATTGAGAAAGAATAGAAAGGAGAAGGTAAGTTCAAAAGAGGAAGAGACTGCTCAAAGAATGAATGAAGGAGATAAAGCTCAAGATGTCGCTCAGACTGAAAATGTACAAGCAGTACATACACAGTCAATAGTACATACTAAAGAAACGGTACATACAAACTTGGAAGAAGGTTCAATAGAATTTGAAGTAACCTCCAAGGGTGATAAGAGGAAAAGATCAACAAACATGAAGCAAAAAGCCAAGAAGGCAAAGTCAACAACAAAAGATAGTGATGATGATGAGAGCTTGAAAAAGTACTTGAAGATAGTAAAGTTTGAAGATCAATGTATTAATGCAGAGATTTTTGGAAAGAGATCATCTATTGCTAGATGGATATACTCTATGGATCAAGGTCTGGAAGCTCATGGAGTTCAAAGAACTGATGGCAAAACAAGAATATTCAGACTTTTGGAAGATATTCTTCACATTCTTGATAGACAAGATATTCAGGATCTTTTTAGGTTAGTTCAAGAAGCCAGTGCATGTAAAACTGAAGTATCACTATTATATAGGGAATTTCTCTTCATGTATGAAACACACAACTGTGATCAAGAAGTATTGAAGAAATTAGAGAATCAGGTTCATAGTTACTGGAGATATTATAGGTCATGTGGATTGCATATTTTGGATATAGATGATGTTACTTTCTATATGCTACAAGAGAATAGTTATCCATTCAAACGAAGATTGTTGGAAAGAATGTTGGAACAAAAATTGGAAGTTACAGAAGAGTCTGTTGATTCTTTGGAGTTGATCAGAAAGGTTAAACAACAAATCAAGGATTTGAAAGATGAGGAAGAAGCTGAGAAAGAGCCTTAAGTGTTTGACTTTTAGTCACACTTCACAAATGGTTCTCAGTTCACAATGTCTAACACACATAAAAACTGGCTAGTCCATAAACAAACGGTTTATGGTAAAGACTTCTCAAATCCGTTGAAAGCTGGTAGTTTGCTAAAAACTATATGGTTCCGACTCACCTTGTTTTGAGACAAAGAGTTGGCTAGTCCTAGACAAACGGTACTAGGTAAAGACTTCATCAAATCCGTTGATGGTTGAAAATTTACCAAAAAATGTAGGGTTATCAGTGCACCTTATTCTTTATGAATAAATTATTAGCTATTCCAGAGTGTACGGCTAACTGGTAAAGAATATATCAAATCCGTTGATAGCTGATGATTTGCTAAAAATCATGAAGCCAATACTGATGATTGCAAGCAAAGAAGTATTCAAGAAGAAAATACTTAGAAGGTTTTGTCTCATAAAATCAAGACTAAAGTTCATGATTCAGAGTTCATAAATTTAACTCAAGAAGACAATTACTGTTGCTGCAAAGAGACTTGAATGTTTACAAGACACAAGAAGATCATAAGTTGAAGACGAAGATGATGTTCATGATGTTTGAAGATTATCTTATTAGAAGAAGATCTACATTGAAGTGTTTGGCTACATTCAGTTGGACACAAATACAAATTACCAAGTTCAATCCAAGGATGAAGAAAAGACTGAATACATGTATTCTAAATACATCCAATACAAAGAGAAAAAAGAAGAAAACAAGTTATCATTCTTGTTTAGGGGAGGATTGTTGGGAATTATTTGTAAGTGTCAAGTACCGTTACTGTTATTGAAGTACTGTTAGTATCTTTCAAGTACTGTTAGTGTTAACGCGGTACATAGTAAGTACTGCTACTTATAAAGTAAGTACTGCTATATTGATTAGGACGAATATATCTTTGTATAAGATATGTCATAGTTATATTTAGAGTATATCTTATGTGATATACTTAAATACTTATAATATTGATAATATAACGTCTGTGATATAGTTATCTTTATAGAATATTCTAAGGTTTCTAGGGTTCCTTACTCTATAAAAGGAACATAGGTACAATGTCATTCATGTACCTCATTCAAGTCGATTAATAAGAGAATCAAATAGTTAAACGTAATTCTGTTCTTCTGTGCTTTATAAGTTAGATTCCGCATAACTTATTTAGTTTGAGTAAGAGTTCTCAAAGTGTTTTAGTTTGATTACAAACTACTATACTAGTTCTTAACAGAATATAGATCTAATCAAAGGGATCAACATTCATGTTGTCAAAAGGATCTTTAGGTATCTTAGGTGCTATCCCACTTTGGGATTATGGTACCCTAAGGATTCTCTATTGGAGCTTGTGGGCTATTTAGACAGTGATTATGGAGGTGATAACAATGATAGGAAATATACATGTGACAATCTGTCAATTTGAGGTCGTTATTTTATTCTCATGTATTACTTATAATCATAATTTTATTGTTAGTTTATGAACTCGCTCACTTTTGGGAATAAATTAGGGTTTACGTCTAAATTTAGAATCGTCTACGTCTAAACCAGAGAGCTCTACGTTACGTGTTTACGTTTACCTACTCCATTTTTTGACAGTCCGACATTTTCAGGTAGTAAATTTATTATCGTGTATCATTTTGAAATTTTATTTTTATGTGGGTTCATGAAAACACATAATTACGAGATGAAATTAGGGCTTACGTGTATAATTTAACGTCTTTTACGTTTAAACCGGAAACCCTAGGTTTACGTATTTACGCTTTTGTGCTCCGTTTTTGATGAGACAATTTTTATTAGAATCGTTTTGTGCCGTAGTTTCATAATTTCCAAAAACATTTTTCGTAAATCGACCCGAGGGCACGTAAATCAAGGAAACTAGAATCGAGGAGTACCCGTAAAATAATGAGGATGAAACAAGTTTTACACTTGTCCCACCCCCACTATGGGCGGATACAACAAAGGGGTGACACCCTTTGGTGTCAAAATATTAAGCTACCTTGAGACACTTGTCTCATAAGCTCACTAGATACTTAATACAAGGATTTTTGCCTCGTATGAAAGATCGTTGTTTCTGGTCTTTTCGAATTGATTATTGGCAGAAAGTGCGACTCAATTGTTCTTGGTGGAAAATAAAAAGGTTTGGTTATCTATTTTAAACTAAAAATGAAAATGTCGTTGAGTAAATAAAGGTGAAAGCTTTAAAATTTAAAACTAAAAATGAAGACTTTAAAAATTGAAAAGTAACTGATTAAAACTTATAAAAATGTAAACTTCAAATATTTAAACTAGAACAAGACAAGTTGGAACAAAGCTAAGTAAAAAGGCGGGAAAAGTATAAATTCAAAAACTGTAAAAACAAAACCTTATCCGGAATGTTATCCGGAATGTTGAAATGTGGCTTATCCAGAATACTGACTTGTGATGCTTATCCGGAATACCTATTTGTTTGACTATTCGGAATAACTAGCTGCTGCTTATCCGGAATAAACTAATGATAGCTTATCCGGAATAACTAAACAGGATCCTTATCCGGAATCCCTGATGAATGCTTTATCCGGAATATCTACTTGTGGCTTATCCGGAATCACTGCTCTAATCCTTATCCGGAATAAACTTCCAAGCTTTATCCGGAATCTGATGATCGAGACTTTATCCGGAATATTTTCCTAGGGCTTATCCTGAATGTCTTCCGGATCTTTATCCGGAATCGGCTTCTGAACTATGTCCGGAATAATAAAAAGCTATCCTTATTCAGAATAAACCAATCACCCCATATCCGGAATAAGCTGTTGGTAAGCTTATCCGGAATACTTTGCCGGTTGCTTATCCGGAATATCAACCCGTGTAGCTTATCCGGAATAATGTGATGGTCACTATCCGGAATGATGGATCCGAGAAATGTTCGGAATAAGAAGGTTTTAAGAGATTTCAGAAAAAGAACTTAGCAATAAGCAAGTATAAGCCAAAAATCAATAAGCACTTTACCAAAACTTAAACCAAAACTTAAACCAAAAATATTTTTAAGAAAAACAAATAAGCTAGAATTTAAAAACTTTTAAACATTAAATAAGCTAGAAATTAAAAAGCACTTTTTATAAAAAACTTAAACTTATCAAAAACAACTTATCTATAAAAACCATTAAACATTAAGATTAAAGAAATAAGCACTTTTATAAAGAAACTTTTAAGATCACCAATTTAATAAGCACAATCAAATAAGCTACAATAATCAAACCATCAACAAGATTAAGATAAAACTACATGATTATCAAGATTAAGTAAAAGATTAAGAAAGGTAGAATGAGAATTAAGAAAATAAGCTTGATTGATTAAAGATTAATATCAAAAGATTACAAAATTAAAGTTGATAAACTTCCAAAACTAGAGAGAAGAAAAATTAAACTTGAAAACTAAAAATAAACTACCATTAAAAATTAACCACCTAACACCCTCCTAATGACATATTAGAAGGGTATTTATAGGAGGTGGGGAGATTACATGCTTAAGCTATCTTATTTATTTCTTCTCGTCTCGACTCGACTTAATTTACTTGTCTTTTTCGACGTCGTCTTGGGATTTGTCGATATAAGTTGAACTTGTCTTATAATTTTCTTCTATAATTAGACTTATGTTCTTCGACTTTATCTAACTTCCGTCTTTAGACTTTTTCTTCGATAAATCTTCAGAATTGGCCTTGGACTTCCGTTTTTTTTGCATTCTCGATCTTTCAACTTCGTCTTTAGTCTTTTTCTTCGATAAAAGCCCGTGATAGCCCATGTTTTCTTCATATTGCATCTTTTGGTCCTAAAACACAATAAAAACACAAACCACGCATAATTCCGACTTTTACGACATAAAATACACGTTTTGGTCTTGTTATTATTAGAAATAAGTGGTAAAAGGATAAGTGTTTTCACACTTATTAATACTTAACCTTCACTTCTTTCACATACTTCACATACTTCACATACATGCAAGTGTAACTAACAAGATTATCAAAATCCTCTCCCTCTCCCTCATTGTTTCCGTCCACCACCATCATCACACCACCATCTTCATCAAATTTTACCTAACAACATAATCTATAATCAATCTATGTTGATAACTACTTAAAAGGAGGTTGTTTTGAGGTGGCTAGTACTTGTGAAAGGAAGTTTTCATGGAGTCCTAGGGCTGATTTTCAAGAAGGAGTTCATATATTTGAAGATTTCAGAAAGTTGTTTTGTAAAGTTAAAGATTTGGTTACAAGATCAAGCCTTGTTCATCCAAAATCTCAACCTTTTCATCACTTTGGTTGGTATAGAGATTGTTTTCTTTCTATCATCCTACTATTTTGTAAATGTATTTATCTATTTACTTAAAAATGTATATGTACGATGATGATGAATGATGATCAATGTATTACATGGGGATTTTGCGTCACTAGATTAAGTTAAAAATGCTAAATCTACAAGTAAAAGTTGATGAAATCTTAACTAAATAAGTAAGCTGTAATAAACAGTAAGTTTCAATATTTTTACTTGATTAAATGGGTTAGATTATTTGATATAATGATAGATAAATGATTTTTACATAAGTGGTGAATTGGCCACACAATGGAATGTTAAAAGTGAGCAAGATATGGCCAAAACACTTTTGAGGTACTAATCTGACTGATATGTTTTGGACGAATTATTACTGATATTTAGAGGCTATTTGAGGAGTCATAGAAGAGTTATTTGTAGAGCATATAATGTAGTTTCTACAGTAAACGTTTGGGGTTCTAACTCCTTATAGAACTCAAGATATGATAAAAATGGTGAACTTGATTTTTGGCATCAGATTTCACTATAAAGTATATAATATTAAAAAGGCCACTTGAAGTAAATTAATATATAAAATAAGTATTTAAAAGTAAATAAATGATAGTAAATACTATAAAATATGTTTATATACTATAATAAATAAGTATCACATTTTATAAAAATAAAATTCAAATGGTTTTCTAACTACAAACTATACATATGATTTTTACGTCTTTTCGGCTAAAACCGAAAGGATGGCGTTTTAGCCAAATAAAACTTAGATGGTCGGACCCGTCTAATGTAACATTTTTATAAAACAATACTGATATATAAACACATATAACAAGTAAAAACTGACAAACCTGAGCTTTGTAACTTATGGACCATAATGGGCCAAAGTAGCCTTGTTGGACCACTAGGCCCAACTAGTTTGGTTTAGCACTATTGGACTTACTCATGGGCTTAACCCACTTGGGCCCAACATATGAGTATAGGCCTGGTCCTAAATAGATAAATGGACTAATCAAACTTATTGGACTCTTAATGGGCTTATTGGGCCTTAACATGTAAATGGGCTAAAACTAGTATAATAAGACTAAGTTAACTAATACTTAACAACTAATAATGTTGTATAAGGTAATAAAACCCCACTTGATCATCATGTTATGACATCATTACATATACATAACAACTTTTTATGAATATTATTCGACATAGTCTAAGATCGAGTATTATTTGTTTAGGTTTCTGTGATCGAGGCACGCACCATACATCCTAATTGCCGATAACCCGCCTTTCCCAACCAACGTGTGTTCATAGCCTCGCTCTCTTTTAAATGTTTTATGAAATGTTTTATAAACCCGCGAGGGAGATAACATGCTAGTCTTAATAAAAATAGAACACAATTTGTCCCATTTTATGCTTATTGATATGGACCCGATTGATTTGATGACCCAATGAATGATTGAAATGGATTATTGTTAGTTAGATTATGTCACTATAAGTCCCATTAGCATGAATTGTGAACTACCGGGAGTTCATAGACGTTTATGCATATAATAGTACTATTTGGGGAAGATCACCCTAGTTCGCTTCTTGACGGCTGATCCCCGTTGTGTCACATTAATTGGAAATCGAATTTATGTATGAGAGAGATATATTTAGCGTGATTTTTGTGACGACACGCTGTTTTAGATGGTCGAATGAATTCCGGGCTAGCTACCCGATATATATTATAGAAAGGTAACAATGTCATGCGGCTATAATAATCTGATAATATTAAGGATAATAGTAACACTGAGGTTGCGGTCTCAGGAATAGTGTATGATAAATGATTTGAATTATAATATATTGTCTGACTAGCAATATGGGGTCTTATTTATTATTATACCTGTGTTCTGGTTTTACATAACTGTTTTATATAACGATTTTTACTATACTTTAACCAGTGTTATAAAACGTATTGTATGATTTACGACAATGATTCGTATAAAAATGTTTTAGCCCTATGTTATGATTTACGACAATGATTCGTATAAAATGTTTTTGGCCTATATTATGGTCTACGACCAAGAATTGCACAAAATGCTTTTCGGTAATGATTATATACCGATTTTATGTTAACAGTTATTATTAAACTCTATGGACTCGCTCGGTGTTTCGCTGACTTTTAACATGTTTTATCTCAATAACTTGAAGGTAATTCTCAGGAAGACGACAAGAGTTTATGGCCCACATTTAAGTAAAAATTTTCATTCAAATGTTTTGTAAATTTGTAAGACATACTTTGACCTGAGGACCTATGTTTTTTGATATTTATGAGTGGAAAAATGCTTTGTTATTAAGCGACGCGATTTTTAAGCGTTGTCTATGATTTGAGTAATGTGTTATCCCGTAACACCAGCGACTCTTCCGCTGATTCAAAAACCTTTTAACTATAAATATTTTAATAAATATTTTGAGTAAAATGTTTAAAAATCTTTTGACTATAACGGTGCTGAAAAATTCCCGATTTACCGACAAGGCCAGACTGAGAAGTGTTATTTTAATATATATATATATATATATATATATATATATATATATATATATATATATATATATATATATAACTTGGATTATATATATGTTGTAATTTGATTACATGATTGTTTAATGATTATTCTAATACTTATAGGAGATATTTATACGACGTAGATTGTCACAAGGAACCCTAACTCTTCTAGCAAATCAATCGAAGCTATTTCTGTAGGAATTCTAGCTATTCCAGATCTAAACCAAGTTGTGGATGTTTATGATCCCAACGAAATGGTGGATATTCCAAGAAATGTTGATATTAGTTGATTGTGATATTGAAGATGAATTGTCGGGATTAAATCTGATATCCATGTCATGACGATCTTTCCTTATAGAGTGGAGTTTGACCAAAACCTCAGCACCTAGAAATGTGTCATCTGAATCGGTGTCACCCAATTCTTAAATTTGAAATCGAAAAGGTAAATGTTTCACTTGAGGATGTCATTGGAACCTTTACCCAAAAGCCTCGTGCCACTTTTACCTTTCCAAGAAGTCTAATTGAATGTGTGAGTCATTTCCTACTCGTGACTCATTCAATAACTATTGTTATAAGAGCTATAGAATTGGAAATTAACTGTTGTTCATGTCGAGCTTTTATTGCCTTCCAAAGCCGAAGAATAAGGTTGAAAGTATTGGAGAATGAGGTAGGATGTCGCATTGAGTATAAGTTGGTTGAAACTTGAATAAAGTCAAATTTAACTCGTATGGAATACGAGATTGTTAAGAGGAAGTCGTTGAGTTCTGTGGTTGAGTTATGAGGTTTTAAATGATTGTTGGTTCGTGTTAAGGGTTGTTCCTAGGCCATTGTCCACTGACGAGGATGCCCAGTGTCCAAGAAATAAATCATAGAAATCTTCTTCTGATTTGGGACCGATGGATCCTCCAGGACACGTGGAACACCTAATGACTTTTGTAGATTAGTATTCATTATAGTATCTTTTAAAATCACTAACTTAACTGAGATATCAGTTGGTAGGACGAGTCCTTGGAATTGTATAACATTACATGATGACACGTAATGTGTGACGGTACAGCTTGTGACTTGTTTGTGATTAATAAAAAGACTATATTCGATTGCTAAATTCTACATGTATCGTTGTTATCTATCTTTTCTTGTTTCTTTCTAACTATTCTATTATGGATGCAACCATTGAGTGAATACTCATTTTGAATATAGTTGAGTTATGAATTATTCTTTCGTATTCCTGAGTGCCATCGATGTCATGAACCTCATGATTATTTGGCTAAGCTCATTTCCTATCATATTGTAATTAGTTCTTGGTGAACAACTCTTCATCACTCTTTTGCAGATCACTCATTGCTTTTATAAGTAATACAATACCATCTGGGAAAATATGAAATTCTTATTTTCATATGGGTTATTTAAATCGGTACTATTAAGTAATTACTATCGAAATAAAGTTTTTATTAAAGATCTTGTAAACGAAAACGCTTTCATAATGATGAACATTTCGGTAAAATCATTTTTATTTATATTTCATAATTAAACATGAATATATATTTTAAACAATTTTGGCGAACTGAGTATTGCATCGTTAATCCTAAGTTGTACATAGAAGCGCGCCTACGTACAATTTGGAAGGGACCATGCAAGGCTGATTAGTAGTCACCATGAAATTGTTAATAAACATTACATTTTTCTTTGAAATTGTGAAAAATTAAATTTTTATGATATCTCTAAGAAGTGAAAAAATAGGGACATATTGTTAGGGACACCTACATATGTGCCCGTACTATTTTCCGAATCGAATTTACTCATCTATGGATATTCTCTTATTTGACAATTGACGTCCCCTTCTTGTCCAATTCTTTCATGATAAGATTCCTTGGAAAATTTTCTAATTATCGGTTGTTGATATCCGGCTTGGAGTTTCAACATTCCAATATTGTCTTTTAAAATAGATTGCCTTTGAGTAATGTGAGTAACGATCCCAGGTGCCTTGGGATGCGTGAACAAATCATGAAAACTTGGAATATATTCATATTCGTTAATATTTTCGTCTTTATCTGATTTGACATTCTCCAGTGATAATCATACGTTGACCTCACTCTTTTAATGTTAGCTATGTCTCCAGATATCCTTGATTTGTGAAGGGTTACGAGTTATTCTTAGTCTTTTGAGAAGTTCTCGTATTATCAATGGTAATAAAACTGGAAAGTTGGTAGTGCCAATAGGATGGATTGGTTGATTATGACATGATGTCATTGTCTTAATTGATGTGAACACGAGTAGAATTCCCCTAAAAGATAAGATGTTGATTACGAAAGGTGATCTAAATAATTCCCGATGGGTGACCGTATCCTTCATTTAGGCTTGAAATTATACCATGAATGGTTGCGAGCTAGTCATAGATCTCGCGATCTAGAAAGAACCTAAGGTGAATTAAATAAGAAAATGTTCCTGTTATCTGAGACTTTCTGAGGTACTTACTGATGAAGTACCTATACTTCCGCCATTAAGGCAAGTTGAATTTGGTAATTGATTATATTCTCGGTGCTGCACCTGTGGCATGTCCACCATACGTCAGCACCATCTGAATCAAAAGAGTTACCGTGCAACTGAGAGAGTTGTCGGAGACAGCTTTATTTCTACCGAGCTCTTCATCATGAAGAGCTATGGTATTATCATTCCATATATTTACTGATTACCGTGAACTGAATAAATTGACGATCAAAATTTATATCCATTATCCAAGATGAAAGATTTGTTCGATCATTTACCAGGCTCTAGCGTATATTCAGAAATTTGATCTACGGCATGTTTATCATCAAATTCGCGTCCGCAAAGAAGATTATCTATTCCAGTCACTACATCCAGAACTCGTAATGAACATTATGAGTTTCTTGTGATACCGTTGGATTGACCAATGCACATGTGGCATTCATGAATTTGATGAATCGTGTGTGTAAGCCGTATCTCTTTAAATTCGTGCTTGTTATTATTAGGGACCATCTGCTTGTTTCAAAGAATAAGAAGGAGCTTAGTAATCATCTATAGACTGACTACCCTGAGCTAGCCGATAAGCGAAAACCTGTACCCTGAGTATTTATCATTTTATTTAAAGCTTGATCCTTTACATTCTTTGACCATATGATTAATGGTAGTGGAATCTATGTTGACTCTTCAAAGATCGGAGCCATTAAGGCTTTGGGTTATACCAAAAAGAAAGTGCGAAGATGTTTGGGGTTGACAGATATTTATCGAAGGATTATTAAGGAATTATTCCCTCATACCCAGATCATTTAACTAAACTTCCTTAGGAGTAGATGTTTGTGTATACCTCAAGACAACCTAGGAGGAATTGAGGAAACCATATAACCCATGACTTGGATTTTGGAGCGGCATTTTTTGCTCTTCAACTAAGAAAATTTTGACCGAAGTTTAAACAAAGATTTATCTAACATTTACGAATCTTGTTAATTATTTTCGATAAATCAACGAAGATCGTGTTAATTAAATTCAAATTTATTTTGAACATTTTCCTATAAGTGGACGAACTGAGAAATTTAAAAATTTTACGTTTACGTTTCATAAATTAAATGTTGACTATTTAATTACTTGTAATATTTATTGACGTTTTAAACGTCAGACTGGGCAAAACTAATAAAGATAATAGTTGAGATGAAACTAAAACTTAGAAAATATGAAAAAAAAATTCTGAGTGATTATGGACATGATATTTATTTCATCGGGGAAGGTGAATGTAGTTGCTGACGCATTATGTAGAAAGGATAAAGGACCAATTAGGATGTGTTCCTTAGTAATGATCGTGCAAAATAATTTGCCCGAGCAATTTAGAAATAGTCGATGCTTGTAAGAAGGATAATATAGATGATGAAGGGTTTTGCGGCTAATGATAACCCTTAGAGATGGGAGCCGACAGCGTTAAGTGTTTAAAAGGTCGTTTGTGGTTGCCTAAATATGGAGGATTTCGAGATTTAGTCATGATGAAAGCTCATAAATCTAAGTATTCTAATCATTCCGTTTCTGACACAATGTATTTTGATCGTGAAGAATTGTACTGAAGGCCGATCATGAAAGTCGACATCGCCACATACGTTAGTAAATATCTAACTTGTGTGAAGGTCAAGGCTAAACCTCAAAATCCATCAAGATTGCTTCTACAGCTTATTATTCCTATTTGGAAGTGGGATAGAATTACCATGGATTTTATCACAAACCTTCCAAGGACATCATCTAGATTTGCTTCGATTTGGGTCATCGTCTACAGACTGACCAATCTGCTCATATCGTTCCTGTTAATGATAGGTTCTCGATGGAGAAGTTGTCTCATTTGTATTTAAAGGAGTTGTGTAAGCATGGTATGCCTGTATCGATCATCTCTATCAAAATCCTCGCTTCGCATCGAATTTCTGGAGATCTCCTCAAAAGTCATTGGGAAAGAATCTTGATGAGAGTACTTCTTACCACCCACAATCGGATGGACAAGGTAAAATAACGATACAAACACTAGAAGTCTTGTTTTATGCTTGTATGATTGACCTATGGTAGTGTCTAGGACGAGCATTTACCTTTGGATGGATTATCATTGATAATTATCGCATTAGGATTGAGACCGAACCTTTCGAGGACCTATATAAAGAAACGTTTAAGCGCAACTATAGGTGGAAGTTGGGATGAAGATACCCGACCCGCGAGACCTAAAATGATTGTGGAAATTAGGATCTGATTATTGATTGTCGGTAGTGGGCAGGAGGTTATGTGAATGTGAGATGTAGATCTTAAAGTGCAGGATGGGTAGCAAAGTTATGCTGAGAATTTTCATCATGAAAAGGTGAATTGATGATCTGAAAGATCGTGGGAAGTCAAGTCTCCGTTGTATGGGACCATTAGGATAATGTAAAGAGTTGGTCCGTGAGGCATGTAAGCTAGACTACCCTAGGACTTCAAGGGATGCATGAAATATGTTCCGTATATCGAACTTACTAAAATGTCTATTAAGTGAAAATCTGATTATTTTTAATGAAGTTTGGGTCGGCGAAAAGTTGAATTCATCAAAAACCCGTGGACATCATGAAAAGAGAAAGTAAGTCAACTTAAGCATGATCGTATTCCCATAGTTATGTTTGATGAAACTCGCATATTAAAATGAATTACGCTTGAGAGAATAGACCGAATGTGGAGGAAATGCCCACATGTCTTTGACTCTATATGAAGCGAATAGTAAGATGAATTGATCTTTTAGGACAAAGATCCTCTTTAGGGGAAAATGCTGTGACAATCCGTCAATTTGAGGTCGTTATTTTGTTCTCAAGTATTACTTATAATCATTATTTTATTGTTAGTTTATGAACTCACTCACTTTTGGGAAGAAATTAGGGTTTACATCTAAATTTCGCATCGTCTACGTCTAAACCGGAGAGCTCTACGTTATGTGTTTACGTTTACCTACTCCATTTTGTGACAGTCCGACATTTTCAGGTAGTAAATTTATGATCGTGTATCATTTTGAAATTTTATTTTATGTGGGTTCATGAAAACACATAATTACGGGATGAAATTAGGGCTTACGTGCATAATTTAACGTCTTTTACATTTAAACCGGAAACCCTAGGTTTACGTATTTATGCTTTTGTGCTCCGTTTTTTATGAGACAATTTTTATTAGAATCGTTTTGTGTAGTAGTTTCATAATTTGCAAAAACGTTTTTCGTAAATCGACCCGAGGGCACGTAAATCGAGGAAACTAGAATCGAGGAATACCCGTAAAATAATGGGGATGAAACAAGTTTTACACTTGTCCCACCCCCACTATGGGCGGACACAACAAAGGGGTGACACCCTTTGGTGTCAAAATATTAAGCTACCTTGAGACACTTGTCTCATAAGATCACTAGATACTTAACCTTCAGTTATTTCACACACTTCACATACATGCAAGTGTAACTAACAAGATTATCAAAATCCTCTCCCCTCCCTCATTGTTGCCGTCCACCACCATCATCACACCACAATCTTCATCAAATATTACCTTACAACATAATCTATAATCAATCTATGTTAATAACTACTTAAAAGGAGGTTGTTTTGAGGTGGTTACTACTTGTGAAAGGAAGTTTTCATGGAGTCCTAGGGCTGATTTTCAAGAAGGAGTTCATATACATAAAGATTTCAAAAATTTGTTTGCAAAGTTAAAGATTTGGTTACAAGATCAAGCCTTGTTCATCCAAAATCTCAACCTTTTCGTCACTTTGGTTGGTATAGAGATTGTTTTCTTTGTATCATCCTACTATTTTTGTAAATGTATTTATCTATTTACTTCAAAATGTATATGTATGATGATGATGAATGATGATCAATGTATTACATGGGGATTTTGTGTCACTAGATTAAGTTAAAAATGCTAAATCTACAAGTAAAAGTTGATGAAATCTTAACTAAATAAGTAGGTTGTAATAAACAGTAAGTTTCAATATTTTTACTTGATTAAATGGGTTAGATTATTTGATATAATTATAGATAAATGATTTTTACATAAGTGGTGAGTTGGCCACACAATGGAATGTTAAAAATGAGCAAGATATGGCCAAAACACTTTTGAGGTACTCATCTGACTGATCTATTTTGGACGAATTATTACTGATATTTAGAAGCTGTTTGAGAAGGAGCCATAGCAGAGTTATTTGTAGAGCATATCATGTAGTTTCAACAGTAAAAAAATGGGGTTCTAACTCCTTGTAGAACTCAAGATATGATAAAAATGGTGAACTTGACTTTTGGCATTAGATTTCACTATAAAGTATATAATATTAAAAGGCCACTTAAAGTAAATTAATATATAAATAAGTATGTAAAAGTAAA
The DNA here is from genome assembly GCA_025667525.1 of Glebionis coronaria. Classification (NCBI taxonomy): domain Eukaryota; kingdom Viridiplantae; phylum Streptophyta; class Magnoliopsida; order Asterales; family Asteraceae; genus Glebionis; species Glebionis coronaria. The sequence continues at coordinate 119,487 of JANFOE010000788.1, read as the reverse complement.
TAAATGATAGTAACTACTATAGAATATGTTTATATACTATAATAAATAAGTATCACATTTCATAAAAATAAAACTCAAATAGTTTTCTAACTACAAACTATACATATGATTTTTACGTCTTTTCGGCTAAAATCAAAATGATGGCGTCTTCGCCAAATAAAACTTAGATTGGCGGACCCGTCTAATGTAAATTTTTATAAAACATATACTGATATATAAACACATTTAACAAGTAAAAACCGACAAACCCGAGCTTTGTAACTTATGGACCATAATGGGCCAAAGTAGCCTTGTTGGACCACTAGGCCCAACTAGTTTAGTTTAGCACTATTGGACATGCTCATGGGCTTAACCCACTTGGGCCCAACATATGAGTATAGGCCTGGTCCTAAATAGATAAATGGACTAATAAAACTTATTGGACTCTTAATGAGCTTATTGGGCCTTAACATGTAAATGGGCTAAAACTAGTATAATAAGACAAAGTTAACTAATACTTAACAACTAATAATGTTGTATAAGGTAATAAAACCCCACTTGATCATCATTTTATAACATCATTACATATACATAACAACCTTTTATAAATATTATTCGACATAGTCTAAGATCGAGTATTATTTGTTTAGGTTTCCGTGATCGAGGCACGCACCCTACATCCTAATTGCCGATAAACCGCCTTTTCCAACCAACGTGAGTTCATAGCCTCGCACTTTTTTAAATGTTTTATGAAGTGTTTTATAAACCCGCGAGGGAGATAACATGCTAGTCTTAATAAAAATAGAACACAAGTGGTCCCGATTTTATGCTTATTGATATGGACCCGATTGATTTGATGACCCAATGAATGATTGAAATGGATTACTATTAGTTAGATTATGTCACTATAAGTCCCATTAGCATGAATTGTGAACTACCGGGAGTTGGTAGACGATTATGCATATAATAGTACTATTTGGGGAAGATCACGACAGTTCGCGTCTTGAAGGCTGATTCTCGTTGTGTCACATTGATTGGCAAGCGAATTTATGTATGAGAGGGATATAATCAGCGTGATTTTTGTGACGGCACGCTGTTTTAGATGGGCGAATGAATTCCGGGCTAGCTACCCGATATATATTATAGAAAGGTAACAATGTCATGCGGTTATAATAATCTGATAATAATAATGATAAAGGTAACACTAAGGCTTCGGTCTCAGGAATAGTGTATGATAAATGATTTGAATTATAATATATTGCCTGACTAGCAATATGGGGTCTTATTTATTATTACACCTTTGTTCTGGTTTTACATAACTGTTTTATATAACGGTTTTTATTATACTTTAAACAACGTCATAAAACATATTGTATGATTTACGACAATGATTCGTATAAAAATGTTTTAGGCCTATGTTATGATTTACGACAATGATTCGTATAAAATGTTTTGGCCTATATTATGGTTTACGACCAAGAATTGCACAAAATGCTTTTCTGTAATGATTATATACCAGTTTTATGTTAATGGTTATTATTAAACTCTATGGACTCGCTCAGCGTTTCGCTGACTTTTAACATGTTTTATTTCAGGAACTTGAAGGTAATTCTCGGGAAGACGACAAGAGTTTATGGCCCGCATTTAAATAAAAATTTCCATTCAAATGTTTTGTAAATTTGTAAGACATACTTTGCCTGAGGACCTATGTAATTTGATATTTATGAATGGAGAAATGCTTTGTTATTAAGCGACGCAATTTTTAAGCGTTGTCTATGATTTTAGTAATGTGCTATCCCGTAACACCAACGACTTTTCTGCTGATTCAAAATATGAATATTTGGGAGTGTTACACCACAACTGGTGGATGTCAATTTCTTGGGAGCAGACTTATTAATTGGCAATGCAAAAACAAACAGTGGTGGCTAATTCAACAACTGAGGCTGAGTATGTAGTTGTTGCTGCATGTTGTGGCCAAGTGCTATGGATCCAAAATCAGCTTTTGAATTATGGGTACAATTTTATGCATACCAAGATTTTTGTAGATAATAATAGTACACTTTGCATTATTAAAAATCATGTACATCATTCTTAAACTAAACACATGGAAATTAGGCATCATTTTATAAGGGATTGTTTTGAAAAAAAGGTCTAATATATCCAGATAGAGTAGACATAGAAGATAATGTGGCTGATCTTTTGACTAAACCTTTTGATGTTGGATGGTTCCAGTACTTGGTAACAAGTATTGGAATAATCCATCCATAAAATATGTGTTTTTGAATTTAATGTATAGTATGTACAGGATGTGTACTGTTTTATTACTTGTAAAATGTGTTAGATTTTCCACTATATTTTCTAACCACTGATAAAGGCATTATATCCGCTGACAAGTGGAAAGAAGCCGCTGACAGCCTATGTTAGTTTTTGGTGGTTTTTAATCTAATCATGCAGGCATATTGAGCATTGTGCAATAGGATACAGAGTTGCTTATGGAATTCAAAGATATGACAAATATTTATTTATGATGGTTGGAATGTTTACATTCCTATCTTGAAATAAATATATATCATATTTATTTATTTTGTACACTGTGTAAGTTTAAGGGGAGGTTTAGGAAACCTTTAGGTTTTTGGGTACTCTTAGAGTCGTCTTATCACAATTCTAGATTGTGTCCACTGGTGAGTAAGGGTTAGGAATAATGAAGACCTTTCTTTTTAAGAATTGTTGGAATTTCTAAATGTTGAGGCATTGTAGCATGCAAAGGTGATATAACTGTGCATGTTGCCAAGACTGTTTTACCTAGAATTGGTATTGGTTGGTTGGGAGGCTTGGTGTAAATAAACATGGACTTACCTGGGTTACAAAGTGTTTATATGAGATAACTTCACTCCAAAGGACTTACTTTAGCAAGGTTCACTTGAGGATAATTATGTCTATCTTGCTTATGCAAGTGTGTATAATTGGATAGAGAATGCTAATTACAGTCTGTGTTAGAGGAAGAGTTATCTTCATTAGGGTAAACCTCTTTGTTAAGGTCTTTTTATTTTATTACTTTTTATTTTTGGACGTTGTCACATAAGTGGTTTAGACGCTGACAAGCACGTTTTTAGACGCTGATAATGCAAAATTTACACACTAACAAATATAGCCGTTACTGTAAAACCCGTATTTAAAAAAAATCAGAATATTTAAATACGCGGTTTAATATTAATAAACTATATAAGTATTAATTATTAGACAGAGATATAAACGCATAAATTAATTACGCAGTCTCAGTTTTATTTAAATATTACAAATGAATAATTATTCAGAAAATAATTATTAAGATTCAGAAAATACGTATGTATTATTTATTATTATACAGAAAAGAATATTATATTTCAGAAAAATTAAAAACACGAGAAATATAAATACGTTTCAAAACGAGATTTAAGTACGAGCTTTTCGTAAGTAATTAAAACACGAATTAAAACACTAGTGCTTTTGGGCCGGATGGATATTATTGAAACAAAAGAGAAGGAAGTTGGGCCTTGAAGCCCAATACAATGTCTAAATAAAAAAAAACGGGGGTGCCTCACTACTCTTTCACACAACAGTAACTTAAAAAAAAATTAGGGTTCGTTGGTTGTGGGTGGCTGCCGACAGAACAAGACAGAAAAGAAAAAAAAAAGGGGATCGAGTACTTGTTCTAGTAATACTCTCCATCTTATAACGGTAATCTTTCCCTTCTTTTATCTCAATTTAGATCACAAATTGGTTTTAAGATTTCTTTCAAACGAAAGTTATAAACATGTCATAATAAACATCAAAGGGGCGTCGGATTTTCGTGTGGATTCAGGGAAAACCGAGACCATAAAGGTCTCGGTGTGGTTGCTGCTTGGGCCACTCGTGACCCACAAGGGACGGGTTGGTTTGGGTTTGTGTCGGCAGCAATAAACCCACCAGGTGGTTTGTTTAATAAAAACAGTGAGTAAAACATATAACAGGGGGCGTTTGGGACTGCAGTTTCCAGCAGGGGCGTTTGGGACTGCAGTTTTCAGCAGGGGCGTTTGGGACTGCAGTTTCCAGTAGGGGTGTTTGGGACTGTAAACAGTGGGAACGTATAAAAAGCAGTGGGAACTTATAAGTAGCAGTGGGAACTTATAACTAGCAGTGGGAACTCGACCAGCAGGGGGAAACTAATAATGAAAGCAGTGGGAACAATACTATAACAGGGGCAAAATAAACAAAAACAGTGGGAACCATGGGAGTAATTAAACTAATTAATCATTTTTTAGAAATGAGTTTATTAATCAATCATTTATAGTGTATGATCTATTTAATTTAATTAATAAAATTAAATTGATTCTCGCTTGATCGTTTGTCTTATTAAAAACATATGATTTGTTAATGAGTTAATTTCAAAGATATTAAATTGGAAATATTTCTAAATCAGGAAACTGTCTATGTATGACAGGTTACTATTTTTTAGTAAGATCGTAAATATTAGAAATACATATAATACGGTAATCAGAATTACAAGAATACACTTATCAGAAATAATGCAGAACATTCAGATTTATCAGATTATATAGTATTATAATACAAAGACGATTTTGAATCAAACTAAGAACAGATAAGAGTCAGTAACGGTAAACGGTAATCAGACGACTTATTTCCGTCTATTATTTATGTAGTATTCGTGAAGTCAGAGTCGATCCTCCAGCTTTCATTCTTGTTTCATTACGGGACCGGAGGTACGGATTTCCGTCCTTTCAGTAAGGACTTCCTTTCTATGCATGATTAGGATTCCCCATCTTCAGCCAAATGTTTTCCCCAGTATATGTTTAAACTTATCAGTAATCATGCTAAGAATTAAATAAATTGCCTGAGCATTATATACAAGCACGACCAGTTTATGTACTAGTTACGGAGGTACCGTAACCACGGCACTAGAGGCACCGGTGTCGTGACTCACATGCAGGAGAGTGATATCCTGCATCGTTCCACTCAGCTCAGCTTGGCCATTTTATCAGTATTATTAGTGGGGCGTATGGATGCATCCTAGGCTTATATGTGTTACAAGTTATCAGGGTGAATGTGGTATGTGCTCTACATCCTTCACATTGGAGCTGATCCCTCCACCCAGCACAGTTATTTAGAGGTCACCCCTCTACAGCATGACGAGGTCACCCCTCCAGTTATTCATGCACGGTTGTTACAGCACGTGACCTATATAAGCTCTGGCAAATAAAATACAGTAAATGTATGTTTTCAGAATTAATAGTTATATTTCAGTATCAGTATATATGAACCTGGTTTCTCAGATTTTATGCAGAGTTCTACCACATGTTACATATCAGTCTTACAGCTTCAGTATTCTATCGCTTGTTTCATTCAATATATTCTTATCATGTTTTATATCCGTTCACTGAGCGTTATGCTCAGCCGTAGTTCCTTTCATGTTCTAACGGCAGGTACACCGGGACGCTCTTAGGATTCTGAGAGCACGTGCATTTGGAATGGAAGCTATACAGACTTCTTATTTTATGCACTTACATTATTCTGCTTATTTGGACATTGTTTAGTCCTTTCTTTCAGTATTTCATTTTTCATGTTTTGAGCTTAGGTTGGATTACCGATGTTTGATTCCGGTATTTCCGTTATGGTCATTTAATGTTTCATTACATTTACCTTATGCTTTGATGACACGCCATAAATACACGTAACGGTCCACTTATCCAAGTGGGGTGTTACAATTATGGTATCAGAGCGCAAGGTTCGACCTGTAGGCTCTAAAACTTGACCTGTGACTAGTGGGTAGTCACCAGGAACTTCCCAGATTTTGGCGTTGTTATCTTTCACGTTTCTCATGGCTTATTCAGTCAGTTTTCTTCATTTATCAGTCAGTTTTCTTAAAGTTTTGACTAAGCAAAAGGTTGATACATAACTAGCCATACTTAGTCGCATGTGCTTTTAGCGAGTTATCGTTTTGGTGAACTGACCATAGGCGTTCACCCTTGCCCGTTCGGATTTTTGTATAGGTGAACTGATCATGGGCGCTTATCCTTACTCATGTCAGATTTATGTTTTCAGTCCAATATTACGTGGTGAACCAGCCCATATACGTTCACCAATATTCAGATCAAATTTCATGCTTTGCAGTCAAATGTTGTTTTTGTGAACCGATCCATAGTTGTTCACATTTGTCATATCATGACATTTCATTAAATCTTGACAAAAATAAATTGGACTACAGCCAACCATATTTAGACCCAGATTATAAATTTCTATACATGACAGTTCTCAGAAAATTTTGACAAGCATGGATCGAACCAGAATCGCCCATACATAGTCATATGTTTTGTTCCTTGAATTATGTGGATTGAACCTTAGCCATCCACGTCAGTTGATGTTACACTTCAGTTGATCATACTCTTATAGTCTTTATAACAATCCAGTTCGCACAATCTCAAGTTGATGTTGCTTCCACGCTGTTTCAGTTTCATGTCTCAGTGCGAGGGTCTTATGTCCAGCAGAATGATAAATGTCTCCATGCTAAGACACAAAAGAATTTCAGTAAAACCCGTTTTCATGATAAATCATGTTCTGGTCTTTATCAATCATGTCTTTATACTGAACGTTGATGGAACTCCGTTTAATCATACTTTTAGCCTCTATACAATCAACATTAAGTCTACGCAGAAATTATCAGCCTATCATGTTAACCGTTTCAGTTCAGTTTACTACCGTTTAAATCTCCATGTATAGTATTCCATAGGCACTCCACGTACAATGTCTCAGATATACTCCATGTGCAGTATTTATTTGTACTTTATGTACAGTAGTCAAGGTGTACACCAGGTACCCTACTCCATGGATATTGCTAATCGATCCTCAATCATCTCAGGCGTTTCCACTTGTCGATATTCTACCAGGTGCTGATGCTGCTCGTGAGTTGAAGATTTTACCAGATGCTGATGCTGCTAACACTTTGAAGACCTCACAAATGCTGATGCTGCTGATACTTTGGAGATCTCTCGAGATGCTGATGTCGTTCATACAATGAAGATTCTACAGAAAAAGGACGAAAACTATAAATTTGAAATTTCTGACAAGAATAAATTTCAACCATCAGACACTACCATTCCATTTCATATTTTTTTTTTTACTTTCTCAGCTAGATGTCACAGTTCACTCAACTAACCGTTCATTCAGAAGAGTGGGAACCGGAACCCAGCCGGCCACTCAGAAGAATAGTTACATGAATCACGGTCATGATAATGACCATCATAAGTGACAGACAAAGCAGTACTGACAATCATCGTACTTATAATTAATCAGCCAGTAACCATCGGAACTCCGGCACGGACGTGACCAGAAATACAAGGGGTCAGTAGTCTGACCGGTCCGCCAATCCTAGCAGTTACCAAAATTCTTAACCTTATTCAGACTCACCATTAAAATACATGTCCAGACAACAGTTAAGACACAGGTCTCAAGTATCATTTCGGAAGACATTTGTCAGGACACCAGTCATGATATACGTCATACGAATATCTTCTCAAAGAACGAGTCAGAGCTCATAACTCCGTATATTTCTAAACCAGGCCCTCAATGATTCAGGGCACCCTCCAGGGGTATAACCGTTCTTTTATGCCACGCATGAATCAGATCATTAAAATTTAGTCACCACACTAGTTTATTATTCACATTAAACACACGGTAATCATTATGTGAGGTTACAGACGAACACATTTAGTGAAAAGTCGCCATGTTTACTTCACGTGTTCCTATGTCAGCTTTATCTCAAACCAGGTAGTTCTCTGCCTCTCACCCAGAAAAGACTCAACAGTACCACCATATTTATTAAGGTTCTCCTTTCAGCTAACGACGAGATCCGTCTTACTAAATCCCATATATATTCATCATATTTCTGCCCGAAAAATCAATACAAAGTATTCTGCCTTACATGCGCGTGACTTATCAGTCCAGAGTTACGAAGACTTCTAGCTACCAGTTATAAATTCACTTCTAAAATTCCTCGAATCCATGATCAGTAGATTATCCTAAAAATTTCCAAATGTCAAACAGAAGGTGTTCCAGAAATTCCTTCCTACCCACGAGACAAAATTTAACATCGAGCTTGTCTCAAGAACACAACCTGTTTTCAAAACTCTTATTGGCAAGGCTTAAGCTAAGTTAAAGAGTTGCAACATTTGCTGAAATGGTTACCGGAACGAGGACTTGTTCACCCTAACGCACCACCAGGAAGTGCACCGTTTATGTCTATCAGGAAGAGGGCCGGTATCATGAGATCATGTATCGACCACTAAATTTTTACCAGATCACCATTCTTAATCAATGTTCATTCCATAAATAGCAGGTTTATCTGATCTGCTACGATATCTTAAATATTTTCCAGAACAAATTGCGACCATGCCACCAGGAGTGGTGAGAGAAGAACATGATGTTTTCTGAACTGCTGTTGCACATATTATAGTCTCTCTAAAGATTTTGATTTTATGGTTCTGAACTCCCTAATGCTCTAGCTATATTATGGAATTTATGAGTAATTTTTTTTTTCTATGATTCTCAGACAAAATCGTCAGCGTATTCATTGATTACATTATGATCTGCTAAATTATAGAGAAGAACACGAGAATCATCTTCTCACAGTTGTACAAAATCTTCGATAGGAGAAAACTTTATATACAGTTGTCCAAATATAAATTCCAAATGAACAAGGTGGAATTTCTGAGCATTCAACCTTAGCAGAAAGAGATTTCAAACAATGCTGCGAAGGTGAAGACCATCACCTGATGGTCCCGACTGACGCCTGTGAACGAAGTACAACTTCCTAGAACTCAATTGACTACTACCGCAGAAAATTGCCGATAGTTCTCATTAATATGTTTTATGACTGTTCAACCAGATTTCCACCAGAATGCTCCATAATCCCAGACAAAACTTTAATAGAATCCGCATCACACATTAATGCAGCTATGTTCATATCTAGATGCCTGACCTACTGCAGGTTCAAGATAGAACGCCGTCATGTTAGTGAGTTACTACAACCCTTAGAAATTTCTGAACAGAAATGAGACGAAATTCCATGAAATTGTTATCAGCTACCACAGGCTCAGAGAAAGTATGATACTATCTAAGTTATCATCAACCATGTAATCAGCCTGCGCGTTGCTTTCCACCGAAAGGATCACGCAGTAGCAGATCTGCAGAAAATCTTGAAATTTAGCAGTAAATCGTACGATTTCAAGTTTTCCGGCAACCATCATATCAGACAGAATTCATGTTCACGATCACGTGTATGTTTATGTTTACGGTTATTTTCACTTTCACGTTTACGTCTCATTCGGAAAATGATGCTGTTTCAGTCCATCTTTATGCTATCTCTTTACTTAAGCTCACGTTTGTGTTCATAACATTGCTCACGTTCAAGTTCGTGTTCCATCTCGCGATACGCGTTTCACAGTTTATTACCGAATACGGTTACAGGCAGCTTGAGAAACCAGACCCAAGTTTAGCACAACTTTTCCATAATCAGGCTTACGTTTCACATCTCAGGCCGTATCGTTTGGCATTCCCTCCTCAGTCAACATACGTTTATGACATGTTCTAGTATCACGTTCACAGTATGTTTCACGTATCTCATTCATGATATATATTCCATGCTCAGCGTTCCTCATATAGTCATGAACCACGCTCACAATTTCTCACGTAGCACGTTGAAAATTGTTCACATAGTTCGTCCCTATATACTTTCAGCAGCTTGCTCAGATATATGAATGTTATCTTTCAGGATATTTATACGTACCGTTTCATGCATCCTACATGCTATAGCTTATTCATTCTATCACATTCAGAAAATCCATCTTAAGTATGGAACCAGAAACTATTCAGCATCATCAGGACAAGATCATCAGGACCAAGATTTTCATTGTCTTTAGACCTTTGAAGGAATCGTTTCGAGCGGGAAGCCACTCGAACCGGAGGAGTCCATCCGGACCTCTCATCATTTCCTTCAATAATTCAGTTAAATTCTTTCAGTCATGTCACGTTCCATGTTCTCTTCAGCCATGTCACGTTACATGATCGTTTCAGTCATGTCAGGTTTATACCTATCAGCAGCATTATGTCTTAATTAGAAGACAATTTATCCTTCAGCTTAATGGTCTTTTCAGCCTACGTGTTCTTTCAGATCTTATAACTTCATCAGCTTATTACCTTTAATTCGAGGACGAATTTCTTCTTTTTAGAGGGGAAGAATTGTAAAACCCAGTATAGTCGTATCCTTAATTCGGGGACGAATTATTGTTTTTAGAGGGGAAGAATTGTAAAACCCGTATTTAAAAAAAATCAGAATATTTAAATACGCGGTTTAATATTAATAAACTATATAAGTATTAATTATTAGACAGAGATATAAACGCATAAATTAATTACGCAGTCTCAGTTTTATTTAAATATTACAAATGAATAATTATTCAGAAAATAATTATTAAGATTCAGAAAATACGTATGTATTATTTATTATTATACAGAAAAGAATATTATATTTCAGAAAAATTAAAAACACGAGAAATATAAATACGTTTCAAAACGAGATTTAAGTACGAGCTTTTCGTAAGTAATTAAAACACGAATTAAAACACTAGTGCTTTTGGGCCGGATGGATATTATTGAAACAAAAGAGAAGGAAGTTGGGCCTTGAAGCCCAATACAATGTCTAAATAAAAAAAAACGGGGGTGCCTCACTACTCTTTCACACAACAGTAACTTAAAAAAAAATTAGGGTTCGTTGGTTGTGGGTGGCTGCCGACAGAACAAGACAGAAAAGAAAAAAAAAAGGGGATCGAGTACTTGTTCTAGTAATACTCTCCATCTTATAACGGTAATCTTTCCCTTCTTTTATCTCAATTTAGATCACAAATTGGTTTTAAGATTTCTTTCAAACGAAAGTTATAAACATGTCATAATAAACATCAAAGGGGCGTCGGATTTTCGTGTGGATTCAGGGAAAACCGAGACCATAAAGGTCTCGGTGTGGTTGCTGCTTGGGCCACTCGTGACCCACAAGGGACGGGTTGGTTTGGGTTTGTGTCGGCAGCAATAAACCCACCAGGTGGTTTGTTTAATAAAAACAGTGAGTAAAACATATAACAGGGGGCGTTTGGGACTGCAGTTTCCAGCAGGGGCGTTTGGGACTGCAGTTTTCAGCAGGGGCGTTTGGGACTGCAGTTTCCAGTAGGGGTGTTTGGGACTGTAAACAGTGGGAACGTATAAAAAGCAGTGGGAACTTATAAGTAGCAGTGGGAACTTATAACTAGCAGTGGGAACTCGACCAGCAGGGGGAAACTAATAATGAAAGCAGTGGGAACAATACTATAACAGGGGCAAAATAAACAAAAACAGTGGGAACCATGGGAGTAATTAAACTAATTAATCATTTTTTAGAAATGAGTTTATTAATCAATCATTTATAGTGTATGATCTATTTAATTTAATTAATAAAATTAAATTGATTCTCGCTTGATCGTTTGTCTTATTAAAAACATATGATTTGTTAATGAGTTAATTTCAAAGATATTAAATTGGAAATATTTCTAAATCAGGAAACTGTCTATGTATGACAGGTTACTATTTTTTAGTAAGATCGTAAATATTAGAAATACATATAATACGGTAATCAGAATTACAAGAATACACTTATCAGAAATAATGCAGAACATTCAGATTTATCAGATTATATAGTATTATAATACAAAGACGATTTTGAATCAAACTAAGAACAGATAAGAGTCAGTAACGGTAAACGGTAATCAGACGACTTATTTCCGTCTATTATTTATGTAGTATTCGTGAAGTCAGAGTCGATCCTCCAGCTTTCATTCTTGTTTCATTACGGGACCGGAGGTACGGATTTCCGTCCTTTCAGTAAGGACTTCCTTTCTATGCATGATTAGGATTCCCCATCTTCAGCCAAATGTTTTCCCCAGTATATGTTTAAACTTATCAGTAATCATGCTAAGAATTAAATAAATTGCCTGAGCATTATATACAAGCACGACCAGTTTATGTACTAGTTACGGAGGTACCGTAACCACGGCACTAGAGGCACCGGTGTCGTGACTCACATGCAGGAGAGTGATATCCTGCATCGTTCCACTCAGCTCAGCTTGGCCATTTTATCAGTATTATTAGTGGGGCGTATGGATGCATCCTAGGCTTATATGTGTTACAAGTTATCAGGGTGAATGTGGTGTGTGCTCTACATCCTTCACATTGGAGCTGATCCCTCCACCCAGCACAGTTATTTAGAGGTCACCCCTCTACAGCATGACGAGGTCACCCCTCCAGTTATTCATGCACGGTTGTTACAGCACGTGACCTATATAAGCTCTGGCAAATAAAATACAGTAAATGTATGTTTTCAGAATTAATAGTTATATTTCAGTATCAGTATATATGAACCTGGTTTCTCAGATTTTATGCAGAGTTCTACCACATGTTACATATCAGTCTTACAGCTTCAGTATTCTATCGCTTGTTTCATTCAATATATTCTTATCATGTTTTATATCCGTTCACTGAGCGTTATGCTCAGCCGTAGTTCCTTTCATGTTCTAACGGCAGGTACACCGGGACGCTCTTAGGATTCTGAGAGCACGTGCATTTGGAATGGAAGCTATACAGACTTCTTATTTTATGCACTTACATTATTCTGCTTATTTGGACATTGTTTAGTCCTTTCTTTCAGTATTTCATTTTTCATGTTTTGAGCTTAGGTTGGATTACCGATGTTTGATTCCGGTATTTCCGTTATGGTCATTTAATGTTTCATTACATTTACCTTATGCTTTGATGACACGCCATAAATACACGTAACGGTCCACTTATCCAAGTGGGGTGTTACAGTTACCCACTGGGTCTCACCCAGTTGTTGTGACAATCCGTCAATTTACGATTGATATTTTATTCTTAAATATTATTTGAAAATACTATTTTAATGTTACAATATGAACTCACTTATTTTTGGGAAGAAATTTGGATTTACGTCTTGAAGAAGCATCGACTACGTTTAAACCGGAGGATTCAACGTTACGTGCTTACGTTTACATACACCGTCTTTGGTGACAGTCCGACAGTTGAGAAAATAAATTTGTCCATAAATATTATTTTGGAGTTTTAAATTTGTGTTGGTTCATAAACTCACAAATTTACGAGAAGAGATTAGGACTTACGATTTTATTTTAACGTCCTTTACGACTAAACCGGAAACCTTAGGATTACGTATTTACGTTTTCGAACTCCGTTTTTGATGAAACAATTTTTATTGGATTCGTTTTGGGACGTCGATTCGTAATTTATAAAAACGTTTTTCGTAAAACGACCCGAGGGCACGCAAATCAAGAAAACTAGAATCGAGGAGTACCCGTAACTAAATGGGATGAGACAAGTGGGACACTTGTCCCACCCCACTCCCAAAACCGGCCTAAGTTAGCAACTTAACACTTGATGTGTCAAGTGTAGCTAACTTGCCTTACACATGTCATCAAGCTTACTTTGTAAGCTAACCAAACCTCAAAACTAGCTACCAAAACAACTCCTCTCATTTCTCACCATGCAAACCACTTCAAACACACACAATCCTCTCTCTAACTCCATTAATGCCGTCCCATTCTTCTCCCTAAATCACCATCACTTGACAAAAATCTAACCATAAACATATGTTATAATTAACATATGTTAATCTCCATCCAAAAAGATGAAGATTGGTGTAAGTTATAACATCAAAGGAGGAGTTTCCATGGAGTATTAGGGCTGATTTTCCACAAGAAGTTCATGGAGCATGGTGGTCTTGAAGATGGTCATGGTTGTCTACAAGTTTCTCCATCAAAAACCATGCCAAACTCATAACCTACATCAAGTTGGTGGTATAAAGATTGTCCTCCTCAACTTCTTATTATTTTGATTATGTAAACTTGTATTTTATTTCCTATTGTATATATTTATGATGATTATATGATGATAAAAATGTTATGTGGGGATTTGTTGTTGATAACCATGGATAAAAAGGTGAAAAACCATATGAAACAAGGTTAAAATCTTGATTAATTTACATGGCTGTATAAAACAGTAAGTAAACAGGTCATGGACTGATAATATGATGAAATAGAATCCATTTACAGTAAGCTAAATGTCTTGTACACATGTGAGAGTTGGCCATGCAATGGAATCAAAATAATGAGTGAGATATGATCAAAACAAGTTTAGGGTATAAATCTGAAGTTACTGTTTTGGACGATTTTTAGAAAATACTTAAAGGATGATTCAACAGTAGCTATAGAAGAGTTAAATGTAGAAAATATCATGTAGTTTATGTGATAAAAATTTGAGCTTCTATCTCTATATAGAAGTCAAGATATGGCAGTTTTGGTGAAGATGAAGTTAAAAATCAGATTTTTGGAAATTAAAGAAAAATACTATTATATAAGCACTCACATTTTAATATATAAAATGTAAAATAAAAACCCACTAACTTATAAAACTTATTTATATAAATATATATAAAAGGGTAATCAAATGGATAAATTATATAAATGATGGTGAAATAATGTTTATAAGTAATAAAAACTATAAACATGATTTTTACGACTTTTTCGGCTATTGCCGTAAAATTAACGTTTTTATTAAATAAAACTTAGATGGTTGGACCCGTCTAATGAAAACTTTATAAAACTTATATACTGATATATAGACATGTATAACAAGTAAAAACCGATAAAACCCGAACCTTAGGGCATACGGACATTAACGAGCTAAGTAAACATATTGGACTAATAATTGGAATAAATAAGATAAAAACTTGTAAAAATAACTTATTGGGCTTAACCCATTTGGGCCCAACTTGAAAGTATATGTACTGATAATAAAAGTACAAAATGGATTAAAATAAGTTAAATAACTTATAATAAGTTTATTGGACTTAAGACACGTAAACGGGTAAAACTAGTAAACTAATATAAAAGTTATCGACACATAACACAAAAATGAGTAAACAAGAATATGTAAACCCACTTGATCATCATATATATATAATCATCATATGTATACATAATTGTTATTTTTATAAAGTCATTGGACAAGAGTCTAAGACGAGTATTATTTGTCTAGGTTTCCGTGATTGAAGCACGTACCATACGTCCGAATTGCCGATAACCCGCCTTCCCACATCAACGTGAGTTCATAGCCTCGCAATCTTTTAAATGTTTTATAAATGATTTATAAACCCGCGAGGGAGATAACATGTTAGTTTTTATAAAAGTTTGGACACCATTTGTCCCGATTGTTTGTTTATTGATTTTGGACCCGAATGATTGAATGACCCGATTGTATGACCCGATAAATGATTAATGGACCCGATAGATGAAATCAAATGGATTATTAAAGTTAGGTTATGTCACTAAAAGTCCCATTAGCATGAATTGTAAACTACCGGGAGTTGGTAGACGCTTATGCATTTAATAGTACTATTTGGGGACGATCACCCCAGTTCGCGCCTTGACGGTTGATCCCCGTCGTGCCACATTGATTGGTAAGCGAATTTATGTTTGAGAAGATTTCCAATAGCGTGACCTTTGTGACGACACGCTACTTTAGATGGGCAAAATTGGTATCGGGTTAGCTACCTGTTTTGGTTTTAGTAAGGTAACAATGTCATGCGGCTTATAATAATCCAATCACCAAAATATTACTGGACGCTCCGAATTACGA
The DNA here is from genome assembly GCA_025667525.1 of Glebionis coronaria. NCBI lineage: Eukaryota > Viridiplantae > Streptophyta > Magnoliopsida > Asterales > Asteraceae > Glebionis > Glebionis coronaria. The sequence continues at coordinate 103,731 of JANFOE010000788.1, read as the reverse complement.
TGTATTGCCTGACTAGCGATACTGGGTCATACTATTGATATTATGTTGGTATTTTGGTTTTTCATAACCATATTCATATTACGGTTTTTATTTGATTTTATACAACGTCATAAGACGTATTGTATGATGTTTTTACGATATTGGCTCGTATATTGATTTTAGGGAAAATGCCTATATTATGATTTTCGATAAGGATTTGTATAAAATGATTTTGGCTATTTTACGGCCTATTACAATGATTTGTACGAATTGATTTTTGGTACTAATTTTATACCAAAGTTATACTGATGGAATTTATTAAACTCTATGAATTCACTCGGCGTTATCGCTGACCTTTTCTTTTAACATGTTTTATCTCAGGTACTTGAAGGTAATTCTCGGGAAGAAGACAAGAATTCATGGCCCGCACCTAAACTGTATTTTCCATTCAAATACTTTGTAAAACTTTGTATGAAATATAATGACTTGGGACCGATGTAACTTTGATATTTATGAATGGAAATGCTTTATTAATAAACGACGCGATTTTTATGCGTTGTCTATGATGTGAGTAATGTGCTATCCCGTAACACCAACTAGTCTTCCGCTGAACTGAGTTGTACAAATTTGGGGGTGTTACAGTTTGGTATCAGAGCTCTCGTTATAGAGAACGAAAGATTTTTAAAACTAAGGTTTTGAATAAAACATTTCAAAATCTTTTTACTAAAAACATTTTTCTAAAAATGTCTAAAAATCTTTTGACTATAACGGTGCCGAAGAATTCCCGAGTTACCGACAAGGCCAAGACTGAGAAGTGTTATTTTAATATATATATAACTTGGATTATATATATATGATGTAATTTTTATTACATGATTGTTTGATGATTATTTTAATTTTTATACGAGGTATTTATACGACGTCGATTGTCACAAGTAACCCTAAATCCCCTAGTAATTAATCGAAGCTATTCTCGTAGGAATCCTAGCTATCCTAGATCTAAACCAAGTTGCGGATATTTATGATCCCAACAAATGGTTGATATTCGTAGAAATTTAGATAGTAGTTGATTGTTATATTGAAAAAGAATTGGCGAGATTAAATCTGATATCGATGTCATGACGATCTTTCCTTATAGAGTGGAGTTTGACAAAACGTTATCACCTGGAAAGATGTCATCTGATTCGTTGTCATCCAATTCTTAAATTGAAATCGAAAGGGTGAATGTTGCACTTGAGGCTGTTATTGGAACCATTACCCAAAAGCCTCATGCCACTAGTATCTTTCCGATAAGTCTAGTTGAATGATCAAGTCATTTCATATTAATGACTCATTTGATAATTGTTGTTGTAAGAGCTATAGGATTGGAAATTAAGTATTGATTTATATTGAGATTGTATTGCCTTTACAAGGCCGAAGAATAAGATTGAAAGTATTGGAGATTGAGGTAGGATATCGAATTGAGTATAAAATTGGTTGAAACTTGAATAAATAAAAGTAAAACTTAACCTATATGGAATATGAGATTGTTAAGAGGAAGTCGTTAAGTTCTGTGATTAGATTATAAGGTTTAAATGATTGTTGATTCGTGTTAAGTGTTGTTCCTAGGCCATTGTCCACTAATGAGGATGCCCAGTGTCCAATAAATAAATTGAAGAAATCTTCTTCTGAATTGGGACCAATGGATCTTCTGGGACAGGCAGGACACCTAATGACTCTTGTAGATTAGTATTCATTGTGGTATCTTTTAAAAATCCCTAACTTAACTGAGATATCAGTTGGTAGGATGAGTTCTGAGAATTGTATGACATAGTGACGCGTAATGTGTTACGGTACAATTTTGACTTGTTTGTGATTAATGAAAAGACTACCTTTGATTGCTAAATTCTACATGTATCGATGTTATCTATCTTTTCTTGCTTAATCCTAATGTCCGCATTAGTGATGCAACCATTGAACAAGTACTCATCTCGATTTGAGTTACGTTGTGAATTATTCTCTTTTGAGTGCCATTGAGGTCATGAACCTCATGATTAATTGGCTAAGCTCATTTCCTATCATATCGTAGTTAGTTCTTGGTGAACAAGCTTTCATCACTCTTTTGCAGATCACTCATTGTTTTTATAAAGATAAAACGGTATCCTTTGAGAAAATTTGAATTTTCATCACTAAAAGGATTACTCAAAGTAAGATTTGTAAGTGATTGTTATCGAAATGAAGTTGTTTATAAAACACTTTGGAAAACTTAATTGTTTTCATGACAAAGAAAATCTTTGAAAATTTATTTTTGATTCTTATTTAAGAATTAAGCATGAAAATGATTTTACTGTAAACATGGATGATAAAATTTTGACGAACTGAGTATTGCATCGTTAATCTTGAAATTTTATATAGTTGCGCGCCTACATACAATTTGGAATGGACTATGCAAGACTGATTAGTAGTCACCATAAAACTAATTAATAAACACTAAATATTCTTTGAAGATTGTGAAAGATTAAAAATTTTATGAGATCTGCAAAAAGTGCAAAATAGGGACATAGTGTTAGGGACACCTACATATGTGCCTGTAGCATCTATTCTTCTGAGTCGAATTTACTCATTCATGGGAATTGTCTTATTTGACAATTGACCATTTCTTTCTTGTCCAATTATCCCGTAGTGAGATTCTTAGGAAAAGTATCTGATTACCGAGTGTTGATACCCGACTGGATGTATTGAAGTTCTTATCATTTATTATGATTTGATTCCATTTGAATGACCTGGGTAACGATCCGAGGAGCTTTTGAATGCGTACTCAAATTATGAAAACATGGAATATATTCATATTCGTTAAATGTTTTCGTCTGTATCTGATTTGAAATTCTCTCGCGTAGATTATGCGTTGACCTTACTCTTTATAGTAGTTGTGTCTCCAGATATCCCTGAAAATTGTGACGGATTATGAGTTATTATTAGTCTTTTGAGAAATTCACATCTTATCGACGGCAACAAAAACTGAAAAGTTGATAATGCCGGTAGAATGGATTAATTGATTATGACATGACGACATTGTCTGAATTGATGGGAACTCGAGTAGAATTCCCCTAAATGATAAGATGTTGATTATCAAAAGTGATCTAAATAATTCTTGATGGATGACCATATCCTGCATTTAGACTTGAAATTATACCATGAATGGTTGTGAATTAGTTATAAATATTATAATCTAGAAGAACCTAATATGAATTTAATAAAAGATGTTTATCTTATTTGAAACTTTAGGAGGTATTTGTTGGTGAATTACCTAAACTTTCGCCATTAAGGCAAGTTGAAATTGGTATTGATTATATTCCCAGTGCTGCACTTGTGGTGTGTGCACTGTACGTCAGCACCATCTGAATTTAAAGAATTACCGTACAACTGAGAAAGTTGTCGGAGAAAGATTTTATTATACCAAGCCTGTCATCCTGAAGAGCTATGGTGTTATCATTCCTTATATTTATAGATTACTATGAATTGAGTAAATTGACAATCGAAAACGATATCCATAACTCGAAATGGAAGAATTGTTCGATCATTTACAAGGTTCTAGCAAATTTGATCCATAGCATGGTTATCATCAACTTCGCATCTGCGAAAGAGATTATCTATTCCAATCACTACATCTGGTGCTTGTAATGAACATTATGAGTTTCACGTAATGTCGTTTGGATTAACCAATACACATGTAGCATTCATAAATTGGTGAATCACGTGTGTAGGATGTAAATTGATAAATTCATGCTTGAAGATCATTAAGGATCATTTACTTGTTTATTTATAAGAATAAGATTGAGTTAATAATTATTTATAGACTGCCCTGAATTGGCCGAACAGTGTAAACCTGAACCTTGAATAATCAACACGTGATTAAAGACTTGAACCTTTACATGATTTAACCATGTGATTAATAGATAATGGAAGCTATATTGACTTTTCAAAGATTAGAACCATTAACGCTTAGGGATTAAAAACTTAATCCTTTACATAAAATGATCGTTGGATTAATAGTGGTAAGATGTATGCATATAGACTCTTCAAAAATTAAGAGCCCTTTTAAGACTTTGGATTTTACCAAAAAGAAATGGAAATATGTTTTGACAAATGTCTTAATAAAGGATTTTTAAAGGGATTATTCCCTTATACACAAATCATTTAACTAAACATCTGTTTAGGGGTAAATGTTTGTGTATACTTTTAGACAACTTAAGAAGATTGATTAAAACCATAACTTGAAATTTGAAACGACAATTTTTGCTTTTCAAATAAGAAAACTTTGACCAAAGTATAAACAAAGGTTTTTCAAATATTTACGAATATTATTAATTATTTTCGATAAATCAACAAAAATCGTATTAATTAAATTCAAATTTATTTTTGAACATTTTATATAATTGGTCGAACTAAGAAATTTAAAACTTTTACGTTTACACTTCATAAAAATTAACTAATAATTATTGAATTAATTGTAATAATTATCGACGTTTTGGACGATAGAATGAGAAAAACGGATAAAAATGATAGAAGAAACTAAAACTCAGAAAATTTGAAAAAAATAATTTTTGAATAAGTACGGTTATGATATTTGTTTCATCAGGAAAGTGAACATGATAATTATATCATCATGAGAGGTGAATATAGATACCGACATATTATATAGAAAGTATAAAGAACCAATTAGGATATATTTCTTAATAATGAACGTGCAAAATAAATTGCCGAACAATTAAAAATATAGCCGATACTTATAAAGAGGATAATATAGATTATAAAAGAGGTTCGCGGCTAATGTGAACAATTAAAAATTAAGAAGCCGATAGCGCTGAATGTTTTAAAGGCCACTTATGATTGCCTAAATATGGAGATTGTGAGATATAGTTATGTTGGAATTTGTAAGTATAAGTATTTTATTTATGTCATTTATGACTAAATGTATCTTTGTCTGAAGAAGTTGTACTAATGACAATTATGAAGGCAGACATCACCTCATACATTAGTAAACGTCTAGCTATCGCTAAGGTCATCATCTGAATTTGATTCGATTTGGGTCATCGTCGACAGACTGACCAAATCTGCTAATATCATTCTCGTTAATGATAAATGCAAAAGAGTTATGTAAAAATAGCATGCCTGTATCGATCATCTACATCAAGATCCTCGCTTCGCATCGAATTTCTAGAGATTTGCTCAGAAATCATTAAGAACGAACCTTGATGAGAGTACTATGTACTACCCCAAATCGAAGGGACGAGGTAAAGTAACGATACAAGGTAATATAAGTGCTGTTTTATGTTTGAATGATTGACCTTTGGTAATAGACCGTATAATCGTTTTCCTTTGGAGAGATTATCATTGATAATTATCGTGTTAGGATTGAGATCGAATCTTGTTAGGATCTAAATCTTAGAGCATCTGTAAGCAAGAGTTGAAATGAAGACATCCGACATACACCCATTGTGAGTTGGACATGTCTTTTAGGTTTAAGGTTTCCTATGATGGCGAACCTAACCTTACAAAATACCCGACCCGCGAGATTTGAAATGATTGGTGAAATTAGGATTTGATTATTAACTGCCGATAGTGGGCAGGAGGCTATGTGAATATGAAATGTAGATCTTGAAGTGCCAAATGGGTAGCGAAGTTATGCCAAAATTTTTAACCTTGGTAAAATGAATTCATGATATGGCAAATCATGGGATATAAGTCCCCGTTGTTTGGGACCATTGAGATGATGTAAAAGTTGGGATTGAAAGGCATATAAGCTGGATCTACCCTAGGACTTCAAAGACTGCGTAAATTATGTTTCGTAAATCGCACTTGATGGAATATCTATCAAGTGAAATTCTGATTATTCTTAATAGAGCTTAGATCGGCGAAAAGTTGCATTCATCAAAAACCCGTGAACATCATGGATAGAGAAAGTAAGTCAACATTAAGCCTGATCTTATTCCCATAGTTATGTTTGATAGAAACTCGCGTATTGTAATGAATTACACTTGTGAGAAAAGACCGAATGTGGAGGAAATACCCACATGGCTTAAACTCTATAAGAAGCGAGTAGTAAGGTAAGATGATCTTTGAGGACAAAGATCCTGTTTAGGGGTAAATGCTGTGACAATCCGTCAATTTACGATTGATATTTTATTCTCAAATATTATTTGAAAATACTATTTTAATGTTACAATATGAACTCACTTATTTTTGGGAAGAAATTTGGATTTACGTCTTGAAGAAGCATCGACTACGTTTAAACCGGAGGATTCAACGTTACGTGCTTACGTTTACATACACCGTCTTTGGTGACAGTCCGACAGTTGAGAAAATAAATTTGTCCATAAATATTATTTTGGAGTTTTAAATTTGTGTTGGTTCATAAACTCACAAATTTACGAGAAGAGATTAGGACTTACGATTTTATTTTAACGTCCTTTACGACTAAACCGGAAACCTTAGGATTACGTATTTACGTTTTCGAACTCCGTTTTTGATGAAACAATTTTTATTGGATTCGTTTTGGGACGTCGATTCGTAATTTATAAAAACGTTTTTCGTAAAACGACCCGAGGGCACGCAAATCGAGAAAACTAGAATCGAGGAGTACCCGTAACTAAATGGGATGAGACAAGTGGGACACTTGTCCCACCCCACTCCCAAAACCGGCCTAAGTTAGCAACTTAACACTTGATGTGTCAAGTGTAGCTAACTTGCCTTACACATGTCATCAAGCTTACTTTGTAAGCTAACCAAACCTCAAAACTAGCTACCAAAACAACTCCTCTCATTTCTCACCATGCAAACCACTTCAAACACACACAATCCTCTCTCTAACTCCATTAATGCCGTCCCATTCTTCTCCCTAAATCACCATCACTTGACAAAAATCTAACCATAAACATATGTTATAATTAACATATGTTAATCTCCATCCAAAAAGATGAAGATTGGTGTAAGTTATAACATCAAAGGAGGAGTTTCCATGGAGTATTAGGGCTGATTTTCCACAAGAAGTTCATGGAGCATGGTGGTCTTGAAGATGGTCATGGTTGTCTACAAGTTTCTCCATCAAAAACCATGCCAAACTCATAACCTACATCAAGTTGGTGGTATAAAGATTGTCCTCCATAACTTCTTATTATTTTGATTATGTAAACTTGTATTTTATTTCCTATTGTATATATTTATGATGATTATATGATGATAAAAATGTTATGTGGGGATTTGTTGTTGATAATCATGGATAAAAAGGTGAAAAACCATATGAAATCTTGATTAATTTACATGGCTGTATAAAACAGTAAGTAAACAGGTCATGGACTGATAATATGATGAAATAGAATCCATTTACAGTAAGCTAAATGTCTTGTACACATGTGAGAGTTGGCCATGCAATGGAATCAAAATAATGAGTGAGATATGATCAAAACAAGTTTAGGGTATAAATCTGAAGTTACTGTTTTGGACGATTTTTAGAAAATACTTAATGGATGATTCAACAGTAGCTATAGAAGAGTTAAATGTAGCAAATATCATGTAGTTTATGTGATAAAAATTTGAGCTTCTATCTCCATATAGAACTCAAGATATGGCAGTTTTGGTGAAGATGAAGTTAAAAATCAGATTTTTGGAAATTAAAGAAAAATACTATTATATAAGCACTCACATTTTAATATATAAAATGTAAAATAAAAACCCACTAACTTATAAAACTTATTTATATAAATATATATAAAAGGGTAATCAAATGGATAAATTATATAAATGATGGTGAAATAATGTTTATAAGTAATAAAAACTATAAACATGATTTTTACGACTTTTTCGGCTATTGCCGTAAAATTAACGTTTTTATTAAATAAAAATTAGATGGTTGGACCCGTCTAATGAAAACTTTATAAAACTTATATACTGATATATAGACATGTATAACAAGTAAAAACCGATAAAACCCGAACCTTAGGGCATACGGACATTAACGAGCTAAGTAAACATATTGGACTAATAATTGGAATAAATAAGATAAAAACTTGTAAAAATAACTTATTGGGCTTAACCCATTTGGGCCCAACTTGAAAGTATATGTACTGATAATAAAAGTACAAAATGGATTAAAATAAGTTAAATAACATATAATAAGTTTATTGGACTTAAGACACGTAAACGGGTAAAACTAGTAAACTAATATAAAAGTTATCGACACATAACACAAAAATGAGTAAACAAGAATATGTAAACCCACTTGATCATCATATATATATAATCATCATATGTATACATAATTGTTATTTTTATAAAGTCATTGGACAAGAGTCTAAGACGAGTATTATTTGTCTAGGTTTCCGTGATTGAAGCACGTACCATACGTCCGAATTGCCGATAACCCGCCTTCCCACATCAACGTGAGTTCATAGCCTCGCAATCTTTTAAATGTTTTATAAATGCTTTATAAACCCGCGAGGGAGATAACATGTTAGTTTTTATAAAAGTTTGGACACCATTTGTCCCGATTGTTTGTTTATTGATTTTGGACCCGAATGATTGAATGACCCGATTGTATGACCCGATAAATGATTAATGGACCCGATAGATGAAATCAAATGGATTATTAAAGTTAGGTTATGTCACTAAAAGTCCCATTAGCATGAATTGTGAACTACCGGGAGTTGGTAGACGCTTATGCATTTAATAGTACTATTTGGGGACGATCACCCCAGTTCGCGCCTTGACGGTTGATCCCCGTCGTGCCACATTGATTGGTAAGCGAATTTATGTATGAGAAGATTTCCAATAGCGTGACCTTTGTGACGACACGCTACTTTAGATGGGCAAAATTGGTATCAGGTTAGCTACCCGTTTTGGTTTTAGTAAGGTAACAATGTCATGCGGCTTATAATAATCCAATCACCAAAATATTACTGGACGCTCCGAATTACGATGTATTGCCTGACTAGCGATACTGGGTCATACTATTGATATTATGTTGGTATTTTGGTTTTTCATAACCATATTCATATTACGGTTTTTATTTGATTTTATACAACGTCAGAAGACGTATTGTATGATGTTTTTACGACATTGGCTCGTATATTGATTTTAGGGCAAATGCCTATATTATGATTTTCGATAAGGATTTGTATAAAATGATTTTGGCTATTTTACGGCCTATTACAATGATTTGTACGAATTGATTTTTGGTACTAATTTTATACCAAAGTTATACTGATGGAATATATTAAACTCTATGAATTCACTCGGCGTTATCGCTGACCTTTTCTTTTAACATGTTTTATCTCAGGTACTTGAAGGTAATTCTCGGGAAGAAGACAAGAATTTATGGCCCGCACCTAAACTATATTTTCCATTCAAATACTTTGTAAAACTTTGTATGAAATATAATGACTTGGGACCGATGTAACTTTGATATTTATGAATGGAAATGCTTTATTAATAAACGACGCGATTTTTATGCGTTGTCTATGATCTGAGTAATGTGCTATCCCGTAACACCAACTAGTCTTCCGCTGAACTGAGTTGTACAAATTTGGGGGTGTTACAGTTGTTACTTATGCGATATTTTGGGCCGTAATTTTATGGGATTTGGTAATTTCTTTTAAAGCAAAAAGATAAGTTATTGTTTTTCAATATCATAATTATTAATTTTTGAATAACTTACCTCTTTTTCAACCAATAGTAACCTAGTTTACCTCCTATATATATGGCTCATTCTTTTTAAACAGGGTAACTTGATTGTTTGTCTAAATTTCTCCTTCACCAAAATTCTCTATTTTCTTTCATCTTAAAGCTTTCACCAACAGTTTTCATGGCTCCATTGTTTAAACCTGCTGCTGCTACATTGGGATTCAGGGATCAGCATAATACGATTGCATATCTTGAGGCTGATCATGATAATCATCCCCAGTACACCAGAATGATTGAGTATCGCTTGGCGTCCAACTTAAGGTATGGTTTGACTCATGCTACTCTCATTCCTATCACACACATCAAGTAGTTTTGGAACACTACAAGTTCTGAAACACTTGATAGTGTGATTACATTATCTGGGACTGTTCATGGGACAAAATGGGTGGTCACTGAAGCACTTATTCGTCAAGCTTTACAGCTTGATGATGCTGATGGTGTGACTACCCTTCCCATTGAATAGATAGAGGAAGGAATTCGAGGCTTGGGATATGATTTGCCCCCAGAAGGGCGTATTAATAAATATTCCAAACAACAATTTCCCCCCCACCCTAGCCTGGAAGTTCTTAATGCACGTCCTCCTACAATGTCTTAGTCCCAAGTGTACATATTTCAATGAAATCAACCATTCGTTTGGGAGTACTCTTGTCTGTATGGACACTGGGCAAAAATATAAATTTTCTCATATGATTTTTGAGGGCATGTTGCACAACAAAGGTGACAAGATGACACTTGCTTACCCTAGATTTTTACAAATGGTTTTTCATCTACGAAGATACTATCGTAGGGATCATGACAACTTTTATAAGATCCCTACTCAAAAGTCAAAATTCTTTTTGTCCATGAACATTACACCATTTAGGGATCTACCTTTTACCCCTCTTATGCTGGCTGTTATTGAGGCAGCCTTACACCCTCCCCCACAACAACAACCACCCATTGAACAACCTCCACCTTCTCCTCAACATGTAGAACACATGAGCATTGACCCCCAGCCGTCAGCCGCTGCCACTCGTGTTTCAGCCGTTGACACGTCCACTACACCCGTTGTCACCTCTCCACCTCACCCGTCACAAATTCCACATTCCACTTCATCTTTTGAACCCTTTGATTTTAGACTAGAGAAATGCCAAAGGATTATTGAAGTGTTCTCCTCTAGTGGTCCTATCCATGAAGTAGAGAGAACTGTGCCTGATGAATCCATATTGAGGAGTCAAATCCCAATTGTGGAGGAGGGTAGTCTACAACCACTAACCATTTTGGAATTGACGGCTACGTGCATTGGCTTGCAAAAGTCTAATGCAGAACTTGTACATAAAGTCATAGAACAAGGCCTTGAACTAAATCAGTTGAGGGAGAGGTTAGTAGTCTTGGAGAATGCTGGTTCTAGGAAAAGGAAGGCTATGGTGATGTCCTTAGGAGATGGTTATTAAAAAGGGGAAGATGCACCTACTGAACCAGCAAATGTAAGTGATAAAGGGTCCCAAGAAGGTTTATATGGGACAAAGGAGGTAGCTGAGGCACTTGCAGGTTTGGATGAACAACAATCTTTGGTTACTCCTATCAAGCAGTCTTTCACAGAAATGATGCTACAAGTGAGTGGGATTACTGCCGCTGACAACGGTACTTCACACGTTGACACACATATTTCAGCCGCTGACACATCTATGATTGGTTTATCCAAACAACCTTTCATGATAAAGGAGATCTCCACTCAGGTAACAACCACTTTGCCCTCACTGGATCCATTGGATAAGAGTAAAGCAATTTTGGTAGAAGAACAGGTTCTAAAGGATGCAGCCCAAATTAAGTATGATACTATGGTTGCTCATCAACTGCATGAGTAAGAAAAGAGAGGGCTTGAGAAGGGATAGATTGAAGCTCAGATTCAATCATCTGAATCTGAAAGTGATTAGATTGGTAACGATGATGATGATGGAAGTTCTATATCTCTATTGTGATATGAGCAATTTGGTAGACTTGGAAAAGTTGGAGTTTGGAGATGATGAGCTTGCAAGGGAAAAACTCAAGGAATTGAAGAAACAGGTTGATTTTGACATACCTCGTGTTTCTGCTATGTATTTTAGATGGGAGGAAGTCTGTGCAGATAATCCAGACATGACATTAAAAGGACAAATTTGGGGTTTGGAGATTCTATTGAGAGTTCAGAGTGTCTACAAGGTTAATTCGAAGCAGAGGGCAAACAGAGTACTTTCTGAAAACAAGACAACAAGAAGGGAGCTCTATTATATGCTTCTTAGGTGCCATCAAACAAGGTGGACCTATGCAAAATTGAGGAAGCTTTCTTTTTACCGATTGGAGTACTTTGCTTATCCCATTTGGGAGTCTGTATATGAGGCAAACACATGTAGGTTGCTGTCAACAGAGAGGCAGGAAGAGATTGAAGAAGAGGTAAAGATCAATAAGGCTTTGGTTGTGCCTAAGCTAGTGAAGAAAGGGTTCAAGTTAGGATTTCCAAAACTTGACCAAGTGCACCCAACTGATGCAGTTTTAAAGAAAAATATGGTGCTTTCTTTATTGATGGCTTCTGATTTAGCTGTTGTTGTACCTTTGGACTTCAAGAATCCAATCATTAAATATGAAGAAGATTATGTGGGATTTTGGAAGATCACCAGGGCTGGTGATAAGGTACATACATTTACTTCTTTGGTATATTTGTTTGCCAGTATGGACAGGGAGGACATAGAAATTCTTTGGAGTTTGATGAAGGACGTGTATGAGGCTGGAGCTCCTTCACCAATGAATGGAATAAAGATCTGGACAACATTTAGAAGAATGTTTGTTCATGATGTTGTTGATCCAGTTTGGTTGGATCTGGTTGATTTGAGTGAGTTGAAGTGGCATTTGTATTCAGCTGCTGGTGTTTACCATCTTATCACTACAAAGTTTGTAGAATACTTGTTGATAGATCAAGAATATCCTCTATCACGAGAATTGTTGAAGAACTTGGTCTGCACTAAGCTTGAAGTTGACTACACCAGTGACATTAGCATGGACTTTCTAAGGTTTGTATATGCTCAGATTAAGGAGTAGGTTTTATTTGTAAGAATCCTCTCTTGTATTTTGTTTTTATTTAGAAACTTGAATATTAGTATAAGTATCAAGTTTAGGGGAGGATTGTTGGGAATAAAAATAGCTAAGTCACTATGCCGCTGACAAAGGAATTTTGGACGCTGACAAGAGTAATTGAGGCGCTGACAGATTGGACACTGACAAGACAAATCAAGGCGCTGGCAAAGGAAATCCCAGTTACAAAACAACTACTTAGTCAACACGTTTTGTATATTTAGGAAAGATATGATCAACATTGTATTCTCTATATTTATCTTTTCCTAGAATAGTTGATAGGTTGATTATTGTTCAAGATTCCTTATGTTATAAAAGGAGGTCTTAGGGTTCATTATTGATATACTTTCTTAACACTTTCATTGTACCTCATCAATTATCAATACGAGTGAAAGTTTGGTTTACATTGTGTTTTGCTTTGTTCTTTGTTCTAAGTGTTAATTCCGCATAACACTTAAATTGTCGTAAACATAAAGTTCCTCTACGTGTTATACTTGATTTAATATCGTTAAAACAAAGCTAAATTGATCTAAGTTTGGGATCAACAATATTCATGGTAGAATACTGAGGGGGTTTTAGTAAAAGCATCAGCCCAATCATAGTTTTTAAGAAATTTGCAAATTGGTTTGTAGGGTGATACACTACGAGGGTAACTGAAATTTCCCCCATAGTTGTTTCCTGAAAAGTGGACACCCTCATTGATGAGATGCTCAGTATGAGGGGCATATGAGATAGGCTTGGATAGTGCCATTGTAAGTTATGATTTTTGAAACTTTGTAAAAAGGACTATGTCACTTTGTGGGAATCATACCAAGACTTGTTTCTTGTTATAATGCAACAATAGGTCACCAAGTGACTTAATGTAAACTTTTGAACTCGAGAAGAAAATCAAAAGATCAAACACCAGGTAACTATGATTGCTTGTATGTATATTATATAACAAAGAAACGAGTGATCAATGTGATTACCTTTTAACAAATACTCTTTTCTGGAAAACAATGTTTGAACACACACACTTTTCTTTGAGAGATTATTTTGGCAGAGTAAGTTTTATAAAATCTTTGTGTGTGTGATTGTGTTGATGTTTGGGTATTTATAGGCTCGGATGTGAAAACGAATTTATTTGTTATAATTTCTTTTCACATCCGCATTTAATGAAATGTACAAGTGGTCCCCCTTTTTTCTTGGCAACTATTTTGGTTCTGCAATGATAATGCTTTTTGCAGAGATGACGTGGGGTCATGTGCAGTTGAAAGACGTTTTTGCAACGGATTTTTCTTTAAAAGGGCAAGCATTTAAGGCTTAGTGGGAGCCTTGACATTTGGTGACCCCTTGACTGGTTGATAACATTTATTCAAAGGAATATTTGTCCCTTATTTAATATTGTGTGTCACCAACCTAGGACATTATGTAACTAAATCCTTAGAGTATTTAGTTACATCATTTAATGTACCTCTGTGTCAAAGGGGAAGACAATAAGATATATTTACTCAGGGAGAAGATTATGAATGTACACTCTACTGAACAGCAAGTCATCAGAGAGCCTGATTAATCAATGTTCAACATACCAAGTTCAACTTTTAGTCTAGTGAACGTTGGTTCATCCAAGGGTTTAGTGAAAATATCAGCTAGTTGATATTCAGTGGGAATGAAGTGTAATTCAATATCTCCTTTCAAGATATGGTCCTTGAGAAAGTGATATCTTATATCTATGTGTTTAGTCCTTGAGTGTAGGACTGGATTGTTGGAAATGGCAGTTGCACTAGTGTTGTCACAAAATATGGGGACTACTTTTCATTACACATTATAGTCCCTGAGTTGACTTTTCATCCAAAGGATGTTTTCACAACAACCAGCTGCTGCCACATATTCAGACTCAACAAAGGACATTGCTATTACTGCTGCTTCTTTGCACTCCAACAAACTAGCTTGTCACCTAGGAATTGACATGCACTTGAGGTACTTTTTCTATCCATATTGCAACCATCATAGTTTGAGTCTGGGTATCCTTTAAGATCGAAGCCTGAGAAACGAGGATACCATAGACCTAGTGTTAAAGTACCATTCAGGTACTTGAAGATTCGTTTAACAGCAGTAAGATGTGATTCTTTAGGGTCGGCCTGATATCTTGCACATAGAATTGTTGAGAACTAAATATCAGGCCTGGTAGCTGTTAGGTACATTAATGATCCAATCATTCCCCTAAATAGGGTTTGATTCACTGGTTTACCAATGAGATCAAGACCTAAGTTGTTAGGGGGAACCATGGGAGTCTTTACTGAAGCACACTCAGAGATGTCATATTCTTTAAGTATTTCTCTGGTGTATTTTTCTTGACAGACTGAGATCCCTTTGTCCTCCTGCTTGATTTGTAGTCCAAGAAAATATGTTAATTCATCCATCATACTCATTTCAAATTTCTTTGTCATAAGTTTTTCAATCTTTCTACAAAGGTCATAGTTAGTAGATCCGAATATGATGTCATCAACATATATTTGAACTAGAAAAACATCCCCCTAGCAAATTTGTTCATTATTAGGAAGGTAGAGAGAGTTTCATACCATGCCCTTGGTGCTTGTTAAATCCCATATAGGGCTTTGTCAAGTTTGCAGACTTGGTTTGGGAACCCAGAGCTCTCAAAAACAGGAGGCTGAGTGATGAGACTGCAATTATACATGGTCTCATCGTTCTTTTTGGGCTTTGAAATGCTAAAAATGTCATAAAATACCATATTATATGCTTTTGTTTTGTTACTTGTCTATTTTAGGTATGGATATCGTGAAAAAGACAAAAGATCACAAGAAACAAGCAAAAACGAACACGAGAAACGAAGCCGCACAATGAACCGGGCCCAAGTTATGATTTTCCAAGAAAAAAGTCCTTGAAGAATTGAAGATGTACAAGAAAGGTCCTTCATCATTAAAGAAATGACACTTTATACCCTTGTATATTCATAATTACAAGATTGGTCCCTAAAGTAAGTCAAAATTAAAAGGGTCCCTCAACTTTGAAGAATTGGAAAGATTGGTCCCTACAAATTGAAGACTTGTCACTTTTAGTCCTCCTTAAAGTTAATCATACAAGATAAGACCTTAAGGTATCAAGAAAAGTCAAGACTAGCCCTTCAAATATCAAAGAATTACAAAAGAAGTCCTTATGAATGCTTTTGGAAAAGTTTTGTGGCCAAATTAGGAATTTAGAAACTTTGATTACAAAGGAATGGGAAGTAAGCTGCCAAAAACTTCATATGAACAAAGTTTGGAAAATGAGGGGTAATTATTGCCAGATAGCCAAAGTTAAACCAACCAGAACTCGTCACCTCACCCTCCACGAACCTGTTTAATAATTATATTTTCAAAATATAATTAATAAACTAAAACGCCGTAAACATTTCTCTTAATCCCAAAACAAGATCAAATCAGTGTTCTTAACCAAGAACACAAAATTTGGCATTTTGGATTTATTGACAATTAAACCTTAAGCAACTCTAGAATTATAATTAAGGTATCACTAATCCCATTTTCATCAACAAAAATTACCCCACACCTTTGGTCCCCCTCCCACGTGTCACCATGAGGAGTGTCTTCCACCTCCAAACAAAATGTAGTAATGCATCAACAGTTTTGAAAGAATTTGCTTTGTCCCTACTTGAAAACCAACGTTGGAGATCATGTTTGGACAACCTTGCATCCACAAAACGCCAAGATGAAGTTACATGAACCTCAACAGCTAATTCAACCAAGGGCACTTTTGGAACTTCATTAGCTAGGGTTTTCAGCTTTCCTTTATACTTCTAGGACCAATGTAGCCCTATATAAGGCACCCTTAGTCAAAGTGTAGTTCTTGTTCTCAGTTTTTCCTTTTATCAAACATTGTAAAGCCCTTTTTCGGTTAATGAAAGTTGTGGTATCGTGTTGTGATTGAAAACTGAGTTCCATTATCTTGTTATTATTCTAAGTCTTTGTTTGTCACGAATTTGTACTTAAAAAAACCTTGAGCAAGTCTAAAAGATCTCCTAATAGCTTGTGAACCCCTTGTTCTTTGTGTGATAAAGAAAAGTGGTGTGTGCTTGTGAGAGGATTGTTCATTGAGGTGTTTCTTTAAGTGACATAAGTCACAATCAAATATGCTTAAACAATTGGGAAGTGTGTTTCAAGTTTTCTTAACAAAATCTGTCAAGTGCTTTGCTAAGTGCTTGTGGTTCAACAGCTTTGCTATTTAAGTATAAGGGTGATCATAACCTCCTAATCTTGACTGATTAAGGGGTAGTGAGGCCTTAAGGGAGGATTCAAAGCCTTATGGGGACCTAAGTGTTGCAAATATTTGACCTTTTGCCACTTTATTCTATTTACTTGTGCTAACCATAGGTCCAAGCCTTGGGTTGTGACTTTTCTTAGGTCTTAGCAGTGGAAAGCTGGTGCTTGTTTAGATAGCACCTAAGATCTTTGATTCCAAGGTGTGGATGTGCATCTTGGAGGTTTGAATACTCTCTCCTTTTTTTTTGTTAAAATATTGCATGCTATGTGAATTGGTGATATATGCATGTAAGTTGTGTTCTTAGTGATTGAATTTGTCACATAGGTTTATAGTAACTCATTTCAGTCATAAGATTGCATGCTATAAGGTTAAAATCAACAATTGCTTTGAAATCAGTAGGATTAAGTGTTGTTTGGATTTGACTGATAATAGGGCTTAAGGCCTTTGGCCTTTGGTTCTTTGGTTCTTGCTTCATTTGTTTGTTCAATTTAAGTGTTATTTATGCTTTGCTGAGTATTGAAAACAAATAAACAAGAAATTGCATGCTCACCACTTTTGTGCTTAAAACTAGGTCAAACACATCCGGAGGTCTCATTTGTTTGTTTGTTTGATTTAAAGTCTAAAAATTGGTTTACTTATAGTTCCTGTTGGTGTTTATCCCTGCATAATCTGGTTTTGTATTTCGGTGGCTTATAGAAAAAGTTATAGCTTACTGAATCTCAACTTTTTGGTCAAACATATCAGTGAAATGCATGTTATGTGATTTGCCATTCTTGAACTGAATTGTGTGGTTTTTTTCTTTGTACTTGTTCTTTGGTGCCTACTTGTTGTGTTTTAAGTGTTTGCAGCTTATCTCATAATTTCTTAAGCTCACTTGGCTTATTGAGCTTTCTGCCCAAAAATTAAGCAAGCTCATCAACTGGTGAGGCTTGTTCATTGGCTTTTGAACTCAAAAGCTTCCTCCATTAAAGCTATTTCACTGCCTTAAATAGCCTTAAAAGGCATAAGTCCAAGAAAACAAAGTTTAACTTTTGTTGAATTTGGTCAACAAGCTTATTAAATCTGTTTAGCTTATTCGTGTGTACAACAACTTTAATTTTTTGATAGGTGTCATTTTTCTCAGCTTATAATCAATATTGGAAGTTTGCAGCTCTTTTGGTTAAGTTTTTACTAGAAAATCCAGCTTATTGTGCTTTTTCAGAGTGCTTATAACCTTCTATAGCTTATTTGACTTAGCTTTTTGGAAATTTCTTTGTTGATTATTCTTAGTTAAGCTATTTAGAAGCTTTTTCAAAAAGAATCAAGTCCGGAGGTGGTTTAGAACTCTAACCCGACTATTTTGTCGTGTAGTGAAAAAGAACTTTGCTTATTTCTAGCTTATTTAGTGAGCTTTTTCAAAAATTATTTTTACAGTTATCTTTATAATCCCAAAAGAAGGGTGTGTGTTAAATTTCAGCTTATGGCATCAACTTATAGTTTAATGGGCTTATTGGCCCATTAAGAATAAGTTGTTTGACTATTAAGCTGTGATAAGCTCACTTTTAGCTTTTGGCCTTTAGAGTTTTTTGTTTAAAATCAAATTTTAAGTAAGACTGTGCTTTTTGGGCTTATTTGGTTGACTTTTTTCTTATTGGGCTAAAAAGCCCAATTTGGTGGACTGTTTTTACTTTTGGTCTATTTGAGGGCCCAATAGGGGTATTTAGGTAATTTCACTTTCATTTTCTGATTATTTAGGTTAAAATAAACTAGTTTACAAGTTTTTAGAATTTTTTATAAATTTTTTATTTTTAATATTATTTTAATATTTAATTTAAGTTTTTAATTAATTTAAATAGTTTTAATAGGTTTAAAATTTTGGAAATATAGTTTTTAGCTTAATTAAAATATTTTTGAGGTTTAAAAAGTGAAAAAACTTTGTTTGGGCTTTTTGCTAATTTATTTAATTTTTAAGGCTTTCATTAGCATTTAAAGATTAAATATTAATTAATTTAAAAAGTTTCAAGAAGTTTTTATCATTTTTAAATCTTAGTTATATTTTTAGGAATTTTTTGTGATTTCATGGAGATTTTTAGAGTAATTTTCATTTTTCCCTAGTTTTGCGTGAATCCGCATTTTTCGTCTTAGTGTAATTTTTACCGTAATTCGTAATTTTCTTTTCCCCTTTTTCTCTCAATATTTATCCAAAACTTAAAAATTAAACACGAACGAACTTACGTGGGTCATTAGTGCTTGATTTTCCTAAATCATTCACTTAATACTTACCATACATACGTTGTTTTCATAAACACGTTATTTTACCACAATCATTTTGGCGCCGCTGCCGGGGAGGCGTGTTGTGAATTTAAAAAATTTTGTTTTTGATATTAGCCAATAAATAGTATTTGTGTGATTAGCACTCTAATCACACGTATTATCGGTTTTTGTTTTCTTTGTGAATATTATTACTATATTGTATACGTATCACAATGAAATCACAATATCTCCAAAAGCGTGAAAACGCAACCTTAATTGGGATTTCATCACTCAATTATTGTATTCGAATCTAAAGTAAAAAAAGGGAAAATAGATAATTACTTTCGAGAAGCTTGATTTTGATTAACACAAATTATAAGGTGGGTATAAGGATACCAAGGTCTAAGGGAAAAAGGCACTTAAGAGCTTAGCGCCGCCTCGTTTCCCCCGCTTACTTGTGCATGTTTTGAGAAAAAGGGCTAATCGAGGGTTTGCCACCAAAGTATTATCTATGTATCATATATATTTGCTTGTTTTCAAAGATTAAACCCTCCTGAACGTTTTGGTGTTCCACCAATGTTCATAAGTCATCGAAGGCGTTAACTCAACGTGATCGTTTTCATTCCTTAAGGCTCCTTTAATCGAGAAACTGATTCGAGGAGAGATTTGTAGATTTGAGTCTACGTAATACACAACAAAATCCCAAAAAAAATTAAATATCATCAAAAACACAAAAAATTAAAAAACGTGAAAACACCAAAAAGAATCTTCTTTGCTCACCTCCACGTTGTACGTCACGTTTATGCAAACTCGTAATCAAGAAAAACGTGCACGTAGGTGTCATAATCGAAAGGAACAAACACCTAGTGAAGAATCTCCAAGTGAGGAACCCATTGTAGAACAAGAAGCTCCCATGGCTAATCGTACTATGATGGAGTTGCTTCAAGCACCCACCGAGGGTTTTGGAGAAGCCATTGTGATTCCCGCTATCCTTGCGGAGAATTTTGAGACAAAGACGGGTTTAATGTATATGCTCCAAGCTAACAAGTTTCGTGGTCATGAAAAAGACAACCCACATTATCACATACGGAATTTCAATCGTCTCACCGCAACAAGCAAGTTTAAGGATGTTCCACACGACGCCATTAAGATGATGTTGTTTCCATACTCGTTAGATGGACTCGCCAAAATTTGGATCGAGAAAGAACCCCCAAATGCGATATTGACATGGGGTGATCTCGTGTCTAAATTTGTGAACCAATTTTTCCCACCATCTAAGACGACACATTTGAAAAATGAGATTTTAAGGTTTATGCAAAGACCTAATGAGAGTTTTTCTATGGCTTGGGAAAGATTTAAAGAAATGTTACATGAATGTCCACACCATGATTTTTCCGAATTGCATAAAAATGATACTTTTTATAATGGGCTTAATTATCATGAACGAGATTACTTGAATGCCGCCGCGGGTGGTAATTTTTTGTGCAAAATGACCGATGAGGCTTTAAAGATAATTGAGAATAGGTCTAAGGTTTATAACCCTCGTAACACACCGAGTGTTGCCACTATGGGTTCGTCATCGTCGTCTCGTAACATGAATGCCTGGCAAGATGAAGCAAATGAGGAAAATAGGTTTTTCGATAGATTTTCATCTCTTATGACTCATTGGAAAGCACAAGATGCTTTGAACTCCGCATCGGTTAAAGCGGTTGAAAAGAGTTGTATATCTTGTGGTGGAGTGTATGATTTTTCCGAGTGTATTACCGTGGATGGTAACACTTCGAGTGCTTATGTAGAAACGGGAATTTATAACCAAAACGGTCAAGTATCCCGCCCAAATCAAGCTCCACAAAATCAAAATGCTAATAACTATCGAAACAACAACAACAACCAAGTTGGATACCAAGGAAATCAAAGGAATTTTAACAATGGTAATTACAACAACAATGGTGGGAACAATGGGCAATTGCAAAACAAGAATCAAAACCGTGATTTTCAAAACAATAAAAAAGGTTTGCAAAATATGAAAGATCTTCCAAATGAGTTTGTTGATTATGCAACGGAAAATGATGCTAAATTTGATAATATACAAAGGGAGATAATTAGCCTAAGATCCAAGATTAGAAATGATTTGAAAAATAAAAACGAGCTTGCTAATGAACTTAAGACACATACAAACAAAATGGAGAGTAACGTGCAAAGGTTACAACAAAATTAGCAAAAGATGGAACAAGGCCAATATGAAATCAAGCAAGAGATGATTAAGGCGGATAAAAGGAAATCTAAATTTGAGGATAGAATGGCAAGCATGTTTGAGGCTATAATGTGTAAACCATCTTCTTTGGGTGGTCTTCCTAGTGATACCATTGCAAACCCGAAAGGAGAAATGAAAGTTATTACTACACGAAGTGGTAAAACTTTCAAAGAGCCCATTTCTCGTCCAAGTACTTCTAAGGAGAAGGAAATAGAGAAAAAACCCAATGTGTTGGAAATACATTTTACGCATTTAGAAAGTCTCGGTCACTCCAACAATGTGATGGTAGAAAAGAAGCATATTATAAGCCCACGAAGTACCTCTCAAACCACACCTACGGTTGAACCTATACCAATCATGGAACCCGAGATTCCAAGGCTGTTGCCTACGCCCCAACCCACACCACCATTACCTTACCCATCGAGACGAAACAAGGAAAAGTTACATGAACATAACAAACAACAAATTGAGCTTTTTATTAAGATGTTTCAACAAGTGCACTTTAATGTGAGTTTAGCCGACACATTCTTATACATGCCTCGTTTTGCCTCCACTTTTAAAGGTATGATGAACAATAAGGAGAAGCTTTCAAAGCTATCTAATTGTTCTTCGGTTTATCTTAGCCGAATACCAGAAAAAGTTGGTGACCCCGGGAAGTTTCTCATTCCTTATGATATTCAAGAAATGGAAGGATGCCTCGCCTTGGCCGATCTTGGCGCGAGCATTAATTAGATGACTTTTTCCATGTGGAAATCACTATCGCTTCCGGCTCTTACTCCTTCGAAAATGTCTATCGAGATGGCCGATCATTCTATGATTCTCGCATGTGGAGTGGCCGAAAACGTTTTTGTGAAAGTGGGGAAGTTCTACTATCCAGTTGATTTTATCATAGTACACATTCCCGCGGATCCTCAAGTTCCTCTAATTTTAGGTCGTCCATTTTTAGATACCTCGAAATCGATCATTGATGTGCATGCTAGAAAAATCACTTTGTGATTCATCGAGGAGGAACTTGTTATAAACGCTACTCAAAATTCTACACCTTCTCATGTTTATGCAATCGCTACCATCAACCACATTGACTTAGTCGATGTAGTTTGCGATGAGTTTACACAAGAAGTGTTAGGTTTTTCTGATATTTCGTCTAGTGGCAATCCCACTATTATGGATCCGATTCTTGCTAATTCTACACCAAATCTCACTCCATTCCAAGGAGGCGATTTTATTTTAAATGAAATCGACAATGAAGATGAGGTGATTATTGGTAGGGATAATCTCATTCCACCATGTCTTCCGCCGATGAAAGTTATGAGTGTTGAACAAAAATCGTCAATCGAGGATCCACCAATCCTTGAATTGAAAGATCTTACACCTCACCTAGAATACGCATTCTTGGAAGGTGATGACAAGTTACCGGTTATTATTGCGCAAGATCTTTCCAATGATGAGAAAATCGCACTTTTGACAATTTTAAAAGCTCACAAACGGGCAATTGCGTAGAAAATTTCCGACATTAAGGGTATCAACCCAAAATTTTGTATTCATAAGATTTTAATGGAGGAGGGCTACAAACCCGTAATTCAATGTCAAAGAAGGGTAAACCCCAAAATTCACGATGTCATTAAAAAAAGAAGTCTTAAAACTTCTTGAAGCGGGAATAATTTATCCTATATCCGATAGCCAATGGGTGAGCCCAATTCACTGTGTCCCTAAGAAGGGAGGAATGACCATTGTGCCCAATAAAAACAACGAGTTAATTCCCACTCGTGTTGTGACCGGTTCGAGGGTGTGTATTGACTACCGAAAGTTAAATGACGCCACTCGTAAAGACCACTTTTCCTTGCCCTTCATGGATCAAATGTTGGAGCGACTCGCGGGAAATAACTTCTATTGCTTTTTAGATGGTTTTTCTGGTTACTTTCAAATCCCTATCGACCCTCGTGATCAAGAGAAAACTACGTTTACGTGGTCCATATAGAACATTTGCTTATCGTAGAATGCCATTCGGACTTTGTAATGCACCGGGAACGTTTCAAAGGTGTATGATGGCTAATTTTTTCACGATATGATCGAGAAGTCGATGGAAGTATTCTTGGATGACTTTTCGGTGTTTGGTGATTCATTCACGTCGTGTGATGAGATTGCTTTTATACATAGTCTCATCGCCCAAAACAGGCTTAAAATGGTAAAAATATCATTAAATGTGCCAAATAAATGCATGTGTTTGTTCAGTGTGTATTTTAGGTACGGATATTGAGAAAATGGCAAAAGATCACAAGAAACAAGCAAAAACGAACACGGGAAACAAAGCCGCACAATGAACCGGGCCCTAGAGTTGATTTTCCATGAAAAGTCCATGAAGAATTGAAGATTGTACAAGAATGGTCCTTCATTATTGAAGAATTGACACTTTAAACCCTTTTATATTCATAATTACAAGCTTGGTCCCTAAAGTTTGTCAAAATTACAAAAAGGAACCTTAACATTGAAGAATTGGCAAGAATGGTCCCTCATATTTGAAGACTTGTCACTTTAGTCCTCCATGAAGACAAAGAACAAGTGAAGATCTTGAAGAATTAAATACATGTCAAGATTGGTCCTTCAAATTTCATGAATTGACAAAACAAGTCACCTTTGTAAAGTTTTTGGGGCAAAAGTATGAAAAACCAAACTTTATTTACAAAGGGAAATCTAATTTGCAGGTTTAAAACAACAAAGACAACAAGAATGAAGAAGGGGGTTAAAGCTGCCAAGACAAGAAACTTACCTAGACCTATCGCCCCTTGACACGTGCCCCACTATCTCCCCATAACTAATCACAACTCACCATTTCGCCACATCATCAATCCACTCAGTTGTTTATAACTAATTAAACTAATTATTAATAAACACGCGCTAAACATTATTTCAAAAGCAAAACTGAAACAAACAGCCCACTATTCACCAAGAACACAAATTGGGGATTTTTTTAAGCCACAATTAGACTCCAATCTTCTCCAGTTTTATGATTAAGGTCATCTTAATCAAAACCCAACTCTTAAACATGCCACCTCACCACTCACCAAGTCACATGAGCTATCCTCTGCTACACGTTTGAGAAGAAGACAAGAATTACCAAGAGATCAAACGAACACAACACATGCTTCATTCCTAAGCTACTTGGACACCTTAGGATCAAAAAACAACAAAAATTCTTCACATGTAACAGCTCTAACTTCAAATTCAAAGGCAAAAATATTCAAACTGCAAGGGCATTCTTGGAAGTTCACCACTAGGGTTTCATATTTTTTATTCAGTATTTTAGTCTCCTTGTAGCCTATATAAGGCATTAGGGTTACAACATTTCACTTTGTTCTTAGATTCCTAGGTCAAAAGTCTGTAAAGCTTATTTTCTAAGTGAATAAAAAAAGTGTGAACTTTGTGACGAATTCCAAGTCCCAATTTACTTTCTTGTTATTGTTGAATGATTTGAGTTTGAGTTTATGAAGTTTCAAAGATTGGTTTAAGTTTTATGCAAGTGTTTCAATTTTTTTCCAAAAATCTGATTTTTTTCTAAGTCTTAGTTCAAACACTTGAACTTTTGGATTATAAGTGATCATAACACCCTGATAAGGAGATTATCAAGGTGTAGTGAGCTTTTAGTTCGGAAGGATTCAAGGAGTGGGGAACAAGCTTGACTCAAATCTTGTTTCATTTTCCATTTTTTTCATATAATCTGTTTTGTTTCTAACCTTGTTGTTCTTAGCAGCTTGTTGGAAGCTTGTGCCTTGTTAAGCTAGGCACATAAGCTATAAATCGTGAGTGTGGATGTACATTCATGAGTTTTGAGCCCTTTTTACCAAAAATCTGTCAAAATACTTGTTTTAAGTGATTTTGTAGACTGTTGTTGTATGTGTTGTTCTTGTGGCTTGAATCTTGTTCTAAGTGCATGAGAATATTGTTATGATGCTTGTTTGAGTTTGGTTGAACCTGTTATACACTTTGGCTTTGTAAAATTGGATTTTAAAAAGTGAAAGAGGTGTTTGGGTCTACTGTTTTAAGGTTTTAATTTTAGTTTAAGTTAGTATTTAGGGTTGAATTGAGCTTGTATCTGATATTGAGTTGGTTGAGTGCTGATTTTTGCCATACTTGTGTTCTTAAAAATCAAATCTGAATATGTGCCATAACTTCTTTGATTTTGCCTGTTTTGACTTGAAATATTGGGAACACCTAGAGTGTATGCATATTTAGGGTTGAAAAGTGTAAAAACAAAGTTTGTGTAAGCTGATTAATAGATTTGAGGGTTTGAAATTGGATTTGTGGTCAAGTATATAAGCAAAGTCACTTTGTGTTTGTTCATTGTTCATCAGTAATATTCATAAGCTTGAATCTAGGTCTAATCTTTAAACCAGTGCATGAAACAAGTTTAATATTGATTATTTGAGTTTATATATCTTGTGTATGCTTTTGGTTCAATTTGGTTGGCTTAATCTTGCTTAAACTGCTTATTTATTCAAAACTGCTTATTGTTCAAGTCTGTGGCATATCTAACGCACATTTTGATTAAACTGTACTAATTGGCTGGGTGTTATTGTGATTTCTTGCTTGTTATTGACTCCTTATAACTCACTGGTTATAAGGGTGCCCTTGTTGTTCACGAATTCCAAGTAAATCTCACTAAAATCAAAGGTCAAGAAAGTCAAACAGTGAGAATCCTTTCCCACTGCTACTAGCCACTGCTAGTGTTATTTATCATTCAGCTTATCAATAAGCTATAATAGTTTATTTAGACTTGCAACAACTTTGTTTTTCTAATCAATCTTCCTTAATTGACCCATTTGACTATACTAGAGCATTAGAGACTTTCACTTTTAGGTTTGACTAGAAAACCAACTTAGTTGACTTTTTCATAAGTGCTTATTTGCTTTTTCCAGCTTATTCAGTGTGCTTTTTGGAAATCTTTTTGATTATTAAGCTTAGTTAAGTGATTTAAAACATTTTGCAAAAAGAATCAGCTCTTGAAACAGCCTAGAACTCGAAAATGACTATTTTGTCGTTTTGTGTAGAGAGCTTTTCCTTATTTCATGCTTATTTCTTGGACTTATTCAAAAATTCTTTTTACAAATAGCTTTATAAGGTCAAGAGAAGGATGTGTGTCAAATTTCAGCTTATGGCGTTAGCTTATGGCTTAATGGGCCAAAAAGCCCATTAAGAATAAGCTGTTTGCTTATTAAGCTGTGATAAGCTCACTTTCAGATTTTGGGCCTTTAGAGTTTTGTGTTTAAAATTGAATTTTAAGCTTGACTGGAACTTTTCAGCTTATTTGGTTAACTTTTTGCTTATTGGGCCAAAAAGCCCATTAAGCTTTGACTGTTTTGAGTTTTAGCCCATTTGGAGGCCCATTAGGGTATTTTTATAATTTCACTTTCATTTTCTTTTTATTTAGATAAAATAAACTAGTTTGCAAGTTTTTAGAATTTTTTATAATTTTTGGATTTTATTAATATTTTATTATTATTTTATTATTAAAAATTGTTTTTAATATTTTTGCAACTTTTTCATGTTTCTTAGGTTAAATACATTAAGTTAGGATTTTTAAAATTTTTAGATTAATTTTCTTGTCATTTAATTAATTTTTAGGATTATTTTAATATCTTAATAGTTTTTAATCATTTTTAAATAGTTTTAATAGATTTTAAATTTTTCAAAAATAGATTTTAGTTTAATTAAGTTATTTTAGAGGTTTACAAATTGAAAAATCTCATTTTGGGCTTTTTGTTAATTAAATTGATTTTTTGGGCTTTATTTAGCATTAAAAAATTATTATTTAATTAAAAAAGGGTTTGAGTGATTTTTGAATTTTTGTAAACTCTAATTGCATTTCTTAGGATTTATTGTAATTTTCTAGGAATTTTTAGGGTTAATTTTTAAATTTCGTCACGTTTTACGATTTTACGTTTACGACTTTCGTCTTAAGTGTAATTTAAATCGTAACCGTCATCCTTTTCTCTTTTCTTTCTTCATAATCGTAATCACAAACATTTAATCATCTCTTAATACAACACACTAGCCTCCTTGAGAACGAACTCACATTTGGGTCATTTGTGCACGGTTTTCCTAAACCGTCGTACTTACCCTAATTACCTCGTTTTCCTAAATGAGTGTATTTTTACAACCATCACCGTGTTTATCTAATTGATGTTCGTTTGCAAGTCTTAATTTTTATTCAAGATATTACCACACAAATGACTAGAAACATAAACACGGGAAAGTATACCCTTTCATGTATAGCATAGCTTAATGGTAAAGTCCAGTTCGTTCCACGGGATTGTTGTTATCAAAATATCAAAACAATTACCTCTAGAGTGTCACAAGTTCTAAAGATATACTTAGCAATTGGTATTAAAGGGTGTGTTTGGCTAAGGTCATAACCATATGATAGATAGGTAGCAATGATGAATATAAACACATAAACAATGTAAGACAACATACCAATTACTAGTCGTGCATGCAACATCTAATTGATATGACAAGAATCCGACTAAAGACTTTGTTATACCAACAGCATTAAGAAAGGTTTCTGCTTGATTTCGATAACTAAGGTAGTACATGAGATTATGCAAGAGTTGGTATATGTTTTAATCCACTAATCACGACAAAAGTGACTAACAAGATTCATTTACTAGATGACACGAAACTCATCCATTCACATGAGTACTACTCAATGATCATGGATGAATCTAACATATAACAATGGTCTTACATAGTAACATATAATACATGAGCATCCAAATCACACTTATATTCAAGAACCCAGGGAAAAAGTGCGCCGCACTTTGCCCCAGCAAAGCTAATAATCACATCTAATCATAAGGGTATTAAACCTTAACCAAGTGCACATCACACTACTCCATAATAACAGTAAACAAGATCATTTCAACCATACGTAAATCAAAGTAAAAGATTAACATAAATGAAATAAGAATTATACCACAAGGTTATTTTAATAATTGATCCAAAGGATTTATAAGTTTTTGAACTTATTACAAATGGCTAGCAACACTTCTGAGTTCCTTGTTTCAACACCCCAATACCATAAACCAACTAAGGTTTACCAACTCTAGTGACTATGATCAAGGATTTGGAGAAATCCTTGATTATTAGTTTCTACTAAACAATGGAGAAAAGTGAGGAATGATATGAATTATGCTTGGCCTATGGGTCCTTTTATAGTTTCATTTTCGTAGGTTAGAAACCCTGGAAGTATATCAAAGGTTCTCCATAATAGCCATGCATAATTGCACTTAATTATGTAACTGCAGCAAAATGTGCGTCGCACTTTTCCAATTGTGCGTCGCACTTCTTCAGGTGTAAATGTGCGCTGCACTTTATAGTTTGTGCGCCGCACTTCTTGTAATTCTCCAAAATCGGGGTACATTGAATGTGCGCCGCACTTTTCCATTTGTGCGCCGCACTTTGGCTCCATTTCATCATAATTCCATCTTTAGCCCCTTTATTCTTTATTTCTTCATTCTTTTCCTTCATGGTTTCTTCTTTAGCTACAATACAAACAATATCCTTTATTAGTATCAATTCAACACATAATTTATTTATTTACATAGCAAACAAGGACAAATGCATCATTACAAACATGTATAAATGATGCGTTATCACATTCCCCCATACTTAACTTCTTGCTTGCCCTCAAGTAAGGTAAAATATATTTTTAATAAGTGTCGAAAGAATAGATAAAGCCAACAATCGAAAACAAAGATAACGCCATAAAACACCTCACGAAGTAGATATTTTTATTTCACACACTCTCCTTATTATGGGTAGATTATCGCTCAATAGCACGGTCATGAAAAGTAAATTACAATAGGCTTGTGCAAGGAACTAAACTAAACCAAATTTAGCGTAAGCACCAAGTAAAATATCAAAAGAGGTCTTTTTCAAAAACTTTTATTACCACCGCATGTTTTAAAGAATAATACATCATCTTTTATCATGTTGTTGCTTCGCGAATAACTCAAAACTTCTTAGGCTTCCTTTTGCCTTTTTTTACCACAATCTTTCTTTTGGGAGAACATGCTTTCCCCCATACTTATGATATACTATCATTTCGCAATATGGTTTCCAACAATATATAATCATCTTAAAACACCGGCAAAACTTTCAATTTTTTCTCTTTTTCTTTATTTTGCCTCTTTATCATTTAAAATGCCTTTTATCATACAAGTATGATCTCACTATGGTCTCGTAAAGATTACCAAGCACAAGTTCTAGAATTAAACTAATCATCGGCACACACAATTTTAAAATGTAAGAATTCTTACGGAAAAGATCCTCACGATTATGAATAAAGTATTGTGTAAATAACGTTTTCAATTCCGAGTCAAAATAGCTTTACAATTATAAGAATTATCAATCCTTCGACAAATTTTTTTTTTAAACTGTACCAAAAATTTTAAAATTCGCCCAGAAAGTGCGGCACACTTTTTTAAATGTGCGGCGTACTTCTGGGTACAGAAAATTCAGAAAACTAAATTTCTTAAAAACAAGCTTTTATTCGATCTTATTTGTATTCAATCACCCCCCCCCATACTTATTATGAGCATTGTCCCTAATGCTAAACATATGGAAAAAGTAAAAATTAGAGGAAAATAAGAATAATACTCCCCTTTTATTCCAAGTCGTGAGCGAAGCCGAGATCTTCAATCTTCTCCTAAGTTCGCCTTGACTCGCTTATTTTCTGTAAATTAACATAAATAATATATACAAACATATTTTACATACCAAATTAAAAATAAAAATCCACACACAAAGTATTAAGTTGTCTTAAATGCCAACAAAGGCATATTACAAAGCCCAAATAAATTGTTTTAAAATTGTTTTCAAATGTGACTAACACAAAACTCACACACATACGAGGCTTTACATATCCTCTTCAGTTTCATCATTCCTTGGAGCTTGATATAGGTGAAAATGTGGTGGATAGGCTGGTGGTTGTTGGGTGTAGTAGAATGGCTCGTGGTGATATCCGGGTGGTCCATAAGGTCCACACATTAGAACATGATATTGTTCCGCCATCCTCTCAAAAACTAGAGCGTATCGATCCATAATATAACATTGGTGCTCCATCATAAACCCAAGTTGGTCTTGCCAACCTCCATCCTTCCCATTCTATCACAAACATCTTGGAGTGATGCACGAGGAGCTTGCGCCATACCTACACGAGGTGCTCTAACAGGTGTGTCTTCTCGGATCAACCTTCCATCCGCTCCAATCAAAACTCTCAAGGTAATTCGGTCAATGGTATAAGAAAGAATCAGTGGACTAAGACTACTTACAACTTGATCACTTAAAAGCCCCATTCTTCGAGCTAACCTAGTCACAAATTGTCTACACACAATCATACTACCCGCTTGACTCCCATGACCTTTTCTTTACATCCATTTTGCTATCACCCAAACCACATTAGCGTATTGCTCACGGTTCTTGTCCCTAAACATGCTCAATAACCACAGATCATTCTTTTGTATTTTATCATACCCCGTGGTTCTTTGGCAAACGGCATAAGGAATCATCTTTTGAAGCACTCTCAAAAGTGGACTATAAATTCTAGTGGCCGAGCTCCTAGATAAGCTCAATGGATCCTCATCCGGGCAAATTGATGCCCAAAATTCATTAGCATTAAAGTTTCCATGATCACGTTCCCCTCCTTGGAAATATACCTCAAATCCTTCCTCCTTTCGTTCATCTCTATTATACAACTCCAAGTACTTAGAAAATTCTTTCAAAGTCAAAGAATATCCCTTCCCATAAAGTCTAAAAGTCAAAATCTTCTTAGTCAACAACTCATCTCCTTCGGCATCCTCGTCAAAATGAAAAGTAGAAAAAAAACTCGAGAACAAGCTCCGCATAGATTTTCTCCCTACAAGTAAAAGAAAGCATCCAAGCATTGGATTCAAATAAGACTTCATTACCTCCAACCTCTATCACTACTATCTTAAGCATCTCCCTTATTTGAGCTTCACAACCAATCTTGTTTAAAACTCCAAAATCCACAATGCTAGGTGCAAAAATTTGTTTTGGCAATAAAAGACTAAGAGCATTATTGTAGATGGTTTTGGTATCATTAGTACATCCAGGCCAGTTCAAAAATTGGTGATTTGGTGTTCCCATGAGTGCGGCACTTGCCGATTCGGTAGGCCTTCGCTTCTTTCCTCGGCTTGACGAGCCGGTTTCATAATTTCCAGAATGTGTATTCTGCAAAATTTCATCACATAACAAACATGTATTAACCTTAGATAAGCCTTAGGGGTCAACGGTGTCCCTATGATTGTGTTCTGATCATTTTGTTTGTTTTCCTAATGAAAAGTGCGGCGCACAATTTGGAATGTGCGGCGTACTTTCTGGGGAAATTTCATAAAAGTACGGCGCATAATTTGTAAAGTGCAGCGCACATTCTGGGTATTACAGCATATGTCGGGGTAACACTAGTAGCTAACCAA
This sequence comes from Glebionis coronaria, assembly GCA_025667525.1. Classification (NCBI taxonomy): domain Eukaryota; kingdom Viridiplantae; phylum Streptophyta; class Magnoliopsida; order Asterales; family Asteraceae; genus Glebionis; species Glebionis coronaria. Next base: position 71,712 of record JANFOE010000788.1, on the reverse strand, counting down.
ATCCGCAAACTAAATGGTTACAAACTAATAACAATGGCTAGAATCGAACACTAACCCATTCCCAATTCGTTCTAATCCACGACATTGCTTCATCTCTAAGATTTTTCAAAAACCCTCTTTTTTATTTTATGTTTTTCAATTTTATCTTATAATAATCTAATCATTTATTAATCTATTTCTATATTCCTAATTCCTAATTGAATTATAATTCGTTCTTCAATTACTAAGAACCCCAATTGAAAATTAATCAAAAATTAAAAACTAATTAATTTAAACAAATATGAATCAAATATAAGAACTTACCCTAGACATGATCTCGAATGTGAAATTGGAGCAAAGACTCGAAAATATTTTTGGGGATGATTAAAAATCATCAGGTGGTTTTTCTTGTTTTTGTGTGTTTTTTAGGTTTCTAATGAGAAAATGAGGTATATACAAAAAACCCACCAAGAAGTGCGGCGCACTTTCTGAAATGTGTGGCGCACATTCTGTGCATCAAGACATGTTCACTGTATTTTTACTTTTTAAGTATACAAAACACAAAATTTAAAAAGAAAACCTCCAATTCCATTCGATAGAAATAAAAAGACACTTAGGGAGAACATTCCCTACTTCGAAGACCATCCTAAAACTTCTAAGACTCTTAGATATTACTTCGTATTATTGATTATCTACAAACAAAAAGATAAAAAGTGCACAAAAGTAACTAGGAGCCAATGATACACTTCTCTTTTCTTCCTTTCCTCTTAGTCGTAGCAGAAATTTAGAGGTGACATGATATCACTCTCCGTGTAACGTCCCGAGACCTCTCTATTGGTGTCCTTTGTCTCGTACACTTTTTGTACCTCTTTCCACATGGATCAACAATGACTATGGCAACATGCCATTCACTATCTCCATCTTTAGCAATATTCTCAAATTCTCGCTTGTTCCCCACTTGCCAATCTTTGTATTTTAATGATATGGGAAGTACTCCAAGCATCCCCACAATTTTCTTGTACACACAAATATCAAAGAAAGGGCTATGGTAGCTCCTTTCACTTAGTGAAGCATCAAATAGTTCTTCCGGTTCCGTCCATGGTTGTAAATATGGACCATAGATCGGTATACCGTTTTCATCTCTTTTCACGGTGTAGTACTTATCATCTTCATCATCACTATCATCGTGGTTTTTTGCTTTTAGCACATTATATGTTTGATGGACAAACCCATCAAAGCTAGTCATGATAGCTTTTCCAACATCTACCTTTGCACCAAGGGTGTGCAAAAACTTTCTTCCAACCACTAGTTGAATGTCTCGATCAATAGGAATATCGAGAAGCATAAAATCGGCTAGTATTGTGGTTGTCCCTATTTGGCATAGAACTCCAAGCAAACGCCCAAATCCCTTCGCGTAGGAGTGATCAAGCATTTTTATTCGATCAAACCTTGGTTTGACTCTTCCAACATCTAACATTCTGAAGATTCCAAGTGGCATGATATTAACATTCGAACCGGTGTCTACCAAAGCATTGTATATAGTTTTACCTTCCAACCTTATAGGTAGGACAAAAAAACCCGGATCTTCTTTTTCTTTCATTACTTTGTTTTTACAGAGCATTTGTTTTGCCACATCCTTATATTCCGAGGTTAATCCATCTTCAATCTTCAACTTATCAAGCAAGAACCCATCGACAATCATTTTATACTTATCACTATATTTTGATGTTTCAATGATTGGTCGATTCATGCTTAACAACATCACTCTTTCTTCAACGTCTTCCCTTAATTCTTCCATTGTTAGTTCTTCTCTAGTTAAGGGTTTATTAATGGTGAGAGAAGGTCCTTCACCATTATAGTTCAATTTGTAAGCATGAGCGGGCTGTTTTCCTTTGTTTCTTTTGCCTTTTCCCATATTACAAACGAACCTAGGAGCATCAACTCCCTCGTTTTCAATAGGTGCTAATTCATCAAAGTCGAGATTATCAAGTATCTCGTCAATTTCTTCTAAGTCCAAGCTTTCATGCACTTTTGGCCATAAGGTGAGTATACCACAAGTGATATCAATTTGTGCATTGGCTTGCTTTGGGAAAGATCTCCCAAATACTGCACACGGTTCACAGTCATCTTCTTCTAAATTGACGAAGAAGTCGACGAAAAACAATTCATCCTTGATCATAACAATGAGCTTCTTATCTATTTCTTTGTCCCCATTACGATGCGTTTTATAGGTTAAGCCAACCTCCACTACAAATTCATTTCTAACAAAACTCCTCTCCATTTCCAAGTCAACTTGCCCATCATAGGCAAATTTACCTTCCACATGACAAGCATTGAGTATTTTTCGTTGTGTGTCAAGTCTTCAAAATGATAGAAAGTTAGGACCTTTTGAATCCCACTATCGGTTGTGTTCATATATTCAGATCCTGTCCATCCTCCGTCCGATTCAATCTTATCATTTAGGCTAATATGCTCACCCACTCCTAAGCATATCCTACCCAAGCTAGTGTTTGGATCCATCTTTAAACAACAACACATCAAAAGAAACATTAGTATGTTAGTGCCATAAAATCTAAATGACATTTCATATCCTGTAGTCTTAAGGAAACTTATTACACTTGACGAAAATCTCTTTTTAAATGTGTTATAAGCAAATTCTGCGTTTTGCTTTTCCAGTTGTGTGGCGCACTTTTGAGAAGTGTGGCGCAGTTTTGCCTGATACAGAAAAGCTGACGTACTTTTGGAATGTGCGACGCACTTTCTACAAAAAAATTGTTCATAACTGCATGATCTATATACCAACCAAACAATGTTATAAGACTTTTTTCATAATACTCCCTTAACAAGTAGTCAAAATAAGAAATAGTGACCAAATTTTGTAAGATGTTCTCAAGTATTTTGCAATAAATAACTATTTTGTTATTTCCGCTTGTTTCCTCATTTTCTTGTATCTCAAGGTTGTTAAAAGTTCCAGAAAAATTACCATAAATCATGATAAATATCAAATAAGACATACCAAAGCAAATTATTCTACCAAAGAGTAAATTAAATAGTAAATAAAATTGATGTCCCATATATTTGTGATGATCAAACAAGAAAGAAAGGTAGATAAAAGATGAATTCTAGAGAGAGAAAGTAGTGAGAGAAAGTAGAGAGAAGTCTGTGAGAAAATTGGTGAATATTAGATTAGGAGAATTGAAAAATGAGACAACCAACCTCTCTTTACATGCAAGGAGAGTTTTATATAGCCTTGCCTACATGTGGCATGATGGGCTATATGATATTGGGTCGGTCGTTCCTTTTGGGCTTTGGTTACTTATGAATGAACCTTAGCTTAAAGTTAAGCCCGTAATACATGACTAATCTACTACCTATTACAACGTTCTAATATACGATACATAATAAACATATGACCGAGAATTCTTGTTTGACTCAATATTTTGAGGCTAACAATATCCCCCAATGAGAGGTCATTACCCTTTATGAGAGGTCGTTACCCTTTGTCATTTGGAGAATTATAGAGATTACTAATCTCGTCATAAATGAGTCTTGAACGTGTAATAGTAGTCTTGTTCCTTCATGTTGTGATATTTGAGCCTTTGTCGTTGTCTTTCGACTTTGTCTTTTAATCTTGAGATCTTCAAATCATCCTTTACTTGTCTTTGCCATCTTGCGATCTTGTGTCTTCATCCAAATGCTCACACTATTAATTGTCGAATATTTCTTTAGGCATGAGTATGTGGTTTTGAATCTTTAACTTTGCTGATTACACTGTGACGCCACCTTCTCGAGACAAAACATAGACACGGACTGAATGGCTTTGACATTCGCCCTAAATCGGTAGCGTTTTACCTCCGGTCGGTGAAGACCGTTATACGATATTAAATATCGTACCTGTGATTAGGTAGATTCAATTAAGAATCCCCTTGACAGGGTTTCGCGGCTGTACTAGCCGTTCTCTTTACTCGACCGTCTCAAAGCAAGACTGCGAACATAAAGAGTGAATCAATTGGATAGATATCCGCTTGATTAAATTCGTCAATTCAATTTCTTGGAACAAGTTTGATTCATAAAGAATCTTACCATTGTTGCTTTCCAGTTGACACAAGCTTGATAAATAAGAATCTCGCAAGTCACCTACCGTAGCGCTGTTTGAGGTTAACTCTAGAAGGATTTCCATTCGTCACTGTGAATATTAATGAATATCACTCTGAATGTTCTGGCAAGACCATAAAGATATTGCATAGAAACCTGAAACGATTTTGAATCAATTCAGAATCAAACCACTGTTGCTTATCAGTTTTACACATGTTCAATTCATAAAGAATCTTGCATATGACCTACCGCAGTGCTGTTTGATGTTAACACTGGAAGGATTTCCACTCATCATTGTGAATACTAAGTAGTATCACTCTGAGTGTTCTAGAAATATCGCAAGGATATAGCGTAGGACTCTCTTTATCATCATTCCGTGTGTCCTAACGATATTTGATAGATCTCTTGGCTCTAGACTCGATTTGTGCACTTTTAGTGGCCGGATGCTGGAGCAGATGCCACCTATTCAGTATCAACTATCTCGAAATGAGAAGGCTAATAGAAGTCATGTTGTTCTCCGTGACAATAAAACAAACTTCTTTTGAGAGAAGCCTGAGTAGCTAGGAAAGGGTTGTGCTTCACATCACTGGGTCCATGATGTGTTGTCTTCATGATGCGTTGACCTGGTTTCTGCCTAAGTTGTATGGAGGGCTTCTTTCTTTACACCCTTTATCCTTACATTTCTTTTTCATTCTTCAACCCCTTCAATGCTTACCAAGACATCATTACTAGCACCTTGTTGTGATTGTTCCAGTGCTAGCATCAGTACTTACTTGGCATTCAGCTACGTTCACATTCTACTCCATCTTTACTAAGGAAATCTAATAATCTATTGGATTGTCCCTGGGAAGATCCCTCCGGTTCTGGTTGGATCATAGGACTTAAACCTAACCACCCTTTTGACACCAATAACGTCGTGAATTAAAGATGTTGTGGGTATTTGATCGTAACCATGAAAACCACTTTAAATTCTAACAAATTGTTTGAAAAACTTTTAACACCTTGTCAGTTTTGTCGTTTCAGAAATGCTCCCCCTTCACATGTGCATCGATAATAGAAAGTGTTTCGCACATGTAGGTAAGAGTTAAAGTGCTTGAGTCTTATATAGGTCACATTTTAATCACATTTTCTCCCCTATCTCTAATATATAAAATCTTTGGATATTAGAGATACCATATTTTATTAAAATATATTTTGAAAAATAGTCTTTAAAATCTCTGGAGGAAAGATGTGTCAATCTTTGCATGAAGTTGAATGCTCTCCCTCAAAAATTGATCCAATTGAATTGTCATTGTGAGGATATGATCCACATTTCACTTTTTGAGGATGGGAGTTGTTGAACACACAATTTTTGAAAGATTTTGAATAATCATTGAGAAATTCTTGAAAAAATTGTGTTCAACGCTTTTTGAAAAATCCTATTTCTTTTTGGCGAAGAGGTTTTTCTAAAGCATAAACTTGAGTTCATAGACTTTGAATGTATTGACGAATCCACTCAAGTGTAAGAAGATTTCTATTCTTTTGCTGAGGGTAAGAGCACAAAATCATACACTCCCCCGTGAATATAGATCCGGGTTGCAATCTGAAAGTGATTACAAGCCATAATGTTGAGCTCAAAACGTTGAATGTTTTGTGACAAGCTCAACGCAAGATAGATTGTTCTACCCGTTGTTGGAAAATTTGTCCAAATCAGACATTTTCCGTTATTAAAAGTAGAAATGACATGTTTTGAAAAATATTTACAACTTTCATTCGAGCTTTATGTACACACCCGTGTCGTTATTGAGCGACATTTCTAGGTACGTCCATATTATCGATACTGAAAGACATGTCGAGAAGTATATTTTTGGATTTTCAAAGATTTTTAATTTTGTGTTTTGCTTTTATATGTTTTATATTTTTTTATTTTGCTTTTTCAAAGATATTTATAGGAAGATGTTTGATAGATGAATCAAGCAGGCTTCTTTGCTAGAATCTCCAGTTCTGCTAGAGTCAAACATCTCATACCAATTTGCCTAACTAGATACGCAAACCTCTCTTTCGAAAGAGCTTTTGTAAACAAGTCAGCTAATTGGTAATCAGTTCCAACAAAGTATAGTTCAACGATACCCTTTTCAACTTGTTCCTTAATGAAGTGATATCTGACATCAATGTGCTTCGTGTGAGAATGTTGTACCAGATTGGAGGAGATGGTTATGGCGGACTTTGAGTCACAATACATAGGTACTTTATCAAAGTGGAAGCCATAATCTGTGAGTTGTGTTCTCATCCATAGAACTTGAGCACAACACGCAGATAGAGACACATACGCCGCTTCGGCTGATGACAGTGACTGCAATCCTGCTTCTTGGAAAACCATCCCACAAAATTATCTTGACCTAGAAATTGTGCACCACCAGAAGTACTTTTACGTGTATCAAGACACCCTGCGTGATCAGAATCTGAATAGGCCGTTAGAAAGAAACCGGTTTCCCTCAGATACCAGAGTCCCAAATGAATGGTATTCTTTAGGTACTGAAAGATCTGTTTAACCTCCTTGAGGTGCTTTTCAGTGGGTCGTGCTTGATATCATGCACAATAACATGTAGCATGTGAGATATCTGGTCGGCTTGCTGTTAAGTACATGAGGGAGCCGATCATGGAACGATATTTTGTTTCATCTATGGACTTTCCCTCCAAATCAGCATCTAGGGATGTGGTTGATAATGGTGTCCCAACGGGGTCACATGAGGTCATACCATGCTTTTTGATTATCTTTTGACAATACTTAGCTTGGTTAATAAAGATACCACTTGGGGATTGGTGAACTTGAATTCCTAGAAAGAATTTTAGTTTGCCCATCATTGACATTTCAAATTTGTTTGTGCATGACTTTTTCAAACCATTTTGAAAGTTTTGGGTTTGTAGACCCGAAAATAATGTCATCAACATAGATCTGCACAAGCAAAATGTCATCCCCATATTTATAAGTGAACAAAGTTAGATCAATGGAACCTTTTGAGAAACCTTTGGAGACTAGAAATTTCGAGAGCTTGTCGTACCACGCCCTTGGAGCTTGCTTGAGTCCATAAAGTGCTTTATGGAGACGATACACCTTGTCAGGATAATAAGGATTGGCGAATACTTCCGGTTGCGTAACATAGACTTCTTCCTTCAAAGGACCGTTAAGAAACGCCGTCTTTACGTCCATTTGATAGACGATGAATCCTTTATGTGCAGCATAAGCAAGGAAACTCCTGACCGCTTCCATTCGAGCTACTGGTGCAAATGATTCTTCAAAATTAATACCCTCTTTCTGACCATACCCTTTAGCTAATAGCCTAAATTTATTCTTGATGATCGTGTTCTCTTCATCCATCTTGTTTTTCCAGATCCATCGAAGATTTAATGGTATTACATCGTATGGTCTGTCAACAAGTTCCCAGACTTTAAGTCTTTCAAATTGTTGAAGTTCATCCGTCATCGATTCAATCCAAGCATGATCGGTCATGGCTTATTTGATGTTTTTCGGTTCAGCTGAGCTCACGGCGAGTGCGAACATACAAACATCGCCATTGGTGTTAAGCTGTCGTCTTGTACAAACGGGCTGTGAAGGGTTTCCAATTACTTGAACCAAAGCATGATCTCGGGTCCAATGATGTGTTGAAGGATGTCGTTGGTAGAACGTGTGCATATTTGACGGATCAACATGGGGTGTAGAAGACTCTCCAGTTTCGTGTACCGGTGTACCGAATGGGTTGATAAATTCGTCTTCGTCAGATAATGCATTGTCTGCTTAATTTGTGTTCTCTGGAGCAATGACAATAGTTGTGGATGTTGTAGGAGAGATTGTTGATGTGATATTTTGAGGAGGTAAATCTGTAGCAACCCGTGTTGAAGTAGATGAAGTTGTGTCCTTTTGTTGACGATGATCGGTATCATCATTCTTATCATGAGTGACAGCGGAAGACTTTGATACAACTTGTTTCTCCCCGTGAAATATTCATCATACATTTTTCCATATAACATTTCCAACTCTTCAAGTGTCGTGTCCACTGTCATATCTGCTCTAGGAACATGTTCAGGAACCAGCTTTGAACTTGACGGTTCATTGTTGTGGTCTTGAGTACCGAGTTCCGTGCGGTTGTGTACAAAAGTCTTTTGTTGTTGTGGATCGGGACATAAACTGTTTTGTTCAAGTGCCATTTCTTGTAATTCATCAAATCTGATATGAATAGTCTCGACTATCAATTTTGTTCTCTTGTTGTACACTCTATATCCCTTAGACTGAGTTGCATATCGCACTAGAATGCATGCATCACCTTTCTCTTTCATCTTGTCCAGATTTTCACCATCTCGAATAATGTAGCACGTACATCCAAAAACGTGAAGTTGTTTGAGTGAAGGTTTTCGATCATGAATTATGTGATATGATGTCTTTTCGTGTCTTGGGATAATTAAGGAGCAGTTTTGTGTGTAGCATGCGGTTGTCACGGCTTCGGCCCAAAAGAATAATGGTAGTTCTGAAGCAGATAATAATGTTCGAGCAGCCTCAACTAAAGTACGGTTTCGTTTTTCAACAACACCGTTTTGTTCAGGTGTTCTAGCAATAGATGTTTCGTGTTTAATCCCTTCGGCTTCAAAATACGTCTTTAGAGTTGAATTCAAGAATTATGTGCCTCTGTCAGTACGTACCACTTTTACTTGAGCTTGAAGACCATGTTGTATCAGCTTAAGGAAGTTAATGAGAACCTCAGGTGTTTCATCCTTGGACCGTAAGAAGAGGGTCCACGTGTACCTTGAGTAGTCATTGACAATTACCATAACATATTTCTTCCCATTGATGGTTTGAACACGCATGAGACCACACAGATCTATGTGAAGAAGATCTAAGCGTCCTTTAGAGCTTGGTGTAGTGTTTGTCTTGAAACTACTCCGTTTAGCTTTACAAAGCTCACAAGAAGAACAAAGATGATCTTTGATGAATTTCAAGTTAGGAAGGCCTCGCACAATATCTTTCTTGGAAAGCAAGTTGATGGTATCAAAGTTAAGATGAGATAAACGTTGATGCCATAACCAAGCTTGAGTCGTTGAAGCTTTAGCCATGAAACAGATTGGAGTTGAAGATGTGGAGTATTGTAGTGAGATAGTGTAGAGATCAGTACCCCGTGAACCGGTAACTAAGTCATTCCCATCATAATCACGAACAAAACATGTCTTCTTTCTGAAAGCAACCTCCAAATCCGCATCACAGAATTGACTAACCGAGAAAAGATTATGATTGACACCTTCGACGTAGTAAACCCTTTTGATAGTGATATTTCCCTGAACCAAGTCTCCATATCCTAGGATCGGTGCAAATTGATCATTTCCGAATTGGACCGTACCCAGGAACTTCTCCACGAAGTTAATTAGAAGCTTGAGATTCCTTGTCATGTGCTTCGTGCATCCGGAGTCCAGTATGAAGAGAATTATTTCGATCACCTGCAGAAGAATTAGAACACGATGGAGCATTTTCTAACTTGGATTCCATGTTAGTTGTGATTTCCGATTCATTAGTTTCCCTAGTTTCATCACTTAGAGGCACACTAGCGCACGTAGTCACATTTTCTGTCCTAACCTTAGGCATCCATTTATATCCTGTAGGACATTGATTAGCAAACCACCATTTCCAAGACATGCTAGCAAATTCATATAATTCCCTAATTCTGCTTCTAGGGTTCTTAGTGGTGGAGTCTGACGTAATACTTTTCTCAGGGGGGGCTGCACCAGAATGGTTCACTTTGCGTTTGGGTTTTCTAGCACTAATAGGCATCGTAGTTTGCTTCTTAGTTCTAGTATCTACGCCTTTGACATTATTCGAAACACACATAGCATGATTTGCATTAGCACACTTTCGACATTTCACAAAAACAAACTTAACATTCAAAGCATTCAAAGTTGAATCATTCAAATCGTCATTACACGTGATTACAGACGTTTTATTCTTAGAAACATTGAAAATCCTAGGGTGGTCTTCTACTGTCTTCATCTTCCCTTGAATTTTGTTTTGCCAAACCTTTTCATTCATGCGAATGCTCTTAAGCTGAGGCCGGCTAACACTATCAGTGGGGATTACTCCTGTAGTAAAAGACACACGTCTATTAGTGTTTCTAGAAGTCTGAGGTGATTGACTTCCTTTGTTGTGTGTGGGTTTAGTGGCCAATCTATACATCCCTGGTTTAACCACATTTGTGTTCTTAATGCTTTGTGATCGAATATGTGTTTTGGGAGTGTTTTGTGGTAACATATCCTTCCCATCCGTCTTGGGGGCAAACGTAGGTTTTGCAAATGCAGAATTAGAGAAAACAGATGGTTTTCCCTAGACAGAGGGTCTAGTCACTTTTTTGCTCATTGGGTTGTCTTACAACAGGTTTCTTAACACTAGGTTCCATAATTTTCCCACCCATCTTAGCAACGAGTTTCTTCAACTCTGATATCTTTATTTCCCTGTCTTGTAACTGAGCTTTCAACCCTTTAGTTTCCAAACTCTATTCATTCATTTCTCGAAACATTTTGGAAAGTTTTTCTTACAAGTTATTATCATGTGGAAAACTACCAACGTCTTTTTGCAAAGCAAGTTCAAGAGAATGACAATGTTTTTGAAGGAAATCAGTTTTGTGTTGAAGTAACTCAAAATCCTTTTTATCAACATTTTCTTTACGTTTCGAAAGCTCAAGTTCAAGACGCTCACATTCTTTAATTTTATCAAGATATTTGCATGCAACATCAGAATATTCATCGATATCAGCACAAGATTGAAGAGTAACACACAAAATATCTTTGGAGAGACATTCTTCTAAGAGTAGATCATATTCGTTTGAAAAATCTGATTTGTCATTTTGAAGTTCATCAATTTCTTTTTCAAGAGACTCAACATATTTCAAATCATCAAACATTTCAGGCCGAATCAAATTCTCAAACTCAAGAACATGTTCTTTTATTATCTTCGTATTTGGTATTAAAAGTTATTTCACAAGCAAAGTTATGTCGTGAGGAATCTCTGTTTTCCACTTATCCTTTTGTTGTTTTTCCCAATCGCTTTCAACAATTGATTGAACATTATCAATGTGGTGTTTAAGAAAACCAAGTGTTTTGCTACTTTTGCTTTTAGAAGCATCAAGAGGCAAATAGTTAATATATTTAAAAACAATAGTTTTCCTCTTCGTGGCAAAAGCTTGTTTCCATTGAATTCTTCTTTGTTTGCATTCTAAAAACAATTCCTCATGAGACTTATGTTTTTGTGGAGTAAAAAAACCATAAAGACTGTTTAGATAAGTATAGTTATATGGTTTCACAAATTCTTTATTGATCGGTGATCTACTCTCCTCATCCCAAAGGGACGTCTCTTCACTATCGAGGTTAGCTACAGGGTAATCATGATCGGTCCATTCGGACTCGTCAAGATATAAGTCAGGGTTAGCAGCTTGAGCTTGTTCGAGGTACTTGGGGGTGGAAAAGCTTGGTTGACCTTTGAAAAGCGACCGAGGTGCTATCGTTCTAACGGTTTGAATAGAGTCATGCGTTTTATAAACAACTTTTTTCAAAAAATTGAATTGTTCTTCGAGATCCTTTACTTTTTCAGTATCTTTGCCTTGTCTATTTTTGAAATCTTGTTTTAATTTTTCAACCTCTTGTTTCTTTTCGTCAAGAATTTTAGCAGAATCGGTGGTATTCATAGAAAGCCTTTGTTCAAGTTCATTAACTTTTGTTGTGGCAAGGTACGTTTTTTGACGTTCATCACTTAATAAGACATTAAATTGACGTTTTTCTTTAGATAATAAAGCTAGAGCTTCGTTGTATTTATTTTCAAAATTGTCCTTTTTAACGTTGATGACGCGACTTTTGTACCCCTCAAGCTCTTTGGTCTTTTGAAGCAGCTCAGCCCTATAACTATCAATTGTCTCAATCGGTTTTATAAGAGCGGCTTTGCTTTCTTCAAAGTTTTGAGTGAGCCCTGCGTTTGCCTTTTTTAATTGCTTTTGACTCTTTCTATTTTCATTGACATCTTTTTGTAAACTAGCAATTAAATTAGCAAGCGCGACACGCTCCTCGTCATCATACTCATTTGCATGTTGATCATCCTCAAACTCATTATTGCACATGTCTGATGAATCGGGTGTGCTATTGCTATCAACCGTTTTCATCATACACGTGTCAGTAATTGTTGTTGGTAGATCACTATGCTCATGTGTATCACCAAACACATTATATTCATCATCATGTTGTACCTTATCAATTGGCTCGGTATCAAAGATAGGACCATTGTCATCTTCAGTGACGTTAAGGACCTCATGAATCTTTGCCATGTCTGAATAATGTGCCTCGAGTTCTTGGTCGGAGAGTTCATCATCTGTGTCGTCAAGCATTTCTCCTTGCTCAGCTGATAACTTGATTCCAGCTTCCATTTTCTTGCACAACAGCATCTTTTCCTTATGATAACCATAATCTTTAACCCTCTTTGGCTGCCTGCATTCCCTAGCCAAATGCCCAAAACCTCTGCAGTTAAAACACTGAATCCCACTTTGTTGCACAACTTGAGTACCCACAGTTTCCCTATTTCCAACAACAGTAGCCACCCTCTGATTATCATGCTTAGGTTGTGGATCATACTTTGGAGGACTCTCAGCACGTCTTCGTGTGTCATACCTTGGAGGACTCTGTGCATAGGTGTTCCTCGGGTTTGAAGATGTTCGAAGGTTGTTGTTGGTGGGTTTGTAGATTTTCCTGTATTGCTTCATAATGAAAGCCATTTGTTGCTTGAATTCCCTATCCTTTTGAGATAGTTCTTCATCACTGTCTTCTTCGGATGATTGCTCAAGTGTGGGTAATGGTTCTCTTGCAACTTCTTTGCCTCAGGATCTTGTTGGAGCATGTGACTTGGAGACAGTGGATGATCGTGGTGATGATGATTGAGTAGAGTAGGTCTTTGAAGTACGAGAGTGATAATCTGGGTAATGTTGAGTGGTAGACACCAAAGCAAGTGGATTGGAAACCTTTGCAACTCGTTCAGCTCGAAGTTCATTTGCCTCATTTTGAAATTGTTTCAAAATGTCAAAGAGCTTGTGATATGAAACTTCGTCTAACTTTTGTTGTTGTTTCACCAAGGTGACAAACCGTGTCCACTCTGGTTGAAGTTGCTGTAGAAATTGGACATTGACTTGCATGGTAGAAACTTGCAAGTTGTTTCGGGTCATATCATTCATCATTTTGTTGAATCGGGAGTAATAAGAATCAATTGATTCCCCATCCTTTGATGTAAACTTGCCAAAGTTCCAAAACATCTTAGTTTTCACATCTTGTTTGTTAAGTGATTCACCTTGTTGCAATCTTTCAATAGCCGTCCACATTTCTTGAGCAGTAGGGCATGCATCAACCATGGAATAAATATCATCTCGAATTCCACTGAGAATTAATTAGATTGCTTCCTTCTCAGCATCAAACCAAGCACGGTTCTCTGGTGTGAGGTCGTTCCTCTTTTCATCACGTTCATAAGCGGGTTGTTCTTCAGTGGTGTCTGTGGCTGGAACTCTAGGAACTTGAATCCTTAAGAGTTTATAGGGTCCTTCCAAAATACATTGCCTTAAAGCATCACCGTTAGGTTTTGTGTCAAGATAACGTAGAAAACGGGATTGCCATTGATCATATCGACCCGACACAAGCATTGGTGGTCTTTCTTTGTTACCCGCCACCATAATGTTGTTGTTCGTCACATGATATTCGGCAGTAGAATCCATCTCAATGTTCTCTGAAATGATGAAGTGAAAATGGATCTTAAGTAGATGTGTTGTGATTGTTGTTGTGGTTTAAATTCCGAAAATTGTAATTTTTCTTCAGTCTGACAATAAATTCTCCAGTCCCACCAAACGGTAGACCAAAAAATTTTGTAATCGCCAAATTTTGAAATCGAGATAGAAATGTCCTAAAACTAGTATGGAAAAATTTGAATTTACTTGACGGAAAAATTTGAACTCTTTTTTTTTAATCTTCGTGTAAACGATATTCCGAAACTAGTCTAGATAGTGGCTAAGTCTAAAAAATACTCGAACAAAATTTAGCTAAACATGTCATCGGAATGTGCTATCGGAATGTTGTCGGAATGTGGTGTCGGAATACTGTCGAAATGTGGTATCGGAATACTGTCGGAATGTAGTATCGGAATGTCTGTCGGAATGTTGTATCAGAATACCTATCGGAATCACTGTCGGAATAAAGCTGTCAGAATAAGGCTATTGGAATCCCTGTCGGAATCACTGTCGGAATAACCTATCAGAATACACAATCGGAATAACGGTCGGAATATTAAAACCCTTTTCCGATGGAGTGCTATCGGAATAACTGTCGAAAAATTAAACCCTATTCCGATGGTATTTGGTCGGAATGCTTGTACTTTTCCGAAACTTTAGGTAAAAATGAGATTTTTGACAAGAAATCCGTGATTTTAACCAACCAAAAGCAACAAAATCCCTACCACAACTATGTAGGAGATGAATACCAAGATATGGAGCACGAAAAACACAAAAAGATTTGAATTTGAGAGATGTTTAGGAGATGAAATGATACGAATCACACAAAAACACAACAATCAATCACAAAGCTACCCCATGGCGATTGATACCAATTGATGTCCCATATATTTGTGATGATCAAACAAGAAAGAAAGGTAGATAAAAGATGAATTCTAGAGAGAGAAAGTAGTGAAAGAAAGTAGAGAGAAGTCTGTGAGAAACTTGGTGAATATTAGATTAGGATAATTGAAAAATGAGACAACCAACCTCTCCTTACATGCAAGGAGAGATTTATATAGCCTTGCCTACATGTGGCATGATGGGCTATATGATATTGGGCCTGGGCTTTCCTTTTGGGCTTTGGTTACTTATGAATGAACCTTAGCTTAAAGTTAAGTTCGTAATGCACGACTAATCTACTACCTATTACAACGTTCTAATATACGATACATAATAAACATATGACCGAGCATTCTTGTTTGACTCCATATTTTGAGGCTAACACAAATTTTGAAAATTTTTTGGTTTTTCTTGAAATCCAATATTTACAAACACAAAAGCTCAAAAAGCATAAGCACACATAAAGCAATTCTCATGTTTTCAGCAGTAAGTGTTGAGAGTAAAAGGTTTTGGTGGTGTTTTGGGATTGTTTCTACCAACATTTTGTAAATTCGTATCAAATGTGCGACGTACTTTTGGAAATCTGCGGCGCACTTTTTAACTTTTTGGTTAAAAACTTTTTCAGATTGCCAGAAATCTGTATGGCGATTTAGAATTTTGTTTTACCAAGTATTTCAGAATGTTTTAAAATAAATAACTAATCAATCCCCAGCAGCGGCACCAAAAACTTGATGTTCGTTTGCAAGTCTTAATTTTTATTCAAGATATTACCACATAAATGACTAGAAACATAAACACGGGCAAGTATACCCTTTCATGTATAGCATAGCTTAATGGTAAAGTCCAGTTCGTTCCACGGGATTGTTGTTATCAAAATATCAAAACAATTACCTCCAGAGTGTCACAAGTTCTAAAGATATACTTAACAATTGGTATTAAAGGGTGTAGGTTTGGCTAAGGTCATAACCATATGATAGATATGTAGCAATGATGAATATAAGCACATAAACAATATAAGACAACATACCGATTACTAGTCGTGCATGCAACATCTAATTGATATGAAAAGAATCTGACTAAAGAATTTGTTATACCAACAGCATTAAGAAAGGTTTATGCTTGATTTCTATAACTAAGGTAGTACATGAGATTATGCAAGAGTTGGTATATGTTTTAATCCACTAATCACGACAAAGTTGATTAACAAGATTCATTTACTAGATGACATGAAACTCATCCATTCACATGAGTACTAGTCAATGATCATGGATGAATCCAACATATAACAATGGTCTTACATAGTAACATATAATACATGAGCATCAAAATCACACTTATATTCAAGAACCCAGGGAAAAAGTGTGCCGCACAAAATTAATTGTGCGCCGCACTTTGCCCCAGCAAAGCTAATAATTACATCTAATCATAAGGGTATTAAACCTTAACCAAGTGCACATAACATTACTCCATAATAATAGAAAACAAGATTCTTTCAACCATATGTAAATCAAAGTAAAAGATTAGCATAAATGAAATAAGAATTATATCACAAGGTTATTTCAATAATTGCTCCAAAGGATTTATAAGTTTTTGAACTTATTACAAACGGTTAGCAACACTTCTGAGTTCCTTGTTCCAGCACCAATACCATAAACCAACTAAGGTTTACCAACTCTAGTGACTATGATCAAGGATTTGGAGAAATCCTTGATTATTAGTTTCTCCTAAACAATGGAGAAAAGTGAAGAATGATATGAATTATGCATGGCCTATGGGTCCTTTTATAGTTGCATTTTCGTAGGTTAGAAACCCTGGAAGTATATCAAATGTTCTCCATAATAGCCATGCATAATTGCACTTAATTATGTAACCGCATCAAAATTTACGCCGCACTTTTCCAATTGTGTGTCGCACTTCTTCAGGTGTAAATGTGCGCCACACTTTATAGTTTGTGCGCCGCACTTCTTATAATTCTCCAAAATCGGTGTACTTTGAATGTGCGTCGCACTTTTCCATTTGTGTGCCGCACTTTGGCTCCATTTCAGCATAATTCCATCTTTAGCCCCTTTATTCTTTATTTATTCATTCTTTTCTTTCATGGTTTCTTCTTTAGCTACAATACAAACAATATCCTTTATTAGTATCAATTCAACACATAATTTATTTATTTACATAGCAAACAAGGATAAATGCATCATTACAAACATGTATAAATGAGGCGTTATCACCAATCTTGAAAAAATGTTAAAACGTTGTGAAGAAACCAACCTTGTGCTTAATAGGGAAAAATGTCATTTTATGTGTAAACAAGTAATCGTCTTAGGGCACAAGGTCTCGAAAGCGCGGATTGAGGTAGATAAAGCTAAGATAGACGTCATCGCCAAATTACCTCATCCCAAAACCGTTAAGGGAGTTAGGAGTTTCCTAGGACACGCGGGCTTTTATTGTCGATTCATCAAAGACTTTTAGATAATAACTCGACCTATGACACACCTTCTTGAGAAAGATGCTCCTTTCATCTTCAATGAGGATTTTCGAGCTTTTGAGACTTTGAAAAGGAAACTAACCAAAGCTCCCATTCTTGTTGCACCAAATCAGAACGTCCCCTTTGAGCTCATGTGTGATGCTAGTGATTATGCTATTGGGGCCGTTTTGGGGCAACGTCATGCAAATTTTTTTTGCCTATTCACTATTCTAGCAAAACGATGACCGAGGCTCAAATGAAATACATCACAACGGAAAAAGAATTACTTGCCGTAGTGTATGCTTTTGAAAAATTCCGACCTTACCTCGTTTTGACTAAAAGCATAGTGTATACGGACCATTCGGCTATCAAGTTCCTCTTCTCTAAACTTGATGCAAAGCCGAGATTAGTTCGTTGGATTCTCCTCCTACAAGAATTTGATGTCACAATACTTGACAAAAAGGAGCCGAGAATCCTGCGGCCGATCATCTCTCTCGTTTGGAAAATCCTCACCAAAGTGTGAACGAGAACAAGAAAATCACCAAAACATTTCCTTTCGAGACACTTGGTGTAGTGAATTCCTAGGAAGACTCATCCACCCCATGGTTTGCGTTCATTGCAAATTACCATGCGGGGAATTTCATAATCAAGGGTATGACGACACAACAAAAACAAAAATTCTTTCGTGACGTTAAGTTCTATTTTTGGGACGACCCTTATCTCTTTCGAGTTTGTGCAGATCAAATCATTAGACGTTGTGTTTTTGGCACCGAAGATACTAATATCCTTAGAGTTTGTCATGAAGGCCCTACGGGAGGTCATCACGGTGCTAATCTCACGGCTAAGAAAGTGTTTGATGTCGGCTTCTTTTGGCCTACTATTTACCGAGATGCACATGCACTTATAAAGTCATGTAACTCATGCCAACATCAAGGAAAATCATCACAAAAGGATGAAATGCCCCAAAATATAATCCAAGTTTGTGAAATCTTTGACGTTTGGGGAATTGATTTTATGGGTCCCTTCCCATCATCTCATGGTAACAAGTATATCCTCGTCGCGGTTGACTACTTATCTAAGTGGGTAGAAGCTAAGGCTTTGCCTACGAATGATGCTCGTGTTGTGGTCAAGTTCTTTAAACAATTGTTCTCTCAATTTGGAACCCCTCATGCAATTATAAACGATCGCGGAACCCATTTTTGTAATGACCAATTCAAAAAGGTTCTAAAGAAATATGGGGTTACACATCGTCTTTCTACGGCTTATCACCCGCAAACGAGTGGGAAATTCGAGGTTTTAAACCGAGCTTTGAAGAGGATCTTGGAAAGATCAATAAGAGAGAATCGTGTGTCTTGGTCTGACAAACTTGATGATGCTTTATGGGCCTTTCGCACCACTTATAAGACCCCAATCGGGTGCACTCCTTATAAGTTGGTGTATGGGAAGAATTGCCATTTTCCTATCGAACTTGAACACAAGGCATATTGGGCCCTAAAGCATGAAAACATTCATTTGAAGACCACGGGAGATCACCCGAAAATGCTTATGAAAATTCATTGATTTTTAAGGAAAAGACTAAAAAGTTTCATGATTCAAAGATTAAAAACCGGGTTTTTAACCTTGGTGATCAAGTGTTACTTTTTAACTCTCGTTTGAAGATATTTGATGAGATGGCATTTATACATGATCTCATCGTTCTTTTCGGGCTTTTAATACATAAAAATGTCATAAAATACCATATATATATATGCTTGTGTTTGTTTACTTGTGTATTTTAGGTATGGATATCGTGAAAAAGACAAAAGATCACAAGTTACAAGGAAAAACGGACACGAGAAACGAAGCCGTACAAAGAACCGGGCCCTAATCATGGAATTCTCAACAAAATACCTTGAAGACTTGAAGACAAACAAGATTGATCTTCATTTATTGAAGAAATGACGCTTAAAACCCTTGTATATTAATAATTACAAGTTTGGTCCCTTAAGTTAGTCAAAATTACACAAAAGGTCCTTCAACTTTGAAGAAATGGCAAGATTAGTCCCTCAACAAATCAAAATTGCCAATAATGGTCCCTCATGAAGTCAAAGATACAATGAAGACCTTTGAAGATCAAAAATGTCCAAGATCAGCCCTTGAAATATGCAAAAGTTCCAAAATTAACCCTTGAAACACTTTTTGGAAAAGTTTGTGCCAAAAATGACAAAGTGTGAAACGTTGATACAAAGGAAATGGGCGCTGATAGAAGTTTACTTACAAAAGAAAAGAGAAAGAAAGAATAAGGGCTAATGTTGTGCATTTAAAACATTCAAACATAATATTGCGCCAAACAACTTCCAATCCCCCAAAATCGGATCAAAAGTTGTTACTGTAGCAGTCAAGAACCCAGATTTTACTCCACTTAAAACAAAGGGTAAAATGAAATTACCCTTACCCACTCTTGATTCACACGCCTAAAAATCTATCCCAACCTTAAAACCCTCACTCCCACTCACCAAGAGACCCCACCACCAAAACCGTTTCACCATCATGTGACAACTTCCTCACCAAGGCTTGCCACATGTCAAGATCAACAGCCCACATCATTTGCTTCATCACAAAGCTATTTTAAACGGTTTGGATGCATTTTGGACAGCTCACACCAAGAAAACGTCTAGAAGGACTTAGGGCATTTGGGGAAATTCACATCTAGGGTTTATGAATAGTGTAGGCTTGGCATTTGCCTATAAAAGGAGACCTCAACATGTGAGAGTCCCTTTGTTCCAGTTTTAGGCTATCAATCTTTGTAATTCCTTTTTAAGTTAAATAAAATTTGAATTTCTGAATTTTGAAATCTCTTTTTGATTTAGTTAAAAGTTTGGTGTTTGAGTAGCCTAATTCTGAGTTCCATTTGTTTGATTAGACCTTCCTTAACCTTGTGGTTAAGGCACGTCTAGGTTTGAAAGGTTTTCAAGGTTCAAAAACCTTGAAGTCCTTGTTTCTGAATTTGGCTATTATTTGTGTACTAACCCTTAGCCTTAAGCCTTGAGTTCTTTCAAGCTTGTTGACACCAAGCCTGAGAAGGATTCTAAGCCTTTGGTTGAGTTTGTTTGTTGCTTGTGTTGAAGAAATATCATAATCAAAGCCTTGTTCTGCTTTGAACATCAGCAGGCTTTGATCATCTTTGTTGAAGTACCTTGGTCTTGTTCTAGTTGTTGAACAAGGTCCAAGGAGCATTGCTGGCCTTCCTAGGATGTTGTGGAAGGTAGGTATAAGCTCTTGTTAAGATTCCCCTAAAAATTTCATGTTTATGACTATTTTGGATTTTGTGCTTTGATTTTGAGTATTTGTGTTTGTGCTGGTGATTTATGTGTTTGATTGTGTTAGTTGCTGCCTAGTAAGTGTTTTTGATCATTAAAATCAGTAGGTTATTAGAAGAAATCACAAGTTTCTTTGATAAGTCACTGATTAAGGAGTGTTTGGGATTACTGCATTAGTTTGGATTGTGGCTTGTTAAGTGTTTGGTTGCTGTTAGCAAAAGTTGGTATCTGTTGTTTGGGTGATATTGTTCATCTGTTTGCAGGTTTTGTGGGTTTGAACACATAGATTCATAGATTGGCTATAAAATCTTTAAAACTTGGTAAAATTGGCTAGGATTTTGAGGACACCTAGATCTAAGTATAGGCTAGGGCTAACAAGTGCTAAATCATAGTTAATCACACCAGGGTGGAAGGATTTGAGGCTTGAAATTGGATCAAGTGTCAAGTATATCAGCAAAACTTGTCTGTATATTGTTCTTTGTTCATCAGAAACATTTTGTGCTTTGATCTTGCTATTTACTTTGATTCAGTGTTTGATTCTTGTTGCTTTGTGTTTATTCTTATTTTACATAGCTTGTGTATTCATCCTGTTAAGTTTGGTTGGCTTATTCTGCTTAAATCTGCTTATTTAGTGCTTAACTGCTTATTTGCATATCTGGTGCATATCTGGTGACTGTTTGGCTTATTGTGGCTTATTGTGTGAACCATTTTGTGATTTTATTGTTGCTATTGACTCCTTGTGATTCACTGATCACAAGGGTGCCTTTGTTTCCAATTGAATCAAACCAAAATTCTCAAATAAGCTTGGTCAATTAGTCAAAGCAGTGGGAACTCCTTTCCCCTGCTGGTTGCCACTGATAGTGTAAATTTGGTGTCAGCTTATTAATAAGCTATAATAGCTTATTCCAACCAGCAACAACTTTGCTTTTGTAATAGGTGCTCATATTTTGACCCATTTGTTCATACTGGAGCATTTGGGTGTTTGACTTTAGGGTTTGACTAGAAAACCAACTCCTTTGACTTTTACATAAGTTCATTTGTGCTTATTCTGGCTTATTGGTTGTGCTTATTGGATTTTTGTTGATTGATTTTGCTTATTGAGTCCATTTGAAAGCTTTTGCAAGTTGAATCAAGTCCTGAGGTGCATTATTTCTCAAAAACGACTATTTTGTCGTTTTGTGGATTTTTGCTTTTCTATTTTCTGGCTTATTGAGTGAGCTTTTTGGAAATTTCTTTTAAAAGATCTCTTAAGTATCCTAAAATAGGGTTGTGTGTCAAATTAGAGCTTATGGCATTAGCTTATTGCTTAATGGGCTGAAAAGCCCAATAAGAATAAGCTGAGTGTTCAATAAGCTGTGATAAGCTCATTTTCAGCTTTTGGGCCTTTAGAGTTTTGTTCTTAGAATTGAATTTTGAGTCAGATAGGGCTTTTCTAAGTCAATTGGGCCAAGTTTGACTTTTTGGGCCCAAAAGCCCATTTGTGTTGACTGAATTTGGATTTGGTCCATTTGAGGGCCCATTAGGGGTATTTTGGTAATTTCACTTTGATTTTCTGATTATTTAGGTTAAAATAAACTAGTTTGCAAGTTTTTAGAATTTTTTATAATTTTTGGATTTTTAATATTATTTTATTATTATTTTATTATTATTTTAAAATTTTCACATTTTCCAACTTTTTACATTTTTCTTAGGTTAATTACATTAAAATAGGAATTTAGCAACTTTTAGAATAATTTTATCTCTTTTAGATTAATTTTTATAATTATTTTAAGTTTTAATAGTTTTTAAATCATTTTAAATAGTTTTTATTAGTTTTAAAATTTTTAAAAATAGTTTTTAATCTTTTTAGGTCATTTTAGAGGTTTACCAATTGAAAAATCTTTATTTGGGCTTTTTGATAATTTATTTGATTTTTAGGGCTTTAATTAGCATTTAAAAATTGAATATTTAATTATTTAAAAGGTTTGAAAAAGTTTTGATCATTGGTAAACTCTTAGTTTATTATTTTTGATTTTTGGTGAATTTTTGGTAGTTTTTAGAATTTATTTTTATTTTTGTGGTTTTTAAGGTTCTACGTTTTAACTTTCTAGTAGTGATTTTTTGTTAATTTTGATTTTTACGTCTTCGTCATTTTCTTTTCTAATCCCTTTCTAAACCAATCATTAATCACAAACTTTTACAAGTTTTTCACAACACATATACCTCCTTGGGAAACGAACTTTCACACCATCAAGGGTCATTAGTGTTGATTTTCCTAAATCCACACTTAATACTTTCCCTATTTACGCTCTTTTCCTAAAGAGTAGTAAAACTCTACAATCATTTTGGCGCCGCTGCCGGGGAGGTGTGTCGTGATTAATTTGCATTGTTGTTTTTAATATTAACCAAATAGTATTTGTATTAGTAGAACTCTACTAATACGTATTATCGGTTTTCTTGGTTTTTCTTGTACAGATATTATTACTATATTGTATTAAGTATCACAATAAATTCACAATATCTCCAAAAGTGTGAAAACAAAACCTTAATTGGGATTTCATCACTCAATTATTGTATTCGAATCTCAAGCAAAAAGAAAAAGGCAAAAATAGATAAATACTTTCGTGAAGCTCGATTTTGAAAAATACAAACTATAAGGTGGGTATAAGGCGGGTATTATAAAATATACCCTAAGGAAAAAGGCTCTTAAGTGCTTCGCTCCGCCTCGTTTCCCCGCTTGCTTGTGAGTATTTTGAGATTGAAGGCTAATCGAGGGTTTTGCCGCCCAAAGTATTATTACATATAATATATTTGCTTGGTTTCTTTGTGATTAAAACCTCTTGAACAATTTGGTTTTCACCAAAGTTCTAAAGTCATTCGAAGGCGTTCACTCCACGTGATCGTTTTCATTCCTTTGAGGCTTCTTTAATCAAGAGTTTGATTCGAGGAGAGATTTTGTAGATTGTTGTCTACAAAGATACACCAAAATCCAAAAAAAATTAAATATCATCAAAAACACAAAAAAAATTGAAAATTCACAAAACACCCAAAAAGAATCTTCTTTGCTCACCTCCCATTCTTCGTGAAGTTTATGATCACTCGTAATCAAGCAAAACGAGCTCGTAAACGACTTCAAAAGCAAGCCGATCAAGAGACGTTGATTGTTGAAGAACCTCCAATTGTTGAACCTATTGTAGAACAAGAAGTCGTCATGGCTAATCGTACTATGATGGAGTTGCTACAAGCACCCACCGAGGGTTTTGGAGAGGCTATTGTGATTCCCGCCATCCTTGCGGAGAATTTCGAGATTAAGACGGGTTTAATGTCGATGTTGCAAGCAAATAAGTTTAGAGGTCACGAGAAAGACAACCCGCATTACCACATTAGGAATTTTAACCGTCTCACCGCCACTAGCAAGTTTAAGGATGTTCCACATGACGCCATTAAGATGATTTTGTTTCCATACTCGTTGGATGGACCCGCAAAAAATTGGCTCGAGAAAGAACCGCCAAATTCAATTTTGACATGGGCCGATCTCGTTTCTAAGTTTGTGAACAAGTTTTTTCCACCATCTAAAACAACACACTTGAAAAATGAGATTTCACGATTTGTGCAAAGAAATAATGAAAGTTTTTCAATGGCATGGGAACGCTTTAAAGAGATGTTACATGAATGTCCACACCATGATTTTACGGAATTGCATCAAGTGGATACTTTTTATAATGGGCTTAATGATCATGAACGAGATTACTTGAATGCCGCCGCGGGTGGTAATTTTTTGTGCAAGACGACAAATGAGGCTTTACAAATCATTGAGAATAGATATAAGGTTTATAACCCTCGTAACACACCGAGTGTTGCCAATATGGGTTCGTCATCTTCGTCACAATCGTCTCGTAGCATTAATGCCTTACATGATGAAGCTAATGAGGAAAATCGGTTTTTTGATAGATTTGCTAATCTTATGTCCCATTGGAAGGCTCAAGAAGCTTCCAATTCCGCTTCGGTTAAAGCGGTTGCTAAGAGTTGTTTATCTTGTGGGGGAGCTCATGATCTTTCCGAGTGCATTACCGCGGATGGTAACACTTCGAGTGCTTATGTAGCCACGGGAACTTATAACCAAATCGGTCAAGGTTCCCGCCAAAATCAAGCTCCACCAAATCAAAATGCTAATAACTATCGCAACAACAACCAAGGTGGAAATTACCAAGGAAATCAAAGGAATTACAACAAGGGGAATTATCAAAGTGGGAATGGACAAATTTCTAATCAAAACCAAAACCGTGATTTCCAAAACACTACACAAGGTTTTCAAAATGCTCACACTAAAAATTTGCAAGGAGATTTTTTGGATTATGCAAAAGCAATTGATGCTAAATTTGATAACATGCAACGTGAGATGATTAGCTTAAGATCCGAGTTGAAAAACGAGCTTAAAAATGAACTTGTTAATGAACTTAAAACTCATGCAAACAAAATGGAAGGAAATGTCCAACGTCTTCAACAAAATCAACAAAAGATGGAATTAGGACAACATGAGATTAAGCAAGAGTTATTAAAAGCGGATGCTAGGCAATCAAAATTTGAGGACCGAATGGCTAAGATGTTTGAAGCAATCATGTGTAAACCCTCTTCCTCGGGTGGTCTTCCTAGTGATACCATTAACAACCCGAGGGGAGAAATGAAGGTTATTACTACACGAAGTGGTAAAACTTTCAAGGAACCAATCTCTCGTCCAAGTACTTCTACGGAGAAGGAAATCGAGAAAGAACCCGAGGTGATGGTCGAAAAGGAGCACATTACAATCCCATGAAGTACCGCTCATACCACACCCACGGTTGAACCAATACCAATTGTGGAACCCGAGTTTCCAAGGCCGTTGCCTAATGACCAACCCACACCACCTTTACCTTACCCTTCGAGACGAAATAAAGAGAAAGCACAAGAACGGAACAATTATCAATTTGAGCTATTTATGAAAATGTTTCGTGATATGCATTTTAACATAATTTTTGCCGACGCTCTTATCATGATGCCTCGATTCGCCGCAAACTTCAAAAGTATGCTAAACAACAAAGAGAAGTTACAACAATCGTCTAGTTGTTCATCGGTTTTTCTTAGCCGCATACCACAAAAAGTCGGTGATCCCAGTAAATTTTTGATTCCGTGTGCTATTCAAGATATGGAGGAATGCTACGCCTTGGCCGATCTTGGTGCTAGTATTAATTTAATGCCTCTTGAGATTTTCAAATCGCTTTCGCTTCCGGCTCTTACTCCTTCGAACATGTCTATCGAGATGGCCAATCATTCTACGATTTTAGCATGTGGAGTAGCCGAGGACGTTTTCGTTAAAGTCGGAAAGTTTTACTATCCCGTTGACTTTATCGTTGTAGACATTCCTATCGATCGAAAAGTTCCACTCATTTTGGGTCGTTCATTTTTGGATACATCAAGAGCACTTATCGATGTTCATGCTCGAAAAATCACCCTTCATTTCAATGAGGAAGAACTTGTCATCAATGCAACACAAAACTCCAATCTTTCTCATGTCTATTCTATTGCAACTTTAAACCATGGTGATTCAACCAATGTCGTTTGCAAAGAATTTTCACCAAGAGTTTTAGGAAATGTCGCCAAAAACAATTTACCATTTCCTCCGCCGGTGGAGGTTATGAGTGTAAAGCCTACAAAGAAGAAACCGTCAATACTTGAATCGAAAAATCCTTCGCCTAACCTCGAACATTCATTCTTGAAAAGTGTTTATAAGTTGTCGGTTTCTACGGAAGATCTTTCGGATGATGAATATGTAGACCCCGATGGGGAGGTTTTCTTCGTCGATAAACGTTTTGAGAACTTGCCACCACCAAAACCAAAACAATTTACAAATGTGAGAATTTTTAGTGTGACTAACATTGTCTTAGAAACACCGAATATTTTCGACATAATCAAAAAGGGTTTTCATAAGGAGAGTTTAAAAGATAAAAAAGGAAAAGATTTTAAATATGATTTAATTGATTTTTCTACAAATCTAACTCCGTCATCACCACGTATTTTGAGTACTACAAGCTCGTCTACTCCTTTTGACGATGCTTTGTGTGTTTTTAGTATGGGGGAAGCCCCTTATGTTCCCTCATCCTTGTCCACCGAGGACGAGATATTCGATCCCGGAATTTCATGTAAAGGGAAATCTCGGTCTTCCACCGATGCAATAAATGGAAAATCTTTCTATTTGATTGGTGCGAGTCTACCTCGAGTAGCTCAAACGTTTGTCTTACCAATTGTCCCACCCTCCTACTTCTCACCTCTTTTCTTCAAACTTTTTGAGTTTATGGCACATGTTAAAGTGGCGTTAATTTGTTTTTCCAATGAAAACGAAAACGCCATCTTCGACCCCGGAATTTTGCATCATTAAAGGACTTAGTCCTTAATACCGGTTGCTTTTTGGGCCTTGTTTATCATGTAAGCCCCATCAAAAATTGACCACACCATGATTTTCCCTAAATGTTCACATTTTAAGGGGATTGAGTCGAGGTCATGACTCGGTAATCAAAAATGAGGTGCCTCGTGGGGGAGATCCCATGCTTATCTTTTATGCTCACTATTCACTAATAAGGGGACTTGTACCCTTTCAACTCGTTGTCTCGTGGTTGTTTGTGATTGTGTTATCTAGATCATCATCATCATCTACGATTGAAGACTCTCGTGTTCGTTTACGTGAGCCTCCATCGTTCGTTTGAAGAAGTTTTTCATGAATCCATGACATATCCTTTATTGTTCTAACAATTATCTTTTAGCATACTTAATAAACGGCTTTAGATATATTGTTGATCATCCTTTCCATGCTAGATCCTAAGCATTCGACTCTTCGTCTCTAGTATGGGGGTGCTCCACCTTTAGACTCGAAACATTGAGGACAATGTTTACTTTTAGTATGGGGGGGGTGAATAGGTACTTGCTTTGCTACGCCCTCACGCTTTCCAACTTTCAATGTTTTGTTTTGCTAATAAGGCTAAAAATGGCCAAATTTTAAAATTTTTCTTAGTTTTAATAAGTGTTTTTAAGACACAAATGTATATTTTCCGTTGGGTAGAATAAGATTTAATTTTTGACTTGATGGGCATTTGGAGCCATTTACATTCCTTAACCCGCTCAATTCAAGTTTTGCTAGACTTTTATATAGGGAGCTTTAAAACGCGAAAGTCTTAATTCATTCGGGTTAAGAACAAGAACTTTTCGCAAGTTCCTATAATTGATTCTAAAAAGTCACTTATCAAGGGAACTTTAAAACGCATTCTCTAAGCTTGAAAAAGTCCAAGAAAGTGCAAGATCCTATAGGTGGTTTGAAAACCCAAAACTTTGATTTGATATAGTCTTAATGAAAGCTAATCCAAATTTGGCTTAATTTTGACTTGCATGGCTAAGTATTCACGAGTCTCTTTAATTAGAGGTCTTTATATAGTGAAGAACGAGAAATGATAGAGTTAGACAAGTGATCATGCTAAACGTAGAACACGAAAATGTTCTTTCAAAAACTCATATGTTTTTAATTGTGGCTTTTTCTTCCCATAAGATCAATGCATTAGGAATAAATCATAATTGCAATAAGTAAGGTCGTACGATTTGAAAGGTTACTTAGCCTCTAGCGCAAGATCGTTTAAAAGTTGTTCGGGGTTGAATAGAGTTCATAGCCAAGGCATAACTTATTGAAGCGGGACGCGAAGATTGGCGATTATCCTAAAAGGCCCTAACAAGGCATGAGGAGCTCTATTTTTGCTAAAGATCCAAGATGATGTGAAGTATCACTATTCCTAAATCAATATGAAGGATCGAGACACACGACGAGAAGCAATTACTCCCCTAAAGATCATGGAGAAAGTCTATCCAAAAAGACCCTAACAAGGTATGAGGATAAATATATCCAAGTCCGAAAAGGAGGCGGATCGTTGTATATCAAAATCCAAAGTAAAGATTGAAGAAAAATGATGAAGTCGTGGTCCAATATGAAGAATCTCTCAAAAACATCAAGTGAAGAAATTCCAAATATATGAAGAGAAGACCATAATTTCAAGAACGTCTTCCCAAGATTTGAAGTATGAAGTACATGCCAAATATCGGTCCGAGAAAGGTCTCAAATCGTGAAACGAGTTATGCCAAGATATGAACTTAAGGAGATACACGAGAAGCCGTTTTAAAAGATTTTGTCCTTCGGCTAACTATTGATCAAATCGTGCTACTTTGCTTTCGGACTAATAACTACTCAAATAAGTCAATATGAATCACTTGTGATCCATGACAAATAGATAAAAAATGCTAGTAACCCATTTCCTTTTATAATAACTAGGATTGTGGGGAGAAAAAGTATTACACAATTTGGACGTATGAGTAGTGTTAGCATTGTGAATTGTACCAACAATGATCTTGTTTTTGCACTTAGCATGGAATGTATGACAATCAAGGATGACGAAGTTTACTCTAAGGGACATTTACTTGTTTCTATTCTTTGACCCTAAAAGTCACTTTTCGTGATGAAAATCATACATTATGTCCTTACACATCATCGTAGTATGTTGCAAGTCTTTTTACTCTTCAATAAAGGTTAATAAAATTGAACTTTGGTGATGCTTAGATACTTTATTCTAGCATTGCGTGAGGGCACGGCAATGGCTTAGTATGGGGGAATGATGAGATGGCATTTATACATGATCTCATCGTTCTTTTCGGGCTTTTAATACATAAAAATGTCATAAAATACCATATATATATGCTTGTGTTTGTTTACTTGTGTATTTTAGGTATGGATATCGTGAAAAAGACAAAAGATCACAAGTTACAAGGAAAAACGGACACGAGAAACAAAGCCGTACAAAGAACCGGGCCCTAATCATGGAATTCTCAACAAAATACCTTGAAGACTTGAAGACAAAAAAGATTGATCCTCATTTATTGAATAAATGACACTTAAAACCCTTGTATATTAATAATTACAAGTTTGGTCCCTTAAGTTTGTCAAAATTACACAAAAGGTCCTTCAACTTTGAAGAAATGGCAAGATTAGTCCCTCAACAAATCAAAATTGCCAATAATGGTCCCTCATGAAGTCAAAGATACAATGAAGACCTTTGAAGATCAAAAATGTCCAAGATCAGCCCTTGAAATATGCAAAAGTTCCAAAATTAACCCTTGAAACACTTTTTGGAAAAGTTTGTGCCAAAAATGACAAAGTGTGAAACATTGATACAAAGGAAATGGGCGCTGATAGAAGTTTACTTACAAAAGACAAGAGAAAGAAAGAATAAGGGCTAATGTTGTGCATTTAAAACATTCAAACATAATATTGCGCCAAACAACTTCCAATCCCCCAAAATCGGATCAAAAGTTGTTACTGTAGCAGTCAAGAACCCAGATTTTACTCCACTTAAAACAAAGGGTAAAATGAAATTACCATTACCCACACTTGATTCACACGCGTAAAAACCTATCCTAACCTTAAAACCCTCACTCCCACTCACCAAGAGACCCCACCACCAAAACCGTTTCACCATCATGTGACAACTTCCTCACCAAGGCTTGCCACGTGTCAAGATCAACAGCCCACATCATTTGCTTCATCACAAAGCTATTTTAAACGGTTTGGATGCATTTTGGACAGCTCACACCAAGAAAACGTCTAGAAGGACTTAGGGCATTTGGGGAAATTCACATCTAGGGTTTATGAATAGTGTAGGCTTGGCATTTGCCTATAAAAGGAGACCTCAACATGTGAGAGTCCCTTTGTTCCAGTTTTAGGCTATCAATCTTTGTAATTCCTTTTTAAGTTAAATAAAATTTGAATTTCTGAATTTTGAAATCTCTTTTTGATTTAGTTAAAAGTTTGGTGTTTGAGTAGCCTAATTTTGAGTTCCATTTGTTTGATTAGACCTTCCTTAACCTTGTGGTTAAGGTACGTCTAGGTTTGAAAGGTTTTCAAGGTTCAAAAACCTTGAAGTCCTTGTTTCTGAATTTGGCTATTATTTGTGTACTAACCCTTAGCCTTAAGCCTTGAGTTCTTTCAAGCTTGTTGACACCAAGCCTGAGAAGGATTCTAAGCCTTTGGTTGAGTTTGTTTGTTGCTTGTGTTGAAGAAATATCATAATCAAAGCCTTGTTCTGCTTTGAACATCAACAGGCTTTGATCATCTTTGTTGAAGTACGTTGGTCTTGTTCTAGTTGTTGAACAAGGTCCAAGGAGCATTGCTGGCCTTCCTAGGATGTTGTGGAAGGCAGGTATAAGCTCTTGTTAAGATTCCCCTAAAAATTTCATGTTTATGACTGTTTTGGATTTTGTGCTTTGATTTTGAGTATTTGTGTTTGTGCTGGTGATTTATGTGTTTGATTGTGTTAGTTGCTGCCTAGTAAGTGTTTTTTATCATTAAAATCAGTAGGTTATTATAAGAAATCACAAGTTTCTTTGATAAGTGACTGATTAAGGACTGTTTGGGATTACTGTATTAGTTTGGATTGTGGCTTGTTAAGTGTTTGGTTGCTGTTAGAAAAAGTTGGTATCTGTTGTTTGGGTGATATTGTTCATCTGTTTGCAGGTTTTGTGGGTTTGAACACATAGATTCATAGATTGGCTATAAAATCTTTAAAACTTGGTAAAATTGGCTAGGATTTTGAGGACACCTAGATCTAAGTATAGGCTAGGGCTAACAAGTGCTAAATCATAGTTAATCACACCAGGGTGGAAGGATTTGAGGCTTGAAATTGGATCAAGTGTCAAGTATATCAACAAAACTTGTCTGCATATTGTTCTTTGTTCATCAGAAACATTTTGTGCTTTGATCTTGCTATTTACTTTGATTCAGTGTTTGATTCTTGTTGCTTTGTGTTTATTCTTAGTTTACATAGCTTGTGTATGCATCCTGTTAAGTTTGGTTGGCTTATTCTACTTAAATCTGCTTATTAAGTGCTTAACTGCTTATTTGCATATCTGGTGCATATCTGGTGACTGTTTGGCTTATTGTGGCTTATTGTGTGAACCATTTTGTGATTTTATTGTTGCTATTGACTCCTTGTGATTCACTGATCACAAGGGTGCCTTTATATCCAATTGAATCAAACCAGAATTCTCAAATAAGCTTGGTCAATTAGTCAAAGCAGTGGGAACTCCTTTCCCCTGCTGGTGCCACTGATAGTGTAAATTTGGTGTCAGCTTATTAATAAGCTATAATAGCTTATTCCAACCAGCAACAACTTTGTTTTTGTAATAGGTGCTCATATTTTGACCCTTTTGTTCATATTGGAGCATTTGGGTGTTTGACTTTAGGGTTTGACTAGAAAACCAACTCCTTTGACTTTTACATAAGTTCATTTGTGCTTATTCTGGCTTATTGGTTGTGCTTATTGGATTTTTGTTGATTGATTTTGCTTATTGAGTCAATTTGAAAGCTTTTGCAAGTTGAATCAAGTCCTGAGGTGCATTATTTCTCAAAAACGACTATTTTGTCGTTTTGTGGATTTTTGCTTTTCTATTTTCTGGCTTATTGAGTGAGCTTTTTGGAAATTTCTTTTGACAGATCTCTTAAGTATCCTAAAAGAGGGTTGTGTGTCAAATTAGAGCTTATGGCATTAGCTTATTGCTTAATGGGCTGAAAAGCCTAATAAGAATAAGTTGAGTGTTCAATAAGCTGTGATAAGCTCATTTTCAGCTTTTGGGCCTTAGAGTTTTGTTCTTAGAATTGAATTTTGAGTCAGATAGGGCTTTTCCAAGTCAATTGGGCCAAGTTTGACTTTTTGGGCCCAAAAGCCCATTTGTGTTGATTGAATTTGGATTTGGCCCATTTGAGGGCCCATTAGGGGTATTTTGGGAATTTCACTTTGATTTTCTGATTATTTAGGTTAAAATAAACTAGTTTGCAAGTTTTTAGAATTTTTTATAATTTTTGGATTTTTAATATTATTTTATTATTATTTTAAAAATTTCACATTTTCCAACTTTTTACATTTTTCTTAGGTTAATTACATTAAAATAGGAATTTAGCAACTTTTAGAATAATTTTATCTCTTTTAGATTAATTTTTATAATTATTTTAAGTTTTAATAGTTTTTAAATCATTTTAAATAGTTTTTATTAGTTTTAAAATTTCTAAAAATAGTTTTTAATCTTTTTAGGTCATTTTAGAGGTTTACCAATTGAAAAATCTTTATTTGGGCTTTTTGATAATTTATTTGATTTTTAGGGCTTTAATTAGCATTTAAAAATTGAATATTTAATTATTTAAAAGGTTTGAAAAAGTTTTGATCATTGGTAAACTCTTAGTTTATTATTTTTGATTTTTGGTGAATTTTTGGTAATTTTTAGAATTTATTTTTATTTTTGTGGTTTTTAAGGTTCTACGTTTTAACTTTCTAGTAGTGATTTTTTGTTAATTTTGATTTTTACGTCTTCGTCATTTTCTTTTCTAATCCCTTTCTAAACCAATCATTAATCACAAACTTTTATAAGTTTTTCACAACACATATACCTCCTTGGGAAACGAACTTTCACACCATCAAGGGTCATTAGTGTTGATTTTCCTAAATCCACACTTAATACTTTCCCTATTTACGCTCTTTTCCTAAAGAGTAGTAAAACTCTACAATCAATATTTTTCGGAAAATCGAAATCCCGTTGGTCGGGTCCATTCACCGTAACACAAGTTTTTTCTTATGGGACCATCGAGCTAGGTCAAAATGATGGACCTAAATTCAAGGTGAATGGACATAAGCTTAAGCACTACTTTGGTGGGGAAGTCCCTTCTTTGGACGACCTCAACCAAGTCACCTTCCCCAATGATAATTAGTATTGAAGGGATCGAGTCGAGCTCATGACTTGGTAATAAAAAACGAGGTGCCTCGTGGGGGAGAACCCATGCTTATCCATGTACATATTATCGCTTTCTAATGTAGCTAATGTGAGGGGATTTGTGCCCTTCCAACTCGTTGTCTCGTGGTTTTTTGTGAATGTGTTATCTAGATCATCATTATCACCACGGTTGAAGACTCTTGTGTTCGTTTACGTGAGCCTCGATCGTTTGCTTGAAGAAGTTTTTCACGAATCATTGACATATCCTTTTATCGTTCTAACAATAGGTATTATCAGCACACTTCATAAATGGCATAAGATTTAATTTTTACGTATCCTTTCCATGCTAGATTAAGCATTTGACGTCGTCTCTAGTATGGGGGTGTTCCACCCTTAGACTCGAAACATTGAGGACAATCTTTAACTTTAGTATGGGGGGTGAATAGATACTTGCTTTACCAAACCCTCACGCTTTCCAAAGTTTATTCTTTTGTTATCGTTTTGTTGCAAATAAGGTTAAAAATGGACAAATTTTAAAATTTTTCTCATGTTTTCGTGAGTGTTTAAGACACGAATGTAGATTTTCTGATGGCGAGAATAAGAGTAATTTTTTACTCGACCGTGCATGTTGAGCACTTAGCTTCGATTCCTTAACTTTTTAGGCTAAGTCTCTTAAATGAGGACAAGAAATGATAGAGTTAATTATAAGTTACTATGCTAAACGTAGAGTACTCGTGTTCTTTCAAAAACTCATGTGTTCTAATTGTTTGCTTATTCTCCTTTCACTTGAATAATAATTTTGCTAATAAATATTGACTTAGCGGTTTAGTCTTAATTGTTGGTTTATAATTTTTTCTAGTAGCTTCCATATAATTAATTGGGAAAACATTAAGGTATCGCCAGCGTCACGGTTTTGAAGTATTGGCACCCCGAATAATCAAAGGATTCCCCAATAATAATTTTTAAGTTCCTCTTCACCTAAATCAAGCAAAAAATTCGAAGCTCACAAGGCCGAAAAATTTATGCAAAATTGAAAGTGAATGTCTTACATCTCGAAGCCTTAAAGATCCAAAATTCGCCTTAGCTTGAGGATATACGTCAAGTCATAATAAACACCTCATGGCGAGGTTAAATAAAAGACAAGGCAAGACCAAAAGCCATAATAAACACTTCATTGCGAAGTTAAATAAAAGGTGGAGGTAAACCAATTCCAAATTGGTAATAAGTCTCATGTTCAAAACCGTTATAAAACCGTGTTTATCGATTCTTCTTGTTGACTTAATTTTTTGAAATCGTTGTCTATTAGGAAAGGTTATTAATTCGATGGTTTTGGCTACACCGTTATGACTCTATTTTTTAACCTTAATCTCTATCTGCGCATAAGTAAAAAATGTATCCTCGTGATCATTCAAGACAAAATAAATATATGGAGATACCAATTAGGATTAAGGGAGTCTAAGTACGTGATTAGGGCATATGAGTAGTGTTAGCATTACTAACTTATAATGACAATGATCTCGTTACACACTTAGCATGGAATTGGGTGAAAATCGAGGACGATGAAATTATTTCTAACGAAGCACTCACGTGTTCTTGTTCTATGAACCTAAACGTCCCATTTTGCGATGAAAATCATACATTATGTCTAAAACACAAAGTAGTTGTAAAACCCGCATGCTTTTACCATGAATAGTGCCCTTAAGATCGTACGTCCTAGATTAAAACTTACCTTATTCAGTATCGATCACATTCATGTGCTATTAATCAAGCAAGTGCATACGTGTATGACATGATAAGTATCGATTACGTACGAACCCATGATAAACAGTTAATAAATATGTCACGTGAACGTAATTAAATCATGATCACCATTTAAAATACGAACTAAAATAATTACGTAAATACATATAATATAATTACGAGCGTTAAGATTACGATAAACTACATGATAAAATAAACATAAACACTTTAAACACGAACACGTTTAACCACGAACGAACACGAAACATCGGGACACGAAAAACATTTGGGTTACCCCATGTGGGCCCCATGAACCACGAAATTAAGGAAGAGAAATGGGCCTAGCCCATCATTTTTACTAAACAAGGGGTTAAGGGAAAAATGCATTCATTTTCACTTTTCAAGAAATTAAACATAAAACCCTAAAAAGTTTTCTCCTCTCCTTCCTTTTCCCTTTTGTAGCCGCCACCTATAACACACCTAAGAGGGGTGTTCTTGTTGATTTTGATCTTGGATATTGTACAAGTATTAGTGTTTGTTCATCCTTAATTCATCTACACATTCGGTATATCTTTTTAACCTTTCTTTTTAATTCCTTCTTTTGATTTGATTTGGTAAAATTGATTAAGAACATGATGTTTTTAAAACCTATTTTAAAAACATAAAATAAACATGTATTTGGTTAAGAAGTAAAATCAAAAGGGTGTTTTACGGGTGTTTGGTTTAGCCGACGCCTAGACAGTGCCCCAAGGGGGTCACGGCTTGGCCTAGAATCCACCACCGAGACCGTATGGTCCCGGTTTGGTGGTGTGGGTCCCACGGCAGCAAGGAACCAAGGGGAACCCCGATTTGGTTCGGGGTACGGTGTCGATATCATGCCCGTTTCGCGGTTCGTTGGTTAAAACACGATTTATGTTACATGTTAATTTTATGAATCATGAACTTAGGATATAAATTAATTAATAACATGAGATATTAATTAAATCATGACTTAGGTTATTTTAATTATTAGTTTAACATGACATTAATTTAACCTAAGTATTTTATGTTATAAGTTATAATTAATTAATTATTTAAAACATGCCTATGATTAATTAATTTAGACATGACTTAGGTTATATTATTAATAATAATAATACACATTTTAACCTAAGTATATTCATTTCATTTTAATTAAAACATGTTATACTTTAATTAAAATGCTTAACCTATAGTTTAATTAAAATACATGAAATAATAATTAAACTATATACTATATCATATGACTTAAGAAACAAGCTTATAAACACTTAGACTTATATGTTAGCTTATGTAACCAGCTTAATTCTAAATATGGAAACTTCTATTTATAGAAACTTAATTAAATAAGACAACTAATCTATTAATGGAAACCTTCTATATATGGAAATCTATCTATTTCAGGCAGCTAATCTAATCATGGAAACCTTCTATATATGGAAACTTATGTAATTAAGGCAGCTGATCTATTTTTGGAAACTTTCTATTTTTAGAAACTAATCTATTTTAAGCAGTAAATTCTATTTTAGGAAACTTTCTATTTTTGGAGACTTTCTATTTTTGGAAACTTTCTATTTTTGGAAACTTTCTATTTTTGTAAACTTTCTATTTTTGGTAACTTTCTATTTTTTTGGAAACTTTCTATTTTTGGAAACTTTCTATTTTTGGAAACTTTCTATTTTTGGAAACCTGCTATTTTTGGAAAGTTACTTATTATTACACAGTAAGTATAATAATACATGAAACACCAGTAATACTTAATCAGATAAATCAGAATACAAGATAAACACAGTTTAAGGCTTTAAACAGTGAACCATGACCTAAAACATACCATATCAGCTATAATGAGACACAAAACCTAGTACGTAATCAGTGAATCGATACTTATACACGTGTGTATTCATGTAGCGTTAGTGATCCAGAAGTAGGAGTCTTTCTTCCGTTCATTCACTGGACTTGAGGTACGGATTCCCGTCCTTTCAGTATGGACATTCTTTCCTTTTTAGAATTTCCCCGTATGCAGCCAACTGTTTTCCCCAGTATTTGTTTTATTGTTTTGAACTGCTTATGTTTAATTAGCATAATCTATAGCCATATACAAGCATGACCAGTTTCACCTAGTTATGGAGGTACCATAACCATAGCATTGGAGGCACCGATGTTATGACTTCCCCACGGCGGAGTGATTGCTCGTGGCGTCCCTTTTCAGTTTTGGCCATATTATTATATCATGTGGGGCGTATGGGTGCATCCTAGTTACATGTTTTATTCAGTATATCATGGTGAATGTGGTGTGTGCCTTGCATCCTTCACAAGGAGTTGATCCCTCCTACCCAAATCAGTATATTAATTAGAGGCATCCCCTCTAATCAGCATGATGAGGTCACCCCTCCAAGTATTCATGCACGTGACCTTTTCATGACCTATATGGGCTATGGTATATTTATGTTAAAACAGTTTTCATAAGATAAACATAAGGCTTTTCAAACTATAAAACCAGTTTTCTCGATACTTAACCAGTTTACTCAGAACTTAGTCTTCCGCTGTTATATGTTACATGCTTATCCTATTTCATGCTATATTGTATATCCGTGCACTGAGCGTTTTGCTCAGCCGTTACTTTCCT
Organism: Glebionis coronaria; assembly: GCA_025667525.1. Lineage (NCBI taxonomy): Eukaryota > Viridiplantae > Streptophyta > Magnoliopsida > Asterales > Asteraceae > Glebionis > Glebionis coronaria. The sequence continues at coordinate 34,044 of JANFOE010000788.1, read as the reverse complement.
TTCCATGTCCCAAAACGGCAGGTACCCAAGACTCGAGCATTTGGAGGACATGCATAGGATGGAAGCTGCCATAGACTTCTTCTCCTGTTTCCTTCATATATTTATGCTTGTTTAGTCTTTCATTCAGTTCATTTACTTTCTTATGTTTTAGGCTTATGTTTGGGAACCGATGTTTGATTCCGGTTTTCCCTATGGTCATGTATGTTTTACTACATATTACCTTGCATGTTTTGATGACACGCCATAATTACGCGTGACATTCCATTTATCAAAATGGGGTGTTACAATTATGGTATCAGAGCCAAGGCTTCGACCTGTAGGCTCTAAAACTCGACCTGTGACTAGTGGGTAGTCACCAGGAGCTTCCTAAGCCAACGATTGTTATTCCACGTATTGATGTTTCAGAGCGTTGTTGTTTTAACCATTATGTTTTCAGCACCTTTTGTTTTAGCCATGACGTTTTCAGCACCTTGTTGTTTTCACCATGATGTTTTCACCAGTATCGTCTTACTAATATGGAATGAACAACCGTCATCCATACTTAGTTATGTGTCATTGTCTATGCATGATGTTCCTAGTGAACTGTGACGATGTGGACTGACCCCAGTAGTTCATAATTTTCACATAAAATTTTTTCTGTTAAGTTTTGACAATGACTTTTAATTATTATGTTTCATGCATTCATGCATTTATATCATATGTCATCTGTTGCAGGAATTTTGACTAAGTAATGGTTGGTACAGGACTGGCCCTATTTAGTCGCATGTGCTTTTATCGAAACTTTTAACTTTGGGACCGACCCATAGGCGTCCCCTCGCCATGTCTTTTGTTTTGGAACCGACCCATAGGCGTTCCTTCGCACATATAAAGGTTTTATAAACTACATTACGCATTCATGCACTGTGTTTCATGCATAAAATTTTTCTCATGATTTAAATTGGCATAATTTTTTTTTTCATATCCCCTCATAAGTTATTATGTTTTTATGTCAAGTACGCCTTCATACTGTCATGGTTAACTTCAGTTTCATGCTGATTGTGTTATACACTTCTGCGTAATAGATCGTTTCATGTTTCCTCATGATAATTCCGTCTTCATGTTGATTATGTTTCACGCCTCTTTTGTTATTTGCGTTGTCCTGCAAGACATTGTTAGATTTCTTGAATCATGCTTTCATAATAGTCATGGTTGGTTTTCATTGATCATGCTGTCAGGCAAATCATCGTTGAATTTTGTGTAACCACACTTTAGCGTTTCTCTATGCAACCAGAATGATGTCTATACTAATACTGCCAGGTTATCATGATGGTTTTCCTAACCGTCTAACCGGTTTACTTTCCTTAAATCATGACAAATGATCGAGCCCATACCGATCATTTCATGTGCATTCCATGCGTACTCCACGTACCGTATTTCATGTGTATTACATGTACCTTAATCCATGTGTATTCCACTTACAATACTTCACGAGTATTCGCTAGTCGATTCTAAATCATCTCAGGCGTATGTTCACTTGCTGATATTCTACAAGGTTGTCGATGCCGCTCATAGCTTGGAGATGTTACTGAAGGTTGATGCTGCTGATGTTGGGAGACGCTAAAAGATGCTGATGATGATGCTGTTCACAACCTGGAGATTCTAAAAGACGAAGACAAAGGCGTCGGAGCAAAGCAATTGGACGAGAAGATGCTTCACCATCAGACGATTCCCATCAATCATGGTCCCTAATTCATAGTTACATGTCACACGTCGTTCGGCTGTCATTTCAGCCATATGAGTGCAAACCAGTACCAGCCGGCCACTCAGCTAAATAGTTACATGAGTCACGGTCATTAGAATGACCGTCAAGGAACCGACAGACAAGATGATAGTAACCACTACTATGATAGCAACTATGCTAGAAATCGCAACCGAGGCTCCGGCCACGGACGTGATCAGACATACAAACGATCAGTAGTCCAACCGATCCGCCAATTCTGGCATATTAACCTAATATTTGTAGTTCTAATTGTTTCACATCTCGAGACACATGTCAAGACATCAGTCAAGACACATGTCTCACGTATACTTTCTGAGGACACATGTCAAGATACCAATCAAGACATATGTCACGCTTACATTTCTCAAGATACGAGTCAAGACACATGACTCACGTCTATTTATGGAACATTTCTAAGAAATTCAGGGTACCCTCCAAGGGTACATCTATTTGTTGTGCCATGTATTAATCAGGCCACAAGAATTTCAATACCATTATCAGCGCATCAGTGAGAACTGTCATGTTGCCGATGTCACTTTCATTTCTTTCACCATAGTTCATATATTCCTAACCATGAAGGACGCCTTTCGTATTCCCACGTAACGCATTTTCCTCGGACAGACACGAGATGAATTTTTATCCTAATTATGTACTATGAACAGTACACCATGCTACGATTCATAATTATGTACAGTAATGTTCAGGCTCCTGAATTCATACAGCTTGATTTTCCATCAGGAAAATCTTTACAAATTATCTATGCTTACAAGCATGTGCGTTGTTAGCCATGGTCGCTAAAATTTTCTAGCTATCAGTAAGACACGACCACTTGAGTCTTATACGCATAGCCAGTTGATTCTTCCAAAGTCTTACTATACATTCCAGAAGAACTTACAAGGAGAAGGACGGTACCATGAGATTATGTGTCGACTACCGTCGGCGTAAGCAAATCACCATTCATGACCGTTATTCTCCTCCACGTAGTGACAACATGTCCAATCGACCTTATAGTGTTAATCACTTTTCCAAGATCGAACTCATGATCATGCTGCCAACAGTGACGAGTAAAAGAGTAGGACATGTCCATGACTGCTAATCGTACACGACTCGGTCATGCTAGATTTATGATTTTGGATTAGTCTCATCAATGCTCCAACAGCATTATGGACTTAATAAATTGAGTTTCCATGAACTCCTAAACAAATTCATCAGCGTTTTCATTGAGGATAACCCGATTTCCTCTAAGCCTAGAGAAGAACAGGAAGACCATATCTGCACTATGTTGCAAATTCTATGACAAGAGAAATTCTACCCTGGAATTTTCTTTCCAATATCAATTCTGTTTGATTACAGTGACACACTGAACCACATGGGTTTCTACGGTTAATCTTACCATGACTCAGCTTATGCGTAAAGGAGAGAACCCTACACTGCATTAGGTGTTCTAGAAAATCCTACGCTGGGAAAAGTCTAGAGTCAGAGACTCAGAGTTTCGCAAACTCCTATGTATCAAGTTCTACGAACAGGATACAGCTACGTCCATATCTATGTACCTGACATACCAACAGGCTAAGATAGGACACCAACAAACTGGGATGTTTCATCATCTGAAATTGTGAATCGAAAAGGGACAAGATCTCCATGGATTTTAGTTACCAGATTTAAGAAAACTCAGAAGAAGCATGATGCTATCTGGGTTAGTGTCAATAGTTTGATCAAGTCTGCAGAATCCTTACATCCGTACGGAATTCGGAACCAACAGATTGAACAAACATGTTCCAGCCAAGGCTCATCCGATCACTTGGCAATCCCTCAGCTATCGGGCCAGACAAAGATTCGTAATTGTACTCCTAACTTACTTCACGTCTTCATTCTAATTCCACGACTTGCTTTCGCGCTCACGTTCATTACACTATTCACGTTCATGATCGTATTTTGGCTTACGATTCTACGTTCATTTCTTTTCTCGTTCTGGAAGTTGCAAGAACTTGTGAGACCAGACCCAAGTTTAGTATAACTCTCCATCATCAGATAGACGTTTCACGTCATATTCCACGTCTCACCTTGTAGCGTTTGGCGTTACCGCCATTATATTCTATGATCACGATATGTCTCACATGTCACGTTCATTCCACGTTCCTCATATCATGATCAAAATATGTTACACGTATCATGGATCACGATATGTTTACTCATACTACACTCGCCATATCTCCACGTAGCACGTTCAAAATTTTTCACGTATCACGTTCAAAAATTTTCACGTACTACGTTTCTTTATGTCTCGCGTATCGTTTCTAATTATCAGTTAAGCCAGATTGTCTTACATCGTAACGTTTCAGTTACCCTTGCACGTTAACTCTTTTTCCTCGATCGAATTTAGGGGATCTACCTTCCGTTGATAACCAAGAATTTCTTCGTATTCCAAGTCAAGGTCAGGAGGACCAAGATTTATCATTTGTGTCAGGATCTTCTGAAAGAACCGTTCCAAGAGGGAGGCCACTTGGAAACGGACAAGTTCATCCGGACTTCTTATCCATTTTTCTCTTATCGTTTAGATATGTCCTTTCAGTCACGTCACGTTCCATGTCTTTTCAAGACAGGTCACGTTCCATGTTCCCTTCTACCATGTCACCTTCATTTCCGTTATTTTGCATACCTTTCCAGTTTGATTCGGGTATGTTTCGCTTTCAGTTACTTTATCTATAATTCGGGGACGAATTATTCTTTTCAGGGGGGAAGAATTGTAAAACCCGCATGCTTTTACCATGAATAGTGCCCTTAAGATCGTACGTCCTAGATTAAAACTTACCTTATTCAGTATCGATCACATTCATGTGCTATTAATCAAGCAAGTGCATACGTGTATGACATGATAAGTATCGATTACGTACGAACCCATGATAAACAGTTAATAAATATGTCACGTGAACGTAATTAAATCATGATCACCATTTAAAATACGAACTAAAATAATTACGTAAATACATATAATATAATTACGAGCGTTAAGATTACGATAAACTACATGATAAAATAAACAGAAACACTTTAAACACGAACACGTTTAACCACGAACGAACACGAAACATCGGGACACGAAAAACATTTGGGTTACCCCATGTGGGCCCCATGAACCACGAAATTAAGGAAGAGAAATGGGCCTAGCCCATCATTTTTACTAAACAAGGGGTTAAGGGAAAAATGCATTCATTTTCACTTTTCAAGAAATTAAACATAAAACCCTAAAAAGTTTTCTCCTCTCCTTCCTTTTCCCTTTTGTAGCCGCCACCTATAACACACCTAAGAGGGGTGTTCTTGTTGATTTTGATCTTGGATATTGTACAAGTATTAGTGTTTGTTCATCCTTAATTCATCTACACATTCGGTATATCTTTTTAACCTTTCTTTTTAATTCCTTATTTTGATTTGATTTGGTAAAATTCATTAAGAACATGATGTTTTTAAAACCTATTTTAAAAACATAAAATAAACATGTATTTGGTTAAGAAGTAAAATCAAAAGGGTGTTTTACGGGTGTTTGGTTTAGCCGACGCCTAGACCGTGCCCCAAGGGGGTCACGGCTTGGCCTAGAATCCACCACCGAGACCGTATGGTCCCGGTTTGGTGGTGTGGGTCCCACGGAAGCAAGGAACCAAGGGGAAACCCGATTTGGTTCGGGGTACGGTGTCGATATCATGCCCGGTTCACGGTTCGTTGGTTAAAACACGATTTATGTTACATGTTAATTTTATGAATCATGAACTTAGGATATAAATTAATTAATAACATGAGATATTAATTAAATCATGACTTAGGTTATTTTAATTATTAGTTTAACATGACATTAATTTAACCTAAGTATTTTATGTTATAAGTTATAATTAATTAATTATTTAAAACATGCCTATGAGTAATTAATTTAGACATGACTTAGGTTATATTATTAATAATAATAATACACATTTTAACCTAAGTATATTCATTTCATTTTAATTAAAACATGTTATACTTTAATTAAAATGCTTAACCTATAGTTTAATTAAAATACATGAAATAATAATTAAACTATATACTATATCATATGACTTAAGAAACAAGCTTATAAACACTTAGACTTATATGTTAGCTTATGTAACCAGCTTAATTCTAAATATGGAAACTTCTATTTATAGAAACTTAATTAAATAAGGCAACTAATCTATTAATGGAAACCTTCTATATATGGAAATCTATCTATTTCAGGCAGCTAATCTAATCATGGAAACCTTCTATATATGGAAACTTATGTAATTAAGGCAGCTGATCTATTTTTGGAAACTTTCTATTTTTAGAAACTAATCTATTTTAAGCAGTAAATTCTATTTTAGGAAACTTTCTATTTTTGGAGACTTTCTATTTTTGGAAACTTTCTATTTTTGGAAACTTTCTATTTTTGGAAACTTTCTATTTTTGGTAACTTTCTATTTTTTTGGAAACTTTCTATTTTTGGAAACTTTCTATTTTTGGAAACTTTCTATTTTTGGAAACTTTCTATTTTTGGAAACCTGCTATTTTTGGAAAGTTACTTATTATTACACAGTAAGTATAATAATACATGAAACACCAGTAATACTTAATCAGATAAATCAGAATACAAGATAAACACAGTTTAAGGCTTTAAACAGTGAACCATGACCTAAAACATACCATATCAGCTATAATGAGACACAAAACCCAGTACATAATCAGTGAATCGATACTTATACACGTGTGTATTCATGTAGCGTTAGTGATCCAGAAGTAGGAGTCTTTCTTCCGTTCATTCACTGGACTTGAGGTACGGATTCTCGTCCTTTCAGTATGGACATTCTTTCCTTATTAGAATTTCCCCGTATGCAGCCAACTGTTTTCCCCAGTATTTGTTTTATTGTTTTGAACTGCTTATGTTTAATTAGCATAATCTATAGCCATATACAAGCATGACCAGTTTCACCTAGTTATGGAGGTACCATAACCATAGCATTGGAGGCACCGATGTTATGACTTCCCCACGGCGGAGTGATTGCTCGTGGCGTCCCTTTTCAGTTTTGGCCATATTATTATATCATGTGGGGCGTATGGGTGCATCCTAGTTACATGTTTTATTCAGTATATCATGGTGAATGTGGTGTGTGCCTTGCATCCTTCACAAGGAGTTGATCCCTCCTACCCAAATCAGTATATTAATTAGAGGCATCCCCTCTAATCAGCATGATGAGGTCACCCCTCCAAGTATTCATGCACGTGACCTTTTCATGACCTATATGGGCTATGGTATATTTATGTTAAAACAGTTTTCATAAGATAAACATAAGGCTTTTCAAACTATAAAACCAGTTTTCTCGATACTTAACCAGTTTACTCAGAACTTAGTCTTCCGCTGTTATATGTTACATGCTTATCCTATTTCATGCTATATTGTATATCCGTGCACTGAGCGTTTTGCTCAGCTGTTACTTTCCTTTCCATGTCCCAAAACGGCAGGTACCCAAGACTCGAGCATTTGGAGGACATGCATAGGATGGAAGCTGCCATAGACTTCTTCTCCTGTTTCCTTCATATATTTATGCTTGTTTAGTCTTTCATTCAGTTCATTTACTTTCTTATGTTTTGGGCTTATGTTTGGGAACCGATGTTTGATTCCGGTTTTCCCTATGGTCATGTATGTTTTACTACATATTACCTTGCATGTTTTGATGACACGCCATAATTACGCGTGACATTCCATTTATCAAAATGGGGTGTTACAGTAGTAGTAGTGTAGCAAGTTTACATTTCAATAAAAGTCGATAAAAATGAATTTTGGAGATGCTAATATACTTTATTCTAGCATTGCGTGAGGGCACGACAATGGTTTAGTATGGGGAGTGATGAGCCTGCAATTATACATGGTCTTTGGGCTTTAAAATGCTAAAATGTCATAAAATACCATATTATATGCTTGTGTTTTGTTACTTGTGTATTTTAGGTATGGATATCATGAAAAAGACAAAAGATCACAAGAAACAAGCAAAAACGAACACGAGAAACGAAGCCGCATAATAAACCGGGCCCAGGTTATGATTTTCCAAGAAAAAGTCCTTGAAGAATTGAAGATGTACAAGAAAGGTCCTTCATCATTGAAGAAATGACACTTTATACCCTTGTATATTCATAATTACAAGATTGGTCCCTAAAGTTTGTCAAAGTTACAAAAGGGTCCATCAACTTTGAAGAATTGGCAAGATTGGTCCCTACAAAATGAAGACTTGTCATTTTAAGTCCTCCTCAAAGTCAATCATACAAGAGAAGACCTTAAAGTATCAAGAAAAGTCAACTCTAGCCCTTCAAATATCAAAGAATTACCAAACAAGTCCTTATGAATCCTTTTGGAAAAGTTTTGTGGCCAAATTGGGAATTTAGAAACTTTGATTACAAAGGAATGGGAAGTAAGCTGCCAAAAACTTCATATGAACAAAGTTTGGAAAATGTGGGGTAATTATAGCCAAACAACCAAAGCTAAACCACCAACCAAAACTCGCCACCTTACCCCCCACTAACCCGTTTATTAATTATATTTTCAAAATATAATTAATAAACTAAAACGCGCCAAACATTTCTCTTAATCCCAAAACAAGATCAAATCAGTGTTCTTAACCAAGAACACGAAATTGGGCATTTTAGATTTATTAACAATTAAACCTTAAGCAGCTCCAGAATTATAATTAAGGTAATCCCATTTTCATCAATAAAACTTACCCCACACCTTTGGTCCCCCTCCCACGTGTCACCATGATGAGTGTCTTCCACCTCCAAATAAAACGTACTAATGCATCAACGGTTTTGAAAGAATTTTCTTGGTCCCTACTTCAAAACCAATGTTGGAGATCATCTTTGGACAACCTTGCATCCACAAAACGCCAAGATGAAGTTACATGAACCTCAACAGCTAATTCAACCAAGGGCACTTTTGGAACTTCATTAGCTAGGGTTTTCAGCTTTCCTTTATGCTTCTAGAACCAATGTAGCCCTATATAAGGCACCCTTAGTCATAGCGTAGTTCTTGTTCTCGGTTTTTCCTTTTATCAAACCTTGTAAAGCCCTTTTTATGTTAATGAAAGTTGTGTTATTATGTTGTGATTGAAAACTGAGTTCCATTATCTTGTTATTGTTCTAAGTCTTTGTGTTGTCACGAATTTGTACTTAAAAAAACCTTGAGCAAGTCCAAATATAGCCTAATAGCCCGTGAATCCCTTGTTCTTTGTGTGATAAAGAAAATTGGTGTGTGCTTGTGAGAGGATTGTTCATTGAGGTGTTTCTTTAAGTGACATAAGTCACAATCAAATATGCTTAAACAATTGGGAATTGTGTTTCAAGTTTTCTTAACAAAATCTGTCAAGTGCTTTGCTAAGTGCTTGTGGTTCAACAACTTTGCTATTTGAGCTTAAGGGTGATCATAACCTCCTAATCTTGATTGATTAAGGGGTAGTGAGGCCTTAAGGGAGGATTCAAAGCCTTATGGGGACCTAAGTGTTGCAAAGATTTGACCTTTTGCCACTTTATTCTATTTACTTGTGCTAACCAGGTCCAAGCCTTGGGCTGTAACTTTTCTTTGGTCTTAGCAGTGGAAAGCTGGTGCTTGTTTAGCTAGCACCTAAGCTCTTTGATTCCAAGGTGTGTATGTGCATCTTGGAGGTTTGAATACTCTCTCCTTAATTTTTCTGTTAAAATATTGCATGCTATGTGAATTGGTGATATATAAAGTTTTGTTCTTAGTGCTTGAATCTGTCACATAGGTTTATAGTAACTCATTTCAGTCATAAAATTGCATGCTACAAGGTTAAAATCAACAATTGCTTTAAAATTAGTAGGATTAAGCGTTGTTTGGATTTGACTGATAATAGGGCTTAAGGCCTTTGGCATTTGGTTCTTTGGTTCTTGCTTCATTTGTTTGTTCATTTTACGTGTTATTTGTGCTTTGCTAAGTATTGAAAACAGATAAACAAGAAATTGCATGCTCACCACTTTTGTGCTTAAACTAGGTCAAACACATTAGAAGGTCTCACATGTTTGTTTGTTTGATTTAAAGTCTAAAAATTTGTTTTTTTATAGTTCCTGTTGGTGTTTATCTCCGTATAATCTGGTTTTGCATTTTGGTGGCTTATAGAAAAAGTTATAGCTTATTGAATCTTAACTTTTTGGTCAAACATATCAGTGAAATGCATGCTATGTGATTTGCCTTTGTTGAACTGAATTGTGTGGTTTTTTGCTTTGTACTTGTTCTTTGGTGCCTACTTGTTGTGTTTTAAGTGTTTGCATCTTATCGCATAAGCTCTTAAGCTCACTTGTCTTATTGAGCTTTATGTCCAAAAATTAAGCAAGCTCATCAACTGGTGAGGCTTTTTCATTGGCTTTTGAACTCAAAACTTCCTCCATTAAAGCTATTTCACTGCCTTAAACAGCCTTAAAAGCCATAAGTCCAAGAAAACAAAGTTTGACTTTTGTTGACTTTGGTCAACAAGATTATTGAAACTTTTTAGCTTATTGGTGTGTGCAACAACTTTAATTTTGAGATAGGTGTCATTTTTCTCAGCTTATAATCAATATTGGAAGTTTGCAGCTCTTTTTGTTAAGCTTTTACTAGAAAATCAAGCTTATTGTGCTTTTTTAGAGTGCTTATCACCTTCTACAGCTTATTTGACTTAGCTTTTTGGAAATTTATTTGTTGATTATTCTTAGTTAAGTCATTTAGAAGCTTTTGCAAAAAGAATCAAGTGTTGAGGTGGTCTAGATCTCTAACCTGACTATTTGTCGTGTAGTGAAAAAGAACTTTGCTTATTTCTGGCTTATTTAGTGAGCTTTTTCAAAATTACTTTTTACAATTATCTTTATAATCCTAAAAGAAGGGTTTGTGTTAAATTTCAGCTTATGGCATCAGCTTATAGCTTAATGGGCTTATTGGCCCATTAAGAATAAGTTGTTTGACTATTAAGCTGTGATAAGCTCACTTTCAGCTTTTGGGCCTTTAGAGTTTTCTGTTTAAAATCAAATTTTAAGTAAGTCTGTGCTTTTTGGTTGACTTTTTTCTTATTGGGCTAAAAGCCCAATTTGGTGGACTGTTTTTACTTTTGGCCCATTTGAGGGCCCAATAGGGGTATTTAGGTAATTTTACTTTCATTTTCTGATTACTTAGGTTAAAATAAACTAGTTTGCAAGTTTTTAGAATTTTTTATAAATTTTTTATTTTTAATATTATTTTAATATTTAATTTTAGTTTTTAATTAATTTAAATAGTTTTAATAGGTTTAAAATTTTGGGAAAATAGTTTTTAGCTTAATTAAAATATTTTTGAGGTTTACAAAGTGAAAAGTTTGTTTGGCCTTTTTATTAATTTATTTAATTTTTAGGGCTTTAATTAGCATTTAAAGATTAAATATTAATTAATTTAAAAAGTTTCAAGAAGTTTTTATCATTTTTAAACCTTATTTATATATTTAGGAATTTTTTTTATTTCTTGGGAATTTTTAGAGTAATTTTCATTTTTACCTAGTTTTGCGTGAATCCGCATTTTTCGTCTTAGTGTAATTTTTACCGTAATCCGTAACTTTCTTTTCCCTTTTTCTCTCAATATTAATACAAAACTTAGAAATTAAACACACAATTTATTCCTCCTTGGTGAACGAACTTACGTGGGTCATTAGTGCTTGATTTTCCTAAATCATTCACTTAATACTTACCATACATACGTTATTTTCCTAGACACGTATTTTTACCACAATCACTGAGCTACATAAACTTCCTCAGTGATCTTTCCATTCAGGAAGGCATTTTTCACATCAATTTGGAACACTTTGAAGTTCATGTATGTAGCATAGGCAAGGAAGATCCTGATGGCTTCCATTCTTGCTACAGGGGCAAAGGTCTCTTCATAGTCAATGCCTTCAAGCTGACCACACCCCTGAACAACAAGCCTAGCCTTGTTTTTTATAAAAATTTTATTTTCATTAGTCTTGTTTTTGAACACCTATTTTGTGCCAAGAGCTGATTTCCCTTTAGGGAGAGGAACAAGTTTCCAAACCTTGTTTCTGATGAATCGATTGAGTTCTTCTTGCATAGCCTCAACCCACCCTGGATGTGTTAGGTCCTCTGAAATATTTTTGGGTTCAATTTTAGAGAAAAAGTCTGTGAATAGATATTCCTGGGCTGAGGCAGCAGAGAGTTTAGCAGCCTGACTGCGTGTAAGCATCCCCTCAGACACATTACCAATTATATTTACAAGCTCTATGTGTTGTTGTCTAGACCATCTGTCCTGAGGACTTGGATTGGAGCTTGTGGATAATTGATGATTATCATGGGCTAGTTGTTTAGTAAATATTATTGGATCATCACTTCTCATTGAATGATTTTTAGTGACTGGTAGGTCATTATTTTCATCAATTGTCCATTTAATGTCTGCATGGATTAGAGAATCAGTTGATTCTTCAGCCTGAGTAGGTATAACTTCAGGGACATGTTGATTTGTTATCAAGTTATTGATTGATCTGTTGTGAGGTGATATGTGAAAAGATATATCAGCATCAGTTTGATACTGTTTTGAGGGAGTATGTTCATACTCATCAGGAGGATATCTTGATGAGTCATTAATCCCAATCTCTTCCATTGATTGATTTGTGAAATTAATGGCATCCATACTTTCATAAAATGTGATATGAAATGATTTTCTCAATTTGTTGTCTCCTTGTGTTAAAGACCCCGAAGGCTTTCGAGACAAAAGAGTATCCAAGAAAGTATCCATCATCAACTTTTGCATCAAATTTACCAAGGTGGTCCTTTTGATTGTGAATGAACACAGGACATCCAAATACATGAAAATAGCTGATATCTGGAATTCTTTCCCTGAATATTTCATAAGGAGTCTTATCATGTGTTTTGACAATGATCCTTCTATTTTGAGTATAGCAAGTTATATTTACAGCCTCAGTCCAGAAGTGTTTTGAAAGACTGGATCCATTGAGCATGGTCCTTGCAGCTTCAATGAGAGTTATATTCTTCCTTTCAGTCACACCATTTTGTTCAGGTGTGTAGGGAGAAGAGAAGTTCTAAGAAATTCCTTTCTCATCACAAAAACTCTCAAGCTCTTGGTTCCTAAATTTTGTCCCATTATCAGTCCTTATTTGTTTGACTTTGGTGTCATTTTGATTTTCTACTTGCCTAATAAATGACATGATGAATTCAAAAGACTAACTTTTCTTTTTAAGGAAGTATACCCATGTGTATCTAGAGTATTCATCAACAATAACAAGGGTATATTTCTCATGATTTATGGACATTGGACTGACTGGCTCAAATAAGTCCATGTGAAGAAGATGGAGATACTTCTTGATAGAAAAGTTTTGTTTTGGCTTGAAAGAGGCTCTCTTGTGTTTACCTTTTTCACAGGCTGAACAAGGTTTGTATTTTAAGTACACAAGAGATGGTAATCCAAGAACTTCGTTTTGTTTTGCAAGTTTGTTTATGTCTTTGAAATTGAGATGTGATAGTATCTTGTGCCAAAGCCAATTGACAGAGTCTGAGGCTTTAGCAAAGAAACGTGCTCCTGAGCAAGTTAGAGATGACATGTCCAAGACATATACATCATTTCTTCTTGGAGCACTCAGTACAATTTCTTTGTTAGCATTAAAGATTATTCATTGCTTATCATCAAACTAAACGATGTACTTAGCATCACACAGTTGGCTGATACTTATGAGGTTATACTTTAGACCATTTACAAACGCCACTTTTAAGAACACTATTCCACCACATTTTATTGAACCATATCCCTTAGTAACACAAGACGAGTTGTCACCGAATACTGCCTTAGGACCTGGTTGCTCCACGTATTTGTGTAGCTAACTTTTGACCCCTGTCTTACTTCTTGAACACCCACTGTCTAAGTACCAAACAAGCTCCTTGAAGTGTTTCTACACAAATAACGTGGTGGATTAGTTTCTCTTGTGATCCCATTTTCTAGCAGGCTCTTTGGCTCTAGGAGCCTAATGTCTTTCACCTCGTTTGAAGTATTCAAACTCATCATGATCTGAGGTGGAATGAACATTGCTTCCATATGTGTTGCAGCTTAGTCCTACTGAGGATTTAGTATTTTTAGATGACTCAGCTAGCATGCCTCTCCTGGCCATAATTATCCTATTGTGTCCTAAGGTAGTATGATCATTGCTTCCACAAATTCCACACTCAGGGTAATATACACAATCATCAGGCCTATGATCAGAGATGCCACAATGTGTACATGGTGGGAAATGCTTATCCTTGTATTTCTTAATTTGTTTAGAGGCGGGCCCATAGTTATATGGTTGAGCATTATATCTATTAGCATTTCTAATAGAAGCCATGTGTACCTCATGATCTGTTGTCTTGTGATCTTCACTTTTACACTTCATGCAATAGAGGACTCTAAAGTAATTATTAGTGGTATGATTTGTTTAGTGACATAATTCATAGGAGGGTTTCTTTGTTTTAACCTTCTTGGAAGACTCGGGTTCAGTTTTGTTACTTTTTGATGATTCAGGCTGTGAGGACACAGATGTTTCACCCTGAGCTTTAGAGGCTGAGTTCAGCTTCTCTTCCATGAATAGTTGGAACAATCTACTTAACTCCTCTTGATTTACAACAGGAGTAGAGTTGACTGAGTTTGTAGGAGTCCCTGAGGAAGAGATAGGTTTGGTTGTTTTCTCAGTGACAGTTCTTGACTCAGTGTGACTTGATGTCTCTTTTGAGTCGGACTTTGTTTTTTCAGGACAACCTAATCCATCTCTTCCTCTAGGCGAGTGTTCATGATAAGATAATGGAATTAGTTCAGAACATGTACTTGCTCCTTGAATATTTTTCAAAGGAGGCAGAGGAGTCTGAATGTCCTCAGCAACACTTAGTGGTTCAGTGTTATTGGACTTATTAAGGACATCAGTCTTCTCATTAAGACCAAGTAATTCATTAACAACCTGATATTCAAGTATTAATATCTTTCCAGTATCAAAGTCATCCAACACACTCTCGGGATTTGATCTTTCAAACCAGTCTTTTAACTTTGGTATCATTTCATGATCAAACCCTACTGAGGCTGGGAGAAATGATTTTTCAATCTTTTCCTTAGTAAGTGGTTTCTCAGTGAGTTGGCGTGACCCATGAATTTACTTCTTTTGGGCAGATATTTGACTGTTTATACACTGAGAAGCTAAGGTAGAGCTATTAGTCCATTTCTCATTGATGCGCTTTTCTTCCTCAGTTTGTTCTTGAAGAGCATGATTAATTTTAGTAAGTTTAGTATTCTGAAGTTGACAACTTACTGCTTCAAGTTTGGCTTGTTTCAAAATTAATAGTTCATCTCTACGTTTGTTTAATTCAAAAACAAGTTTATTATATTTTGAAAGAAGGTTTAATCTCTGCTCTTCAACAAACGATAAATCATTATTTATATACTTAAGGAACCTTTGCCAATCAGACTCTTCATGCATAGAAAGAAGCATGTTTACCTTTCTCATGGTGATCTCAACCCATTCTTCATTTCGAGCATGACTCTTTCCAACAGATAGTTCATCATCAGCTAGAGCCAACAACACTTGATATCTGACTTCTTCATCTTCTGAGGATGGATCTTCATAATCCCAATCAAAGGTTTTAGCTACGAACCCTTTGGCTTTGTTCTGAGGAGGATTTTGAGTCTGAGTATTTGAAGGTCAGGATTCTAAGAGTGCAAGCTTTGCTTTGACCTTTTTGTATTAAGACCTATAATCCTTCTCAATTTTCTTACTATTCTGAAAACTTTGGTTAGTTGTTTCTGAATCAGTTTAGGTGTAAACTTAGGTTGAAAATTATCATTTCCTAATGATGAATTTTGACTTTTATATGAGGCCAATGGAGTTTTTGAAAGACGATATTTTGCGAAGTGTCCAGTTTTACCACATCTATAACAATCCACTCCCTTAGTGGATTGATTTCTAGCAAACCTAGTTCTTTTGATGTCACGTTTGGTATTTGCCACAGGGCTCTTTCATGAAATTTCCTATTTAGATCCCTTATGTATTCAGTACTAGATCTTTCATCAACCTCATCATCTGAGGTCTCCTGAAAATCTTGAACAATTGAATTTGAGTAAAAAGCAGTTGATATGGGTCTATGATTAACAGGGGTTGGTTTGGCTGAGGTGTCTGTTATTACGGCCTTCTTAGACTCGGGATATCTTTTATTTATTAGATTATCTTCATAGATAAATTTTCCATAAATGTTTGTAAGATCCAGAGTCTGAATCTGATTAGCATTTCTCAGTCCTTATGAAAAGCCAAGCCATTTTTCAGGGAGACTGTTCACAGAACCAACATTGATTTCATGCTTAGACAGTTTCACCCCGCCATTTGATAGCTCATTGAGCAAGGTCTTATATCTGGTGTAAGTCTGAGGAAGATTTTCAGATGGTCTGACCCTGAAAGTGTTATATTCTAACTTCTGGTCCATAATCCAATTTTCCTTAGTGTCGGATGGTCCTTCGAAACTATGAACAAGATCTGTCTAAGTCTCTTTGGTCGTCTCACACTCGATGACAGCTTCCATAATATCGTCAGGAAGACAAGATATTATGATGCTTTTGAGACGTTGGTCTTGGTTAACCACTCTCCTTTCAGCGTCAGACCATTGGTTTTCAGGTTTGTCATCACCTACTGCTGTTTTTGGTTTAAATGGACCATTCTTAATACAAGTAATGCAATAAGGTTCCATTCCCATGAAATAACATAGCATTATTTTCTTCCATTTATTAAATCTTTCAACTTCCATCTTAGGAGCGTTACCAGAATAACTTGCTCCTTTTTTGTTGACAAGTTGTGGTACATTACTTTCAGCCATAATGGATCAAGGTTTTAAAATCTTTCAGACGGTATTTAAAACTTTTATAATCCTACCTCTTTTATACAACTTGTTGGTCCCTTGTAATTAGTGCTATACTTAAAAATACTAAGTATAGACCTAACTCATGGTAAAGTAATGTAAAAAAACATAAGACAATGTAAAGTAAATAACACAAAAGGTTTTCAACATTTAACTCTTATTATGTAAAGAATTATAGCCTATTGTATGTGAAGCTACAATAGGGATTGAATAGACAATGTGTGTGTTTGTGATCTCCTCGCTAACAAACTAAGCCAATCCTAATGATTGATAAGCTTGACGATTAAGTCAATAGGAGTTTAGAACTCAAGTGCTTTTGATCGTATTTAGAAGAGAGAATTGTTTGTGAATGTCTAAAGCATTTAGTGTACAAACTTAAGTTCTCTCTTTTACAGCCATCCTATTTATAGAAGCAAAGCGTAGATACGTGACAAATAATTGCCATGTGCAATTCTTGTCTTATTGGTACAGTGTACTATCTAGTCTTAGCCTATTCTAGGTATTAAGACATACGTCCTTTTACAAGGTCAGTACCCTATCTATCCCATAAAGGGTAAGTCCCGATAATTGTGTGATGTACTACATCTTATCATAATTCAAGTTATCTTGCCTCTACTTCAGTCTTAGAGGATGCTTGTTTCTTCAGGGAGATATTATGGGGTTCAGTGAGTCTATTGCCACAACTCATTGAACCCATGACCTTCTTCTTTGTCTTAGATATATCATTCATTGAACTTCGCTTCACTGAAAGCTCGAGTCTTTCTCTTAGACTCGGTCTAAGGTCTCGAAGAAACTCACTGAGTGACTGTTCACCTAGTGACTTCTTTATGTTAAAGGTAATACTTTACTTAGGCTGATTGTTATTCAAATCCATCAGTGAGATCATTAGGCTCTGAATTGACCTAACACCAATGTCGACATTCTCCGAAACACCAAACCAACATTTGGCTAGTAGTTCTTCTTCATCTTTAGTCCAACGTACCGGTGTCTGATTCGGAGCTTCAACAAATTCTATGTCATCTATATTGGCATCCAAATCAACAACATGTGATTGTTTGGCTTTGTTTTTTCTGCTTTTTCCTTTTTGGCTAGTGATCGTGAAGCCGTAACTTTTAATTGGGTTTCCAGTACATGTTGCTGACTTGGGTCATTTTGAAATTGGCTTTGAAACTGTGCTTGTCGAAACAAGATTTATTGTTGTTGGAAAATTTGTTCGGGAGTGATTTGGGGGTAATAGTTTTCAGTAAAAGGAGTGTACGAGAATTGGGAGCCGGATGAAAATTGAGAGCCGGATGAAAATTAAGAGCCGGATGGAAATTGGGAGCCGGATTAAAATTGAGAGCCGGATGAAAATTGAGAGCCGGATGGAAATAGAGAGTCGAATGGAAATTGTGGGGAGCCAGATTGAAATTGTGTGAAGGCAGGAGAAGTTGATACGGATTTTTGTGACGATGGTGTAGACGGGTTTTATTATGGTGTCGAAGGGTTGGTAGTGTTGAGAAGCCCGGTGAAGTTGAGTTGTGGGAATTGATCAGTTGGTATTTAGACATTTTTTTGATGTTTTTAGAGAGATTTTGAAAGAAATTGTGTGTTAAAAGTGGGAAGAAGATGTAATATATATATTAGTAGAGTAAAAAATTAAAAAAAATTAAAAAAAATTTGAAATATTACCGTTTGCCGGGGGGGGGGGGGGGGGGTGAGGGGGGAGGGGGGCAACGATTATGTTGTGCTTATGTGAAAAGAACTTTATGCCAATTTTTATTGTGAAAATCTTGAAACTCATCCCATGAGAACAGTTGTGGCGAAGATCTACGAGATGTTGTATTTGAGACCTATCATGCGAATGTAATTGTGTTACCTACGCGTTGTGTATGTTATCTATTGCATGTTTTCCAATAAGTGGTGTATGTAAGCTTCGTATTAGAGTTTGTATCAATGAGAACGAGAAATGGGCACCAAACATATTTCTAAGGTCAAGTTAAATAATTGTTTTATGGGTAAAAACTATACAATACCATCGTACTTATCAAAATGTACCGACTTTAAACACTTACAATTTAATCGCTAGACATTACCAATGAACTTTCAAATTGATTATTGACTTTACCAATATGACCATAAAAGGACGATATTACCCTTTTTCTTTTTTTACATAATTACTAGAGGTGGCAATTTCAACCCATTCCACCAAAAGGTTAGTTTCTTTTTTACATAATTACGTAAATTTTCGTCAGTAAATTTACGTTTTCGTCAGTAAATTTACGTATTCGTCAGTAAATTTACGTTTTCGTCAGTAAATTTACGTATTCGTCATAAAATTTACATTTTCGTCAGTAAATTTACGTTTTCGTCAGAAAATTTACGTTTTCGTCAGGAAATTTACGTTTTCGTCAGAAAATTTACGTTTTCGTTAGTAAATTTACGTATTCGTCAGAAAATTTACGTTTTTGTCAGAAAATTTACGTTTTCGTCAGAAAATTTACGTTTTCGTCAGTAAATTTACGTTTTCGTCAGTATATTTACGTTTTCGTCAGAAAATTTACGTTTTCGTCAGAAAATTTACGTATTCGTCAGAAAATTTACGTATTAGTCAGTAAATTTACGTTTTCGTCAGTAAATTTACGTATTCGTAAGTATATATACGTTTTCGTCAGTAATTTTACATTTTCGTCAGTAAATTTATGTTTTCGTCAGAAAATTTTCGTTTTCGTCAGTAAATTTACGTTTTCGTCAGTAAATTAACTTTTTCATTAGAAAATTTACGTTTTCTTCAGTAAATTTACGTTTTCGTCAGAAATTTAAGTTTTCGTCAGTATATTTACGTTTTCGTACGAAAAAAAAATTTACTGACGAAAACGAAAACTTACTGACGAAAACGTAAATTTACGGACGAAAAAGAAAATTTTCTGACGAATACGTAAATTTACTGACTAAAAAACATAAATTTTCTTACGAAAAGGTAAATTTTCTGACGAATACGTAAATTTACTGACGAAAACTTAAATTTACTGCCGAAAACGAAAACGTGAATTTACTGACGAAAACGTAAATTTACTGACGAAAACGTAAACTTTCTGACAAAAACGTAAATTTACTGACGAAAACAAAAATTTACTGATGAATACATAAATTTACTGACGAAAACGTAAATTTTCTAACGAAAACGTAAATTTACTGACAAAACGTAAATTAACTGACGAACACGTAAATTTACTGACGAAAACGTAAATTTACTGACGAAAACGTAAATTCACTGACGAAGACGTAAATTCACTAACGAAAACGTAAATTTTCTGACGAAAACGTAAATTTTACCGAAAACGTAAATTTTCTGGCAAAAACGTAAATTTACTAACGAAAACGTAAATTTACTGACGAAAACATAAATTTTCTGACTAAAACGTATATTTACAGACGAAAACGTAAATTTTCTGTCGAAAACGTAAATTTACTGACGAAAACATAAAAATACTGATGAAAACGTAAAAAAATCGATGAAAAACGTAAAACAAAAGTAATAAATTTACGTTTTCGTCATTAAATTTTCATCGATTTTTTTACGATTGTGGGTTTGGCTACTCATCCTTTAGCTACTACGTTTAATGATTATGGTGTGAGAAAGAGTGAATGTGGCATTATTTGTAATTATATAAAAGAAGAAAAGGGTAATATTGTCATTTTAGGGCCATATTGGTAAAGAGTATAATCAATTTGAAAGTTTTTTGGTAATGTCTAGCGATTAAATTGTAAGTGTTTAAAGTCGGTACATTTTGCTAAGTAAGATGGTATTGTATAGCTTTTACCCTTGTTTTATTGATGGACAATGATACTTAGGCTACGTTTGTCAAAATTAGCTATAAGCTGATAACTGTAAGCTGTTAACAAGAGTTATAAATTTTATCTTTTTAATAAAAGTGTTTGGTATATCAGCTGTTAGCTATAAAATTATGATGTAAAATGACTTAAATGGACATATTTAAATAAATTATAATATAGTTGGAAGGTATATCAGTAATTTACAGCTTTAACAGTTTTTGACATTTTAAAAAGCTTTATGAATCAGCTTTTTATTTAAGAGCTACTAGGTGAAAATAAAAAGCTAATAGCTCTTAAAAATTGTTATACCAAACAAAGCTATTAGATTATTTTTTTTAACAAAAAAGCTGAAACTCGGATTTTTAAGTCCTTTTTAATATTCGTTTTTCCTCGATTCGACTCGAATTTGATTTCCGGTTTTACGTTTCAACTTAACTTGTTTTTGGTAAAATCTTTTTTGGTATTTTTTTAAACTAACTTAAATCTATTTAATTAAATGAAAACTACTTTAGTTAACTATTTTAAACTAT
The DNA here is from genome assembly GCA_025667525.1 of Glebionis coronaria. Lineage (NCBI taxonomy): Eukaryota > Viridiplantae > Streptophyta > Magnoliopsida > Asterales > Asteraceae > Glebionis > Glebionis coronaria. The sequence goes on along the minus strand of JANFOE010000788.1, from coordinate 13,002 downwards.
TAATTTGAAAATAAACTTTAACTAATTAATAAAACTCAAAATTTTTTTACTTAAGTCCATTTAAACTAATTAATTTTAAACTAGTACTTTTTAATTAAAATCTACTAACTTAATTTTTAAACTAAAACTTTTAAAAGAAATCTAATTTAGAATTTATAAAAGTAATTAAAAATTAAAACTATTTTTTTTTTCTTTTTATATTTATTTAAAACTGATTTAAGTAAATATTAAATAATAACAAAACTTTAAATTGATTTAAACTAATATATTAAAAACTGCCACCCTATTATTATGCTATATAAATGAAGTTAGGAGAAATAAAACACAAATGAGTATGTAGCACAACTGGTTGAGACGTATGGTTGGTAAACGAGAGGTCACTGGTTCAAATCCAACAAGTGACAATATTTTGTTACTATTTTTGAACTTTTCTATTTGGACAGTATAAACAAAACTGAACAATTGGCTCAGTTTTTTTTAAGCAAATAAATCAGTCAAATAAAATAAGCACAAAATCCTAACAATAGAATAAGCTGAAAACAAGAACCAAAAAAAAGCTATATTCGAAAACTAAAAACAATTTAACAGTTAAAACATATTAAGTTGAATCTGATAAGCTGACTTAACTAAATAAGCTGAAAACTATAAAAGGCTGAAAACCAAATAAGCAGTTAACAAAATTCAACAAAACCTATTTAAGCTAGCAGATTTTTAACTTAAAGCAATAAGCAAAATCCAATCATACAGTTAAATTCAAACCTACAAATAATAAGCCAATAACAAACAAACTAATATTTGAAACTTTTATATTAATAACCCAAGACCTAATAAGCAAACTATCAAAATAATAAGCAATACTAATGCAACATTAATAAGCAAAACTTAAAATAAGCAAATCACTCTAACCGAATGACAAAAAAAAAACAAGCAGAATATCCTTAATCACATAAACCAACTTAATCAGAAAATACCAAATCCTTAAACCAAATAGCAAGTAAATTCAAACTTCAATTAAATAACTAAAACTAATATAATAATTAACAAAAGTAAAAGATGAAAGAACCTTGTGACGATTTCCTTTGGGAAGAAGGTAAGGCGCTGAGCCCCCTTTTAGAACCGAATACAAACACCTAACGTAGACCACCTTCTTTTTAACCCGAGAACATCGACAATAACTCCGTCTCTTCGAACCAAAATTTCTCGAACCAGATTAATTGAACCGAAACCTTTAATCTTCCCAGTAGGGGAAGATTTATATAACTTTTCTTTATATATTTTTTTTTCTTTTTTTTTTCTTTTTTTTTATAATAATAATAAATGTCAAACAGTAACCATATTTTTTATAAATTTATTAAATAAAGATCAGTAACTGGAAATTAAAATAAGACGAGAATTAAAACAAAAATTAATCTTTCATTAATTTAAAATCAAACTTACAATACTGGAATTAAAATTACAAGATTAAAAACCTATCAACTAATTTACTGAAAATAAAATAATAAAGAAAAAGTCACCATTTACATGTGAAATATGGGGGGTTTTATAGGAGAAAACCCTCAAAACCCTAATCTTAGCTTCCTTTGTAAGCATCCATTTTCCACCGTTGATTTCTTCATTAACCTTCTCTTCCTTCTTTTCTTCTTATCTACGGCTAGGATTCATCCTTGTAGTCACGGATTGCCCTCGTGGCAAGATGTGTGTTAGTTGTGTTTGTTGCAAGGTGAGGTGGCAAGATGTAATAGGTTGGATTGGATATGGAGGAGTGGCATAGCCAATCAAATCCAATGATTTGGCCATGTAGGATAGAGAGGATGAGTGGATGGTGCAATTTTCATGGGGGTTTTATTTGTTTGGGTGTGAATTAACCCACAAAGGTAAAAGCCCCACTTTTTTCTCATGATCTTTTACTGAATACAAAATTAGGGTTTTGGAGGAGATGGAGAGTATTTGGGGGAGAAAGATGCACAGTAAAAACAAGTTGTTTCTGTTTTGTATCGAAATAAATATAGGGTGGGGAAAAGTAAATTTGTTTATTTGGGGTATTGGGCTTTGGGGAGACACGTGGGGGGGGGGGTGTAAAAGGGTGAGGGTTGACTGGAGAGTTTGAGGGTTGACCGAACATATCAAAGTAAATAAACATTTACTTAATTCGTTTGTATAAAATGTGTGTGTGACTGTCATCATTTCCTCGCATAGCAAAATTCTTCAAAACCGTTTCTTTGTTTTTAGTTTGTGATATGGGCTTGAAGCCCACTTATCTTTCATCCGTATCAAGTTGTGCAACAAAGAATTGGGCCCAAATTTTTTCTTTTGTCATCCGAATTTAAATCTTTTGGGCTTGTAATCTTTTAGATGGACTTTTGAGCCCATTGACCCCAATGTGGGACCCACTTGGCCCAATAACTTCGAAAAGATTTAATCCGCTAAAGTTGATCTTGGCACACTTTTGGTCTTTTGATCTTGTCTTCGACTCTTTCTTGACTTTTCTTCGACATTTTACCGTGAAATCCCGTGTTTTCTCTTCTTTTGATCATTTGTACCTATTTAACACACAAAACACAAAACCACGCGTAATTCCGACATTTACGACATTAAACACATGATTAGGTCTTGTTTTTACTTGATTTTAGTGGCAAAAGGATAAGTGTTTACACACTTATTAAATCCCCTACACTTGATCATTGCAATGACCCCATGCAATGCATAGTTTTAAAGCATAAGTTACATTTTTCTCATAATCAATCCATCTCGGCCTTTATTATAATTAGTACTACTACTACGACGAAAAGATAAAAGCTTTAAAGGAAACAAAAGTTATAATCATTTATTATCTTGGAAATTATTAGATGGAAGAAACTCGTAAAGAAATCTAAGACTTAGATTAGGGCTTTGGTCTCATGAATATAAATCACCCTCAAGTTTCACGTTCCCCATACCAAGCTTAAAAATGAGATCATTGTTACTACAAGTTAGCACAACTAACACTTACTCATGTGGTTTAGTTAATCACTTAGACCCCCTTATTCCTACGGTGTATCTCTTGTATTTTATTTTTGTCTTGAATGATCACGAGGATGCATTTTTGACTTATTTCGATAATTTATTAAGGCCGAAAATAAAGTGGGACGATTTAATCAATAGTTAGCTAAAGGACAAAATCTTTTAAAACGGCTTCTCGAAACCTCAAAAAGTTCATATCTTGGCATAACTCGTTTCACGATTTGACACCTTTCTCGGACCGATATTTGGCTTGTACTTCAAACTTCAAATCTTGAGAGACGATCTTGAAATTATGGTCTTCTCTTCATTTTGGTGTACATCTTCATAAGGAGTGAAAGATGCTTCAAACGTTGACCACGACTTCTTCATTTATCCTCTTCTTTATTTAGGATTTTGATATACAACGATCCGCCTCCTTTTCGGACTTGGATCTATTTATCCTCATACCTTGTTAGGGTCTTTTTGGATAGACTTCTCCATGATCTTTAGGGGAGTAATTGCTTCTCGTCGTGTGTCTTGATCCTTCATATTGATTTGGATTAATGATCTTCACATCATCTTAGGATCTTTAGCAAAAAGTGAATCCTCATGCCTTGTGAGGGCCTTTTTGGACTCGGGTATCCTCATGCCTTGTTAGGGCCTTTTTGGATAAGCCAATCTTCGCATCCCGTTTCAATAAGTTATGCCTTGGCTATGAACTCTAATTAATACCGAGCAACTTTTAAACGATCTTGTGCTAGAAGCTAAGTAACCTTTTAAATCGTACAACCTTATTTATTGCAGATATATTTATTAACAAGTGATGGGAGAAAAAGCTCATAACTAACTCACATAAGTTAATGAAAGAATACCGAACTTATAATTAACTCTATCATCTCTCGTTCTCCACAATTTAAAATCTCAAGGAATGAGACTCGTAGATGTTTAGCCTAATAAACCAATTAAGGTCCATATGGTTAAGGATACTAGCTAGAGTAAACTTAGATAAGTAAACTCGGGTTGAGTCAACATATTCACGACGGGCCTAATATATCAAAGATATCTAAACTTATTAAAACCATTTTATTTATTTTTTTTTTTACTTTATTTTTGAATTGGAAATTATTACGATGTGATAATAAAAGGAAAGAAAATAAATAAAAATACTACTAGGCCAAAATAGATCAAAATTTTGAAAAACGTTGAAAATTTTAAAAATTTTCCAGTTAAATGGGGTCAAATTCATGGAAAAGGCCACTAAAATTCGATAGAAGTCCCCCCTACACTTAATATAAACATTGTCCTCAATGTTTAAGCATGTGGCGAATAAACTCCCCTACACTTAGGACATTGAGTACGTTGTTTAAAATCGAGCTAAGGAAGGGACAACTAAAGTGATTACATTTATTCGTTTTATTTATATACAGGTATGAATCACAACAGTTTTGATAGAACCGGGTACACGGGAGCACGGGATCACGGGTCGTGTCAAAAGTACCAAAAGTGGATAAAAGCACATGTCCCTGCACACAATCACAACACACAAACAACCTATTTGGTTCCCCCTAGACTTATTGGTAGACAATGGATGAAGGTGAAAAAAGGTGGAAAGGATGGTAAAGGTAAAAATCTAACCTAGTTATACGATGCTTGATTTATTTATCACGAGTCTCTAGCTCGACTCGATTTCCCGAATTAATTCAAGGGAAATGTGGAGAGGGATGGAATCATCTCGTGAGAGATGTCCTCTCCATAGTACAACTTAACCCGTTGGCCATTCACCTTAAAGTTGGGCCCATTTGGTTGGGATAACTCAATGGTGCCATAAGGGAAGACTTGGGCTACGGTGAATGGACCGCACCAACGGCTCTTAAGTTTACCCGAAAAGATTTTCAACCGAGAGTTAAATAATAAAACTTGATCACCAACATGGAACTCTCGGTTTTTAATCTTGGAATCATGAATGAGCTTAGTTTTCTCCTTGTAGATTAATGAATTCTCATAAGCCTCATTCTTAAGTTCATTAAGTTCATTGAGTTGGATTTTCCTATGATCACCGGCTTTGTTAAGATCAAAATTAGCCCATTTCAAGGCCCAATAAGCCTTATGCTCCAACTCAATGGGGAGGTGGCACGCCTTTCCGTACACAAGGTGATAAGGGGTACAACCTATAGGTGTCTTATAAGCGGTACGGAAAGCCCACAAAGCATCATCTAATTTATCGGCCCATGAGGCACGATGCTCTCCCACGGTTCGCTCTAAGATTCTCTTAAGACCACGGTTAGAAACCTCGGCTTGTCCATTAGTTTGAGGATGATACGCGGTGGAAAGTCGGTGATTGACACCATACTTAGCCATGACTCGTGCGAATTGATCATTGTAAAAATGAGTCCCGCGATCACTAATAATAGCACGAGGCACACCGAATCGAGCAAACAATTGTTTCAAGAATTTAACAACCACCCTCGCATCGTTAGTAGGTAAAGCCTTTGCTTCAACCCATTTTGATACGTAGTCAACGGCTACGAGGATGTACTTGTTTCCCTTCGATGATGGAAACGGCCCCATAAAGTCGATGCCCCATACGTCAAAGATTTCACATTCTTGGATGAAATTTGAGGCATCTCATCTTTATGTGTGATCTTGCCTTGCCTTTGGCAAGCATCACAATGTTAAACCATTTCATGTGCATCATGATAAATGGAGGGCCCATAGAATCCGGAGTCGAACACTTTTTTAGCGTTGTAATTAGGACCAAAGTGACCACCGGTGGGTCCTTTATGGCAAGCTTCAAGGATTTGTAAAGCCGCCGGCCCATCAACACATCTACGAATGATTAAGTCCGCACATTGCTTGAAAAGATAAGGGTCGTCCCAATAGTACGTTCTGACGTCCTTGAAGAATTTTTTCCTTTGTTGGGACGTTAACCCTTCGATAAGAACACCACCCGCCAAATAGTGTGTCGGCAAACCATGGGGTATCATCAAGATTGGAATTAATAGACATTAAGGTCTGAAGGGGAAAGGATTCATTAATCTCTTGATTTGGAGATTCCCCTTGATACGGATCCTCAAGTCTACTAAGATGATCCGCGGCTAGGTTTTCCGCTCCTTTTTTATCACGAATTTCGATTTTAAATTCTTGTAGGAGTAAAACCCAACGGAGGGGTCTCGGTTTAGCATCTTGCTTGGTCAACAAGTATTTCAAAGCGGAATGGTCGGTGTAAACGATGGTGGTGGAAAGCACAAGATAGGGGCGGAATTTCTCAAAAGCATACATTACAGCTAAAAGCTCTTTTTCGGTAGCGGTATAATGCAATTGAGCCCCCGTCATTGTCTTACTAGCATAATGAATAGGTTGGAAATGTTTGTTAACTCGTTGATCTAAAACCGCTCCTACCGCGAAATCACTAGCATCGCACATGAGCTCGAAAGGTAACTCCCAATTTGGAGAGACTAAGACCGGTGCCTTAGTTAATTTACCTTTAAGAAGTTCGAAAGAGTCGAGACATTCTTGAGAGAAGATGAAAGGAGCATCCTTTTCTAAGAGATGAGTCATTGGACGAGCTATTTTCGAGAAATCTTGGATGAAACGTCGATAAAATCCCGCATGGCCTAAAAAACTTCTAACTCCTTTGACGGTGGTAGGCGGAGGTAACTTAGCAATGACGTCAACTTTAGCACGGTCGACTTCGATACCGGCTTTGGAAATTTTATGACCGAGGACGATGCCTTCTTTTACCATGAAATGGCATTTTTCCAAATTAATAACGAGACGAGTGTCTTCACACCGGTGGAGCATACGTTCTAAATTAGCAAGGCAAGAAGAGAAAGAATCACCATAGACCGAGAAATCGTCCATAAAGACTTCCATAGTTTCTTCAACCATGTCATGAAATATCGCCATCATACACCTTTGGAAAGTCCCGGGAGCATTGCATAAGCCGAAAGGCATTCTTTTGTAAGCAAATGTTCCATAGGGACAAGTGAATGTGGTTTTCTCTTGGTCATTTGGATAGATAGGGATTTGAAAATATCCGGAAAAGCCATCTAAGAAACAATAGAAATCATTACCCGCTAAACGCTCGAGCATTTGATCCATGAAAGAAAGAGGGAAATGATCCTTACGAGTGGCATCATTGAGTTTACGATAGTCGATGCAAACTCGCCAACCCGTTACAAGTCGAGTGGGAATCAACTCGTTGTTTTCGTTGGGAACAACGGTGATTCCGCCTTTCTTAGGCACACAATGGACGGGACTAACCCATGGCGAATCCAAGATAGGGTAAGTCATTCCGGCATCGAGAAGTTTGATAACTTCTTTCTTAATGACTTCATGAATTTTTGGATTAACCCTTCTTTGATTTTGGATCGCGGGTTTAAAGTCATCTTCCATGAGAAGTTTATGAGTACAAAAATTAGGATCAATTCCGCGAATGTCAGAGATTTTCCAAGCAATTGCTTTCTTATGATTCTTAAGCACATCGATAAGTCGGGATTTTTCATCTTCTTTAAAGTCCTTAGCAATAATGACGGGCAACTTATTATCCTCCTCTAAGAAAACGTACTCTAGATGAGACGGTAAATCTTTAAGCTCTAAATCCGGCGGATTGTCAATGGAAGGATTAGTCAAAGTAGGATCATCGTTTGTAACTTCTTTAGGAGTAGGTGGAGAGATATTGTCCTCATTAAGAAGTCTCTCAATAGTACGAATGTCTTCATCCCAATTGGTGGGAGAATTATCATAGTTAATCTCGAGAGGACCCAAGCTAGCTTCAAACTCATCTAAATCACTTTCTCCAAATGGAGTCAATGAAGGAGCAATAGAAGCTACGGTCTCAACATGAGGTAAAGGAGAAATCCCGCTTTTACAAGCCTCATGAAAATGTTCTTCGCATGCTTCGTGGAGCACATCGATGAAATTCACGGATTCGGGCTCATCGGGAAGTTTGGAAAGTTTACCCATGTTAAAGACGATTTTGTCATCCCCGACCCTCATGATAAGTTCACCCGCGGCTACATCGATTAATGTACGCCCGGTTCTCAAGAAGGGTCGTCCCACAATTAAGGGAACACGGGGATCCATTTCATGGTCGACGACGACGAAATCGGCGGGAAAAGTGAATTTGTCGACTCCTACGAAAACATCCTCGGCTATCCCCACCAGATAAGCAACCGTACGGTTAGCTAATTCTAATGTCATACGAGTGGGGACTAGCTCGGGTAAAGATAATTGTTTCCACACGGACAATGGCATAAGATTGATACTCGCTCCGAGATCCGCCAAGGCCATACAATTCTCAACACCCGGAAAATTACAAGGAATAAGGAATCGACCGGGATCTCCTAACTTAACCGGTAATTTTCTCAAAAGAACCGCGGAACAATTCTCATTCAATTGGGTATTGGCGATATCAAGCAACTTTTCCTTATCACTTAAAAGATCCCTAAACATCTTAGCGTACTTAGGCATGTGAGCGAGCGCCTCGGCAAAGGTGATATTAAAATTCAATTGTTTGAACATTTTTAGGAAGTTCGAAACTTGAATATCATCCTTATTCTTCAATTTCCCTTTCCGCAACCTTGAGGGATAAGGTATATTGGGTTGAGATGAAGGCTTTGGAGTGGATTGCTCACTCACATCCTTTGGAGGAGGAGGAGGAGTAGAAATAGAAGGTGAAGGAACCGGTTTTGGAACCAAAGGTGGGGTATAAAATTTGGGTATCGGTGGGACATAAGGTGTAGACGAATGCATAACGGGAGGTATGTCACAAGTGGAAGAAGAAGGAGGTTGTGTCGAAGAAGAAGGAATCTCGGGTCCTTGGTTAGGTGGGGAAGGTTCTACGGTGGTCTTACCGCTCCTAGTAGTGATAGCATTAACATTAGCCCTAGGATTGGTCACGGTGTTCGAGGGAAGGGTACCTTGGGGACGAAAGGTTTGTATCATAGTCAAAAACTTCTTATCGGTCGATTCTTGCATCTCTCTCATCATTCGTTCATGGTCGGATAATTTTTGTAAAACCAAGTCCATTTGAGGATTATGCATGTTCATTTGATTATAACCTTGATTAGGAAAACCTTGGTTTTGATATTGATTAGAACCTTGATTAAATCCTTGATTTTGAAAACTTTGGTTATTATATCCTTGATTATTTAACCCTTGGTTTTGCCCTTGAAAATTCCCTTGATTTTGATTAAAACCCCGTTGATTAGTATTTCCTTGAAAACTACCCCGTTGAGGACCTTGGTTCCTATTTTGGGCGGGTGGGGGTGGTCTTTGTGGTGCTACAATACCCGGGGGAGCCAAATAGTTATTAGACTTGTAAGATAAATGGTTAACATCAACATTTGGTTTGAATTGAACCCGATCAATTTCATTGTAAGCATAAACTTCTTGTTGATCATTGTAAACCTTGTCACAGTTAAAGTATGAATGTGGTCCACCACAAGTCTCACACGTCTCACTTTTTTCTTTCACGGCATGCACATGTGTAGTGAGGGCGTCGGTTTTTAAAGCGAGTGTCTCAACAAGCGAAGTAAGTTTATTAATTCAATCATTCACCTCAATATTACTCGTACTAGCACTTGCCATATTAGCCCTAACACTTTTGGTTTGCACTTTTGCTTTGTTCTCAATAATGGCCCAAGCTTCATTCATGGTTTTCACAAGAATATTGCCCCCCGCGGCACTATTAAGTGAGTCTTGGTCGTTTAGAGTTAAACCATTATAAAACGTGTTGATTTGATGAACTTTAGTAAAACCGTGTTGTGGACATTTTCTCAAAAGATCTTTAAAACGATCCCAAGCCTCACTAAACGTTTCCCCATATTTTTGCTCAAAGTTGATTATTTCATTCCTTAAGGAAGTGGTTCGTGATGGTGGGAAAAAGTAGTTAATGAACTTGGTCTCTAAGTCGATCCATCTGGTAATACTTTGGGGTGGTTCCTTATCAAGCCAAATCCGGGCTTGTCCCTCGAGGGAAAAAGGAAAAAGTTGGAGGCGAACGGCCTCTTGGGGCACCCCATTGTATTTGACGGTATTAGCTAATTGGATGAAACGTTTGATATGAGCGTGTGGGTCATCATTAGTACGGCCTAAAAATGGTGTAGCGGAAACCATTTGAATAAAACCCGATTTAAGTTCGAAATGATTAGCTCCAATATTCGGCACCACAATCGCGTCATCGTTTCCTTCAACGTGAGATTGTAGAATCTCAATCATTGGTCGATTATCCGTTGCCATCGTATTGTCGAAAGCTCGATTCTCGGGATCGGCTTTAATGACGGTCTTTTTGTTTTTCTTCTTCTTCTTTTTAGAAGAATTAGAAGTATTTGGTACACCAATCGGTATGTATGTATGCGCGCGAGTGCGCATACAATTAAAACTTTGGAATGAGGTAGGTGACCTCGGTCGACTTTGAGAGGAAAAGGATTTTCCCTCTCGAGGAGCAATATGAAAAATCTACAAAAATATATACGTAAATACTACTTGAGTTGGCAAACCAATAATCGGTCGTCCCTCTCAATATACGCACAAGCAAGCGGGGGAAACGAGGTGGCACAAAGCACTTAAAAACCTTTTTCCTTAGACGGCCTTTTATAGCGCGTCGCCTTATACCCACCTTATAGTTTGTATATGTCGAGTTCAAACGTCTTACTAGTATTTATCTATTTTGCCCTTTTTCTCGTTATGGATTCGACTACAATAGTTAGGTGTGAAATCCCAACTAAGGCTTATTTGAAAAGTAGGTAATTTTATTGTGCTACGTAATATATTATAGTAAAAAGGAAAAATCTTTTTGTATTTTTTTTAGAAAAAATATATATTCACAAGAAAAATCGAAAGAAATCGAATCGAAAAATTAAGACTAATACGTAATATTTTTGGTGTAATACTTTTAGGAAAAAGTATTACTTTTGATTTTTTTTTAAATTTTTTTGGTGCAATTTTTAGGAAAGAAATTGCTTTTGTGATTTTTTTAATTTTTTTGTATTCTTTAAGTTTTTGATTTTTTTAGATTTTTGATTTTGTTGCAAGAAACGTAACGTTCAAGAAGAACGGATCCCAAAATCCAAACGTCTTCACGACAAATCGTCAATCGTACGAGCGAAGCGGCAGCGGCGCCAATTTGAAACTCGGATTTTTAAGTCCTTTTTAATATTCGTTTTTCCTCGATTCGACTCGAATTTGATTTCCGGTTTTACGTTTCAACTTAACTTGTTTTTGGTAAAATCTCTTTTTGGTATTTTTTAAACTAACTTAAATCTATTTAATTAAATGAAAACTACTTTAGTTAACTATTTTAAACTATTAATTTGAAAATAAACTTTAACTAATTAATAAAACTCAATTTTTTTTTAATTAAGTCCATTTAAACTAATTAATTTTAAACTAGTACTTTTTAATTAAAATCTACTAAGTTAATTTTTAAACTAAAACTTTTAAAAGAAATATAATTTAGAATTTATAAAAGTAATTAAAAATTAAAACTATTTTTTTTTTCTTTTTATATTTATTTAAAACTGATTTAAGTAAATATTAAATAATAACAAAACTTTAAATTGATTTAAACTAATATGTTAAAAACTGCCACCCTATTATTATGCTATATAAATGAAGTTAGGAGAAATAAAACACAAATGAGTATGTAGCACAACTGGTTGAGACGTATGGTTGGTAAACGAGAGGTCACTGGTTCGCATCCAACCAGTGACAATATTTTGTTACTATTTTTGAACTTTTCTATTTGGACAGTATAAACCAAAACTGAACAATTGGCTCAGTTTTTTTTTTAAGCAAATAAATCAGTCAAATAAAATAAGCACAAAATCCTAACAATAGAATAAGCTGAAAACAAGAACCAAAAAAGCTATATTCGAAAACTAAAAACAATCTAACAGTTAAAACATATTAAGCTGAATCTGATAAGCTGACTGAACTAAATAAGCTGAAAACTATAAAAGGCTGAAAACCAAATAAGCAGTTAACAAAATTCAACAAAACCGATTTAAGCTAGCAGATTTTTAACTTAAAGCAATAAGCAGAATCCAATCATACAGTTAAATTCAAACCTACAAATCATAAGCCAATAACAAACAAACTAATATTTGAAACTTTTATATTAATAAGCCAAGACCTAATAAGCAAACTATCAAAATAATAAGCAATACTAATGCAACATTAATAAGCAAAACTTAAAATAAGCAAATCACTCTAACCGAATGACAAAAAAAAAACAAGCAGAATATCCTTAATCAAATAAACCAAACTTAATCAGAAAATACCAAATCCTTAAACCAAATAGCAAGTAAATTCAAACTTCAATTAAATAACTAAAACTAATCTAATAATTAACAAACGTAAAAGATGAAAGAACCTTGTGACGATTTCCTTTGGGGAGAAGGTAAGGCGCTGAGCCCCCTTTTAGAACTGAATACAAACACCTAACGTAGACCACCTTCTTTTTAACCCGAGAACATCGACAATAATTCCTTCTCTTCGAACCAAAATTTCTCGAACCAGATTAATTGAACCGAAACCTTTAATCTTCCCAGTAGGGGAAGATTTATATAACTTTTCTTTATATATTTTTTTTTCTTTTTTTTTCTTTTTTTTATAATAATAATAAATGTCAAACAGTAACCATATTTTTTATAAATTGATTAAATAAAGATCAGTAACTGGAAATTAAAATAAGACGAGAATTAAAACGAAAATTAATCTTTCATTAATTTAAAATCAAACTTACAATACTGGAATTAAAATTACAAGATTAAAAACCTATCAACTAATTTACTGAAAATAAAATAATAAAGAAAAAGTCATCATTTACATGTGAAATATGGGGGTTTTTATAGGAGAAAACCCTCAAAACCCTAATCTTAGTTTCCTTTGTAAGCATCCATTTTCCACCGTTGATTTCTTCATTAACCTTCTCTTCCTTCTTTTCTTCTTATCTACGGCTAGGATTCATCCTTGTAGTCACGGATTGCCCTCGTGGCAAGATGTGTGTTAGTTGTGTTT